>CM031936.1:52171242-53371242 GCA_018703725.1 Brassica juncea | reverse complement strand
CCATTTCCGTTAAGCAATTTACAACTCCAACTTACTCTTGAATTTCTCAGCTTGCCGGCCAAATAGCTCGTGCATCCACAATATTTCGAATCGACGAGGTACGTTGTTCAGATTGCATCATCAAAACTACTCCAAACTGTGCTGAATTCAGAAGCTTTTTTTTTGTGTTTGATTGAATCAGATTGTAGTGTTCGACAATAAGAGCAGCTCAGAGATCAACTCCTCTTCTGTTACGAATCCTTCTGATAGCAACAACGAAAGTGGTGCTCCTTTTCTCGTTCGTATCTTGAAGTATTTAGAGACACCACAATACTTGAGGAAGACCCTCTTCCCCAAGCACAATGATCTTAGATTTGTGGTGTGTGTGTACTACTACTGACTTTACTTATCTCTTTGTTTTCTTCTGGTGTCATTGTAACCAGACTTGTATGGTCTCTGTCACAGGGTATGTTGCCACCGCTTGATGCTCCTCACCATCTGCGTAAGCACGAGTGGGAACAATATCGTGAAGGTATAAAAATATCAAATGTTTCCATATCCATCTCCAATGAGATTTGCTTTGCTTATTTTCATCTTTAGAGATATTGTATCAAGTAAGTAGAAACTGGTGTGGAGAAATATGCTACTACCTTTCTTTGTTGTAGATAAGGATGTGATGTTGTTGTTTCAATTTTTTGTTTCAACTTTGTTTTGAAAATGATAACCTTGTAGGTGTGACGTTGAGGGAAAAGGCACCAAACTCTGAGGGTACATTGGTTGATGTGGGTTTAGACAAGGTACTGTTACTTCCTCTCACATTCGTTCTATCTCATTAGTCGGGTCTTTTCTGATCACTTTTGTTTTACAAATTCTATGCATGGGGATTGACTTTTGTTCGATGCAGAGTGTTGTTGTTGATCAAGTGCTTAGTCCAGGAGTTAGAGTCACGGTAGCCATGGGAACCAACCGTGATTTAGGTACTGTTGATTATCTACCATATTTCAGTTTTTCATATTCATTTGTTCTTCATTGCGCTCAGGAAAACCTGTATCTACTCGTTAAGTTAGTGAATTTTGGTATTCGGTTCATCTAGATTTGGTACGCCAGATTGTTCCGCCATCTAAGCCAAGGGAA
This sequence comes from Brassica juncea, assembly GCA_018703725.1. Classification (NCBI taxonomy): domain Eukaryota; kingdom Viridiplantae; phylum Streptophyta; class Magnoliopsida; order Brassicales; family Brassicaceae; genus Brassica; species Brassica juncea. Next base: position 53,370,129 of record CM031936.1, on the reverse strand, counting down.
GAAGGAGGGATGTATTGGGGATACAAAGTACGATATGCATCACACTTAAGTTCTGTATTCAAGGAATGCCCTTTCGAGGTACTACTCCTAGTGAGATACTCTGCTCTTCATCCTTGTATGAATCATATCATATCTTCTGTGTAACCTTATTTCCTAATACCAAGCACAGGGTGGCTACGATTATTTGATTGGTACCTCGGAGCATGGACTGAAAATTAGTTCATCAGAGCTGAAAATACCAACATTTAGGTGATTCTTATCCCCCCCCACACCTAACATGGTATACATGTATTTCTAAACACATACTGACTTAGATGGTTGTGGCATGAATTTTGATAGGCATCTACTGATTGCATTTGGAGGACTTGCTGGTCTTGAAGAAAGTGTTGAAGAAGATAATCAGTATAAGGTAAAATTTGTTTCCATGACCCTCGTAGGATCAAGGAAGTTGTATTAGAAACCTCTTTATCTCTCACAGAGATTCAAAAAAATTCAAAGATCTTAGGCTGATTCGATTCTGTGTTTGATTACAGGGGAAAAACGTGCGAGAAGCGTTTAATATATACTTAAATACTTGTCCACATCAAGGAAGCCGAACCATTCGAACAGAGGTATTTGCTGTTTTTTTTTTTGTTTCTTTTCCTTTATATGCGAAATGGATCTGGTCTTTTTGTTATCTTCTGTGAGGACTGAACTGAGAAAAATGGCTGCGATAAATATATGCAGGAAGCGATGTTTATATCACTTCAGTACTTCCAAGAACCCATTAGCAGGGCAATAGGAGGAGCTGAAGCTTGATAAAAAAAAAGTCACTGAAGAAGCTCTATTTGTTTGATATTAGATTTGAGGTATTATTGCAGAAGAGGTGATGTAATGTAACCTAATGTCGAGAAAGCTTTTTCCTAATTGATGTTTAAGAGTGTGGATTAAGTTTTCTTCTCATTATACCTTCCCAGTATCCGGTATTAAATTTTGAATCCAGTGGTGCCTCAAGAAATGTACTCATTTTGACTGAAGAATTAAAATTATGGATGATTACCAACTAAAGTTTTTTTTGTTCTTGTTAAACTTTTCCTTGTGTTAATCAATTTGCGGAAAATATAAAACCCCTAGCTCAAGAATGTTGCAATCTCAAAGCTGCATTAGTTGTAAATTTGAATGAGGACGAAAGGAAGCAGGAGTCATGATTAAGTTTGCAAAGTCAACACCAGATTGTTGAACACAGGACAGTAAAGCCAAGAGAAGAAGAGACTACTCTAGTCTAAAGCTTATGGAAAAGAGAGAGAGTTGAGTAAAAAAGTCATGTAAACATAAGATTATTGTGTATGCTTCTTCAAGATGGAGTTAATCTAAAAGTCATATAACAAAAGATTAACGTGTATCCTCCCAACATAGGTAAACATTTTGTATCAAGAGTTGTGATATATTATTAGTCAACATCAAGTTTCTTAATCCGTTTTGCTGTCTTCCTAAAAGTCAAAAGCAGAACAAAGCAAGCTTCTTAACACACGTATGTATGATTAGTCAACGTTTGTATTAAAAAGTTATCTAAAAGTCATATAACAAGATTAATGCCCTCACTAAGTTATTAAATTAATTAATGTAGTGTTTTGGATAATGAACGGTTCAACATTAACGCACCTCCTCCTTCTTCTATTTGAACAAACAAAGGGAAGAAGAAAATTAAAACAAAAAACATTACCATTTTGAATTAGGAGCAATCTCAGCCGTCGGATGAAGAAAAGGCCGCTCTTCCAAAAAATCTCTATACCACCAAACTCTTTTCTCTCTTTGAGAAAATTTGAAATCAAACTTGTGAGAAGATGTCGTCGAGGATGAGATCATCATCATCATACCTAAAACCACCGCTTCCGAAATCGCCGATCCGTCACCGATCACGCCAGGTCCTCCTCTCCAACTCTTCTTCTTCGAGGCTGCAAACACCACCACCAGGTATTTTTCTTCACTTCATCAATCATGTTACCGATCAATCTCTCTCTCTCTCGTCTCGGTTTCAAACAAATGGATGATGATGATGATTCTCCTATAGGTCTGACAAAGCCGGGACGAAGATTGAGCCATGGAGATGTGGAATCAAATCTCCCGATCGAGTACTCGTCGTTAATCTCGAGCGAGCTACACGCGTTAGCAAAGATGGTGGAGGCAGAGTTTGCTCAAGGAGAAGAGGATGATGATCTAAGGAAAAGAGCTGCAGCTGCTTCGAATCTGGAGCATATAGCTGCAGAGTCGGCTCCAGTGTTCGAGAGAGGGAGGTTTTACGATGAGTATTCGGCCAAGAGGAACGAGCGTTTGAAGAGGAAGAGCGTAGGAGGAGGAGGAGATGATTCTGTAGTCAAAGGGACTCCTTACAGTCTCGGAGTCGAGCCTATGACCACCAAAAAAAGAGGAACCACCAAGAAGAAGACGACGACGGTTGAGACAACAGTGCCGAGGTATTCTCTGAGGAGCATGACCACCAAGGAGAACAAGAAGCCTCCTCTTCCTGTGAATGTTGCTGTAACTAGTGCTGCCAAGAAGAAAAGTGTTACTACTACTACTATGAGGGGTAGGAGAATCTGATGTTGCTTTCCGTATCCGTTGTTGTTGTTTGGGTGGAAACTTCTTTGTTTTGTTTTGTTTTCTCAGTTACTCAGTCATCCATTCAGATAAGCTTACTGTATATCATATGCATTTTTTGGGTTATATTCTTTGGAGAGTGGGTAATAATCTAGGCATGTGTGAGTGATGAGTTTTACATTTACACACCCATCACCGGTACATGAAATGGGTTTATAAACAGATCACCACACTAAAGTTGGTTTCAACATGACTTTAACAAGCCTCTATTGCTTTGCTACAACCTTCGTCACAAGTAGTGAATTATCTTTGAACAAACTACATGGGCAAGGGGAACACATACACTAATGTACGTAGAAAACAAGTAAGAATGTACACATCTAATGGGACAAACAGGTGGATTCAAACGATTAGGTTCACACTAAAGGCCTCTATGTAGTACTAGACTGAGCCTGTGTCCAAAAACAAATACCCTAACAGATGTCTCAGAAAATAGATATGGAAGAACTAAGAAAACATAATGGTTTCTTATAAAAGAAAGGATTGATATCCACCATTAACACCAAAGTCTCAATATTTTTTGGTGTCTGTAGCAGCAGATAAAGTGATCCTGGTACAAAAACAAACGAAGCATTGAAAAGTAACCAACATTAACAGACTTAATCATCCTCATTAACTTCAAGCTTCTTCAGCTTTGATTCCAACTCATCATTCCCTTCACCTTCCTTCTCTTCTTCGTCTTCCTCATCATCTTCTTCCTCTTCTTCTTCTCCATCAGGATCATTCTCGTCCAATGATCCAAGTACCTCTGGTGTTTTCTTTAACATCTCTTTAACTTCTTCAACCCCTTCCTCTGATATTATATTCCCGTCGATGTTCAACAGCTTGAAACCTTCTTTCTTAATAACAACCTGAGCCAAGGCCCGTGCTCCGGCTCTTCTTATGTAATTGCTGCTCATATCTATGTACTGCAGCTTCAAATGATCATCTTCCAAACTCTTCGCAATCTGGACACACCCCTCATCTTTCAGCTCATTCTCTGACAAATTCAACTTGTTCAGTTCTTTTTTTGCTGCTACACAGGCTGCGATAGCTGAGGCGGCTTCAACTGTTATATCGTTTCCCGCCATTTCAAGAACTTCAATGGGCGAAGCAGACTCCTTGAGAGCCTTTGCTATGGCCATGGCACCTTCGTCCTCTAGGTTTAGATAGCTCAAGTAAACCTCAGTCAGATGGCTGAAGCTTGAGAGAGTCTTGCTCAGAGAAACTCCACCTTCTGGGCCAAACATATTATCCCTCAGATCCAGTTTCACCATACGAGCACAACGCTCAAGCGCTTCCGACAACGCAACACCCCCTCCTGACCCGACTCTCGTGGAAGAACATCTAAAATTCTCCAGCAGCGGAGAACGCTTGACGACCTCTGCGATCGCAACCGCCCCTTCATCTCCCGTCATGTTGTTATGAAAATGCAGAACCCTCAACTTCTCTGTCGAAGGAATCAACTCGGAGACAGCTCGCGCAGCTTCTTTAGAGATCCCATCGTTCATCAGATAAAGCTCTTCCAAAGAGCTCAGAGATTTCAAGAGCGTCCCAAACGCTCTAACACCCTTCTCACCCAACGCGTTATCCGACAAGTTGAGAGACGAGAGAACGCTCCCTCGCAGCGCATCAGAGAATATATTCATAACCTCAAGAGCTTCAACCTCGGGCCTCCCAGCGACAAAGTCAGACAAGTCAACAACCTTGAGCTGGTCTCTCAGAGACGCCAAGATCGGCTCGGCGACACGAGCGGCTCCTAACCCGAAACTCCTATTGCTAAAACATATCTTAGTGTAACCATTCCCAGCCTCCTTCAACGGTTTGAGAAGCTCCTCAGCCTCCTCGGCCTCAATAAAAGCCCGTTTGTCTTTAGAGATATCGAAAACAGTTTCGCGAGGAGCAGCCTTAGGGCCTTTCTTGAGAACTTCCAAGATCAGTTTACTGCATTCTCTGGCGTAAAGCTGCACAGCGGAGCCGCCGTCGCCGTCGGGCTCCCTCTCGTAGTGTAGGTTGGCGGCGGAGAAAGCGACGTCCTCGATCCTCTTGGCGTTCTCCGTGGCCTGGTCCTTGGTTAAGGCGCCGAACTTGTCGGTGAAAATGGTCTTGGAGGAGAGGTTGTTGGTCATGCGGTCGATGAGAGATTGCCTCGTGGGTAGACTCGGAGGCCAGAGTTTGATGGAGAATGTGTGAGGTCGGGAATCATGTGTATCAGCCATTAATCACAAATGATATCACTGCGCAAACACCACACATACAAATGAATCAGAGGGGGAGGAGGCTCTATGGTTGTAACTGTAATCTAATTGTAAATAAATCACAAAGATTAAGAAGAAGAGTGAGTGAAAAGAGATGCGGAGATCACATTGACTAGTGGATAGTTTCGGGAAGAAGACGCATCTAATTCGCGAAACCCGAGGAGATCAGAAGCAAGAGCGTTACCTGAGCGATGAGGTCGAGGAGTGGCTGCGAAATGATAGGGGGTGCTAGCCTAGGGTTTCTCACCGGAGCTCCTTTAAATTAAAATCTCCCCTCCGCTCCCGCTGAATCGTAATTAAAAAGAGCATTTTTGAACAAACAAAAAAAAAAAGAAAGAAAAGCATTCAGGAGAAAAAGAAAATAAAAGCATTCGCATTGGTGCTTGTAATTTGGTGTTTTGTAAGAGAACTTTTTTTTTGTCAACGTATGAGAACCATTTTGATACTACTTTTTGTAATTATTGTCGTTAAGTATATTTTATAGATATTTTTCTTTAACTTATTCCAAATCTTTTTTTTACAATTTTATACCTTTCCTTTTCTATATAGACTCTATATTAGAAAAAAATATCTGCCGGCAGAAAGTCCAAAAATATTAGAGCTGCTATTTTATAATAACCTTATGGCAGCCATTTTTTCAATTATTTAGTTGTAAAACCAAAAGGGGATATTACAATAACTTTTTTTTTGAAACATAACAGACAAAAACTTTATTTATTTTTATTTTCTATAAAAAGAAAAAATTATTAAGAGAAAAAAACTGAATTAAAAATTAACTAATGAAATATAGTAATAAAGAAACTAATCATCATGTATTACTATGTGGTGAACCCATTTAGGAATAAGACAGTTGGATGGAAACATAAACTATGATATAATATATTTTACAATCATTTGTCAAGATAATAATATATCTAATGAAAATTATGTTTTCGAATCTCTCATATTATAATAATCATTAATTTTGATGTATATATAAAATATATAAAAAATATAAAAATTATCTTCAATTTCCAATATAACGCAGAGAATTGGTTCTTCACAATTTTTTAAAAATTTCCACTAAATTCCATTTAAATACAATTACCATACAATCCACCGAAAATTGAACAACATAAACATTTAATGGAATCAGAAAATCATTATATTCAATAACACAAGAATTTCAAAGAATTGGTGAAATCCATGATTGAATAACACAAGAATTTAATGTAAAGCCTGATTCCTTCTAATTCGATTCAATTTCTAAAACCACCTCCACGGTTTTTATGCTCATGTTCTAATCCGAAAATGCAACTAAACCGGTCTTTTTTGTTTTTTAGTTCAATCTAACAGCAAATTGAAAAGATAACTAAAAAACTGAATAGGATAGGGCTCAGAAATTACTAAACTATGTCGTTTCCTTCAAAGATCTGGTCAGCATCGAAAAATGTCTCTTCTTCTTCTTGTGCGGCTGCTGTCTGACCCTCCCCATCAACCACAGTGTTCTTCGGCTTCGTCCTGTACATTAGTCCCAAAAAGATGATGATGACAATTACAACATAATGCACCATTCCAAACTTTTGTTTAGAAAACTTCAAACCTAAAGCTAGAGTTAGGTCCAAAATCGCTTCCGCTGTACTAAAAAAATCATCTTTTTGGTAGATTTTCATGCTGCTCATGATGTGGACCAAGAAACTGAAATAAAAGGCCACACCAGTGTTGTCCCACGGAAGGTTGTGTTCAACGTATGAGGTTAGGAACACCACACACACAGAGATACACAAACTTAACACACTTCTGATCACCTCTGATATTGTTATAAAATTTTCACCCAATGCCTCAATCGTCGCGGTAACCCATTGGTGCAAAAAAGTGCAAGGTGGTGCTGGCTAGGAGGTAGCAAGCTGCGACCACTACCGTCCCCAATATAGTTTCAATAGTATTCAGCGATTTGGAAAAGAGAAGACAAGTGAATACCCCGTATTCTTAACCAAAAGAGAGGCCGATTAGGTCATTCTTTGCAGCAACCCAATCAAGAGAACTAAAAACCTTTCTTTATATAAATAGATATATTGGGCCAGGAAAATCAAATGAATGTATATTACGTCGTAGCCATGAAACATAAAAGCATTCGCTTTGGTGTTTGTAATTTGGTGTTTTGTAAGAGAACATTTTGATACTACTTTTTGTAATTATTGTCTTTAAGTATGTTTTATAGATATTTTTTCTTTAAAGTATATTCAAAGTATTTTTTTAAAAAAAATGATATACCTTTCATTTTCTGTATAGACTCTGTATTAAAAATATATCTGCCGGCAGAAAGTCCAAAAATATTAGAGTTGCTATCTCTTTTATAATTAACCTTATGGCAGCCATTTTTCATTTCTTTAGCTGTACCAAAACGGGGTATATTATACTGGATACTATTTATACGGTGTTATGTCGACTCCTCAAATAATATTAAATTAACAAATATTATTTATTTTCATATCTCGGGTTTATCTGATTAATCATCATTTAGACAAGAACTGATTTGTGTCACTACCATATTTCATCATCATCACAGTGTATATTTTCATTAAACACAGGATCGTTGGACCATGGATCTTGAATTGAATAGTGGAAGTTTCACCCATAATGGTGTTCTGGATACAAATTGGCGATCTCTTTTTAAGACGCGATTGTAATCAGAAGAGAATTTGATAGAATACAATGAACCAAACAAACGCACAGCAAATTTACTTAAAACGACTCAGGATAGGACAGGACCATAAAAGACCTCTTCTAATAGCGAGCTTTCTCTCTCTATATATTCCTTGTCTACTTACCTCTCTAGTTAGGTGCCAGACTTCTTCTTCTTACAGCCTCAGGCTTTGCAGATTTGTCGTAGACTTTGTTAGAGCTCTACAAAAGTACTCTCTTATCTCTGGTATTGTTCGCTGCACCAACTGGTTCTGCCTGCATTTTTTCATTCACACTCTGTTTTAGATAAATGCCAAATAGAGTGAGAGAGATAGAGCTTATCTATATTTACCCATGCATTGTGCTCAGTTTATCGAAATGCTCCAGGATGAACAGGATACAAGCTTGCCTCAGCGACATTGCGTGGAATGCTTCTGAGAGATCGTACATTCCTCCAATGTTTTCCAATGTTATGTCCTTTCATTCATAAGCAACCCGTGTTAGATTTCGATTACTATTATTCAAACTAAATCACTGTACACTGCAGTTATTCTGGTTCACCTGAGCAATTGTGTATTCACAGAGCCGCTTTAGCCCCTCCAAGAGATACTGATCCGCTGCTCTTAGAAGATCTTGTGATATCTCAATTGTTATGTCGACGGATCCAGTGTATATAAACCTGAGCATCACAATCCAAGCGTAAGTCAATTATCACGTATATTAAGAGTCCCACAGTCTAGAAACATTTAGAAGCTCCTCGTCATACCTCATCATTAACTCAAAAACCTTCCATTTGATATTAGGAATCTCAATATCTCTAGCGTCCTTTTCCTGTGGCATAAACGAAACACAAACTGAATGAGATAATTCAATTTGCGCACAATAAACATTACTATCCATATATTTCTTTTACAGAGAAGCAGAGCAGCCTAAACCCATAGGTCATAGTCATCGTAGCTAATAAATGATATTTTTTTCATTTCCTCCGCAAGAACATATTGAAAAAGTATTGGTCAGCCAACCAAAAATAATAGCTCACTTACTCTGTAACCACCATCGAACATTGCACGAAATGCATCTGAAGATGCCAGCAGACAAATTCTGTGTGCATAGAATCTCCTTCCTGCAGTATGATTTTTCTGGTTTACATATGGAGTTTGGAGCTAACAAGACTGCTGCAACTTCCTGATTAATATGATTACCTTCGACTAGAAAAGTTACATCAGACAGCGTAGCATTATTTACATATTGCTCGCCTAGATAAACCTGTCATAACAAAACAAACAGAACAATGCAAATGAAACTTCCACAGCTTATATACTGGAGAACCGAAGCAAGAGGGCAACTCACCCTTTGTGTTGGAGAAGGTGGAGCAGCATCAACTGGAGAGAGTGCCATAGATTTATTTGCTAATTTGTACAATGCTGCAGCACCATCTAGTTGCTGCTTAGTGTTCGTAGAACCAAGAAGACCAAGTAGCAATTCCAATCCTGTCAAAAGACAACTCGATATAAAACTTTTTGCACAAAGAACATCTTAACAGAAATGGATAACAGGCCAGAAGTCTAAACATAATATATTCAATTGTCACATGCCATTTTCATCTATGAATATGGTTCTCTGATCTTCTGGTGAACATAGATGAGCAAGAGCGAGAGCAACTCGTCTTTGGATAGACTTCTCAGAAATCCGCATTAAGTACAACAGATGTCTAAGAACCTACAAAGGAAAATCAAAGAACAAAAGTCTCAAAGGTTGAATAGAGAATATAGCAGTTTCACCACATCTGTGTGTTTTAGTCACAAGATATGGAAAGAACAAGTTTAAAGACAGGCATAATTTCACTTACTCTTCCATGAATCTTCTCCTCCAATCGCTTCAGTGTTTTGGAGACACAATCTTTAGTTGCCTAAAAAACAGTGTATATTATAAACACCCAAAGAGTAAAACAAATACTATTAAAGCTGCTAAGAATCTTCAGTATCCAGCCGATAAAAGGAATACGACAATATGATTCTGGAAAGTAGAGAAGGGTAACAACGCTATACATACTTGAACTATAAACTCTCCATCCTGTAGCATCTGGATACCTCCCACCCTGATAAAATCGGACACATTATCCTAGGGGACAAAAATGGATCAATAACCCATTTAGTGAGGTTTAAATAAAATTTTGCATCCTGATTGATACATACGGAAGGAAGCAGACAACACACCTCATTATCGGCAAGGCCATAGAGAGTAAATGCCGCATTGTGTTGCAGGGATCCATTTCTTGAATCCAGAAGCTTCAATAAAGGTCCTAAACCACCACTATGGGCAATACCAGCTTGGTTGTGAGAATCCTGTGAGAAAGGGTACGCTAGAAAATTAAAGACATATCGGTAATGTTATTTAGTACAACTCTTGTAAGTCTAAAGAGCGAAGTTGCAAGTTTACAACGCCAAATAGGAATGCCTCAACTTTATAAACTGAAAATAACAATGTTTGAAACAACAACCTGCGCCAATCTACCCAGTGCAAAGGCCGACATTTCTTTCAACTGAACGTCCTGTGACTGAAGCATCTCAATCAAAGGACGGACAGCACCCCTTTGCACAATGTGCACCTGCAATGTATATTTTTGAACACGAGGTGAAAAATGAAAAAGACAACTATAAATCAGGGAAAATGATAGATAGCAAGAATTGGGAATGTATATTCTACCAAAATCAATAGCAACAAACAGATTACAACTAGTATAACCAAACAGAAAGAGTTTAGAATTTGGGGAATGGCAAACGAACTGAGGATAGAAAACCCGGGATGAAATAGTACCTTACTATCAGAATCAGTCGAGGCAAATTGTCCAAGTAATAAGGCTGCCTCTCTTTGGCTCTCAGGGCAACATGAACTGAAATAGACAAATACGAGAAAATGAAATGACGAGAATGAACCTAAGGTTAACAGTAACAACTCTATGCTTAACCATGTAAATCAAAACGTGGAGTTTCCACACACCTGAGAAGACCAATGACAGGTTGCAACGCCCCAGCAGAAAGAACCTCCTTTTTAATGTTTGGAGACGAATGTACTAGATTGCCTATAACTCCAACCTAAAAGTGTGATTCAACTGGTTATTTCAGTGTTAATCTCGTGTAGCTGTTTAAGTAGCAACTAGCAAAACAGTTGATTTATGAAAACTTTCGACCCAGTAAAAGATTCCTAACCGCTTCATAATGTATAGCAGCATCTTCAGATCCTAACATTAGAATGAGCGTGGGAAGAGCATTGCATTCGACAATCTGCACAAAAAAAACAAAGAATCATGCTCCACCGAAAACCGAAATAGAAGCTGTAAGACAGAAATATTTACCTGGTTCTTGTTATCATCGTTTTTAAACGCAAGGGTTCTCAATGCCCCTGCTGCTGCTCGCTGAACCTTCGAATCAGAGAATTCAAGCAAATCAACGAGAGGTGGAATACCGCCTTCGAGCCTGCTTATCAAAAACTTGAAGTCATGAGATCCCGAAAAACAAATCTTGACAGGAGAACACCTAAAGAAGCTGACCTAACACGGGTCTTGATGCTGCTGTTCTCATGAGCAAGATTGGTGATGGCATCAGCAGCTCTTCTGATAACACTATTAACAGCTCGGGAAGTAGAACCATCTTTGTTTCTCTTCAACAGATTCACAAGATGAGGTAAAGCCCCCTGGTCAACTATCAGCTTCTGATACTCTGGCTGTAATCAGACAATTTCACAACGAGATCACAAAGCACTTCTAGACTTGGAGCAAAAATAACATAAAAAGCAACTGTTTTCAAACAAGCTAACACACTATACAATCACATGAGGATCAAAACCTTAATTGCGAGTAGACCAAGCGCAAAGGCGCTTCCCTTCTCAACCTCGTGTTCAAACGGCCTTTGAGCCACGTCTCCGTCGATGTACGGCGGCGCCTGTAGATGCGTCATGAGAGCCGGAACAGCTCCTCCATCAACAATCACGTTCACTAAATCCTCTGCTGAACAACGGTGGTTACTAAGTCATGGATCAAGAAAAATATGAAGAAACCGCAGAAAAGTGAAGCTGATCACTCACCGTTTTTAGCAAGCTCGGAGAGGACTTGAGTGGCGCGTTTCGCCGCAGCGCGATCGGATTCCTGCCATGAGAAGGCGGAGTTTAGAACGGATACTTGAGCGGCGATTTCGTTGAGAATCGCATCGCCGCCGCCGTCGGTGGAGATCTCTCGATCTTCTGAGGAGGCGGCTGCTCCTTCCTCGAGCTTTCTCTTCTGTCCCTTGCGCTCGGGGAAGCTTCGGCCTTCTCGCCTCTCCGGTTGTTGTTGCTCCATCGTTTCACGAGTTCTCGCTAGACACAGACCGATGCGAGGAGAGGAGAGGAGGAGATCAGAGAAGAAGGAGCGTTTTGAAATCAATCCAGACAGAAAAAGAGATCAGGGGTAGTCTCGGCATTTAGGAAAAAAACGCCTTTTATTTAATTTACTTTTGGTTTTTTCAGGGAAAATAAAATTTCAAATTCGTGTATAGAAATTTATCTACATTTTTGTTGTTTGTTTTCTCTATCTTCGAAATGTTTTTCAGGACCATTTTTTTGACTGAAGGCTTTCAGTGTACCGGAACATTGAAAAAATAATCCCACGACGAAAGGAATCAAGGTTGTACTTGTTCGCTTTTGCTGCTAGATTTTTATTTTCTTTCAACATGGTTAACTCATTATTATTTTTGATATTTATAAAAAAAAACAAAAAAACAAGTAAGTAGGCTTTTGGACTTTTTGGTGGTCTACCACAAACGAGACGTGTTTAAAAGTGTGAATAAAATATCAAAGATGATATATGATAGAAGAAAGAAGCATTTCTTTAAATTTAAACAAGATAAGATTAGCCATTTCTTTATAGAGGCGACCACATGGAATGAAAACTTCGGAGGCACGAGCAAGCTTTTCTAACTTTGGTGAAACAAAGGAAAAAGTGATTACAAAGTAGGGAAAGTAAAAGATGTTTACTTACATTATTCATAGCTCATTATGAAATATGGAACTTAATAGCATGTTTTTCTCTCGGTACCATAATGTAAAGTATCTTAAATCTGTTGTTGTTAGTCCAAGACTTAGATGTGGTTATTCTCTATATGAGATCAAAATAAATAATATTATTATAGGTGAGGTCTAAGTCGGCGAATTTAAAGATGTGTGTGATGCTAGCTGGTGTCCATATACATGTTACTTGCAATTTTTTTTTTTTGGAACGCTTATGACAATACATCTCATGTAACTTGCAATTTTGTTTCCATTCCCAATAGGCAAGCTACTTCAGTTTATAAACTTGCATAAATTTAGATGATATGGTTCAAAATTTCCAAGTAGCAAGTGACCTCGAATGAATTCAGTGGCTTGCGTTCAGACCTCAGTGCTGTTTTTCTTTCCAATTTCATTAGTTTTTTTAATATCAATATGTTGTGAAATCTATTGATGTATTTACATATGGCAATCTCCAAAACTTCTCCTACATGAAGGATTGCTGTCAATATGAGGACATCAACTTTGCCTGAATCCAGTGTTGTACATGATAAGAGATTTTTTTATCAATCCTCAGCCATATGTAACTATTTATAATCCAATACAATTTATCCGTCGTTATCTTATTTATATGGTCATGCCTGTTACTGCTACGTTTCTTAGTCCCAGAAGAGACCATCAACATTGTGTTATATAATATATACATCATATGTTTGTTCCCTGTGTTATAGACTATTGCTTTAATATTCTATAACGGGCCAAATTTCAAGGAATCTTCCTCAGAAACCAGTATTTGATTTTTAGACAAGTCGCAAAACCATCCGATCAAAGTTATACTATATCTCATCTCGAACTCCTTAATAGCGTTCAAGTTTGCTTAAACAAGACTATACTTCTTTTTCCTGTGCTGCAACATAGTTTGAGTTAGGTCTGGGCGTTTTTATCTCAACCCGAAGTACTTACCTAAATCCAAATTGGAAAAACTGAAACCAAATCAGAATTGTTATACAAAAATATCCGAACGGGACTTATGAGCTTAGTTCTTTGGAGTTTGGTTATAATCCGAACCTAACTGAACCGAAATCCGAACTAGGATCCGAACCGAACCAAACCAAAATCCGAACTAGGATCCGAAAACATGGTAGAGAGGTAAAACTGAAATATTACATTCCACTTTCCAGCCTTTAGTTCTAAGATGTTTACAGTGTAGGATGATGTCGGAGGGTCGGTAGCGACCAAAGGGGATGAAGTCGTGATTAAAAAATCAACGCTAAACCCAACAAAGGTCTACCTATCCTTACTCTATTATTTTGTACAAGTACATATATAGTCGCTAACGTAATTAATACTTACTAGGCTGGTCGTGCGGTGAAGGTCACTGCAGATGGACCACTGGACGGCTTCAGACGGTATAGCAAACGGGAGCGTCACTTTCCAGACAAATATACGCCGGGTGAAGTACCCCGTAAGCAAGAAACTGTCAAGCGCTCGTCGTGGTCCAAAGGAGAAGGAGAAGGAGAAGGAAAAGGAGAAGGAGAAGGAGAAGGAGAAGGTGGTTGCATCCGTTGGTAATCCAACTTTTACAATTACGAAAAACACTTGTTTCATAGGGGGTTTTACACCATTTCTCCCACCAAATCCTGTTAAGCGCGCTGCATTCCTCCAGGTAATGAAGGATGCCAAGTAAGTTGTACATACGCTCTCTCTCATATTTTTCTTTCCATACTACATGAAATTTAGTTGCTTGAAATATTTAAGTTTACTGTGGTGTTTGAATTAATGTGCAGGAATCAATCCGCTGCCAAAGTTCCTGCTTTCGATCTTGACACGTTACTGCCTCTTTTTTACTGCAGCCGGGTTGCTTCTGAGAAGGTCCTTACTTACGGTTTACTATATGTTTCCAACAGGCAGAGTCATGTAAACTTCTAACGTAATCTTTACTTTGTAATGTGATAGGCAATTGATCGTGTGGTCGCCTTCATACGCAAGCGCAGGGATGGTTTGCCACCGTCTAGATTTGACTTTCTCGATGCATCATTTTTTTCTGACCTCCTGAGTGACTTCGCCGACTTTAATGCTTGTTCAACAAAGGTTGCTTTCGCGTTCTCCCCATCATTGAGGACAGCGTTTCTCTACCGCCCGCAGTGGTTCACGCAAGTTGATTTTCTCCACATACCGGTGCTAATCAAGAAAAGCCACTGGGTTGGCGTTATTGTTGATTTGACTATGTGGGCGTTGTATGTTGTTGAAGGCAATACCGGTCGTCCATCTGAGTTTGACATCAGTTCAGTGATAACACCAGCCTCTATTATGTTGCCGCACCTGATCGGTCGGTACTGTATGACTAACCATGCGCAAAAACGTAATTTCGAGCCCATGACTGTCTCGAGGTTGGAGATTCCTTCTCTTGTGGAGCACCCAGGTTAGTCTCCAGGTTTCAGTTTCATCTCCTTTTAATTATCAGTGTTTTAAGTGCTAATGTTGTTCTATTGAATAGGTTGTTCGGCGGTGGTGGCGCTTATGTTATTAGAGCTGCACGCCATTGGCAAGGATGTGAATATTGTGCAATTTACTGAAGAACAGGCGCGCACCGCTTCCGAGAATTACGCCATTCAAGCACTGCACCTGTCTCCGCCCGTGTCACTTCCTCCTGCTCAGTAGACGCTACTATTTCCGTTCTATGTCTGTTGTTTTCTGCTATCCATTTTTTTTTCTAGGTTAAGCAACAAAAATGTTAAACTTGTCTCCCTTTCTTATGTTTCTATACTCGACTCCAAGGATGAATTCTGTTTTATTGTCCTGCTTACCTTGTTTGATTGGAATACTGTTTCGTTCTCTCATTTACTATTCCGTTTACTCTTATGCTATTCCACTTACTTTCGTAGTTACCATCACGTACACCTGTAATTCCATTTGTGATACACAGCCCCACAGTTGCCATTCGCCTCTATTGCATCGTGAATGAAAGATTTCAACTCCTACATTATATGCTTATTTGGAGTCCGGTGTGACTCTTTAAATTGAATTTTTCAACAAACCAATCATTGGCATCTTTCTCTTTAATTCAGATTTTGTTGTCCTATTACTGTATCTGACAGT
Organism: Brassica juncea; assembly: GCA_018703725.1. NCBI lineage: Eukaryota > Viridiplantae > Streptophyta > Magnoliopsida > Brassicales > Brassicaceae > Brassica > Brassica juncea. The sequence continues at coordinate 53,354,470 of CM031936.1, read as the reverse complement.
CAGATTAGGTCATGGTTGCTCCATTACTTGACATTAACGACTCGAGTTATGGAACATATATGAAATAGATTATTACTATATGAGATGGAATAGTTAGTTCCTACATAGGAATAGTTAGTTCCTATATAGAAATTGTTTCCTATTCGAGTGCCTTGTATGTATTAGTAGTTATGTACTTAGACTACAGCAAACATATTTAATTAAAGGTAAGATTGGCATCATTTTATATTACACAAAAAAGAAGGCATACGGATCTTCATTACAACAACACACATTGTTTGTGCTTAAGGGGGCTATATATGACATACTATGTACATCACAAATACACCCATATATGTCACCGAGTGCATATATTTGTGTATTTGTTCCCAAAAGCAATATCTCCCCATTCAAGATTATATAATACGCCAAGTCTGTAGATGACAATGGCTTTTGCTTATATTACCCATTTCCCAAAATATTGCTTCTACTGCCTTCTGATGCCATCTCCTTCCGCTTATTTTTTTATATAGGATTGCGGCAAGATGCCCTGTTGTGCCCAGTCCGGCCACAACGGGCGCATTTCCTGTTTCATGACGACTGCCCTGACTTCTGCAAGGTTATTTCATAAGGTATTTAGTATCCATTCTATGTGAATCACATTCAAATACCATTCCATCATTTAACACTCATTACCTATTCCAATTTCACTATCCTATCCTTCATAACCAAAGCTAAGATATTTCATTATGGAGTCTGTTACCTTGAACTCCCCACGAGACTTTATGCGAACCTTTCTTGGACGGCCAGATGGCCTGCGGACTGCAGGGGGAAGGAGTTCGGCTGTGGTAGAAGAACCTACTTGCGACCCACCAACTGAAGGAACTGGGTAAATTTTTCCAGCAAATCCTTGTCTCCATCTTGGGACCCGATACGCTGGTGCAACCATTGCGTCTGATGGGAACGCAACTTTCGATCATGCAGCTAGAGCATGGGGACAGGGGATTCCAATTTCGTCATACTCTCTATATGAGCAGCTCCCAACGACAAAGTTAACGGTGAAACACTCTCCGGTAGGGTCTTGCACTTGGAGCTCTAGCTCACTTATGTCACGCTCAGCTAAGGCAGTTGATAGGTCATAGTTTTCTTCAACAAGTTTACGCACGTTTGGTGTCAATGATCCCTTCTCGTTGTTAGCTTTTGCGCGTCGCAACGCCAACCACCCCATCACAGTTGTACGTATATACTCGAGCATCATGATCAGTGGGTACTCTCTTGCCTCCTTAATGGCGTCATTCCATGACTCAGCTATGTTAGAGTCCATTATATTGTATCTTTGACCTTTGAAATGTGCTCTCGTCCAGTGCGTAAACCCTGTGATGAAGCCGTTGGTGTCAAATGCATATGGAAATGGAATAGAAATCTATATATCACTATTGAAAATGATATAATATATATTAGAAAATATAATAGTACAAACCTATATCCACAAGATATGCAGCACATGCAGGGTTAATTCTCTGGATCTGTTTGAACAGCCTATTAAATTCCGTGATAGTGAATGCGCGAGCTGCAGCATACATTAGGTTTCCAAGTCTCGGCGTCTTATAGAGGACTTGAATATTGCGCCAAAAATGGACCACACACGCTGCGTGGTGTGCTTCTTTGTACACCTACTCAACACGTTGCTATACCATTTAATACATAGAATAAAATATAATGGAAGTATATAGTGGTTTTGTTTGCAATTTGTACCTTACGCATGCCTGTGTATATGCTAGCATGTCTGTCCGAGATAAAGACGAGTTCGGGGCAGTCGGTGACAAATGTTCTCAGCTTCTGGAAAAACCACTCCCACGCATTATCGTTTTCGCTGTCAACAACTGCAAAAGCAAACGAAAATATTTGAAAATTTCCGTCTTGTGTCACTGCGGATAAGAGGCATCCACCATACTTCCCTTTCATTGAAGTGCCGTCAACGACGACTACTTTCCTCATGTAGACGTACCCTGCTACAGAAGCTCCATATGCAACAAAGCAGTATTTAAAGCGTGTCCCCCCCCCTTTGGGTCATCGTTTTGCTCGATAAAGCAAAGGGTCCCTTCGTTTGAGGCTTGCAGCAGTCCCAGATATGCAGGAATCAGTGAGTAGCTCCCGGCCATTGTCCCCATTGCTTGTTCTATGGCTAGTTCCCTTGCGCGCCAAGCTTTCCAATATGATACATTCACATGGAATTCATCAAGCAGTATTTTCCTTATAACTGCAGTAGTGGGTCCCTTTTTAATTCCAACAAAGCGGGACTGTAGAATCTCTTCTATGACTTGTTCTAGTCTGTGAAAGTTCCGGCGTTCGTCAACAGTGCACGTGTGAGTTAGACTAGCTTGTCGGACTTAGAAGTTACCAGTAGCATCTAACAGCATCGCATAAACGCGCCATGGACATGATTCGCCAACACATTCAATCACAAGCAGCAAGGTATTAGATCGGGTGGTTTATAAATGGAACTTTCTGTTTATTGCATGTATGGCCAGCTTTATTTTGCAGTCCGCTTTAGACTTGAAGACTCGGCCAACAAATATCTCATCTCCCTCGTAATGAACATCAGGTAGTGCGGAGTCGACACCTATATTGGTACAAGGTGAAGTTATGAGTTAGTTATACCATATATTATAATTATAATATATGTTCCATTCTATTTAGAATAATATGGACAACGACGTCTAACTCACCTGATTCTGGGCGCGCGTTGAAAGCCGGAGGAGCATCCCGACCAAGCAGAGCCGGATTATATGGGTCGTTCTGCATGTCGTGTAGAGCTTGATCAAATCTTCCCCAATGTATTCCGTCATCAGGTGGCAACTCTTCACCTTCATCTGAACTTGATGGGCTATCATTAGGGTCTTGAACTGGGTCTGGAATCCAAAATATTAAATGCCTACGCACTGGCATGTTCTCTCCTCGTGCTATATCAACCGACGTTTGCAAGACAGGGACCACCATATCATCATCTGAGTATGTCTCAGTGGATGAATCCATAGGAATTTTGTTCTTCCCCTTGTCCGTAGCTGCAATACGTGGACTTCTAAGACAAATAGTGTGGTCAGGCTCTCGTATTTCTATTCCACCGGTAGGGAATAGAATAGCACGACCTCTAATAGTGTCCATTCCAGCTGGTTGACGTGAAATAGAACCCTCTGGGACTTCTATGACATTTGTGTTTGCATTCGGCTGTGTTTGAGGAAATGTCAGTGGGGTCTCTGATAGGGCAAAGTCATGCCATGATTCGTCCATTGTGTGATTCACCCGTGCTGCCATTTTTTGATTTATATCAGCTGTGTCCCGCGCAAATGGTAGTCCCGCAGTGTGGCTAACTAACGAGATAAACAGATTAACCTCCTCTATGGCTCTTCTCATCTTGATAAATCCCCGCAGTTCTATGCCATCCGTTATGTATGAGGAAGACTCAACTCAGGGTCGTCGAATGAAATCCACTCCGGGTATTGGAAAGATAGTTTCAGCGTCACTCCTTTAGTGGTTACTTGTAGTCGCTCCCTAACAGCTGTAACTAACTCACGCAATGTCATCCTGGTATAGAGTCGGATATAGTGCTGGAGTTGGTTACATATGTCCGGTTCGAAAACCCATTGCTCGTATTGGTCACGGACCCACGAACCGACAACCAGTAAAACTCTATCTTGACTCGTCATCTGCAGTAATAAGTTACAGTATAATTACTATATCTCAATAGCTATTCCATTACACTATCTACATGATGTTATTCTAACAAACAAGCTTTATCTAAAACATCATTAATTACAGTAGTCTGAGTGCTTGTTTTATCTGAAACCCCATTAATGGCAGTATTCTGAGGACAAGTTACCTGGTTGTTTCCTTCCAGTATTAACTACGTTGTTTCATTCACCTTCTTCTTTTTTGGAATTGATGAGATGGAGTTACAGTAGTAAATAAATGGAATAAACCTTTTATGGATAAAATTTTTTAACGTAGGCCACTTGTTTGAATGTATACAGTGAAAATATCTTGGTAACTCCAACTAAATACGTGTTTTTCCCTATTCTCTCAAATGGAATAGGTGTAAACAACTAATAGCCATTTATTCCATTGCATGCGTCGTCACCTCTTCTACCACACATGTCAAGCTTCTAGATAACACGGGTAATAGATCAATTTAGTGGTTCTCTATTTCAATTTCATTCAGTGTATATGGAATGGAAATGCTATGCTTTGCAGTCCCTCGCTGTTTAGATTTGGAATTGGGTTCTCGAAGTTTGTACGTTTGGTGTTCATATATGAGGTATTAACAATGATTTAATTTCATTAAAATTTGGGTTCTCGAAGTTTGTACGTTTATATTTTCCTAACTTGGGTTGTTTATTGTGTATTATCTTTGTATATCATATCTTGTGTATTATCTTTGAAGCTCAATTCTTGATTTACTATACACATGGTTACATTTTAAATACTACCGTTCCCATGGAATAAAAGTCTTCTCGGAACCCTATACACATACGCCTTTGGTAATCATTACCTTATACTCATTGTTTAAATTTAGAAGGTGAAAATATCTTGGTTAATGGAGAGGTGTACGTGGCATCCTCCTACTCTTTCATATGTACTAGACGTCATCAATTTGTGTTAGGTGTTTAATGTCAAGTGTAATTTTACCACTCCCCCATTAGATTTGTATCTAAATTATATAATATACGGTATATGGAATGGAACCAGTTACAATAATATATACATAGCACAATTATATGGAATAACACAATCGCATTAGATTGTACATACGTTTCCCACTGCATATTCCATGTGGTCATGAGGTTTATATTTCCAGAAGATTTGAGTTCCCTATGTATTGGGGTTTATATTTCCCTAACTTCGTTTAGTATTTACTATCAAGTGTTCTATTACCAATCTCATTGGCTTTGTATTTCATGTTGGTCATGAAGAATATAAATACATGTTTCCAATAGTATAGCATGTGGATTTAATTTCACACATGTTCCTCTCAGCCTTAACTACACAGCTTCATTCAGCTTCTTGTTTTTCAGAATTCTTCAGATGGACTTACAGTGGTAAATAAATGGAACACACCATTTATGGATAGAGTGTTTAACTTCCACTACTTATTTGAATTTGTATAGTGAAAATATATTGGTAACTGCAACCCATTATGTGGGTTCTTCATACTCTATCAAATGGAACAGCTGTCACCAACTGATGTCCCTTTATCCAATCGCATACGTCATTGCCTTCCCAACCGCACACGTCACTTCGACTGCATAAGGTTTTCTATATTTCATTCTATCTGTTCCACATAACATAGCAGACATATTCTAAGCATTACTTTAACTTGTCTCATTTAGACTGTACATGAAGGGGTAATGTGGGGTTCCAATGGATTGCCAATGGATTAGGGTTTACAATCCCCGAAATTGGGTTTAGTATTCACAATCAACTGATCTCTTACTCATCCCCTAGATTTGTATTCCATTTATGATTCATTGTTTGCCATACTATGTTCTTACAATATCATTACTACATAACAGCAACATAAGGTTTTACAATAACATTAAAATACATGAAGATTGAAAGGTTTTGATATGGAATTACAGCTAAACACACCAAGCCGAACCATTTTCAAAAAACCTTCCCCATTACTACTCCCAATATTATGCATCCGACCAGTCCTAATACCATCATTTACTTCATGCTCGCTTTGCCTTCTTCCAATACTTGTTCCACCTAATCAATTATCATCTCTTCCACCATAATTTGAACTCTTTTAGCCAAAATACTCTCTGTTTTTGCCATCTCCTTCAGTTGGTCTTCATGCTTTCCAATCTTCAATTGCATCGCCTCGACTTCGTCTAACAAAACCTCATCAATCAACTTGAAAACGTGGTTATCATTCTTAAGCTACATCATCAATCACAACATAAAAGATAAGTCACTTAAGGCCTATTCATCACAAAATCAATATGCCAAAACAGTCAGACTTATGCATAACGACAGAAGAATAGACCTTTTTCGCTGCAGCATGTGCACATCGAAAGTATCTTCTGTAAGGATTATGGTCGGAATTGGACATCAGAAGTACAATTTCAGTTCCATACCAACATCTTTTGGATATTCCCGTTATCCTTCTACCTCGTCGAATAGAAGCACATCCGCGACTCGATGCTCCAGATGCATTAGTTGAACTTTCTGGCATTGTAATTCGGGAGACACCGTGAAAGTGCATTTAGGGTTATTATTTTTGATTTTAGAGAATTGGGTATTTTGGTGTCTCGGGTTTCTGAATAAGTATGTAACTCTCGGGTTAGTTATCGGGTTAACGTGATCCTATTGATCAGGTCGGGTCTTTGGTTTAGTAAATTTATCTTCGGTTAAATTGGTACACAGCCCGCATTACTATACTATTTGATATGTTACGTAATCTATTCTATATGGTCTGTTATTGATCAATTTATCTTCTGTTAAATTTGTTAACGACACGTATTAAATTTCCCTCTCGTCCCCTATATTCTATGTAAATCAATGATGTTTTGCATAGTATAAAAGTATCTCCAAGTAACATAGTTTGTATAATTATGTACACATAGTATGGTTTAATTTGTGAATGGTATTGATTGTCATGGATGAGTGTTTATATTTTCCAAGCTTGGGTTTAGTGTTTATTGTTGGGGTCAAAATCGGTCAAAGACGCAATCAACACCCGAAAGTCCTCGGAAGGAATCATCGGAGGGGATGATCGCATCGTAGTCCCGGACACCAGCAGGAGCGGCCACGGCCCAGCTCCGGGCGCAGGCACGACTGGCCTGGCCCCAGAAGCCGGGCGCCGTCTCGCCCGTACTGGAACAGGGCGCCGGGCGCCGGCTCGCCCGTGCTGGCACAGGGCCTAAGAGCCGGCTCGCCCATGCTGGCACCCGGCGCCAGGCGCCGGCTCGCCCGTGCTGGCACCCGGCGCCGGGCGCCGGCTCGCCCGTGCTGGCCCCGGGCGTCGGCTCGCCCGTACTGGCACCCAGCGCCGGCTCGCCCTTGCTGGCACCGGGCGCCGGCCCGCCCGTGTTGGACCCGGGCGCCGGCGCCAGCGTCCATGTCCAAGTCCTGGGCGCCCTACGGACTACCCGACAGGTGCGACCTTCTCCCCGCAAAACTGTCTCGACAACTAGTCCAACTCTACATTTTATATCTTTGCTCGAAGACTCACCGATCAAACTCCTCGAAGACATGAAACCTGAGAATCCCATTTCGTTCTGGTCGAAATAAATCGGAAAGGCTTCGAAAGACCACCAAAAGTTCGAATGGATTTCGACTCATCGTATAAAACGATCACGGTTATTCTACAGAACACCAGTCATCTAGACTATACGAGGATTTGGGGTTCTTTCAGCAAAACAAACACCATGGCAGGCTAGTCTCTCGCGAAAACGTAAAATGTTCACGGACGAAACAACGGCCCAGAAGGCCCAAACGCGACAAAGCGGCCCACTTACGACTTTTCAGGAGATCAAGTCGAAATGGACGTGACGGCCCATGTTTATCTTTACATAAAGAGATAATTGTCAAGTTTTCCGAAGATAAATGTCAAGTTTCTTGAAGATAAATGTCAAGTTTCCCGATAAACATGAAGACCGACGAAAATGGAAGAAGCCCGATTCGCGATAGATTCGGCCCAAAAGAGGAATAGACCGTCCTAAGTATATAAGGAGAGCTTGGAGCGAGGAGCAAGAGGAGAACTTTTAGAGAGCAACATAGTACTTAGAGCAACTTAGGCACTTTTTTCCGTTTTTACTAGCGAGTTGCGACTCAACTAGGTTAGATACAGGTGGCTGGACTAGCGAACTCATCGACAGCTCTTGTAGCCGATCTCTTTCATGTTGTTCACGCTTAAACGCAAATTCGGAAATAAGATCTTTTGCTCTATCTTTTTTCTTATGATTTTTATATTCCGTTTTGTTATCTTTCCGTCCTATTGATTGTGTCGTGTGTGGCCCAGCAGATAACCGGGACCTTCAGGGAAGGCTAGGTTCACTTGGCTTTCCTCCAAATCAACTAAAATCGACAGTGTAAATTTCGGTTCCCAAAGTTTGGCGCTAGAGAGAGGGGGTGGGTACGGATCTATCTCACTCGCAACCACACACGCTCGGTCTAATATGGCGACCAACACTGACAACCTGCAAACGAACGACGGAACTCCCGTCGATGCCAACGCAACCAACACTCCAGCTGGAAACGTACCAACGGTCACCGCTGACTCCACGATACAAGACCAAATGAAAGAAATGTTCGCCTCCGCTCAGAAACAGGCGGACGAACAAGGAAAACCCGTGACCTCTCTCGCAAAACAGGTGGAAACCTTAACGGCGAAGGCCAAGAGCAAGGCCCCGCGATGGATCACAAGAGCCCGCAGCGGCAAAAGACTCGATTTCAAGACTCCGGGCGATCAAGCTGCACGTGCGGACAAGGCTTCCTCAGGCCAAAACCCCGACGAACCTCTCCAACCGGGTGCGCAACCGACTACGGAGAATCTTCCACCTCCCTCTGGGGACAACGTCGAAAACGACGTCGAACAGGTCAACCTGGACATTAGCGACCGATCCGATCATTCGGACGATAACGCCCACGTTCATCATAGAAGGACCCGAAGTCAGTCTGTCCGACAGACGGTGTTCTTCGAAAAACCCATGACAGAAGAGGAAGAAGACCTCTACTGGATGGAACAGGAAGAACTGGCGGAGGATCAAACTCGGATCCATCGCAACCAGCACCGACAGGCTCGGAAGAATGCAGGTAGCGATAGCGAAATCCACGATCTCCGCGAGTCTCTCGCAAAAACAGTGGCCGAGGTAAATGCGGTGAGATCACAGATTCACCAGGAAACTAGTGCCGCTCCCGAGATCGATAGACTTGTCGAGGAAGCACGAAAAACGCCGTTCACCGCTCGGATCACAGAAACTCGCGTCTCGAACTCTGGGAAGATCATAATTCCCGTCTACGACGGTACCACAGATCCAAAGGCACACTTGCAGTCCTTCCAGATCGTGATGGGAAGATGCAAACTCCCGGAGCGTGAACGAGACGCCGGTCACTGCCTTCTCTTTGTCGAGAATCTCAGGGACGCCGCGCTCGAATGGTTCTCTCAGCTCAAAAGAAACTCCATCGGAAGTTTCCGCCAACTAGCCTCGGCATTTCTCAAGCAGTATTCCATGTTTATGGATAGAGAGACTTCTGACGTAGACTTATGGAGTCTGGCTCAAAAGGAATACGAATCACTTCGCGACTTCATGAGAAGGTTCAAACTAGTGATGGCCAGAGTGACGGGTATCAACGACAAAGTCGCGATCGACGCCCTGAAGAAAACTCTCTGGTACAAGTCAAAGTTCCGAAAGTGGATATTGCTGGAGAAACCACGGACGATCCAGGATACCCTCCACAAGGCAACAGACTTCATCGTCATGGAGGAAGAGATGAGAGTCCTATCGCAAATGCATGGGCCGCAGAAAACCTCCTCAAAGAAGAAAGCCTCTCGTAACGACAAGTACGTCCATCACGAAGGGGAAGACGTCCAAGGCGAACATAACTACGCCATCAACTAGGCACAGGGCAAAAACTCCGGAAATACCTGGACCAGGAACCAATACAAGGATAATTCCTACTGCGAGTTCCATGACACCCGAGGTCATTCCACCGTGAACTGCAAGGTACTCGGCGCCAGGCTCACCGCAAAACTCCTCGCTGGCGAACTGTCGAAGGTTAAGAGTATAAAAGATTTGCTCCTGGAGTCCGACCGCCCAAAAACCGGCAAGACTGTCTCCAAGGACCACGCGCCTGAAAGTCAATCGGTTGAGAAGCGTGGAAGGAGATAGGACGACCAGGGGAATAGCAGCAGTCGCCAGAGGGTAAATATGATTATCGGAGGGTCGCAGTTCTATCAAGACTCAGTCTCGTCGATCAAGGCCTACGGTCGGAAAATCGAGACAAGTTCCAACTGGCTTCCGGATAGCGATATTCCCAACCACACGATTGTTTTCGAGGAACAAGAAACTGTCAGAATCGACAAACCTCATTGCGATCCTCTGGTTATCGACCTGGTGATCCAGGATTTCGAAGTCGGCTGCATCCTTGTTGATACAGGAAGTACTGTCAACATCATCTTCCGCGACACCCTCTATAGGATGAACATCCCACTTGGGGAAGTCATCCCAGCGCCAAAACCTTTGACCGGGTTTTCGGGCGTCACCTCCATGACCCTAGGGAGCATCAAACTCCCGGTCATGGCTAAGGAAGTTACAAAGATCATCGAGTTCGCAGTAGTCGATAACCCGGCCATCTACAATGCAATCATGGGAACCCCTTGGATCAACTCCATGAAGGCAATACCGTCCACATATCACCTCGGCATCAAATTCCCGACTCCAACCGGAACCGCATTAATCTGGGGGAGTCAGAAACAGTCGAGACTCTGCTATCTAGCCGAGTTCAAACTGCGAAAAGATCAGAACGCCCCTGCAGCTAACCCGAAACGAGCGAAGGAATCACGCCGGCGCCAGCGTCCATGTCCAAGTCTTGGGCGCCCGCATACGGATTACTCGACAAGTGCGACCTTCTCCCCGCAAAACTGTCTCGACAACTAGTCCAACTCTACATTTTATATCTTTGCTCGAAGACTCACCGATCAAACTCCTCGAAGACATGAAACCTGAGAACCCCATTTTGTTCTGGTCGAAAAAAATCGGGAAGGCTTCGGAAGACCACCAAAAGTTTGAATGGATTTCGATTCATCGTATAAAACGATCACGGTTATTCTAAAGAACACCAGTCATCTAGACTATACGAGGAGTTGTGGTTCTTTCAGCAAAACAAGCACCATGGCAGGCTAGTCTCTCGCGAAAACGTACAATGTTCACGGACGAAACAACGGCTCCGAAGGCCCAAACTCGACCAAGCGGCCCACTTACAACTTTCCAGGAGATAAAGTCGAAATGGACGTGACGGCCCATGTTTATCTTTACATAAAGAGATAAATGTCAAGTTTCCCGAAGATAAATGTCAAGTTTCTTGAAGATAAATGTCAAGTTTCCCGATAAACATGAAGACCGACGAAAACGGAAGAAGCCTGATTCGCGATAGAATCGGCCCAAAGGAGGAATAGACCGTCCTAAGAGGAGTATATAAGGAGAGCTTGGGGCGAGGAGCAAGACGAGAACTTTTAGAGAGCAATATAGCACTTAGAGCAACTTAGGCACTTTTTCCGTTTTTACTAGCGAGTTGCGACTCAACTAGGTTAGATATAGGTGGCTGGACTAGCAAACTCATCGACAGCTCTTGTAGCCGATCTCTTTCCTGTTGTTCACGCTTAAACGCAAATTCGGAAATAAGATCTTTTGCTCTATCTTTTTTCTTACGATTTTTATATTCCGTTTTGTTATCTTTCCGTCGTATTGATTGCGTCGTGCGTGGCCCAGCAGATAACCGGGACCATCAGGGAAGGCTAGGTTCACTTGGCTTTCCTCCAAATCAACTAAAATCGACAGTGTGAATTTCGGTTCCCACATTTACTGTCAATTCTAATTTACAAATCTCCCATTATATTTATATTTCCTACAAAATCATACCCCCAAGTAACATAGTATGAATTCTTAAACACACATAAGAAGATGTAATTTATGATTGGTATTGCTTCCCATAGATGAGGGTTTATATTTCCCAAACTTGGGTTTAGCGTTTACTACCAATTCTTGTTTAACAATCATAGGGTGTTGTAACATGAAAATATTAAAACAACCTTGTTTGTCCAAGTGGAATAGCATCATTAGTACAGTTAGCTTTGAAAGTGTTTCGTACCCATCTACAAACATATATTATCATAAGTTAATAATGACATCATTTCATTTCTCCAAAAAGGAGGTTTTTGGGTGTTCCGAACAACAAACACATTCTACATATGGCTTATTTTCTACATAACAAACATCCATATATGTCATATCTGCATTTACGTTTGCAGCTAAATATATACATTCTAAATATGGCTTACTTTCATGAAGTGTGCAAATACATGTCTCCACTATTATGACAAGTGTATTTAATTTCAAAAAGGTTTGGGGTCGGTTACTTATTTCCAAGGGTATACATTCCCCTAACTTGGGTTTAGTGATAACTTTCAACTGTTCTATCATCATCTCCGTTTGTTTTATCTGGCTCATTAGGATTGTAAATACTTGTCTCCAATCTCCCATTATATTAGTTAAATATATGCAGGATATACTATGCAGGTAGTATATAATTAACAAGGTTTATGTTACATGGAATAGTAGTTCGCATGTATATAACTTAATATATACTGTATGGAATATAATGAATCACAAAATAGACATGTATATAACATAATATATATGGAATATAATCAATCACGTCATAAACCTTGTAAATGTTAATTCACCTTATAACAGACATATATTATCAGAAGGTAACATTGACATCATTTCATATAACCAAAATAGAAGGTCATAGGGTTTTCCGAACAACAAACACATTCTACATATGGCTTACTATCTACATCACAAATACACTCATAAATGGTATTTCTGCACTTATGTGTGTATTTAGCAACAAAATGCATCAGTTCCCCGTCCAAGTTTTTTCTACTGCCAATTGCATATATTGCAATGGCTCCCGCTTATGTCTCAAAGTTTCCAAAATATTGCTTCACCCTCCCTTCTGATGCCACTGACGGTTCCGTTGTTATTACATTGGGATCCGACAAGATGCCTTGTTGTACCCGTAAAGGCCACAACGCATGCGCCGCCGGATTGAAGATGCCGTTTCCGAGTTCTGCAAGTTTGTACGACGATGAAGTTAGTTTATATATTATTTGAAACTATTTTGCATAGCATTCTTCATGGAGCCAATATAATCTAATGTTACCAAACCGTTCTACTCCTCATTAATAATAAGCTCTTTACTTTTCTATATTTAGGCAAAGTCCATAAATTCGATACACTTAGATAATTGTTACCTTCACAAACAGCGTCGTAGCAGTAAAGGTGTTGAAATTGATATTTGAATTTAAGCCTCCCCCAACAAATATCTCATCTCCCTCAATATGGACATCTGATATTTTAAATTCTCCACCTATAAATGGATATAGTGAGTAAAATTAGAATCCAAATCTGGTAATATATATATGTATATATGCAGTTATTCTATTCCATTTAGTAATCTAAGCACACTACCCGATATTTGGTGTACTGTCCGTTGGGGGGTTTCTCTCTGTCAACTAAGTCAGGAAGATGTGGGTCATTGACCATATCGAGACCTTCAGGTGCTGGGTTAGATTGACCTACTAATGTGGTTCGTCTGCTATCATTATCTTCTTCAGATCGGTTTGGAATGCCTGCAATGCCAAATATTAGACGTTCCCACATAGGCCTCTTCCCTTTTCCCGATAGATCAGCAGTTGTTCTGAAGACGGGCATAACCATATCATCATCAGAGTCAGAGTCTGTGTCTGAGGTTGTTTCAATCCTCATTTTTTTCTTCCCCTTCTGCATCGCTACATCAGGCTCAGACTGAATGCGTTGTCGAAATTTATGCTCGGGATCTCGGATTTCGACTCCACGTATTGGAAATAGAATAGCATATCTTGATGTATATGCTATACCACTCATTTCGGCTGGAATAGCATCAAGAATTTTGAGATCCTTCGCGCCTGCATAACACTTCGTATCAGGAGTGGTCATAGGAGTCTCAGCCATCGCAAATTCATGCCAGTCATCATCTTCTATCCCACCATCCTCTCTCTCTCTTGGTGACGTCCATCCATTGTGTCATTTATATATGAAGCGGCCCCCTCGTCATGCGCCTTGGGACTGATAATCGAGACAAGTAAATTAACTGCCTCTATTGATTGTCTAAGTTCGATGAATGCTCCCACTTCTGTGTCTTCTGTTATGTATTGTGGCATTTCAAGACCTCCACCATCAGCTGAGATCCATTCCGGGTATTGATAAGATAGTTTCAATTTCACTCCTTCATAAGTTGGATCTATCTCCTCTCTTACTCCTCTAACTAAATCAGACATGTTCATACCACTGTAGAGGCTAATGTAGTGCTCACCTATGAGGGAATGGTCTGTTTCGAACACCCATCTTTTATGTCTGTCACTGACCCAAGCTCCAACAACCAGTATAACCTTATCTTCGCTATTCATCTGCAGTTAGTTTTAAGTGGAAATCCATTTATATTTCAAAGTTTAGTCCATTACATATTCAGAATAGTATTATTTTATCACAAAAGAGTAATTTTCCTATGAAACCCGGTTTATTAGAATATTCTCACACGAACTTACCTCTTTCTTGCTTCAAAGCAGTGAATCTTTAACTTCCTTCACTTTGTTGCTTCTGAGTGTCTTCACGTAGATTACATTGATTATTATATGGAATACACCATTTATGGTTTGCTTTCACTTCACCATTTAAGATCAGTGGTGCTAATTTCCACCACTCGTTTACCTTTCCACAGTTAAAATAACTTCAGTAAATCTACCTTGTTATGTGGCTTTCCCCTACTCTTTAATACGGAAGAGCTGTAACCCACAATTGTAAATTTATTGCACTAACTACATCATCGCCTCTCCCCAACCGCATACTTCACCGTCTTTGTTCGTGATTATATTAGTAAATTATAAACAGTGAAGCTATTCTATTTTAGTCAGGTAAAATGGAATCTACCCTAATATAAAATGGATCCTTCATAACATGCTGTTTCATTCCAACTTTTCGGTTTTTGCTGCCCGACTTCCACGTCCCCGTCTATTACACATGCCGAAATCTATATTGTACCTTATTCTTCTTATTCTCAATTTCTATCTTCTGTTGTATAATCCAACCACCAGTACGTTCTGTTTGATTTGCGTACAACTGTATAAATGATATGGATATGTTACCATATCAAATAATTCTACCTTATATAAATTTGTATCTTCTATTATGTGTATTAGTAGTTGTTAAAGAGAAATTAAAGTTCTTTCCAGTCTTATTAAGGAAACAAAAAGATGGTAAACTTCTCATTGTGACCTTGTGTTCTTTACAGTTTTAGGAAACAGAAGATGGTATACTATCGAGTTCTTTAACTTAAACAATTCATGCTTGTAAACTTGTGGTCTATTTCCAATTTAGCGTGACTGAGTAAGTGCATCAATTTATTTATGCAATATTTGACTTCAACTGTCGCTATATTATGTAGATGCTCTTTGAATTGGAACTATATTTGTATTTCTACTATTCTATCTAAAATATATAGTATGGAAATATGATTCTTGGATTCTCCGTTTGTTTAACGTTGTTTCTTTCACACTTACGATTTTCATCTAATTTTCTCTCTGCATATTTTCCTTCCTTTGATTTTCATTCCACGCGCTTCCTAAATTCTCTCATTGTTACTATAGGACACAAAATCACCACGTTATTTACTTTATGTGAAGGAACCGGGTACCTATTACTTAGAAGGGTATAACCGGGTGGAATGAAGACAAAAAGCAGTGAGTAA
This sequence comes from Brassica juncea, assembly GCA_018703725.1. NCBI lineage: Eukaryota > Viridiplantae > Streptophyta > Magnoliopsida > Brassicales > Brassicaceae > Brassica > Brassica juncea. The sequence goes on along the minus strand of CM031936.1, from coordinate 53,338,918 downwards.
ATTATGTCAAAATCATGTCTATTCTCTTGATTTCCCTCTGAAATATGGCTATTACGCCAATTAGCCCTTTTTTTAATTTACTTTTAGTTTTTTCAGGGAAAATAAAATTTCAAAATTCGTGTAATTTATCTACATTTTTATTGTTTGTTTTCTCTATCTTCGAAATGTTTTTTAGGACCATTTTTTTGACTGAAGGCTTTCAGTGTGCCGGAACATTGAAAAATTAATCCCACGACGAAAGGAATCAAGGTTGTACTTGTGCACTTTTGCTGCTAGATTTTTATTTTCTTTCAACATGGTTAACTCATTAATATTTTTGATATTTATAAAGAAAAAGAAAACAAGTAAGTAGGCTTTTGGACTTTTTGGTGGTCTGCCACAAACGAGACGTGTTTAAAAGTGTGAATAAAATATCAAAGATGATATATGATAGAAGAAGGAAGCATTTCTTTAAATCTTCTCCTCCAATCTCTTCAGTGTTTTGGAGACACAATCTTTAGTTGCCTAAAAACAGTGTATATTATAAACACCCAAAGAGTAAAACAAATACTATTAAAGCTGCTAAGAATCTTCAGTATCTAGCCGATAAAAGGAATACGACGATATGATTCTGGAAAGTAGAGAGAGGGTAACAGCGCTGTACATACCTGAACTATAAACTCTCCATCCTGTAGCTTCTGGATACCTCCCACCCTGATAAAATCGGACACATTATCCTAGGGGACAAAAATGGATCAATAACCCATTTAGTGAGGTTTAAATAAATTTTTGCATCCTGATTAATACATACGGAAGGAAGCAGACAACACACCTCATTATCGGCAAGGCCATAGAGAGCAAATGCCGCATTGTGTTGCAGGGATCCATTTCTTGAATCCAGAAGCTTCAATAAAGGTTCTAAACCACCACTATGGGCAATACCAGCTTGGTTGTGAGAATCCTGTGAGAAAGGGTACGCTAGAAAATTAAATACATAACGGTAATGTTATTTAGTATAACTCTTGTAAGTCTAAAGAGCGAAGTTGCCAGTTTACAACGCCAAATAGGAATGCCTCAACTTTATAAACTGAAAATAACAATGTTTGAAACAACAACCTGCGCCAATCTACCCAGTGCAAAGGCCGACATTTCTTTCAACTGAACGTCCTGTGACTGAAGCATCTCAATCAAAGGACGGACAGCACCCTTTTGCACAATGTGCACCTGCAATGTATATTTTTGAATACGAGGTGAAAAATGAAAAAAGACAACTATAAATCAGGGAAAATGATAGATAGCAAGAATTGGGAATGTATATTCTACCAAAATCAATAGCAACAAATAGATAACAACTAGTATAACCAAACAGAAAGAGTTTAGAATTTGGGTAATGGCAAACGAACTGAGGAAAGAAAACCCGGGATGAAATAGTACCTTACAATCAGAATCAGTCGAGGCAAACTGTCCAAGTAATAAAGCTGCCTCTCTTTGGCTCTCAGGGCAACATGAACTGAAATAGACAAATAGGAGAAATGAAATGACGAGAATGAACCTAAGGTTAACAGTAACAACTCTATGCTTAACCATGTAAATCAAAACGTGGAGTTTCCACACACCTGAGAAGACCAATGACAGGTTGCAACGCCCCAGCAGAAAGAACCTCCTTTTTAATGTTTGGAGACGAATGTACTAGATTGCCTATAACTCCAACCTAAAAGTGTGATTCAACTGGTTATTTCAGTGTTAATCTCGTGTAGCTGTTTAAGTAGCAACTAGCAAAACAGTTGATTTATGAAAACTTTCGACCCAGTAAAAGATTCCTAACCGCTTCATAATGTATAGCAGCATCTTCAGATCCTAACATTAGAATGAGCGTGGGAAGAGCATTGCATTCGACAATCTGCACAAAAAAAACAAAGAATCATGCTCCACCGAAAACCGAAATAGAAGCTGTAAGACAGAAATATTTACCTGGTTCTTGTTATCATCGTTTTTAAACGCAAGGGTTCTCAATGCCCCTGCTGCTGCTCGCTGAACCTTCGAATCAGAGAATTCAAGCAAATCAACGAGAGGTGGAATACCGCCTTCGAGCCTGCTTATCAAAAACTTGAAGTCATGAGATCCCGAAAAACAAATCTTGACAGGAGAACACCTAAAGAAGCTGACCTAACACGGGTCTTGATGCTGCTGTTCTCATGAGCAAGATTGGTGATGGCATCAGCAGCTCTTCTGATAACACTATTAACAGCTCGGGAAGTAGAACCATCTTTGTTTCTCTTCAACAGATTCACAAGATGAGGTAAAGCCCCCTGGTCAACTATCAGCTTCTGATACTCTGGCTGTAATCAGACAATTTCACAACGAGATCACAAAGCACTTCTAGACTTGGAGCAAAAATAACATAAAAAGCAACTGTTTTCAAACAAGCTAACACACTATACAATCACATGAGGATCAAAACCTTAATTGCGAGTAGACCAAGCGCAAAGGCGCTTCCCTTCTCAACCTCGTGTTCAAACGGCCTTTGAGCCACGTCTCCGTCGATGTACGGCGGCGCCTGTAGATGCGTCATGAGAGCCGGAACAGCTCCTCCATCAACAATCACGTTCACTAAATCCTCTGCTGAACAACGGTGGTTACTAAGTCATGGATCAAGAAAAATATGAAGAAACCGCAGAAAAGTGAAGCTGATCACTCACCGTTTTTAGCAAGCTCGGAGAGGACTTGAGTGGCGCGTTTCGCCGCAGCGCGATCGGATTCCTGCCATGAGAAGGCGGAGTTTAGAACGGATACTTGAGCGGCGATTTCGTTGAGAATCGCATCGCCGCCGCCGTCGGTGGAGATCTCTCGATCTTCTGAGGAGGCGGCTGCTCCTTCCTCGAGCTTTCTCTTCTGTCCCTTGCGCTCGGGGAAGCTTCGGCCTTCTCGCCTCTCCGGTTGTTGTTGCTCCATCGTTTCACGAGTTCTCGCTAGACACAGACCGATGCGAGGAGAGGAGAGGAGGAGATCAGAGAAGAAGGAGCGTTTTGAAATCAATCCAGACAGAAAAAGAGATCAGGGGTAGTCTCGGCATTTAGGAAAAAAACGCCTTTTATTTAATTTACTTTTAGTCAATGTTTTAAAAATCGGACTGGATACCGACTCGGTGCAGCTACTGGTTAACTGGTTAAATCGGTTCAACCGGTCGAACCGAATTTTATATTTTTTAAAAAATTAAATGTAAATAATCATATATTTATACTATATGGATCTAAAAATTACTTCTACATATAATATGTTTTTCTATTCTTTTTTATTAAATGAAAAATAAACAGTAAATATAGCTATATATAAAGTGAACAAGTGAATACCATGTAATTGAAATTGATAAAATTAAATGATTTACAATTAAAAATTACCATATTTATTTATTTTTACAAATAAAATCTCAATTTTTAATGAATATGGAAAAATCATAATAGTTATGATTACAAAGTAGGGAAAGTAAAAAGATGTTTACTTACATTATTCATAGCTCATTATGAAATATGGAAACTTAATAGCATGTTTTTCTCTCGGTACCATAATGTAAAGGATCTTAAATCTGTTGTTGTTAATCCAAGACTTAGATGTGGTTATTCTCTATATGAGATCAAAATAAATAATATTATTATAGGTGAGGTCTAAGTCGGCGGCGAATTTAAAGATAGTTCGGTCAATGTAATGAGTGATGTGTGTGATGCTAGCTGTTGTCCATATACATGTTACTTGCAATTTTTTTTTCCATTCCCAATAGGCAAGCTACTTGAGTTTATAAACTTGCATAAATTCATGTTCCTTGTTTAGATGATTTGGTTCAAAATTTCCAAAGTAGCAAGTGACCTCAAATGACTTAGGGTCGCTACCACACGCAAATACAGTTTTTGCGATTGCTGGCGGTTTACAGCATTTCGAAACAATCATACAAACCGCTACAAATCGTCTTAAACCGCTCTGAACCTCTTAAAATCAAAAGCTGGTTCCAGCTAGCGGTTGCGGATGGATAAATAAATATAAAATTATTTTCAAATTTAAAAGTTTTAAAATTCAAAATTTTAAAATGGAAATATTATAAATAAAAAATATAAACATATTTTATATATTAATTTAAATTCACAAATTTTATCATAATTTGTTTTATAAAAACTTTAAACTTACTATTCATTAGAATTTTTAAAAATTAATATACATACATATATAAAGATATACACTTATATAAAACAAAATAAAATATTCTTTTGAAAGTTTTAATATAAATCTTCAAAAAAAAATTTATTAAAATTAGAACTTTGACTAATTTAAAAAATTAAATAAATAAGCATAATATTTTTATAAATCATATTGATAATTTATTACAATAGTTTTTTATATTTTTATAATGTTAGAATATGTTAATATCAGTAATTTATTATTAAACCACTGCAATATCTTATAATCAACCAGTCACAAATATCCCGCAAATGCAACAATTTTCAAACGTTATATCAGTCATACAAAATCATGCTTGAAACCGCAACCATCTGCATCCACAAACTTCCGCACCCACAACCGCAACCGTTGCGTTTAAACCAGTCGGCCCTTGTAACACATCTCATGTTACTTGCAATTTTGTTTCCATTCCCAATAGGCAAGCTACTTGAGTTTATAAACTTGCATAAATTCATGTTCGTTGTTAGATGATTTGGTTCAAAATTTCCAAAGGAGCAAGTGACCTCAAATGACTTCAGTGCCTTGTGTTCAAACCTCAGTGCTATTTTTCTTTCCATTTTCATTAGTTTTTTCCTACACAATCTCCAAAACGTCTCCTACATGAAGGATTGCTGTCAATATGAGGACATCAACTTTGCCTGAATTCAGTGTTGTACATGATAAGAGATTTTTTGTATCAATCCTCAGCCATATGTAACTATTTATAATCCAAGTCATGCAATTTATCCGTCGTTATATTATTTATATGGTCATGCCTGTTACTGCTACGTTTCTTTAGTCCTAGAAGAGACCATCGACATTGTGTTATATATATACATCATATATTTGTTCCCTGTGTTATAGACTATTGCTTTAATATTGTATAACGGCCCAAATTTCAAGCTATCTTCCTCAGAAACCAGTATTTGATCTTTAGACAAGTCGCAAAACCATCCGATCAAAGTTATACTCTATCTCATCTCGAACTCCTTAATAGCGTTCAAGTTTGCTTAAACAAGACTATACTTCTTTTTCCTGTGCTGCAACATAGTTTGAGTCTTGTTCTTTGTTTGGTAACCTGTGTGTAAATTTTCATAACATATCTACTGTTTCATTCTTACAACAACTGGAGTATACACATCGAGAAAAAAAATAGTGATCCGATGGTCAGACACTATACTATACATATACGTTGTGTCCATCCATCCTTTGTTCTGTTTCTATTTTGTTGTGTAATGAAAGAAGACAGCGTGGCATTATAATAATTGGAGTTGTATATGATCTAAACAAGACTAGATATTTTGAATTTGATGTTTAGGGATTAGTTTGATTTTGGGTTATAAACGTTAGGCCAGGGGTTGCAGAAGTGGACCCTTTTCCTATAAACGTTGAGCAGAGTCACTTGGTGGATTTTTCCCCGAGAGAAAAGGATCTAACAAAACATCTGAAAACTCGCATGTGCACACCCCTGTACTCTGCTTTCTTGTTTCTTTCCTTATCTTTGGCATTAAACTCTTTTGTCTCTTCTCACTTTCTCAGATCTTAAACTAAGGAATCATCTTAAAGTCTAAACCAAAGATTTGATCTAACCCAATAAAAAACTCTGGCTTAGATACAGACAGAGATTTAAAAAAAAAGAAGAAAAAGACTTTGAAAATCTACAAAGACAATGAGATGAAAAGCATAGAAACGGGTGTATTCAATGATGAATCTCTTATTTGTTTTCGGGTATGAAAATGTCTTCACATTTATACACTGTCACACCACAGATCTCAATCACCAAAAGCTCAACAAAAACACAACACATCTAATCACAAAACCTAACCAAAAGAAGGGTTGATAATACAAAGACAAATAGATAAAACAATGTTCATCATCATTCATCAAGTTCGTTTCTCTACTCTGTTTTTATGAAGCCTAAGAGGAAACAGAGGAGGCTTAGAGGGAGTGCAGACAGGAACATGAATCATCGGTCTTATCCTCATAGTCACAGATCTCGTCCTCTCTAGCCCTTTCTTACCTTTCTTCTCGCTCTCCTCCTTCACCGCGTCCCCGATGGAGCTCGAAGAAGACGAAGTCGAGCTTGAAGATGAAGACGGCGAGAGAGAGGATGCCTTCGTCGAAGAAGCCTTTGTAGTCGTAGTAGTCTTGTTGGTCCTCTGCTTCTTCAACCGCAAGAGCTCTTTCCACAGAACAGTGCAGTTTGGTGGACGAGGAGATGGATCGTCGTCAAGAAACCAGCTTCCTCTGTTATTATTGTTATTACTCTCTATCTCCTTGGTGCTGTTGTTGACAGTCTCCTCTTTTACGACTTTACGATCTTCTTCTCCTTCTTCTTCCTCTTCTTCGACGACGACGACGACTTTTGTTTTCAAGGTAACGTTTTGAAGCTTCTCAGAGTGTTTGACCTGCCAGTAAGGAAGCAGCTTTCCTTCGGAGAACAGCTCGTCGGCGGCGGTGAGCATCGTTTGGGTGTTGGACAGAAACTCAAAGTCTCCGGCTTTCGCTTGCTCTTCTTTTTTACCCATCAGGAGTTTCTCCGGGCTGATGCAGATGTAATCTCCCTCGCTGTCTGATGACGACAGATCGGCGGAGAAGGAAATGCGAGGTCCCTCCGTCGTGAAAACCATCGTAGCTTCCGCCGTTTCCGCTAATACCATGATCGTACGATTTGTAACGGACTTAGTTATGAAGTGAAAGACAAAGCAAGTGGACTTTGAGAGAGAGAGAGAGAGAGAGAGAGAGAAGTGAAGATTCAGAAAGTAATGATGAGGATAATATATACAAAAACACTGAGGTAATGAGGTGAGAAGACCACATGGACACGTTGAGATGGAAACAGAAGAAGGAGACAAGTTACAGAGCTGTAAGAAGAGAAAGAGAGCTTAAGGTGAAGATTATGAAACATGCAAATCGTATTTAAAAAATATTACTCACATCGATCGGGAGATGCATTGCATTATTACAATAAACCAATTATTTTATTTTGTAATCCATGATTTAATCTAGTTATATTATCAGAAATCTATTTTTAATTTTTTTGTAGATTTGGATTTGAAGGAGGCGATGAGGTAGTTTGGGTTTGACTGAAGGAGGATAGAGAGATATAATTGAACAGTACCCACATGTCCTCACATGAGCTTCTTGCCATGTGAAAACAAGTACAACTCAATACACGAGATTACTTAATATTATTTTGTGTTCTTGATACACACATAGTTTTACCGTTAGGTTAGTCTTACATATATACAGCGAAACACACAAAAAAGTACTAGCATTGAGATGAATGGAGTCTTAGACCACTTGCAACGGGGTCCGTGAGGTGTTCGAAGCCCGAATCCGTCCCTTTTTTTTTAATTAAATAATGGGTTTTGGGCCGATTGAGCGAAGGAGCAGTACGGACAAGTCCGTGAATAAGGGCTTGACGGATCGGGTCCGTGGTGCACGTGGCGGCTTTCTCAAATGAGAATCTATTTTCCTTCGGAGAGGAAAAAAATCATTTGCGATTAAACCCCAAAAAAAAAAACGAGAGCTCGAGACGAAACGCGATTTGTCTCCGTCGTCGATCCTCCTCTTCCGTCCGATTGAGAGGTAAATTCGATTCTAGATTTAAGGTTAGGATAGGTTGTTCATCTCGTCTCCCTCTATGATTCGTTTTATCGTTGCTTCAATTTGGAGATTTTTTAGATTTAGGGTTTCTAAAAATTTGGGGTTTCGAATTCGTTTTCATTTTGTTTTCAATTGTGGATATTTTGGTTTGTAGTATTTGAATTTGTTTTCTTTTTCAATTTCTTCGATTTAGGGTTTCTTACATTAGGGGTTTTTGTTTTTCAATTTCTTCGATTTAGGGTTTCTTACATTAGGGGTTTTCGTTTTCGTTTGCGGTTTTCGTTTTCTCTGATTCGTTTTTGTTAAACAATTTCGAAAAGGATCTAACTTGGATACTCTAGTTTATCTTCTTTGATTTGATAAACTTGGATACTTGGTTTTTCAATTTCTTATATTTTTGTTCCTTGATTGATTGATTTCAGGTTAAGCTTCAATGGGACAACTTTATTCCTACACACATCCTTCTTCTTCATCATCGTCACTTGACATGACGTCTCTTCTCGAAGCCGAAGCTCAACTCTACAAGGATGAAGGTGTGAGTACATACACACCTGAAGTGCACGTGGTTGAAGGTGATGATGGAATGCCGACGAGCTGCTACTGGGATATTGCCGATACGGAGGAGCTCGGTGACTTTCAGAGACAGCTAAGGATGGTCAAGGAGCAAGTATTCGAGCTTGACCAGAAGCTGGTGCAACTTCAGAAGATCGTCTGTAAGAAGAATGCAGAGAATGCAGCGGTTGGTGATGGCTTTGGAAAGGTCGTGATGTTTGTTGTCTCTGCATTACTGTTTGTTGGTTGGGCGGTAATGTTTCATGCTGGTAAGTTCTATATTGTGCTTGTGGTTGGGGCTTATTGTATTTTGTAAAACATTTGACTGTTTGATCTTATCTTTTTGCAGGCAGAGCTTCGAAGTAATAACACGGAGGGTCTCTAACCACTTACGTAGATGTATAATTAAGGTAACTTAGCTTCGTCTCTTTTTGTTTGAATTTAGAGAACCTGGTTTGATATGTTAGGTTGATTGGTTAGAGATTGGTTTGATTGTTACTTTGCTTAGTTTGGTTTGATTGTTACTTTGCTTAGTTTGATTAGGTCGAATAGCAATGTTAAATGTTAAATGCTAGTTTGCTTTTTACCTTCCTTGTACCTCTGATTTGATGGTTTTAAATGGTTGAGAACGTATTAAATGTTTTTTCTACCTTCCTAACTGCACGGATTAAATGTTCTTTAGGTAAACCTTCTACTTAAGGCTCTGTGTTGCTATTAGAGCGACACAGAACATTCAGAAAACAATGGCTAATCAAAACTACCATACCAATCTCTTGTTTAGTCAGTCTCAAATTCCAGTGGACCTTGAGTCACCCGAAACTTTTTGGTTCGGTACCCAAGGTCCTAGTCCCACTGAGCCAGTAGTCGAGTCTAGTGGGGTGTCTAGTGGGGTGTCTAGTGGTAGGAGGATGTGGTCTCCGAAGGAGGATAAGATCCTTATTGGTGCTTGGCTTAACACCAGAATTTGAAGAAGGAGAATCTTCCAGAACTTCGGAGGTCGTAGACGCAAACCCTACAATTCTGAATAATATATTTCCCAACCGGAATGATCTCCAAGATAGGCAAACTCATGAACGATTGAAGAATGATTTGATCGAAAATATTTGGAATAAATTTGGTGATGAAGATTAATAATTATTATCTTTATATTTAATCCTTGTATCTTTTAATCCTTGTTTCTTTAAATGTAATTCTTCTATCTTTTATTTTAATTATGCAATTAATAAATTTTCAATTTCAAATTTTTTTAAAAAAATATATTATTTTATTGTTAAGGACTCCGTCTTCGGGATCACCATTGGACGAGCTTTTTAGGATCGAATCCTTCACTATTCAAAAAAAAAAAAATTATAAAACTCTCAAGGATTCTATGGTGAGGTTCAGCATTGCAAATGCTCTTAACCTGGAGGAACGTTGAGCGGGTTTCTTGGTGTTGGACCACTCGTTTTAGTCATGGTCCAGATTGTTGTAGTTATTATCATTGCCAAAATAGTTACTGTTAGCTCCAGCCTCCAAGTGATTAACTACCCCCCCTTTATAAGTACAGTACAATGTGTTCTCTAGTTGGCTTTTTATTTTTGTTTTAATTTGTCTACAATAGTGCAAGTATTAAATGTTGTCGTTGAGAGGAGTGATAGAGAGAGAGACAGCGATGTTACCAACGAAAAAATTACTACTAAACACATGTCACTGTTTATCATTAACTGTCCATTTCCATGCAACGCAAAATACAAAAAGGAGTAGTATCTTTCAATAATGCTTGTTTCAACTAATCATGACAGTAACCACCCTAACTATATACTGACTAGTCTAATAATTAACGCAAAAAGTTAGTAATACTTTGAGAAGACTTAACCGAGTTTAACTTTAAATTTTACAAACCACACGTGTTTGGACATATATATATATATGTTGTGGTGTTTATAGCATTGCTTGAGTAAAAATCATGTCGACAATAGTTTGAATATAACATGAGAAGTTTGTTTCCGTCCACTTTGTTTGCAAATTCTTTTTTTTTTTGAATTATACAGAGGTATCCTGACCCCATATAAGTGGTTCAGACTAGTCACGTGTTGCCACGTGTCGGTCTTCTGTCCTTGGCGATGCCAAAATGTTAATTCTCCAGTGGCCGGGATTCGAATCCAGGTGGCGGAACTCACAGCTGTGAGCCCTTTACCACTAGAGCTAGAAGCTCCGGTTTTGTTTGCAAATTCAACCCAAGTTAAAAGAAACTGAACCGATTCAAACCAAACAAAATCCAGCCGTGCTAATTTTGGTTTGAGTTCATCTTATAATTATATCAAAAGTGAATTAACCAAACTGAATCCGAAGGGAAAGGAGACCCAAAATGTGGAATCCACCTTAATACAAGAAACAAGAATCGAGCTGTTGAAGGAAGAGTTGTAACGAAGATGTTCTCCAAAAATAAAACAATTGAATTTCACTGTTCTTGTATTCATATAAGCACAACGATGATGAAGACAAAAATAAGAGACCCAAAATAATCAAATGAACACATTATTGGCTATGATTAACACAAGCAAATATTTTAGTTTGTAGTGTAGTATAAGAGAAACGAAGTGTAGACCAGGAGCCTTGACTTTGACCACATTAGAATCTTTCATTACGCACTAAACGCTTCTCAAAGCAAAGAAGCACATGCATCCATCCACTTAGAGCCAAACATATGCATATGTGGTTAATGTTGTTGAGTTTCTACTCCACGTCTGGATATTGATTTAATTGTACTACCATCATAACATCTTTTCGAAACCCTCTAACAAAAGCTAGAAACATGTTCTACTGGTACGTCACGACGTTGCCACCATTTTTTTATTGTTTTGTAAACTACGTTGCCACCATTTGAAACGGTGATTTAACCTGCTTTGTGCTTTTCCTGAAAGATGGATAAGTCGTACCTTATTCGATCGGTATATATTGTTAATTAATGATGTTTATGCGCCCCCACTAAGTAACATTACTTTCAGTGACATCTAAACGCCTCGTTGGTTAGATCATCTTAGAACAAGGGTAAACTATATACATATCCAAGTTTAATCACAGTTATAACATTTGTATAAGCTGATCATTACCATTTGAGTCGTCTTCCAAATATATTTCAGGTGATATGTAGGATGGGCAAGATATATCCAGTCTGGGGTTAGACCCATTGCACACACACAAGCATCACAGAAGTAATAGTTAGATATATATATATATATATATATATATACTTTCTATGAGATATGGAAAAGGAGGATAGGACACATACATGTATGGCAATTTGATGGATAGAAGTACAAAACTAAATGGTAACACTATATGGTCAAGTATTTGTAGTCAATAGCCGTAACACCAAATGGCTATTAGAGCATGATTATTGCAAGGACCAAATACTATGTCCTTAGATTAATTTAATGTTATTTTGAGGTTAAGGACCAAAGTTAAGGACAATTCCCAAAAATTAGATTATTGGTAGGACTTGTTGATGTTTCTTAGTAAACTTATTATTTATTTAAATAAGTAATGACATATAGAATAAAAAATTAGAATATAACATATAACATTTAAATTGAAAACATGAGAAAATTACAAAGTTGAGAAAAAAAATTACAAACATGAATTTTTTTTTTTTTTATTGAATTCATAGAAACTAAACGTTCGATTAATTTTTTTCCCTGTCAAAGTTTATCTAAACATTGTTGTTAGGGAGATGTCCAAATTTAGCTCATATATTTTCCATCAAATCTTCTTTTAATTGTTGATGGCCTTGTCTATCCCGAACTTCTGCTCGACGATCCAATATAGTACCGAGACTTTTAGTCCTCTTGACTACAAATGTAGGATCCACATCTTCTCTTTGTTGAAATTCTGAAGGATGCTGAGTGTATGAATCTCGTTCATCTTCGACAATCATATTATGGAGTATTATACATGACTTCATACACCTCCAAAAGAATCGGTTTCAATTTATACTTACTTCCATACAAAACAACAACAATACCTCTACAACCTATCAACTACAACCTATCAACTCATGTTTTTCCTCTACTCATCTCACATTAAAGTATTATATACTCAAATACAACCTACCAAGTTTATACTTACTTCAATACAGAACAACGACAATAGCAACAAAATACAGAACAAATACGAACCGATTTCGAATGGAAGATGAACTAATTATCAAAGATTAACAACAAAAATAAACCATAACACTCTCCTACCGAATCCAGACACAATAGAAAATCCTATCTACTGAGACAACCGAATCCAGACACAAGATTAACAACACCTCTTTGTTTTCTTAACTTAACTATTTAATTAGGTAAACAACAAATAACAACCATAATCAACCATAATCAAATAGATTACCAATCATGTCATCTCAATTGACATCCTACGGATCTCGAATGGAAGAGGAACGCATACCTTTTGGTTCGAAAACGGAGGAGAATCCAAGGATGTCGACCGTGGAGACAACAGATCGGTCTCGTCTTGCGAACTAACCGAGAGGACCTCCTTTGCGGCGAGAAATCGTCGGGATCGTTTCTCCAAAAGCTTCGCCGTCGAGAGTGAATCGAGAGAGGAAGAGGCCGAAATGATACCAAATGGCGACACAAACCCTAGACGACTACGATCCCGTTTCGCAAAAAATGCCAGCTGGCACGTAAGGACGGAAAATAGATGTCCCGTATTAAGGCTGTCCTTCATTTTCTCTCAATTTTTCGATTTTCTTTTAAGTCCAAAATAGCTAAGGACGAGCCCAAGAACGTGCGATAATCATGCTCTTAAATGTTGAATTTTCTCTAAGACCAGCTTCAATCTGTTTCAATGTTTTCTCTTAAAAATTAAAAACTTTATTATAGAGGTGATTTCTGTTTCAATATATCTATTTCGAGTCCTTTTATTTTTTAAATAAAAAAATACTATGTTGTCCCTATTTTTTGGTTGATGAAGACGCTCTAACTAATAATTTTCTCTTTTAATTAATACAGATAGTTTGAAGTTAATTAATAAATTAGCCTAATGCCCTTTTTCCATTTATTAAATTACTAATTAATCCAAAACTAAAGCTCACAAATCAAATATTTTTAAGACCGGCCGGGACATTAAGCCGACGCCTCCACTGTAGCGCGTCCTCCTCGTGCGTGTGTGTGTGTTAGGTTAACGTTTCGGCGCTACGGGAGGGAATTCGCCAGCAGAGAGATGATGACGATGATGCCTCCGCAGCCGCAAGGCTACCACCATCCACAGACCCTGGAAGAAGTACGAACCCTCTGGATCGGAGATTTGCAGTACTGGGTCGACGAGAATTATCTCTCTTCCTGCTTCTCCCAAACCGGCGAGGTAACACCTCTTCTCTTCCTCCTCACCTTCTCTCCGTGTCGCAACTCTGTATACTTCCAATCCTCAGCTCTCGATTTCTCTGGGATGGTTTGGTATCTAGCTTTATAAGGTTTGTTTAGGAATAAATAAAGTTGATAACTTTGGTTTATATCTCTGATTCCACATTAGGCTTTGTTAGTAAGTGTAGAGTAGATTCTGTTCTGTAGACTTTAGTTTATATCTTTGTATGTGCTTGCTTAATCTCTTAAGATTCAGATGGAATGTGATCCAGCAATTCAACATGATAATGTTATCTCTATGTGCAGCTCGTTTCTGTCAAGGTAATACGTAACAAGATCACAGGCCAGCCAGAAGGTTACGGTTTCATTGAGTTTATATCTCACGCAGCAGCAGAGAGAATGCTTCAGACCTACAACGGCACACCCATGCCTGGAACTGAAATTAACTTCCGTCTGAACTGGGCTTCTTTCGGTTCTGGCCAGAAAGTAGATCCTGGAACCGACCATTCTATCTTTGTCGGAGACTTGGCGCCTGATGTTACGGATTATCTCCTTCAAGAGACGTTCCGTGTTCACTATTCTTCTGTTAGAGGTGCCAAGGTTGTGACTGATCCGAGCACCGGACGATCTAAAGGTTATGGGTTCGTGAAGTTTGCTGAGGAGAGTGAAAGGAACCGTGCTATGGCTGAAATGAATGGGTTGTATTGCTCGACGAGGCCTATGCGTATCAGCGCAGCAACGCCTAAGAAAACCGTTGGCTTGCAGCAACCATATGCTGCCAAAGGTATGAATGGTTGATAGAATCTTGTTTAATCTTTAGCTGTTTGTAATATGATTTGCCTAATTGGGAGTTTTTTCTCTAGCTGCTTATCCGGTTCCAGCCCCGTCTGCAGTTGCTGCAGCAGCTCCAGCATACGTTGTTCAACCAGCACAGGTCCTTGCACCTGAAAATGACATCACCTGTACAACGGTAAGTTTCGTCTGAATAGTTTGAGCTTTCTTCTTCTCGAAACCCACACTGCTTGTCTTCATGCATTGGTTTTGGTGTACAGGTTTCGATTGCGAATTTGGACCCAAGTGTTACAGAGGAAGAGCTGAAGAACGCATTTTCGCCGCTAGGAGAGATTATTTATGTCAACATACCGGAAACAAAGGGATACGGTTATGTTCAATTCAAAACCAGGTAAAAACCATCCGATAAAACTCAGAATTCACATGTGATTGCTTCCATGTATTTGTTTGTCAGGTATGCTTATTTCTAAGCTCAGTTCACTAAAATTTTGACTTCTCACAGGACGTCAGCAGAAGAAGCCATGCAGAAAATGCAGGGACATGTGATTGGGCAACAAGCAGTACGCATCTCTTGGAGCAAAAATCCAGGACAGGTGAAAAACGTTTGCTGAAACCTATTCTGATGTGATGTAAAACCTTATTGTACTCGTTGGTTCACTGAACGTCGTTGATGACCTTTTGGTATTTGTTTTAGGATGGTTACGCTACACAAGCGGATCCGAATCAGTGGAGTGGGTATTATGGTTATGGGCAAGGCTATGATGCATATGCTTATGGGACAGCTCAAGACCCATCCGTGTACGCCTATGGTGGATATGGCTATCCTCAGTATCCGCAACAGGTAAAAAAATGAACTCATACATTTTTTTTGGGCAAATGTGGATACTTCTTGCTTGTTCTTCATGGTCGACAATATTTCAGGGAGACGGTACACAAGATATTACAAACTCTGCAGCTGGTGGAGTTGCAGGGACAGAGCAAGACTTATATGACCCTATGGCCACTCCGGATGTAGACAAGTAAAAATTCCTATGGCTTTCTTACACATTCGTACCTTGGTGGGTGATTAGTTGAATGCCCCCTAATTCATTTTTTTCCTTATGGATTTGTAGGTTAAATGCGGGTTACTTTTCGGTTCATGCAAGTGCCATACTAGGACGTCTATCGTGGCATCGTACCTCACCCCTCGCATCATAGTTGACCAAATGATCACGAAGAGAAGAATAGAGAATGGTGGACTCTTTTGAGATGTTGAATGTGTCCATTGTAACTTTCTCGCCGGATAAGTCACTGCTCTTTGTTTGATTGTTTTGCCTGTACTGGTTTATTTTGTGTAATCTACAGTCAGGATCTTGTTAAGATGGTAGATCATGAAAATATTCCAACTTTGTGGATATGTGCTTTTCTCTCTCTATTTGCTTTCAAAAATGTCTCTCCAGAGAAAGCCCTCAGAAGCATCCACTTCCAGGTTTGGTTATTTGGTTGTATACCGAATTAATCCGAAATAAAATTTGGTTCGATATTCGGTTAACATCCTACTGAATTTATTTGAAAATGCCGAACTTGACCAAAAACCATTTAAAAATAAAAATAAAAATCAACTGAATCAAATCGAAATTCGGTTCGAAAAAAATCCCAGACCTACTATGCATGTTTTGTATGCTTTTCTCAGCAGTGATATACAAACATCACTAGTGCACATATTTGAATTGAAAAAAGGATTTTGATACATTTGAGAAACATCTGAAACTTAATAAATCAGTAGTAGACAAGCATACATATATTTACTTACATGAAACACCTCCCTAATCCCATACATACATATCTCTTTCTTTGTGATCTTCTCTTTTTCATTTGAATCATGAGCAACCCAAGCCTACTTTACAATAACAACTTTTCTTCTTCTTGATTTTCCTTTTTTTTTATGTGCCTCTGCTTCAAGTTGTGTCAAAAGACAGTTCACGCCGCTTCTTCGGGTTAGGATCTGGGTTTCCTTTTCTCATCATTGCCACAAACTCCTCGTAGTTTATCCTCCCATCCTACAAATTAAATTTGTTTTTTTTTTCAGTGTATGTGCTTATAAAAGTGATCAAAGATAGTAGAAGAAGCTTACATTGTCTCCATCAACTTCAGAAATGATTTCCTTAATGTCTCTGCCATCACTCATACCAAACTCCCTCAGGGCTTGCTCCAGCTCTTCCATTGTGATATATCTGGAAACCAAGACCATCATTTATTTAACTGGTTTCAACTATCATAAACTGTTATGTATGTGCTAGTTACTATACTTACCCACTGTTGTCTTTGTCAAAGTGTTGGAAGGCTGAGAAGAGATGCTCTTCTCTGTCAAGTCTGTTGATATGCATTGTTGCTGCTATGAACTCTCCATAGTCTATTGTTCCATTACCGTCCGCATCAGCCTATAGAAAACAGAACAAGATCAGTTCTTCTGGCATCTTAATATAGATAGATAGAAAACAAAAACAACAAGAAGAAGACTTACAGCTTCCATTAACTGTTGGACTTCGTATTCAGATAACCTTGTACCTTGCTTGGCAAGTCCTTGTCTTAGTTCCTCAAGAGTTATTGTCCCGCTGTCATCGGTGTCCATACCTTTGAACATCTCCTTCAAGCCCATGATTTCTTCCTCTGATAAGCACCCGGCTATCACCTGTTCATTGATGAGGCCAGTGAGATATATTAAACCAAAGAGTCATTCTCATATACACACTTCTGAGAAAAACATTTAAAAAGTTTTACCCTTAAAGCAACTTTCTTAAAGTTGTTCATTGCTTTGAATTGCTTGAGCCTTGACATCACTGCATTGTCAAGAGGAACATCTGGTGCTTCTCCATCCTCCTTTATCCATGGATGGTCTTTTTAAATTACAAAAAAATATATGTTAAAAAAAAAGAACTCAATGAAAAATATATTTTCTTGAAATAGGAGACACTTACTGAGGACTTGAGCAGCGGTTAATCTTTGTTTTGGATCAGAGTTTAGCATCTTCCTAACAAGATCTTTCGCCTGGTGTGAAATAGCTGGCCATGGATCACTTGCAAAATCAATCTGCCCACTTAGAATGGCGTTGAAGATCCCATTCTCCGACTCTGAAAATAACATGGTAGATAACAATCAACCTCTTTAATTATAATGTCTTTTCTTTTGAAAGATAGATATGACATACCAGCCCAGAAAGGTGGCACACCACACAAGAGGATGTACAACATGACACCAATGCTCCAAATATCAGCCTCTGGTCCATACTTCCTCTTCAGAACCTCTGGTGCAATGTAATAAGCACTTCCCACAATATCTTTAAACTCCTCTCCTGGCTTGTAGAACACGGAAAGCCCAAAGTCTGTTGCTTTGAGAGGAGAGTTCTCCTCTTTGTTAAGCAACAAGAAGTTCTCAGGCTTCAAGTCCCTGTGGATAACCCCCATCGAATGGCAAGTATGGATAATCTGAACAATGGTCCTCAGCAACGAAGCCGCGGCTCTCTCCGAGTAATGACCTTTGGCAATGATCCTATCGAACAACTCTCCTCCAGCGCAGAGCTCCATAACCAAATGCACGTTGTGCTTATCCTCGTACGCTCCTTTGAGCTCCACGATGTTTGGTTGACCCGTCAAGTGATGCATTATCTGCACCTCTCTTCTCACGTCCTCGATGTCTTCCTTGTTCACCAGCTTCCTTTTGGCAATGGTCTTGCACGCGAACTGAAGACCCGTGGACTTTTGCGTGCAGAGATAGGTTACACCGAACTGTCCACGACCAAGCTCTTTCCCTAACGAATATGAGCTCTTTACATCTTCCATCGGCCGGCCTAAGACAGGTCCAATGGGTCCTTGTTTGGTTGCGGGAGGAGGAGATGCTGGCGGGTGTCTCGAAGCTTTCACAGAGGCTTCTGCACCATCTCCGAGTCCTTTTTCCTGCGTGGGTTCTTCTCGTCCATGAGCGCAACAATTTCCCATTGTTGCAATTAAGGGGGAGAGGAAGTAAGTTCTCTCAACCAGGAAGAGAAAGTACAATGTTAATAGTGTATTCTTTCTAGGTTCTCAACAAATTTTTCTTCCTCTGTCTATTCTTTTAGGTTGTGAGTTTCTTCTGTAGCAAGAAAACTTGGGAGTTTTTGCTTATGAATGGCCATTAATAGTATTTTTCTGTTTTTGCAAGTCTTATTCATTTTCGCTGGCCTTCGGTTTTCAAAACGATAATAGGTTTTGCTGATGGGGAGGGACTTTAGGAACCACTAATCCTATCTGTGTTTATGTTATTTAAAGCAATATTAGTTGTTTATTTTAGGATTTATTACCAAAGGTTGAGAGACAATTTAGGAACCTTATATTATACTTGCTCTCTCTGTTTCAATATATAAAAAGTTTTTCTTGTTTCATAGTATAAGTTCTTTCCAAGTTTCGAGGCAAAGAGTTAACAGATAAAACAATATTTAGTTTTAATAAAAAATTAAGTATAATTTATCATTGGTCATTTTTAATCTAATTAAATGTCAAATTTATAAATGATTATCTATAAATTTGTGCTTTTAATCAAAACTATTTACGATTTGAAACATAGGGAGTATAGTATTCAAATATGATTTGCGATTATCTGAAGGGTGTTCGGTTCTAGTTCAGTTTTTTTTTTTAGTTTTAGAGATCTATAAACCATTCTATTATTTATAAATTCCAGTTCGGTTTTGGTTTGATTATTTTTTTGTTGGATAACAATGTTATGAATTGGCTAATAGCCAATAAAATTATGGGTATACTTCTGTTCCGGTTAGATTATGTATTTTTTTGGTTGGATAACAATGTTATGAAATGGCTAATAGCCAAAAAAATTATGGGTATACTTCTGTCCTGGTTAGGATATGATTTTTGGATAAAAAATCAGGTAATTCGGATAAAAGATAAATATTTTGGATTAAAAATATCCGAGTAATTCAGTTCTTTCAAATAACTCATATAATTTGATATTTTAGATTGAATTTTTTGGTAACTAAGTTCTTTGAATATTTCAGTTTATAAATAGTGTTTATAAATAGTATTTCTAGAATATTTAGTAATTTAAAAACAATTAATATCTTTAGGTATATAAAATGTATTTTAAATATTCAGTTACTTATTTGGTTCTCGGTTCAATTCCAGTTTTTCAGTTCCTGAAATACTAGAACCATACATATATATATATATATATATATTTTGGTTTAGTTCTAGATTTATATAGCCAAACCAAATTTGAACTAGGAATGTATACAGTGTGAAGAGCTCGTTCTAGGGTGATCAATAACCACTGAAGGCCTCTATTAGGACCCCAGAGCATGCCAAATGTGAATGATATCAACATTAATATGTGTGAGAGAAATTGCAATGTCCCACCACAAATTTGGATCGAAATTGGGAAGAAACTGATTCAAGTTCTTCAAGATTAGAAAGTTGATAATAAAGCAGTCGGTTAATAGTTTAATTAGTTTAAATTGAGAAAGTTAAGAACATAAATATTCGCTTTACAAGGGAGTCGTAACGAGGAACTTAAACTAAAAATAAACGCAGAACCTACCTAATCCGGAATTTTTATCAAAGAAGGCCATGGAGCAGGAGGTTCATACCAGCTGTTGCTGAGGTGGAGCACCGTGACTGGTTGGATTGGATTTAAATAACGACTTAAGTTTTACTTGACCCGACCCGTGACTTCTCCGACACTCATGACCCAATCCATCCACTTTCTCTCTCATAAACACAACACGAACAGAAGTAGTAGTAGGTGGAAAGCAATGTCCCTTCCTCTTTTCTCTTTCATCTACAGTTAAACCTCCTTTTTCCTCCCTACATCTCTCGGCGGAGTCACGGAGGAATTCAGCGACGGCTGATCGGTGGCACTGTTGTTAATTCTTCAATTTCCCGGAGGAGGAGAGAAGGAGAGAGAGAGAGGAGACTTTGGTTTGGTGTGATGATTGTTTGTCTCTTTCTATTGTAGAAAGAGGTGAAATCGAAACCCTATCAATTGGAGGCTGGATCTGAGATTATGCTGTTGGGGCAATGGAGGCTTCTTTAGCGGTTTTGGAGCGGCCAAGAGCTGCTGCGTCTAACACGGTAATGTAGTTTTTTTTTTTTGTTTTTTCATTTTCTATGTATACATTGGAAGCTGGTGAAATACGTGTTTTGTTTTATCTCCGAGTGGATCGTGTGATAATTTATTTCATAACCATGGTTTAGTGATGGATGTTTCCAGGATTTAGTTGTCTGAATTTTCGCTTACTATGTCGGAATTGCTAAAAAATGGATTAGTACATTTTGTTATAAAATTAATCTTATTGTATACGATCAGAGTTTGGAGTTCAAATACACAGGGCCGCCTTTCATTAGTTGTGAGACAAGCTCTGATTAGCTGTTCCTCGTATTCTTAAGTTTTCTTTCACTGGGAAGCCTATTGGGTTGATCCATCTTTTGCTTTTGTAACTAGTGAGGTATATAGTCTCTGCGTTGAGTACATGTTCATAGTATCGAAAGAGAAGATTGATTGAACGAAGTGTAATTGCTGAGGGATTTTGTAAGAATTGAAAGAGCAATATAAGCAGATCGGTGGTGTAGCTAATTTTGTCTCTGCAGCTATCTGTTTTCTCTAGTTTTCTAAATGTTAAATTGGTAACTAAGCTGTTGGTTGTCACTCGATTTTTTTCGACAGGTTTATAAGAGTGGTCCACTTTTCATATCTTCGAAAGGTATCCTTGTGGCTTTTTTGCCCCTCTCTGTTTTTCTATTAAATTTTGTCACATTTCACTATGTTTGCTCCAGTTGTTCAATTCCTTGTGGCTATCGGATTAGCATAGTGCATTTAACATTGTATTTTGGCATTCTGCGCAATAGGATTGGGCTGGACGTCTTGGAAGAAACGCTGGTTCATCCTCACTCGTACTTCTTTGGTCTTCTTCAAAAATGATCCTGTTAGTATTTATATTCATATTGCCTTATTCCACCGTTCATTTTGCTCTGTGTAGTTGACTTGTTTTGAAAATTTATGATTAAGATTCATGAGAATCGTATTGTAACTTAAATTTCACAGGGTACGCTACCACAAAAGGGTGGTGAAGTTAACTTAACCCTGGGTGGCATCGACTTGAATAACTCTGGAAGGTATGCAGGATATTGCTAATTGATATTAAAATTTTATGGAAATTAGCTTACAGTGCATTTTGTTTTCAGTGTTGTGGTGAGAGAGGATAAAAAATTGTTGACCGTATTATTTCCTGATGGGCGTGATGGGAGAGCTTTCACTCTTAAGGTGCTTCGATAGTACATTCTCCCTAGATATCTACTCGAAAAATGATCTTTGTTCTACTGCTAACTTCTCTTTTTGTGATGCAGGCTGAGACATTTGAAGATTTGTACGGCTGGAAATCTGCTCTTGAGCAGGCTCTTGCACACGCCCCTAATGCAGTGCTCAGCATGGGTCATAATGGAATATTCCATGCTGAAACTAACGAGGCTATCGAAGGTTCCTTTCATCATTGTTTCTTTTAGTCCATGTTACAACTTTGGCATATGCATCTAAGAGACTATAATACTGTTATGCTTAATAATATTCGACCTGAAATGTTTTATTTTCCTTATCTATACGTCATTCTTCCTTTATTGTCCATCATTGCTAGGGCGGGATAAGCGTCCATTAAAATCCTTGGTTGTTGGAAGACCAATCTTACTTGCTCTTGAAGATATTGATGGAAGCCCATCATTCCTAGAGAAAGCTCTTCAGTTTATTGAGAAATATGGTAAGTTCTTGAGAAAATATTGGTTGTTATCACCATGCTTCATTGATTGCCTGGCCTTCCGAAAATGATTTTTGCTGGGGTATGCGCTTGTTGCATCAAAATGGGTCCATAGTTTTGTCAGGGTACTTAACGCATGTAAAATATCCATTTCAATAACTGCCATTTCCATGATTCTATTAGCTCAGTCATTCTGTTGTACAATTTCCTGCAATTACAGTTAGATGTATTCATACTCTTCCAATGAATGTTTCTTTTTACTGTTTTTTTGTTTAACGGTATTTTGTCTCGTCAGGAACTAAAATTGAAGGAATATTAAGACAGGCTGCTGACGTGGAAGAGGTGGAACGTAGAGTTCAAGAATATGAACATGGTACTTATAATCTGCCATCTGATTTCTCTCTCAATTATGTTTAAGCACATCTTCTCAATGCTATTATAATATGTACTTAGACTTCCCTGGTACTCAAGACATGTGCTCCCTCCAATACACAGTTTACATATTTTCTTTCCTTTCTTCCTCTCCATATGATACCTAGGGAAAACGGAGTTCACTTTTGATGAAGATCCGCATGTTATTGGAGACTGCATTAAGGTATTTTCTTCTCAACTTCTTCTTCTGTTGGTCACTTGCATTGTCACAATGCTAAGGTTATTTTATTTCACTTGCAGCATGTATTGAGGGAGTTGCCTTCTTCTCCGGTTTCAGCATCTTGTTGTACTGCACTGCTGGAAGCTTACAGTAAGTTCCCTTACCCTTTTCTCCTTCCTCTGATGAAGTCATATTTCTAGTCATGCAGATCTGTGTATGCGTGTGTATATATATTTATTTCCATGGGTCTCCCGTAAAGATTTTCTGGAGATCTGACTGAAGCTCTGTGAAGTTGACCTCCTTTGAGTCGTTTTGCTGGATCAGGAATCGAGTCTAAGGAGGCTCGCATTAGTTCATTGCGCTCTGCTATGGCGGAAACATTTCCTGAACCTAATAGACGTTTACTACAACGGTATGTTTCCAGATTTTCCCTTCTGGGTTGTTTAGAGCTAATAGCTGAGTTCTCACTGCTAGCACTTTTTAAGATATATTAGATGTTGTAGTTGATTTCACTTGTTGCCTGTCAAGTCCGAGTCTATAGACCAGAAGAATGTCTTCAGGGTTTTACGAGTAGGAGTGCTCGAGAATCATTTAGAAGGTGTTTTTAATCCTTCAATATTTGCGTTGTACCCTCAGGATTCTGAAAATGATGCATACTATCTCGTCTCATTCCCACGAAAATCGAATGAGCCCATCTGCTGTAGCCGCTTGCATGGCTCCTCTGCTCTTACGTCCTCTTCTTGCTGGTGAATGTGATCTAGAGGATGATTTTGATAGCGGTGAAGACAATTCTGCTCAGCTTCTTGCTGCTGCTAATGCTGCCAATAATGCTCAAGCCATCATTACTGTTCTCCTAGAGGATTATGGAAGTATTTTCGATGTAAGACGCACTCAGATAGTTATATACACATTTAATCATGTTGTATGTTTTATATGCTTTCATGATGTATCAACTCTGTCTTATATATTTGCAATTTTCAGGAAGAAAATATTCAAAGATGTTCCATTTCGACCGAATCGCATATTGGTAATAGTGGACCTGATGATTCTAGTGATGATGACAACAACTCAAAAAATGAATATCATAATGCAGAGAATGAAGTAGAACCAGTGACAGATGATGATAACGAGCGTGCATTGAGTGGAAAAATGAGTGAGAGCAGCGGAGGCACAGGCAGCGATCTCTATGAACACAAGGTTATTTCTCCTTTGGCCAGTCTGAGCTCTCTCTTCCTTTATTATGCCAAGTTTACATGAAACATCTATTTGTGTAGTGTTGGTAATGTAATGAAAGGCCTTTAGACATAGGAAGCATGGTTCATTAATAAAGATGGTGATATAATGAGATGCCGTTAAGCATAGGAAGTATGGTTTATATATGTATGTACTCCTGCTATTTTTAATGATTGCTGAATACATTCGTTGTAGGGATTTGTTGCTGAGGATTCTGATACTGAATCACCTAGAGAGATAAATGGTCCAATACGTAATTCAAACGTACGAACCGATCATGTTGTGAGAAATCTTTTCATGAACTCCACGGATCAACAATCTGGAGAGCAGCTAAGTGATGATCCAACAAAATATGGAGCAAACTCATGTCTAGTAAATGGCGGCGAGTCTTTTCAATCAGGGAAGGTTCTAAATGTACTCACTCATGGAAATACGTTGGCTGCTCCTGGTCTTGAATCATCAAGTGAGAAGTCCGTGAATAAGGGCACACCCTCCCCTGTTCCTGCAAAGCGTGCAACATTCTGGGGTCGTGGCAGTGTATGTTCTTGCTTATCTTGATCAAGTAGTTCTGATTCCTATACATGTGTCAGATTTGACACTTAAGTACAAGTATAATTAATGGGTGCACGATAGTAATCTCTTCTCCTCCAGTTAATTACAAATGTCACGACTTAGCATAGTCATATAGAGATGATGAATGTCTGGTGGAATAGTATCAATAATATTTTCTTTGCTCTTTGTTTGTCACAGGCCAGAAAGAGATCCACAGATGGATCGTTTGATTCTTCAGGAGAAGACGAGTAAGGCTTTCACTCTTGAGTGTATTCTCTTTCTCTCTGTATATAGAGAGAAAATGTTTGTACTAGCATTATTCTCTTTCGGTGTTTCTGTCTGTGCAATACTGTGATCTGCTAATTCATCTTATTTGGTCTAGGCTTGAATCGAAGACATTTGAGATTATTTTTGCTTGGTATTTGTTGTACTACTAATTGGTTCATCAATTCTTTGTAGGCTTGCTATACAGAGGCTCGAGACCACCAAAAATGAATTGCGACAACGCATAGCAAAAGAGGTAATCATCTGCTGCCTTAAAATTTATTATCTGACTTCATTAAGTCATTAACGCGGGTCACCATTGTCGAATATAGGCCAGAGGTAATGCGATACTACAGGCTAGCTTGGAGAGAAGGAAGCAAGCACTTCATGAACGTCGTTTGTCGCTTGAACAAGATGTATAAAATTTCTCTTCAAACTATCCATTTTTATGAATCTTCTCTCTATAGTTAAGCCTAATGTCAAAGGAATGCTCTTCTGGTTTAATGGGGGAATACTTGTACAGGTGTCAAGATTACAAGAGCAGTTGCAAGCCGAAAGAGATCTCCGAGCAGCACTGGAGGTTGGTTTGAGCATGTCTTCTGGACAATTCAGCTCACATGGTGTGGATTCGAAAGTAAGTATATACTTTCAGGGAAATAGTATCTTTCTTTAGAACAAATAGTTCTTGTGAAGTATTAACGATCCATGCATATTTGAAGACAAGGGCTGAGCTTGAGGAAATTGCTCTCGCTGAAGCTGATGTGGCAAGGCTGAAGCAGAAGGTTGCAGAACTTCACCACCAGCTTAGCCAACAACGTCAGACTAACTTTGGTTCTTTCTCAGACGCGCGTGATACTCATCAGTATCTCCAGAATCACAATCCTCAGAAGTGAGTTGCATCGCTACTCCCTACTTTCCTTACACAGCAGAGCTTATAGTCCATGTTTTTATTTAATGACGACTTTTCCCAGTATATCTTGTATGTAGTGTAGTGTGATTGATTCACATGTATATTTTATTTCTGCACTAATACCATGTTATGAATTTTCTGCAGAAGGTTTCTTCAACAAGATTTCGATTCCACTCTTGCCTTTGTAAATCATGAAAGGAAACAACGGCACGAGGTATTTTTTTACTGAAGGTTTCTGTCATGGATCATTATCCTCTTTCAAAGTTAGGATCAAACCGATAGAATCTACTGTTTGATCTGCAGGAGAATTTGCTAGGAGGTGAGTGGAGAAATAGTAAAGCAGCAGTTGGCAATAGCAGGCAACCGTCTCGTAAGCAAGTACAAGAATCAACTAACATGGTCGACTCTAAAAGCAGTGAAGAGTCTGGAAAGATGTCTATAGACAAGTTCTCAGCTATAGATTCTCCATCTGTTCCATCGACTTCAAGAGGATTAGATGTAAGACCTTCTACTCGTTATTATCATTCCATTGACCAAAGGTTTTCATATAAACAAAAAGGGTAACTACAGAGACATGAATGATAGCTTCTTCTCAGAAAATCTGATGAAACATCTTCAGTGAAGACAAATCACACTAACATGGTAAGAAAATGAACCGGTTTTGCAGATAACAGAGTACGCAAGGCTTAACCACCCATCAGCAGCTGCATCAGCAGCTCTGGTAGAGTTAACAACTCGTCTTGATTTCTTCAAGGAAAGACGTTCGCAGCTAATGGAGCAGCTACATAGCCTGGATCTTAACTACGGCGGCTCTTCTTCTTCTACTCAAGATTTCATACACAGGCCATCTTCTCCACCTTGGAACTGACATTATGAGAATAATAAAAGTATATGTTTGCTCTGTATATGTGTTTTGGGTGATTGATTTAATGATATGTTTCTTATCTGTTCTGATTATTTTTCTTCCGTGAAGACAAGAATGAGCTCATTGTGTATATAAAAGACTTAATGTTTTGTTTTGTTTTATGTGAGGTTGGTTATGTTGAGGAGTATCAAGTATGTAACTCTAAAGCCGTCTGGATGGACGCTGGTCCCTTTAGACTCTGACCAGCCAATTAATTGATCAATATTGTATTTAACATCGTCTTGGCGGGGTTCATACGTTCATGTGATACTCTGCTTAAGTAGGCTTCAAACTTCAGTTTACAATTTTGGAATCCTTGAAGTTCCAGAAAAAAGAAATTGAAATCCTTAATTGATGTCAAAAAGGAATTAAAGAAAAACTGAGAAAATATTCATGGGGAGAAAAGAAAAGACCAAGAACGTCGTCGTTGAAAGCCCATAAAGCGAGGGAAAGAAAATACTTGGACAATAAATCCTTTTTTTTTTTGTTATATTTCCCTCGTTCACTTGTTATTATATTAAGGAAAAAGCGATTGTAATTAAACTCTTTCACCGTCTCTTTTTCTTCTTTTTCTCTCTCTCTCTCTCTAGAAGAACCCTAGTTTTCTCCCTCGCACCGATTTGTCATTCCGTTGCTCCGTAGTCGCATAGCCGTTCGCAGATCTGGTATGTTTCCTTACGATTTCGCTTCAATTCTGGGTTGCTTTCTTCTTTATCGTGTTGTTTTTTTTTGTTTTCTAAATAAAATCTTGGGATGAGGGGTTTCTACCCTTTTCTAAATTGATACGTGATTTCGATCCTCGCTTGCCGATTACTAGGTCGAAATATCATAGTCATCCTGATTTTAATTTTAATTTTTTTTTGCGGAAATCGATTCTTTATTTGTCAATAGGTCCGGTTGATCACTTGCTCAATCGTTTGTTTTCTGTTAAGCGTCTTGATTTCTCTATTCAAGGTTTTGACCTGAACACATACCTACCTACTCGTGGTTTTCTTCTCTCTTTTTAATATTTAATTGAAATTGCTGACGAAGACCTGATTAGAATCATGTATGCAGCCAAATTCGTGTATTAGATAAGATTATCTATGTGTTGTTTTAGCTAGTACATTACTTTATCCCCATTGCTATAGACAAGGACACAAGCATAGGTTTTTAAGCTTCGATCCTTTACTGAGTTTCTGCTTTTTCTTACTGCAGGGTAGTGTTTGAAATCACCTTGAAATATTTGAATGGATGATGACTTTGCAGATGGATAAGAATACTGCTTCCTCCCCAAGGGAGCGAGCCCAGTCCATATTCGATAAGGTGCTCCCTCTCTTACTTCTCTGAATTTTGGGTATTTTCAACATGCCTCTTAGAGGGATTGTATCTGCTCATCTTTGTAGAGTTATATAAGTCCGTGTTGTATCTTTATTTTGAACCCATGTCTTTGTGTAAGATTTGGATCTTCATCTCAGTGACAAACAAAATGAATACTTTGCAGACTGTTGAGTTGGAAATCAAGCGTCGGAAGGCTGCTCAGTCTCGGAATCCATCTGACCCAAATCTGTGGCAGCAGATTCGTGAGAACTATGAAGCAATCATTCTTGAAGATCACACATTTTCCGAGGAGCACAACATTGAATTTACTCTGTGGCAGCTGCATTACAAACGGATTGAAGACTTTAGATCACACATCAGTGCTGTCTTAGCTCCTAGTAACTCGAGTGCGGCTCAAAATTCAAAGGGTCCATCTAGGCCTGACCGGGTCGCAAATCTCAAGCTCCAGTTCAGAACTTTCCTTTCAGAAGCAACGGGGTTTTACCATGAAATGATCTTGAAAATTAGGGCGAAGTATGGGCTTCCCTTGGGTTATTTTCAAGATAGTCAAAATTTGGCTGATAAGGATGGAAAGAAGTTAGCAGAAGTTCAAAAAGGTTTGGTATCTTGTCACCGTTGCTTAATATACCTCGGTGATCTTGCTCGGTATAAAGGATTGTATGGAGAGGGGGATTCCAAGAACCGAGAGCATGCTGCTGCCTCAAGTTACTATTTGCAAGCAGCTTCTCTATTGCCAGGCAGTGGAAACCCACATCATCAGGTTATATTTCCTTTTCTCTTTCACGTGATATTTTTAATTGGTAGGGATATGTCGTATGGTTTGTCTAATTATATCAACTTAATGTTTCAGCTTGCTATAATTGCTTCCTATTCGGGGGATGAGTTGGCAGCAACATATCGTTATTTCCGGAGTTTAGCTGTGGAGACTCCTTTCCCAACTGCCCGTGACAACTTGATTGTTGCTTTTGAAAAGGTTAACTAATAAGCTTCTGTTTTGTAACTATGCTAGTTGCTTAGCGTATTTATACTCTCACTTTCTTAGTACCCAGATATAATACATCTCTCTATCTCTTCGTATGGTTGAGCAGAATCGCCAGAGTTATGCACAATTGTTTACGGCTCCCAAAGACTCATCTAGAAGGCCCACTGGTAGAAGAAGAGGTAAAGGCGGAGATATTTCATCGAAGAAAGATGCGGACGTGGCAGCTGTTCCTGAGAAGGATAAAGTAACTAGTGCAGATGAGAAGCTCAAAGCATTCTGCATTAGGTTTGTTCGCCTCAACGGGATTCTCTTTACCCGAACAAGGTATTTTTGCTTTCTTTCTGAAAATTTAGTTTGCTCTATCATCTGTCACTGGATCTCTGGTATAATATATATCATTTGTCTTTGTTCAGCCTGGAGACATTCTCAGATGTTCTTGCTTCCACTAGCAGCAGTCTACGTGATCTGATTTCTTCGAGCTTAACGGAAGAGATGAGTTTTGGTAAAGACACCAGTGACAGCGCACTTTTTATTGTTAGGCTCGTAACAATTCTTGTATTTAGCGTCGATAATTCGAAGAAAGAAAAGGAAGGTCAGTCATATGCAGAAATTGTAAATCGTGTGGAGCTTGCTAGAAACTCCTTAACAGCAGGTTTTGAGTTACTCGGACACGTAATAGAGCAGTGTGCGCAACTGAGTGACCCTTCGTCAAGTTACTTCTTGCCTGGTGTCTTAGTTTTTGTGGAATGGTTGGCCTGTTACCCTGATATTGCATTTGGTAGTGATTCGGATGAAAGACGGGCTGCTGTGAGGAACAGCTTTTGGAACCAGTGTGTTACCTTCTTCAATCAAATCTTGACTCTCGGGCCTATGTATATTGATGATGTCGAAGATGAGACTTGCTTCTCAAACATGAGCATGTATGATGAAAGAGAAACTGAAAACAGACTTGCACTGTGGGAGGACTATGAGTTAAGAGGATTCTTGCCATTGCTTCCAGCTCAGTCTATTCTCGACTTTTCAAGAAGTCATTCCTATGGAACCGAAGGTCCCAAGGAAAAGAAAGCTCGTATAAAGAGGATCGTAGCAGCCGGGAAAGCATTGACCAGTGTGATCAAGGTTGATCAGAATCAAGTGTATTTTGATTCAAAGAAGAAGCAATTTCTTGTTGGTTCTCAACCGTCAGATGACTTGCTGGATTCTCATTCAAGCCCAGCGGAAGCTGATAATGGGTTTCAAGATAACCAAGGAATGATGGATCATATTACGCCAGTGACGCAGCTATATCAGCAGATTCATTTGGGTGAGGAGGATGATGACGAAGAAATTGTTTTCAAACCTCTAGTTACTGAAAAGAGTAAAGGGGCTTCCGACCAAATATATGTTCCTAATGGAGGCTTCAGGAATCCTGATCAAGTTGGTACTGTGGGGGACTTAAAAGCTTCAAGTGTTTCTAATGCAGCTTTTCATGAAAATCTCCACCTGCAGGCAAGAGGCAACGCAAGTATTCAACTGCCATCATCTGTTGGTTCTAACCTTCTGGGACATCTTCTGCCGTCAACACAGTCCCAAGGTGTGCAGTTGCAACAGGTTCAGACACAGGCCGTGCATCCTCAGCCAGCTCAATCGCTAGCCTCTGCACGATTTCAACCAATGCAATCACAGGTTGCGCAACAATCGCAGGTCGCACTACTTCAACAACTGCAGTCACGGGCTGTGCACTTTCAACATCCTCAAGGACAGGTTCCACATGTTTCACTGGCCCAATCACAGTCTGCTTCCCTTGGTGGTAGCAAGTGGTTACCAGAAGGAGCTGCTAGTAGCCTACCTGGTTTTGCTCAGATGAGTAACGGTCATGTGATGAGGAATGAGATGCAAGGAAGTCATGGAGTTTCCTACTACCCTGCACACTCCTTGCCGTTCAGCCAGTCTTTCAATGTCAATGGTATGGCTGGTATGCCGTATTCTCAGTCGCGAACACCTGAAGCTACGTTGCCACCCATAATTGATACTGCTTCATCTTCTGGAATTATTTCTAATGGCATTGGCGTGCAATCATCGTTGGCAAGAAAAAGTCCAATCAGTAGAGCTTCCAGAAATCTTGGCCCACCGCCTGGTTTTAACTCAGTACCCTCTAAGCTGCAAAAGGAGCCTGCACCCGGTCCAGATATGTCTGGCAGCGGTTTACCTGCTGATGATTACAGCTGGTTGGATGGATACCAAGGTCAGTCTCACCAAGGCACTGGTTTCAACAGTTCTTTGACTTACGGTTCTTCTGGGAAGTCAGAACACAATGGACTGAATGGGCCTGCTAACTTTCCGTTCCCGGGAAAACAAGCTCCAGCATCACAGGTCCAAGCAGAATTACCGTATTTTCAGCATCCTCAGAAAGATAACTCTCTGAACGAAAACTATCAATCAGCTCAACTCCCCCAGCAATATCAAGGACAGCCCAGCTGGTCGAATCGTCGCTTTGTGTGAGGTCAGAATGGAAAAGAGTAACACGGTAAGAGTAGGCATAAAACTCCTTTGCGTTAGCTAGATTGCTTTTATATCTCTTATTCCTGTGGTGTTGATAATATTGGTAATGATTCAGGTGAGTGTTACGTAATGTTTTCAGCTACCTAACTTCAACTGAGCCTCGTTTTTGTTGAAGTATCTAGTTGGAGTCTTTGTGGCCTTTGCTTGTTGTGGGGCACTTCCTAGCTGACAGGTTTGTCTTTGTTCACTCTTTATCTTTAATCTAGTGTTGCAATTTACTAACCATCAATGCTTAATGATGGCAGATTCAGGACACAGCTCATGTTGGTGAAAGAGATGTATGGTAACAAGAATGAATTGGTTTCTGCGGAACTGACGGGGGAGTAAAGTGCCTTTCTCTCTCTCTCTCTCTTGAAGTGGAGATGTTAGACCATATATGAATGAATAAGAAAGGAAACGTACCTTGTGGCTCGCTCTGAGATGAAGCTCACTTTATATTTATTTTATTTTCTTGTCTTGCAAATAATGTTTAGCTGTTCTCTTGCAGCGAATATTTCTCTCTTGGGTTGCTTTGCAAATTTGATTTTGAATAAAGAAAAGACTCGTCTGTTGAAATAATGTCGTTTGTGTCCATGATTCTTTCCACAAGAGAGAGCATATCTGTGAGTTCATGATTAAAATCGTTCGAAATAGTTATTAATGGTTGATCTAAAACAACTGGAACAATGCAGCTCTCGTATTGTACTATTAGAATGAACATTTTTAAAGAGTTGACTTGGAAGAAGCCTTCCGTAGTAGAATACCCCAGCAGAGAAAACGATAGAACACGAAGAAGGCAAGCATTATCCCGACATTGATCCATCTTGTGTCCTCGTCAAGCCCTCTCTTCTTCAACACATCTTCTCCCGTCATCAAGCACCCCATGTCCCCTCCTCCCGAGAAGCACACTTTACGCAAGCTCCAGTACTCGTTCACCAGCATCGACTCCAGAGGGTAACGGTACAGAGAAACATAGTACATGAACATCCACGGCTTCGGTATCTTTTCCTTGGGGATGAAGTAACCCGAGAAGAGAAAGAACGCTCCAAGAACGGTGCAGATAAGCGAGTTCCCGGAAATAAAGTCAGGAGCAACCGCGCTGAGAAAGAGCACTAAAGAACTAGCCATGAGGATGATGAGCCAAACGCAGAGGACAAAGAAAGAAAACGCTTGAACCGACGGGTTTAACCCCACGATCCAGTAAACCGGTATGGAGAATAGAAGCGATACAACGAATAGAAACGGCACGAACGCGATAGTGTTAGCGATCATGTAAGACGAGATCCTGTACGATCCTCGAGACGCTTCTTTCATCAAAACGCGGCGTTCTCGGAGGTAAATGGGAAGAGCTTCCACCGTCGAGGACAAGAGGAAGCTCAAGCTGAAGGCGAAGAGCCCGAGCCTCTCCGCCACGCCTTCTTCGTCGCGTTTGAGTCTCGTGTACACGCTTCCTAGACCTAACCCCGCCACGACTGCTTGCATCGTTCTCGCTAGGAAGAGCTGTTTCGTCCTGTAGATGATCTTGCAGAACCTCGAGCAGAGGAATGAGATCTCGGCCACGTCGAAGAGTCCACGAAACTCTTGCTTCTTCGTAGTTATCGTATCGTTCTCGTTCTCGATCGATGACGATGACGATGATGATAGCAAAGATCGAGACGAGTTCGAATCGCGTAACGAATCGACGATCTCCATCGCGAATTCGATCGGATTCAGCTGCTCGGGAATCCGAAACCCTAGCTTCGCGATGGAGTCCTCGAGATGCTCCAGATTCCCGAAGTGGATCACCGATCCGCGAGAGAGGATCAAGTAATCGGAGATGTAATCGAGGATCCGGTAGCTAGGTTGATGGATCGAGAAGACGACGGTTCTCTGCTTCGTCTTCGCCATATTCGCCAACAGCTCAACGACCTGAAGCGAGTTCCGGCTGTCTAAACCGGAAGTCGGTTCGTCGAGGAGAAGAATCGGCGGGTCGCGGATCATCTCGACGGCTATAGAGACTCTCTTCCTCTCTCCTCCGGAGACTCCGCGATCCTCTTCGTCTCCTTCTCCGACGAAGCTGTCTTGGACGAGGACGAGACCGAGGTCTCTCAACAGGCTCTCGACTCTCTCTTCCTTCTCCTTGGCCGTGGAGTCACGCAAACTGAACTTGGCGCTGTACATCAACGTCTCTTTCACCGTGAGCAGAGGGAGGAGATCGTCGTCCTGAGGGACGAATCCGCATAGTCTCCGTAGCTGGTTGTTGTTGTTGATTCTACGGTTGTTTATTGATATGGTGGAGGAGGGATCTAGTGCCTTGTGGCTCACTCTACCTGAGATGATTTTTAGGAGTGTGGATTTGCCTGTTCCGCTTGGGCCCACCACGGCGAGGAGTTTTGAGGGTTCGGTTGTGAAGGTTACGGATTTGAGGATGGTGACGTGGTGGATGGTGTAAGAGAGATTAGCGACGGTTAGAGAGTAGCGGTTAGGGGTTGGGAGGGGTGAGGAAGAGAAGGAAGAGGAGGCTGAGGAGAATTCGTCGGGAGAGTTTGATGCTGAGAAGAGTATGATTGAGTCTTCTTCGCGGCGGTTTGTGGTCATAGAAGAAGAGTGGAAGCAAGAAGCCATGGTGTGAGTGTTGTTCATCTCTTCCTCTCAGAATGTAAAATGCTTTTAAGGAGTTTTTTTCTTCTCAGAATTGGTGGACCAACAAAAGAAACAGGTTATAATGGTAGGCAGAGGTTGGTGTAAGTAGACAGTTTTCTCAACTCTTCATAAGCTGTGTATTCTGATTCTATATGGTTGGTCATTAATGGTTTGATATTGGTGAATTGCTCATATCTAACATGTACTTTGAATTAGCATATATGTAAAACTATCTTAGTTGTTGACCAACATTACACATGTACGTGTAGTAATACTGATATCATACAGACAAAAACTGACGTATTAATTTTATTACTAAAATGTAATTCCATGTGTTATTTTCTCTTATACACACCCTTCTTGCTTCACAGTCCGCTCCAAACAGTTAGTGCTGGCTGCTTCGAGTTCAACATCAATTAATAGCACTTATAGAGCCAGAAAGCAAATGTTAGAGAATTTACAAAAGAATATTTACGCGAGAAAAACACCCAAACTATAATGAAAGAAGATGTAAAAACCACTCCTAATCTCTCTGGCTATCTCTTGTGTTTTGTTATAAACCCCAATAAACCTATGAAAACCCTTTAACAAGAAAGAAAGAAGAGTGGGGGAAACTCTGGTTTTCTGTGCTATCTGGGGGCTCAAGCAAAGTATTTAATGAGCCAAGTCTTCACTTCCTACACCCACACTTGATTTGTCAACGACTACCCGTACATTGTATTGTTCGTAAACTCGTCCTCTGTTCTCTGCCCACCACTTTTCTGCTTGTTTCTCGCTAAACCGCTTTCGGCTGCCATCACAATCATCCTCACATTATGTTTCATTTCATCACTAACTAAGACTCGAAAATCGGAAAGAAGAATTGTACCTGAAACGAACGCGTTTGAGATCTCTTGCCCCTCCCGCTAAGGCTGTGAGAGTGATGTACACACCAGGCTCATCTTGTTCAACCCATTCATTTTCATTACGAGGTTCGCTTTCTTTTGCTCGAGTGCTGATTCTATTTATCGATTCAGCAGCATGATTCGCTTGCTGTCGGTAACTTGCACCATCAAAAACAGGCGTGCTGGTCCCGTTAGAAAACACTGGGACGGTGTTTGGGCCGTCAGCATCACTTTCTCGACTGTTTGGACGGTTTAATGTGTTAGACGAAGGGGAAACGTATTCAGGACTGGAACCAAACGAATTAAGAGAAGGAGACTTGATAGTCCGAGCTGATGCAACAGGTAATCTCTCCGCCATGTCTTTCAACTGCATGGTTACATTAGTAGCAATCAGTAAGTTGCATAACAGAAATTTTCCATTCATTTAAATAGCACAGAGGAAAACTTCACCTGAGCAGTAAGTGATTTTATCACATCTTTAGCTGCCTTGCTTCTCGCTGTTTCTTCGCTAGCAATTGCTAGTGCCTCCTTTAGTTATTTGGTTGTTCTTTCCAGTTCAACTTCTTGAAGCTTTGCCTTCCTCGTAAGATTTTCAACCTGTGATAATCATTTACTAGTGAATTAGCAAAGGAGTCAAACTGCAACGAATGAGAGGACAAATGATTCAAACTAAACAAAATCATTGGGGAATATTTTTATACAATTCGAGGAGCATTATCTCACCAACTCTTTGGTCCATCTAGGCACACAAGTCATAAAGTAAATGAAAAGATACTTCCTAGGTCCATATAGCAAAAGATCTATTCCTTAATGACTAAAATACAGAAAGTAATCGTTATGAACCAGAAACACAACTGGACAATCGTTAAACAAAGTTGCATGATCTCACCAACTACGTTTTCATCCTATGTGTGCAACAGATGAAAGCGTGAAAAATTATGGAATAAGAACCAAGAACTAGAGCGTGGGAAGCAGCTTACTTGAGATCTTAGCATAACCACCTCCTGATTTATGCTATCATTGGTTCTCTTGGTATCATCCACAACAATTTTTGGTGTCGCTAGTCCTGAAAGAGTGGGAGTTGGCGTTGTTGAGCGAGGTGGGCTTAAGCGTCTTGATATTGGTGAAGTTGCCCGAGATACAATTCGGGAACCAGGAACAGACGCTGAGAAGAACTTCTTTGATGATCCAAAAGTTGGATTAAAAGACTTGGTTACGTATTAGCGAACCTCGGTGAGAGCCTCCATTTGGTATCGGTGAGACACGTCTACTATTAAATTCGTATTTCTTGTTCTTGGATCGGCTGTCCACTTGCTTCATAGGCTCCAACAATGAGAATCTAGCTAACTGTCCGTCTGATCTAGAATCCAACTTTTCATCTCTGTCAATTGCATCTGATCCCTGGTTGACACTTTCTCTCCGACTCAAGGAAGAATGAGATGATCCATCAGCTTCAGTGGCCTTTTTCAATTTGTTAAAACACTTGTCACACACTCGATATGGTTTGTTCGGGTTCGGTGCCATACAAGCCTTCAGGGACTTTTTATTTCTGCAAGAATGGCAAAACACAAGTCCACGGTTATAGCAGTTGTGCCGCTTTCTCTTGAAATTGAAAGGCTGACGGCAACCTGAACACATCGACTGGTCCATCTCTGATGCCCACTTGTGAAGACAGACAGCTGCGGTGAAGTTGGAGCCACATGCAATACTTTTCACCTGTTTATCCTTAAGCGACTCGACCAATGTTGGGGAATTTCGATCATCTGCATCCCCATGGCCTAGTCTACCATCTGGTTTCCGAGCTGACCATAAACAGGACTACCCATAGTATAGACATGGCCCGATGTTGTTAGAGCAACTGTTAGGCTATGTCCACACGCAACTTGACAAAAACTAGGTTCTACAAGAGCTGCAACACAGGTAGGCACGAGTTTCGGTTCTTTGTCACCGTGACCAAGACGATTCTTGTCACCATCACCCCATGTAAAGAGCTTTCCTGAAGAGCAGTAACTAGAGCTCGAGCTTCCAACCATAACTTCTACAACTGCGGCTGTGTGCCATATACCACAGGCAGCCCGGACAGTGCGTAGACATTTCAAGGAGTCTACCTCTCTTGGTACGAAAACACTTTTCCTGTCTCCATGGCCCAAAACACCAAAGGTCCCATCGCCAAAAGTGAACAACTGCCCAGCAGAAGTCACAACAGCTGTGTGGTAAGGTCCACAAGCGATGGATGAAACATGTATCGCTTCCATAAAAAAATTCACTCTTTTTGGGATCCAGTGGCTGACCTCATTTCCATGTCCCAGAATACCAAAATCTCCTTTACCCCAGGTATACAAATCCCCCGATAGAGAAACTGCACAACTATGGTATTCGCCACATGCTACAAGCTCAATATTTGTGGTGCTGAGTGCATCAATAAGCTTTGGATGTTGAACACTGGAATCTACACCATGGCCAAGCCTACCCTCAGATTCCTCTCCCCAGGAAAAACTTTCTCCTTGTTTTGTCACAAGGACAGCATGCTGTCCACCACCTCAAGCAATATTCTGAACATCAAGTACTATAGAAGATTCTAAAGCTTTTGGCACTAAAGAATCCATTTTGATCTCAAACGAACTTCCATTCCAACTCTATGGTTTCCACCACCCAGAATACCTTCACCTATTCCTTCTCCCCAAATGAAAACGTCTCCCAACGCATCTCCAGCATCGTGACCAGAACCATGGCTTAAGCATGTCTGGTGTTGGTGCAAACCCGTTCTCTCCAGGGTTGTCTCCTTTGAACGATGAGGCTGTTTGGACCATTTTCTGGATCTCTTCAGGTGCCTATCATGCTGGAGGCTGTTTTGAACATGTCTGGTGACATGTCTCCTCCTCCAGATTTGCCTCCGTTCAGAGCAGCAAGTGTGTCGGGATCGGTTTTTGAAATGAAGTTCTGCAGGCAAAAGGAGCGAATGATTAGGAGACAAATAGATGAACAAGACATATCTTAGTTATACAGTAGTTTGGGACGGTGTTGAACCTGATTGCTTCGGGGTCGTCTCTGAGAGCTTGCAATCCATCAAGATCCGTCTTTAGACCACCACCGTTGCTTTCTCGTTGTGTCCCAGAAACCTCTTTAATCGGCTTTTTTTGCTTTCTCCAGAAGTAACATTGTTCTCTTCAGTTTATCTCTTCAATCACCACACCTAGTAACTAAACAAAGTAACAGTGTTCAGTTGTTTTAATAGATGAAGCAGAATATCGATGCAGCTAAAAAACGTCTTGCCTGACAAAATACAACCAAAGTTATTTCGAACTACTCATAAGAGAAAATATAATACCTCTTGTCTTGTTGATGCCTTGCCAGGGCCCTCAACCGCCAAATTTTCCTTAGCATCTCTGCATTAAAAATAAAAGTCATATTTATTTTCAAATAACTATAGAAAAAATCTATACCATAAGCACATCTGCAATGGTCTCATCTTCAGGGGAAACTTCATGGGCCTTGCTTAGATCGGAGACGGCATCCTTGTAGTTTTAGAAAGTAAATGAGCAAACATATATATATACATTCAGGACATACATACTTACGAGGCATACTGACAAGGAAATCTCAAAGAAACTTCAATAATAAAGCAACAGAAGAACTCACTTGAAACAGACCCAGATCTCTGTAAGCTTGACCCCTTCTGTATAGGGCTTTGAACATTTGTTGCATCATATGCCAGTACCTGAAATAATAGGTACTAATGTAAATTCATAAGAAGAACACCGAGACAAGATGAAGTTATGTGTACATTTCTCCTTTTCTTGCATATATTAGCAGCATCTGCCGGAAGTTAAAAAAAAATAAAGAAGAAAAACGAAGGTGTAGCATACCTCTGAACCTTCCTTGATGCACTCTTCATACTGATTAGATTAGTCTTCAAATAACATGTCATGCGATTGAGGGAACAAGCCAACAAAAGTGCTCCACCTTTAGAAGATGGAATGTCTTTCAGATTGTTCTTCGCCTGAGATATTAAGGACAGATATAAAGACTCTCTTGTTGATAAACAAGTAGCATATGACAAATGATACGTTTTTTTTTTTTGAAACACTACAAATGATAGTACATATTAAGTAGTCTTACACGCAAATATTTCTCGTTACACACAGATATATAATAAAAAAAATCAAAGATTCCCTTCTCTCTCTCTCTCTCTCTCTCTCTCAGAAAGTAGTACCTGTTTTTTCAGCATCTGATCTGATAAGTGAAGTGAGCATCAGCTTGAGCACGCATAGCAGCAGCAATCTCTTCAGGGGAAACATTGGCCATCTTCTCACCAATCTGAGCCATATCCTCAGGGCGAGTGTGCTTGTTTCAAATCTTCAGGCCTCATGTTCTGCATACTCTCCGTTGCCATCTTCATCAAGTCCGGATTCTGACATCATCTGTAATTACATTGACCGACCGGAATATGCCTGGGGGAGCTGCATTATTACGTATTTACCCTTCCCCTTTAACGAGGTAATGACGTGTATTGTTGGTTAATTTGGTTAGTTGGAATATTAACTAGCGTCCAATAAGTATGATTCCATGGTCCCCAGACGGTTCCCTCAATCCGTCCTTACTTATAAATCTGCTGCTATCATTATGGATCCGTTACACTTAAATAATAAATTGATCCATTTACGTTTGAAAGAGGCAAATTATTTGATTAATTAATATGTGGGATTCCCAATCGAATTGGGTGTAAAGAAAGGTTGAGACTTTATAGAGACCAATCTGCTTCAGGCTTTTGTCTGAATTGTGAGGTGATTTTTGATTGCTTTTCTGTTCATGTTTCAGACACCAGGAGATGGGATTAAGACAAAAGGAGGTAGGTAATAAAGATATGTTTTTTTTTCTTTTTACATGAATCGAAGTTAATTTACTTGATTTTTAGTTTTTTATAATGTTGGTTGTGATGATCTATAATGAATATAGAGTCTTATGAGGTGAATTCAAGAGGAGTTGAGATCTTCTCAAAAAGCTGGCTTCCTGAAGCTTCTAGGCCCATAGCTCTGGTTTGTTTCTGCTATGGTTATGGAGATACTGGCACTTTTTTCTTCCAAGGCATGTCTTTTTTTTCTTCCAAACCAATGGCTTAACAGCTCAATGTTTGGTTGCTTACTAGCTCTCTTCTTGCAGGGATTGCAAGGAGATTGGCATTGTCTGTTTATGGAGTTTTCGCTGTGGACTGTCCTGGATCTGGCTTATCAGAAGGGCTTGCACGGCTACATCCCTAGCTTTGATCTTCTTGTTGAAGATGTCATTGAACACTACTCCAACATCAAAGGTACATAATACTTTTAATCACATCGTGAAAGGGTGAACTCTCAAGGCTCATTTAGAAAGTTTTTGGAGTGTAGAGAATCCTGAGTTTAGTTCTCTACCGAGCTTTCTCTTTGGGCAGTCAATCGGTGGAGCCCTCTCGCTCAAAATACATTTCAGACAACCAAATGTTTGGACCCGCGCAGTCTTGGTAGCACCCATGTGCAAAGTAAGCATTAGTCATTTTGTGGATTAACTTAATCATAGCTTTTAACATGAAAGATCCCTCTATCCATTCTAGATTGCAGATGATATGGTTCCACCACCAGTATTGAAACAGATTTTGATCGGTCTAGCTAGTGTTGTTCTACCGAAACACAAGCTGGTTCCCCCAAAAGGACCTAGCAGAAGCAAAAGTTTTAGAGATGTCAGGAAGAGAGAAATGGTGAAAACATCATAACTTACATATCCAAGGAACTTATCGCCTTTTTTTTCTGGCTACTAAACTTGTTTTTAAAAAACTTTTGCAGACACCATACAACGTCATTTGTTACAGCGGCAAGCCGACCGCTGTAGATATGCTTCGAACTACTCAGGAGATTGAGCAACAGTTGCACAAGGTAATAAAAAGCATGATGAGAAAACATTAAACTGAGAAAAAAAGCAGAAAATCAGAACAAGGAGTGTTTTTCTTAATGTTGGCAGGTGTGTTTGCCAATACTGATACTACACGGAGAGGCTGATAGAGTGACAGACCTGTCAGTGAGCAGAGAGCTTTACGAGACAAGAAGATAGTTGTGTATAAAGATGCTTATCATTCTCTGCTCGAAGGGGAACCAGACGAAATGATCCTCCGTGTCTTGTCTGGTATTATCTCTTGGCTTGACGATCATAGCTTGCAAGTTGAGGAGGGATCATTAGTCACTTCTGTGTAGATTCTGATCATTTTGTTTTGTTACATTTTGTTAATCTATCTGGATGCTTCAAATTCAAGTTATAATGATAGTAAGTTCTTCTTGCTTGAAGCATTTGACTTTTTTCTTACAGTATCTGCGAAGATGTTCTCCGCTCAGAACAAGATCAAGAAAGACAAGAATGTGCTGCTACAACAGAGCGCGATGAGCTTGTTGCTCAAGTAATTAATAGTAATAATTAATTTTATGTGTGTGTTTTCTTCAAAATAATTGTCATGTGAATTCATTTTGTAAACTGATAAATGTTTTTTGAACAAAAAAAAAAACTGATAAATGTTTTTTTGGCTTCTTCTCTCACAGGCTTTGTTTGATTTGGAGAACACAAACCAGGAGTTGAAAAGCGAGCTGAAAGATCTCTACATCAACCAAGCTGTGTATGCTCCTAAATTTTTGTTTCTTCCCCTTTGGCATTCCAGGTTGCATCGGAAGAAAAATTTAATTTGATTTTCTTTATTGCAGTAACAGGGACATCTATCTCTGGAAACCGCAAGGCTGTTGTGATTTACGTCCCATTCAGATTGAGGAAAGCTTTCCGCAAGATTCATCCTCGTCTCGTTAGAGAGCTTGAGAAGAAGTTTAGTGGAAAGTAAACACACTTTCTCTCGTTTTTTTAAAAGGCCTAATGATTATATTTGCAAATGTCTCTTGTTAATACTCTTCCATTGCCTTTTCGCAGGATGTGATCTTTTTGTTGCCACAAGAAGGATCATGCGTCCTCCCAAGAAGGGTGCTGCTGTTCAGAGGCCACGCAACAGAACTCTTACCTCTGTTCATAAAGCTATGCTCGAGGATGTTGCTTGCTTACCCTGCTGAGATTGTTGGAAAACGTACTCGTTACCGTCTTGATGGTTCCAAGATCATGAAGGTATTTTATAGTATTTACTATGAGATGTATTGTCGTCATTCTTGTTTTTAGCTAATCTATTTGACTCTGGTTTTGAATGTGACAGGTCTACTTGGATACCAATGAAAGTAACAACACAGAGTACAAGCTCGAGACTATGATTGGTGTGTACGTACGGTAAACTTACGGGCAAGGATGTCACTTTTGAGTACCCTGTCGAAGCTTGAAGGGAGTTTTGGCTTCTGCTTTGTTGCTATTTAGGATGAAGGAAACTCTCTTTTGATTCAGTTCCTTATTCTATTTACAAAGACTAGTGGCGGCTGCTTTTCAATTTTGAAACCTTTAAATTTTCAGTTTCATACTCAAGTTCCATTAAAAAAAAAAGAACACAATCTTGTTGAAAAATGAGAATGATTACATTTGTGTCGGATGTATAACTCGATCCAAAAGATCATAATGTTTCTCCTTTATGGGATAGTCAAAGCAATATACAATGTAACTTGTTGGTATTGTAATCAATCAATAATTATATATTGTTTAACAACAAAATGAAAATGCTAAAAACCAATCCCTAGTCTGTAATTTTTTGTTCAAACTTTGTGGAATTTATACTTCTGGACTAGATTAAATCTTGAGATTCCTTCACTGAACCCACTGAGATTAAATCTTGAGATTCCTTCACTGAGCACAAGAGTCTTCACTCCCTTGCTCGAGTGCTTCATCAATTTGTTTCCGTTCCGATGTACTAAACTTCTG
The DNA here is from genome assembly GCA_018703725.1 of Brassica juncea. Classification (NCBI taxonomy): domain Eukaryota; kingdom Viridiplantae; phylum Streptophyta; class Magnoliopsida; order Brassicales; family Brassicaceae; genus Brassica; species Brassica juncea. Next base: position 53,296,024 of record CM031936.1, on the reverse strand, counting down.
AGAAGGAAAGCCATGTTTCCTGGTGGATGACCAATGCCTGACCAAAAATCAACAAACCACTAAGCTGCAGACAGAAACAAATGATAATAAGGGTTGAAACAGAACCAAAACCGCACCTATGCTTAGTCGAGGAAAGTTTCTACGACCGTCCAAATTCCCCACTACACTCTTTACTCTGCGACAAATACAAAACCAACATCAGATTCTAGACCAGAAACACACACTTAGATGTTCAAGAGGCACATACAAACATACATACCCGTTTTGATAGCCTTGACCTCCTTTTGGTTGAAGTCTCAGAACCCCCCATTTGGTAAAGCCATCATTAAGCTTCAAATAAAGGGTTCGGTCAGAAAATTTTCCTGCTTAGTAAGGATGCTGAAGTCAGTAACTTTTGAAAATGGTAAATGCAACTTGGTGTATACGCTGAGCAGAGCATTGAAAGCTATTGAGTTGAAAGAAATGGAATCAATTTGTGCTGCTAATTCATGACAGTACATATAGAAAAAAGTAACCTTTCTGTGAGCAAATGTATTGTCACAGTTTAGAATCACTACATTCGTTTTGATAATATTATCGAACACATTACAAAAGAAGAGATAACATGTTTTCACGAAATTCGAAATATCATAAAACCAAGAATCTAAGCTTAATGAAACTCGTAACAGAAACAGCAGATAATGAACAAACTCAGCTAAATTGAAAAAGACAAACTCTACGTCAATCTCGAATCTTCTGGACAACGGCGATCTACTCCTCAACCTCTCTATATCATCCTCAACCTCCTCCTCAACCACCTGAACCAGCGCCCCAGCCTCCATGTAATCCTCCTCAACCTCTTCTATTTCTATAACCAGATGGTCCAGATCTCCCTGAACCGGCGCCGTCACGTCATCCTCCTCAATATCAAGAATAAGATGGCCCAGATCTCCCTGAACCGGCGCCGCCACATCATCCTCCTCAATATCAAAATCAACTCATCCCTCTGAACAGACGGCCCATCCCTCTGACCCGACCCAGGCTCAATAATAGACTTAACCTTAAAAATTAAAACTACAAACCCAACTGTCAAAAAAGCGTAGCTTGCCAAGTCGTAGATGTTGCTTGGGAAAAACAAGAAACATCGTTAAACTGATGTCCAAAATTGCATCACATGCAGCAAAAAGATCATCTCGACGGAAAACAAACTTTATCATTGAACTAAGGTGAATATACCAGGATCAGAAGAACAAAACCCCCAGTGCACTCCATCCATGGGCTTTTTCAACCATGGAGGAGAGACCCACCAAGTGTAGAGACAGCGAAGCAACAAGGTGGTATTGGGGTAAATCCGACGACCCGTCTGGATAGCTCTCATAATAAAGTCTCTGAAACAGTGGAAAGCTATGGTAAGAATGATGTATGGAACGGCTACAGCCCACAACGTGATCATTGTCAATTCCTTCCGAGTAGGCTCCATCATCACCACCATGAAAGCACACGCCATGGTCACGAGAAGTGACAAGTAGATAAACTGTTTATAAAAACTATTGATTTAGGATATTTTTGTTGAAATTAGATTTTATTGCATTTATTTATTGTAAAATCATCCACCAAATATATATAGTTAAGTCTTTCAATTATATATGTCTCAATTGATAACATATAAAGTCCACTTAAACTTTTTTGTGATATGGTACAACACAAATAATTTCTATCAGCTTTAATTTTGGAATACTTCTTCCATCTATGGTGTTTGATAGCATAATGATTAATAGTATATGATTAGCAATTTGTGTGTGTGTTATAACAATCTTCCATTTTTTCAAAACTCAAACACTTCAATAAACTTTGGAATTCCACAAATCTTGATTTTTGAAAAATCTTTAGTTCTATAAATAAATCATCATCATATGTGAATGCATATCATTCCGTAAATAATTTGTACAAATTTTTTTATAAGGATCATACTTAATATTTTTATAATTAATTCAATTTTTAAACATATGCTAAACTGTTTACATACACTAAACGCAATGGAGTAATTATTCTAGCCATTCCATTCCACAACAGATTAAACTATATTTAAAACACAGTTCTGAAAAGTAATGTATATATACAAGAAAAAGGAACGTGTATCAACTGGCTCATTGTCTCTAAAAAGAATGATTCCAATTTCCATTTTGGAGTTGGAGCTGGGTTCCACGATCTTTCTTCGGTACTAGAATTCTGAATACTTGTTGAAAATTTGCAATGTATCAAGTGCTTGCTCAGGAATATTAACGGTCTCGTTAACTTTTGGTTTTGCTGTGTGTTTAATTTCGGATTGGACAATTAGGTTTCTATCAAGTTTGCAGCTTTACTTGTTTAGTTTGTTTTTTTTTCTCAATGTGGACTGTGGAGTGCAAGTTGCTGAATCTGCTACTGATATCCATGAATTTCATTTCTGTTTTCCTAAGTTGGTTTCTTTTTATTACATCTTTGCACAACTCTGTAAGATGATGTCGTGGCCTGGTGAGTTATGAACTGAGTTTCTCCTTTGTTTTCTTTTCTACAAAGACTTATTTCACTTGTATCTGTTCAGTGTGACATGCATACTTCGTTGGGTTAGTTGCAAAGAGAGAGTCTTACATGCCCACAATGTGAGCATTCATTTGATTTCCTCAGCGTCCACCGGGCTCTTGATTTACTAGTCCAGAAACACACTGGTTCTTGTTCTAATTCCAGTTCTGGGTCATCCTCATGTGAGACTAAGGATAAGCAGGTGAAGACTACAAACACCACAAGAAGACCTGCAAAGAGGAGGATGAATTTTAGTAGCTGAAGTAGCTTCAGCAGCAAATCACGAGGCCCATTTGGTAGTGTGGATGCGCCTCCCCGTATGTGAGAAAGTTCCCACCCATCTCCATTACTTAGTATCATCATCTGTACAAGTATAACAACTACTAGTTTTTAAATGTTGTGGTAAAAAATGCATGTCACACATAACTAGGTAAGGTGTGTGGGGATTTGGATAAACAACAAAAAGTTGTGTGACTTTCGTTGCCCCACACAATTAATTACTCAACAACCATTTCTATCATTATACTCTGTTCATTGAATCTTGAAGCTTTTTTGAAAAAAGAAAATCATGGATTATGTTCATTGAATCTTGAAGCTTTTTTGAAAAAAGAAAATCATGGATTATAAGAGATGTGATGTGATTTTCTTGGCGTGGAAATGTGAAACTAGTGCAAGATTCATGGTCGGTGGACTCTATAAACAATTGACATCTAGAAAAAAAAAAAAAAAAAAAAAAGCAAGTTACGTTAAGGAAAGTCTTTTTTTTTTGTGAACACACCGTTAAGGATAGTTTTTTTTTTTTTTTTTTTTTTTTTTTGAAATCATATTAATTGAACTAAAGAAGTTAGTTGGGAGTCATGAATGATTCGACAACCACCACATTGTTATCAGCTACATTTAAAGCAAATTTAGCAAGACCATCAGCTTGGATATTCCTCTCCCGAGGGATCCAAGAGAAGGAAACAAATTCGAAGGAAGATGCAAGAGAGAGGATGTCTGCAACTACTCCATACAGCTCTGGTATGTTGCTTCTGGAATTTATTGACTTGATTAAGTGGCTCGAATCAGATTCAAAGACCACAATCTTTATCTCCTCAACAACGCTCTGTTTGACAGCCTCCAAAAACGCAAGGCCTTCTGCCATAAGTGCTGAAGTCACATAGGAAACGCGCTTATAGAACGGACGCTGTGTTGAGGGCGAGAGAAAGACCCATCCCAGTCTCGCCGATGTTCCACTGGATACCCATGCTGCATCTGATATGATCACCGTCGCATTCCGCGGCCGTTGCGTCTGTGGCGGAGGTCTCTGCAGCTTTGGAGCAGAGTCCGTGCTCTGTTTTGTTTCCCATTCTCGAGCTAACTTTATCGCCAGGGATAAAGTATCTTCAGGTGAAGCAGATGATCCTTCAAAAACAAACTTGTTCCTGGCCTTCCAAAGGTTCCATAGAATCCATGGAGCCAGCGCCTTAGAGGTTATTCCGGTCGGTGGCAAGCACAGTTTAGAGCAGAGATCAGGCCACGAGTTCTCTAATTCTATCAATCCGCTAATTTCCACTTCAGAGATGAAAGGGGCTAGTCGCCAAACCTGCCTAGCATACTGACAGTGGAAGAAAAGATGAGTAATAGATTCAGCAGCTCCACACCTTTTGCATTTAGGGTTGATCGGGATGTGTCGATCATTGAGTCTCTCCCCCACCGGAAGAGCACCCTTTAGGAGCTTCCAAACAAAAGTCTTGATCTTTGGGGTGCAGTCAAGTGACCAGACATTCTTTCTCCAGTTAAACTCTCGTCCAAAGTGGCCAGGTACTACCACCTCCTCTCTGTTTACTTCAGAATAGTAGCCAGACTTGGTAGAATATTCCCCATTCTTGGTACCTAGCCAGATTAACTTGTCCGGAGCCCCGGTTTTACTTGGTTTAATACATTGGATTTTCTCTGCATAGTCAGGGACGCAGAGAAGAAGTTTTTGCGAATCCCACTCATGTGTGTTCTGCATCATTAAATCCGAGACCTTGAGGTTGAGGAGATGTTCGCTCGGTGGACCCATTGGTTGCTCTTACATCGTGGTGCTCAGCCACGGGTCATGCCAGACCAGGATAGATTTTCCATCTCCAACCAGCCATCCTAGATTCTTCACAAGTAGATCACGTCCTAGAAGGACGCTACGCCAACCGTGAGACATATTCGTAGGTCCTGTCGCGTGGAGGATGGTTGATTCAGAGCTGTACTTGCCCAAGAGAACTCTGCCGAGTAAACAATCTGGGTTTTGGAGAAGTCTCCATCCAGTCTTAGCAAGTAAAGCAATGTTAAAAGTCTGGAAATCCCTCACACCTAACCCACCTATGGCTTTTGGCTTTGCCATTGAAGTCCAAGATACCCATGCCATTTTCCTCTCGTTCTCATTGTTGTCCCACCAGAACCGGGTTACAACGGATTGGATCCTCTTGCACAAGGAGACAGGGAGTGCAAAATAGGACATAGAGTAGGAGGGAACAGCCGATAGAACGCTCTGTATCATGATCAACTTTCCAGCAGAAGAGAGAAACCTGGTTGACCATCCGTGTGCCTTCTGCTTGATTTTATCGACAATAGATGCGAACATGTCCCGCCTTCGTCGACCGAAGTGCTCGGGAAGACCTAAGTACTTCCCCGTACCTCCCTCTTTCTGAATCTGCAGCTCCTCTTTCACCATATTTTTCACTGCTGGAGGGGTTCTTCCAGAGAAGGTAATTGCCGATTTCTCCTTGCTTATAAACTGTCCCGAGGTTTCTTCGTATTTACGCAAAATTTCTCGCAGTGCCGCACAGTTTCCTCTATTAGAATCGAGGGGGAACATGGTATCATCCGCAAAAAGGAGGTGGTTTACCCGAGGGCAACCCCTCGCCACCCGTAGCCCTTGGAGAGAGCCGTCTTCTTGCGCCCTGTTACATAATCCCGAGAGCACCTCACTACACATGATGAATATGTAGGGAGAGAGAGGGTCTCCTTGACGGATTCCTCTGCTCGTAACTACCTTCCCTCTAGGCAAGCCGTTAATGAGGAAGGAGTATGTAACTGACGAGATACATTGCATAATGCAATCGACCAAGTTTTGGTGGAAACCCAACCGCAACAAGACCAGTGAGATAAAATCCCACTCAAGACGGTCATACGCTTTACTCATGTCCGTCTTGACCGCCATTGCACATCTCTGCTCCGCTTGCGATGTCTTGAGATAATGTAAAACCTCATGAGTGATTAAGACATTATCTCCTATCGCTCTGCCTGGTACAAACGCCGATTGGTTCTCCGAGATGAGCTTTTCCAGCAGTGGCTGAATGCGTCTCGTGATGAGCTTGGAATAAATTTTGTAGTAGACGTTGCATAAGGCTATGGGCCGGTAGTCGGAAACCTTCTGCAGGTTCTTGATTTTGGGGATAAGACGGATATAGGTGTCGTTGATGTTTTCTGGTAGCTCCTGCCCATTAAAGAAGCCCTGAACCTCGAGTACAATGTCTGGCCCGATATCCTCCCAATGGGTGTGGAAAAACCCCGCTGAGAACCCATCTGGTCCCGGAGCCTTCTCAGCATTGATCGAGAATGCGGCTTCCCGGATTTCTGCCGCCGATGGTACTGATGTGAGTAATACATTCTCCTCTTCCGAGATTAGTGGCTTCAAGGCTTGGCGCACTGTCTCACTCCTTTCCCCCGGGCTGGTGGTGAAGAGCTTTTCAAAGTAAGCATCAATCACCCGCACAATCTCGGCTTCCTTATGCACCATGCAACCATCTTCGTCCTCAATGACTGAGAACGCATTAGCACGTTTCCTGGACTTGGTTATAGCATGAAAATAACCCGTATTCCGGTCTCCAAGTTTAAGCCAGAGGAGCCGGCTCCTCTGTCTCCAATACTACTTTTTCACGAGATATGCGGCATTGAGTTTATCAGCTATGTCCTGAATCAGGACTTTATCGTTTGCCGGACTTGCGAGGGCGACACCCAGCTCCCGCTTCTTCTGCTCTATGATCTTCTGACTGTTCCGCTGTTGTGTTTTGTTTCAAGCCGAGATTGCGCCTCTTGTAGAAGCAAGCTTCTCACTAACCGAAATGGCAGGAGCCCCTCGCCACGAATCAGTAATTAATTTTTTTGCTTCTTCGTTTTTGCATAACCGTCTATCATATCGAAAAATCCCCCGTCTTCTACGGGCTCCATTGTCGAAGAAGGCTAATAGAGGTGTGTGATCAGAGCTCAAATCTGCCTCCAAATATTGGCAACGAGCAGAGGGAAAACTCTCAGCCCATAACGTGTTTGATGCAGCTCTGTCTAGTCTACAACGGACTAGGTGGTTGCCTCGGACACCTCGCCAGGAAAGTGGGTCTCCTGAGTGCTGGAGATCAAAAAGGTCTCCCTCCGAGAAGAAGGTGCGGAGGTCAGAGAAAGATCCTTCTGGCCGGTCCGGTCCTCCCTCCTTTTCCACACTGCTCAGTAAATCGTTCAAATCGCCAGAAATAAACCATGCTTCCTCTCTCATCAGCGATTTGGACACCAGCTGATCCCACAACATATTTCTTTGGTTTCTATTCATGCTACCATGCACAAATGAGGAATAAAACTTATTTCCTTCAAACTCAATGAAAGTCTCAATTACATGGGCATTTGATTCAACAACTTGAAGGTTCAGTCCCTCTTTCCAAAATAAAGCACCCGTAGGGGAAACCAAGTGGTGATGATCATACCGAAGATGTTCCTGCTTTTTAAGCACCACACTATCGGGATTTTTAGATTCCATGAGAAAGATGATATCCGGGTCAAACTTTCGTGATATCTCCTTCAATCTACGAGCTGTCCGGGGATTCCCCAATCCCTGACAGTTCCAGCTCAGTACTGCTAAGGAACGGGGTTGGATGGAGCCCGAAAATCCATCCTTCTTCTCGCTGCCGGTGGAATCATGCTTGCTATCGGCAGATTCTCCGAAGACGTCGGGGTGCTCTGAGTGTGAGAAGATCGAGGGGTTCCTCTTCTGTGCCGGATTGTCTTTGATACCTTTCTCACTTTTACTGTCTCGGCACCAGATTTCTTCTTCCCTGTGGGAGGCTTATCTTGTGGTGCCTTTCTCTTACGAGAGGTAGTGATGGGGGCCTGTTCCGTATTTGTCTGTGCTCTCTGGATCCCCGGAGGTCTACCAGGTTTCCTCTACGCCACTAGAGGATTCGCATGAGGTTCAGAGGGACCTTCCTCATCATGTAGTATCAAAGGGCCCAGTCGAGTAATAGCTGGGAGCCTACCTTTCTCTGCATCCTTCTCGGCCGTATCCCCATATAGGGAACCCAATCTCGTAGCAGCTGGCGAACGGTCACGAGAAGAGGTTCTCGCCGATAAAGGTCCCAATCTCTCCGAAACCGGAGTGCGTTTCTGCGTGCCTTCTTGGGGTGAAGGGTTCTCATTGATAGGTCCAAGTCTTGCTGAAACAGGGGTGCGCTCTTGGCGACGTTCTTGAGAGTTGTGCTCCCCTACTTCTAACTCCAGCGGGTTAGTTTCGTTATACTCACGAGCAATAGATGATCTCACCATACGAACAGCATTCCTCTCAAGGATCCCATTCGCTTCCGCTTGTCGGAGTCTCTCTTTTCTGGCGGCGCTTTCCGACGGATCAATACAGCTTGTGTACTGTATCATTGTTTCCTTGATGGCGCCGAGGGCTGAGTCAACCGCCGCCGGTTGGATATTCGAGTTACACTTCTGGAGGGGATCCCCCCTTGCAGACGGTACCTTTTTGTTTCTTGAGGCCGAAGATATCTCCTGTGGAGAGGACCTATGTTGGCTCGGTGTTCTCATATCCTCATCCCTGTCTCTGTAAGTGAGCTCATGTCTCTTCTCTAGGGAGGTATCACGGTGGGAATCCCCACGAAAACTTTCATTTCCCCGTCTAGAGCTTTCTTTTGATGGATCTCTCGGGTGGTACTCTCGTGGATGCCACTCCTACTTTTGAGAGGAAAGCCCTTTCTGGCGGTTGGCATACTGGGAGTTACGATGCCGAGAAGGTACATAGGAGTGGTTTCCAGAGAGAGGAGACCCATACCTATTTTGTGGACGTCGAACAGAGTTCTCTCGCCTATGAGATGGCTCCTACTTGTAGTGTGTCTTAGAGTTATTGTCCATACTTCTCCTAGACGGTTCCGCAGGTGCGTTGTCTTGGTTCCTCTGTGTAATCTCTTGAGCAGCCAGGAGCGCTTTCTTTTGGTGTTTCGCTTCCAGACAATCTCTGGCCTCATGGTCTAGCTTGAGACAAAAGGAGCAGTGTTTCTCCAGTCTCTCATAGACAAAACTAGCAGCAACTTCATCGCCATTTGAGTACTCAATGACCGATTTCTTAATGAGTGGTAGCCTCCCATTTACATGAACTTTCATGCGGATTGAGGTGGAAGTAATCTCTGAAGTTTCAAAGGTTTCAATGTCTTCTCCTAAAGTTTTTATAGTCTCCTCCTTCCACAAATGAATCGGTATTCCTTGGACTTTAATCCAAAACGGGATCATGGAGGGGAATTCGGGTGAGACAGTCGGTTCCCACCTCTGGAGAATGATCATCCATCTGGCGTAATGGTAGGGTTGTTTCTCCAAAACCGTAAGGAGGTCTGATTCAAGCTCAAATTGGAATTGGAACATCCCAAGCCCCAGGTCAGAGCCCACTGGTGGTATATCCGCTTTCCAGTGGTCAGTAAAGAATGGTATGAGTGACCAAACTTTCTGTGCGGATGGGTTGGTTACCCTCCCTATAATCGTGAGTGAGTGTTTCTCTTTTAGTGGGGAGATATCTGGTTCTTCAACCCGAACTCTAGCCTTGCGGGGAGCCGGTAGATGTTCCAGAACCACCTTCTTCCCCTTTTCGACCGAAGAGAGTCTTCTCTGCATCTTGGTAGAAGTTGAAACCAAATTGTAAGCTTAGTGAAGAAGCAGAGTAACTGTGAAGAAGGCCATCGCCGGTGATATTCTAAGAGTAGCACACAGTAAACCGTAGAGGAAGAGAGTCAAATTTCAATCGGATTATTCCTCTATTGCAAGATATTTGAGAAGATAAGCTCCAGTAACCACTGGATAAAAGAAGAGTCCCTGAAGAGAAACTTAGGTGAGGGAGCTCCAGATGCCTTCCATGGCCAAATTTCGCCTAAGACCCGTCAGTAAGAGTTCCATCGTCGTCAGAGCTTGATTCCAGTGAGAAAGCACGGCGGAGACGGTCCCTCCGACCCGGATCGGGGGAAGAACCCGGCGGGTTAAAGTCAGAGGCGGGAGACGGACCACCAGATAATACCAGAAGAGGGAACAATTTGAAAAAAGAATTAGAAAAGCAGGGCAGGAAGGTTCTAAACAGGAAAGAAACCTTCGGATAAAACTATGGTACCCACGAGCTTAGGAGTCAAAGACCATTCTCGACAAAAGTGTCTGGGAGCGTTTTTTAGTTAAAATTCTCAAAATTCACCACCGTTAAGGAAAGTCTAAAATTTGAAAACTCAAGTTTAATTTGATAACCAAACTCTCGCTCTCCATTTCACACATGGGAGATGTGATGTGGTCTAATGATTCCAACCACCTACCATTTGGTGACCACACAAAGTGGCAAAATAATATCAGTACTCTTTGAAAACAGGGGAAAGAAATCAGCCAAAATTAATACAGTATAAATCCAAAAAGGAAGTATATTATAATAATAGCATTTGTTCCCTCACCACTAAATATAGACACAGAAGCAGACACACACACACACGCAAATCTAAGAGAAATGGCAAACAGTGGTGAAGGTAAAGTGGTGTGCGTAACAGGAGCTTCCGGTTACATCGCTTCTTGGCTCGTCAAGTTCCTCCTTAGCCGTGGCTACACCGTTAAGGCATCCGTCCGAGACCCCAGTTCAGTACCCCTTTTCTCTCTCAAATTCTCTCTAGGGTTCAAAGATCTTGCTAAGTCTATGAGAACGAAAATTAAGATTTTAACTGTGTGCTTGGATTCTCATTGTGTAATGGTGTGAATAATTCTCACTTGTTTGGTGTTTTTCCTCCAAAGCTACATCTTAAAGATTGATGCTTTGGATGATCCCTTGATCTCCTTTTGTCTCTGCCTGTTAACAAATCAAAGTTTTGTCTTTTATTGTAAGTATTGTTGTTGATTCTTTCATGATCCACCCTCCTTTTAGGTGATCCGAAAAAGACACAACACTTGGTTTCGTTGGAAGGTGCAAAGGAAAGACTTCACTTGTTCAAAGCAGACCTTCTGGAAGAAGGATCTTTCGACTCTGCTATTGATGGATGCGAAGGTGTTTTCCACACTGCTTCCCCGTTTTATCATGATGTCAAAGACCCACAGGTTTTGTTTTGTTATTTATCAACTCAAAACACTTTTGTTTTCATTTTCCGTGGATTGTGATGATCTTAATAACTTTCTTTGTATCCTCATTTTAGGCTGAACTTATTGATCCTGCTGTCAAGGGAACACTTAACGTTTTGAACTCGTGCGCCAAAGCATCTTCTGTCAAAAGGGTTGTTGTTACCTCCTCCATGGCAGCCGTTGCTTACAATGGTAAACCACGCACACCTGATGTGACCATCGATGAAACTTGGTTCTCTGATCCTGAGATTTGCAAGACTTCAAAGGTGAGAAAGGCAACCTTTGTGATCTTGTTATCTACTATAAACTAGTCGATTTCATTGTGCTGTATAAATGCTGGTAACCTTATCATCCAACTTGTTTGCAAATTGATTCAGATGTGGTATGTTCTCTCCAAGACTTTAGCGGAAGATGCTGCTTGGAAATTCGCTAAAGAGAAAGGCTTGGACATTGTTACCATCAACCCAGCAATGGTGATCGGTCCTCTCCTACAGCCAACTCTGAACACGAGTGCTGCTGCTATACTAAACTTTATAAATGGTAAGACAAATGTTAAAGACTGTTTTTGCAAATGTTAGATCTCATTTCGACTTTAATTCCTATACGCAGGTGCAAAGACATTCTCCAACTCAACTTTCGGATGGGTTAATGTAAAGGACGTAGCCAATGCGCACATCCAAGCATATGAGGTCCCTTCAGCTAATGGACGTTATTGTATGGTCGAGAGAGTCCTTCACCACTCTGAGATTGTCAACATTCTGCGTCAGCTTTACCCAAATCTCCAGCTCCCTGAAAGGTACTAATACATTATTTAAAAACATATCCACTGGTATGGGTCTTGTTCGGTTTCTAAAATCTGTTGTTTCATAACGCAGTTGTGCGGATGAGAATCCGTATGTTCCGACGTATGAAGTGTCCAAGGAGAAAATAAGGAGCCTTGGCATAGACTACATACCCTTGGAAGTTAGCATCAAGGAGACCGTCGAGTCCTTGAAGGAGAAAGGTTTCTTAAACTTCCGAGCAAGCATTTGAGCAAACCGGATTCATAACATCGTACTTTGTTGTTGGTTCCGTCAAAACTTATAATAAATTAAGCAATAAACTAATGTAATCTCGTGACATTTCTTTTCAGTTTATGACAAGAGCTTTCATCAGCATGGTCGTTTTATCATGAAAAACTTGGAAACTTTCAGATACTTTCTCATCATTAAAGTAGTATATATACAGTTCCTTGTGTTTCAAATGGCAAAGATGATATGCAGACAATGTTGAAATTAATAGTAGAAAAATAAAAGTCAGAAAATCTAAAGATAACATATTCATATCGTACATATTTGTCTATTCAAGTAAACTAAAGCATCTGAAAACCCTGAATCTACAAATTATTGTGGAAACACAAGAAAAAGAAAGTGACAATTTTTTCAAAGAATACTGCTTTCTCTTTTTTTTTTTTTTTTACTTTCTTTAAAGAGATACAGAAACAGAACCTTTACTGCTTTTTTAAAAAGAGACCATGCTTTTCTCAGGTCTCGCCTTCTAATTGCAATGAACCGTCTCTCATTAACTTGAGGCTCAAACTGTTGAATCTTTCCCTGGAATACTGTCTTGATGCTTTCCTCCAGTCAGTTCCAGCTTTCATCATCGCTGCAAACTCTTCGTAGCTTATTCTTCCATCCTAATCACCAAGAAGCAAAAAGGATCAAGATAAGACTTATAAACTTCTACTAACCACCAAACTAGTAGCTTCGCCATCAAAGAACCATTCAAGACTTTGGGGTTACCTTGTCGGTGTCAACATCTTGCATGATGGCTGCAATAACTTCTTCACTGCTAGTATCCTCCTCATCATTCAGAGCCTGACGCAGCTCCTCAATCTCTATGTAATCGCTCTGGTTCTGGTCGAAAAAGCTAAAAGCCTTGTGCAAATGTTCGTCGTTGGCCATCTTCTTAAGATGCACAGAGACCGCCACAAACTCGCCATAATTTAATGTCCCGTCCCCATCTACATCAGCCTGCACACCAAAAGAAAGAAAAAAAGCTTTCAAATATGTTGGTTGGTGAAGGCAATAATACATAGAAGAGACAAAAAGCTCAAAGCTTCTAAAAGTATTTTCTTACAGCTTCCATCAAAATCTGTAGATCAGCATCAGCCATCTGCTGCTGTCCGAGTTTATGAAGTCCATGTTTAAGCTGCTCGAGGTTTATCTTGCCCGTTTTGTTACTGTCCATCATCTCAAACGCTTCCTTTATGCCAGCTACTTCCTCTACTGATAAATGTTCGGCTATCACCTGAAAAGAAGTTTCACATATTATCTTCTAAATAAAGAGAATCAAGGTCACCAAGCAGCGGCAATGCTGAACGGAGTCACTACCCGTAGAGCTCGTTTCTTGAGCTTGTTCATAACAGAAAACTGTTTGAGCCTTGCTTTCACAGTCTCGCCGAGTGAAACATTAGGGGCCTTCTTTGCATTTTGTATCCAAGAATGCTCTGCAAATAGTATATTTGTTCCATAAGTACTAGATCTTGGAAACACAGAGCCAAATAGAAAACAAACATACCGAGTACTTCTGCAGCAGAAAGCCGTTTTTTGGGGTCAGGTTCGAGCATCTTTCTCACAAGGTCTTTAGCAGTGTCAGAAACTCTCGGCCATGGATCTCTCTTGAAGTCAATGACTGACCTAATGATCGCCTGAGCCACCCCTTGCTCAGTCTCTTTACAAAATAAATAAACAAAATCAAGAGAAGAAACTCAACAAGTGGAAGAAGATAAGCAAATGAGTCACTAGTGAATCCATAAACAAGGTAATTTGATAACGTCCGGATTCTAAATCATCTACTGATGAATCTACTTGTTCTGCAGCAGATCTTTCTATAACCATTGAAGAACAAAACAAAGAAACCAATACAACAAGATGGATCATAACAGACCTGCCCAAAACGGAGGGACACCACAGAGAAGAATATAAAGGATAACTCCAGCACTCCAGATATCAACCTCAGGTCCATAGTTTCGCCTGAGTACTTCTGGTGCCATGTAATAAGGACTTCCAACAATTTCGTTAAACCCCTCACCTGTTTACAAAATCAGAAAAAAATCAAGTAGTGGAAACATAACAAGAATATCTATTGAAAATCTGAGATAGATAGTGGATATTATACAATCTATACCAGGTCTAAAGAACACTGATAATCCAAAATCTATGGCTTTAAGAGGCGACGTCTCTTTTTTATTAGCAAAGAGAAAGTTCTCCGGCTTAAGATCTCTATGCATCACTCCATTCTTATGGCATACCTGCAATCCCAAAAGGTAGAAGTTAATAATCATCACAAGCGTTACACCGTAACGGTAGTAAGATAATAAATAACTAGGAACCTGAACAACTTCAAGAATAGTCTTCATAACAGCAGCAGCAGCTCGTTCAGTATAATGACCTCTCGCAACAATCCGATCAAATAGCTCACCACCTTCACACAACTCCATCACTATATGCACCGCATCATCGTCCTCAAACGCATCTTTAAGCGAGACTATATTAGGATGCTTAGGCATATGCTTCATTATCTCAACCTCCCTCCTCACATCCTCTATATCCACAGCTGTTCTAAGCTTCTTCTTGGATATAGACTTGCACGCATACTTCTCCCCCGTGTTGATGTCAGTGCAGAGGTAGGTGATACCGAACTCTCCACGACCAACCTCGCGTCCCAGATCATACATGAGAGATATGTCGTGTCCTGTCGGATCTTTCAGAACGGAGAGCTTGAAGCCAGCTCCGGATCTGTTCGTTGTAGTGTAGGCTTCGCTGTAGAAAGGGTTGTTTCTGGTCTTTGGCTTCCCATCTTTGGACTTGGTGTCAGAACCAGGGCTCGCGCAGCAGTTCCCCATTTGATTAAATCAAATCTGAGATTCACTCACAAGCACCAACATGTGTCAATCAATCAATCAAGAAAGGTTGAAACTTTTATCAATAATCTCTATTTTAAAGTTTCCAGTTTTGGAAAGGGGAGACTCTCTATCTAGCTAACTAATCCCAGAAGCATATATATATAGCAAGAGACTCAGATCTGATGAAGGGAAACAGACAAAACAAAACGATCCAGAAGCTAAAATGCGACATCTACCAAATGAGATTAATACAAAGAACGATGCTTTGAATATAGAGAGGGGGAAACACAGACCTGAGAGATGAACCGGCGAGCGAGAGAATGAAAAGGGTTGGTGGTGAATCGGCGGATGCAACAGGGGGGAAAATGAGAAGTGGCAGAGAGAAAGGAGAAGAAGAGTCAAAAGTCTCCTTCTTTCTCGCTCTTCTCTCTAAGTGAGCAGCAAAAGAGACTCTCTTTAGTTTTTTCTTCTTCTCTCTATCGAGGAGGAATCAGCGGATAACCCATTGCATAAAGACAGTCTCACACGGTGAGCCTTGTGTTATTAATCTCTCTCTCTATTTTGATCAAAAAAAAAAAAAAAATCTCTCTCTCTCTCTCTTGTTGTTTCTCTGCCCTACTCTCCCTAATACTTTTTTTGTCACCCACTGATACTTTTCTTAAAATATAATTAATGATCCAAAGACTTTTGGATAGCATTCACATACGTACGTTACCGTATGGTTAGAGCCACATAGTATTATTCACTTATTACAAAATAAATGTTAATTTTGGATAAGTTGACTTACAATAATCGACATCAGACTTTCTGTTTGTAAACTAATTACGGTTATATATCTGTCTAAAATCAATTATAAAAGTTGGTTTGTAGTGTCAATGATTGTGTATAGTTTATCAAATTTTTAAAGTTATATAATACTATTAGCTTAGCTATAACAATAATTAGAATCGGTCAATCATATATATTCATATGTTCCACGTTTCTCAAATTCTTACAGAAGAAATAAATATTGTGATGAGATCATCACTTGTTAAACAATTCCACAGTTATCACATTTTGGAGAATAGAACGAGATAGTATATAAAATCGTTGAACAACCAAATAGAAAAATATTTTATCGCTGGAAGTGAATTTGCCTCTTTTTTTATTTATTTTTGTCAACGGAAGTGGAGTTGCCTAATTTTTATAGAAATCGACTTATCAGAAAGCAAGACGTGGAATCAGTGCAGACCAACCAGGATCCTCTCTGGTTTATTTACACTCCATCTCCATTGTCTCAATCATAGACAACAAACACATGAAGTCACACTAGTGTAATGCCAACAACGATTCCCTAAATTTCACGAGTGGTAAATTCTATAAACAAAAACCTCCTAAAGCAACTTTCTTTTTTTCACGAGTTACGGACCCATTTTTGTGGCCCATTATTAGTGAAAAACACCGACCAGTGAGTGTGTCTAGGCATCAAACGACGGAGGCTTTGCATCTCAAACTAGAACACTTTGTGTCATCTCCTCCTCTACAGAAAATGGCGTGTGGGTTTTGCTCGCTACGTCCAACTCTCACCTCCTTATTCTCCTCGTCCCACGCCCTTGCGCCCACCCTGCAGTGGCGTTCGACCTCGCTGCGTGTTTCCCGCGCTTTATCAGCTGCAACTCTTCCAATTAGCTCCTCCACCTCCTCATTCACGTGGGACGACGTCTTCGAGATAGCCCGGAAGGAGTCTGCGTCTCCTCAAAACTCTTCCTCTGATCTCACCGGATTTCTCGAGAAAATCAACCGCTGCAATCGCGGATCCGTAAGTCCACTGAAACTGAGTAAAAACGTTGGCTTTACTCTTTGCTTTGAATAAAGTTCGAAACTTTTTTTGGCGTACTTTCCAGGAAAAGATAGCTGAGTTTATACCATTTGTCATAGAGGAACAAGTCGTTGGTTATATTCATAAAGGGTAAACCTTTTATCCTCCTGCTGCTTCTGTAATTCTACAGCTTGACTTTGGCTCCTCTCAAGTGATTTGCATATACAACATTGAAACAGATTTACAGAGTACTTGAGGGAGTTTCATGATATCTTCACGTTTTCAAAGAATGGTTGCGTTGGTGGTGACTATGTAACGCTTAGTCTGATGTTTGAAAAGCCTGAAGATAGAACCAGAGCAGTTGCAGATGTGATCAAGATCTTGGGTGACAAAGGTATCATTCCAGGCATTCGAAATGAGGTATAGGTCCATGTTTGGTCTTGTAAACTCTTAAAATGATGCTTGCTTCAGGTTCTACGGCTTCTAGTTGTCTTCATTTTGTTGATCTGTTTATTCCTTTTTTCTTTCACCAGTTGTATCCTGTGAAACCATCGTTTAATGCTCCCGCCGTTTTCTCGCTAGAGCGTGCTGCTGCTCCTTATTTCGGATTAAAGGTAAACCCAAACTTCACTAAGTTGTTTCAGCTTGTAGCCATGAACACCAAGTTTAGATGGTTGGTTTGCCATCAATACACGTGTGTACCATGTTCTTTTACCTTGCTTGTGTTACGCGAGTGATGCTATTCTGATTGAAACTTGGCTCTCTTTTTATCTGATTCAGGGTTACGGTGTTCACATGAATGGGTATGTAGAAAGAGATGGACAAAAGTTTCTGTGGATAGGTAAGAGAAGTCTCACAAAACCCACTTATCCAGGAATGCTTGATCATCTCGTTGCTGGAGGATTGGTATGACTTCTCTTCATCTTATTCTTCGTTCATGGCTGTAGAGAGTATGTACTAGTGACTATAAATTCTGATTTTGAGGGAAACCAAACCATTAGCCTCACGGGATTAGCTGCGGTGACAATCTAGTAAAGGAATGTGAAGAAGAAGCTGGTATATCCAAAGCCATTGCTGACAGGTTAAGACATTCTCATCCTCACTCTTTTAACTATATCATGTGTGTAGCAGCTCTCTTGATGTATTCAACCGGTTGCATTTTTATTCTTTTATTGAAGGGCGATACCGGTAGGTGCTGTTTCATACATGGATATCAATCAGTACAGTTTCAAACGTGATGTGCTGTTTTGTTATGATTTGAAACTCCCTGAAGATTTTGTTCCTACAAATCAAGGTTAGTGCAAATCACTAGTAAGGCATACATCCTAAATTGCTTCTCAGAGAGATGTGCTTTTTTTCTCATAGCATCGTTGTTGCAAATTTACATTGCAGACGGAGAAGTGGAGAGCTTCAAGTTGATCCCAGTTGCACAAGTTGCTAATGTGATTAGGGAGACTAGTTTTTTCAAGGCAAACTGTTCTCTTGTCATTATTGACTTCTTGTTTCGCCACGGGTACTACTAACTCCTATCTCCCACAAGTTACTTATGATTACTATCTCTGATGCAAATCAGTATAGCAGACTTTGCAGAGTATATTCACAGCTTATGAGCAGAGACCACCACAACTTTTTAAATGCTTGGACACACTTGGATTTTTTCTGAACTTATTTATGTTCTATTTTGTCATGCAGGTTTATCAGACCAGAATCATCTGGTTACTTGGATCTATACCGAAGCTTGAGGAATGGAGATTGCTCATAAAGATACTACTATCTTTTTCCTTTCTGATGTTTGTAAGTAAAAAAGCTTAGTATCACATACTCCTGCTATGTCATAGGCTCATTCATGTATATATCATTCATGTATTTTATTTCAGATTCTGTTGAGTCACTTCAGTGCCTTCATGAACATACATCGATCCAGGAAGCCGTGGTCCAGATGGCTAACGTTACTTGGCCAAAGAGTCTCAATGACAATACTCCATTGGATTATTTTTACGTTTCATCTCTGTATTGTCTGCATGACCTAACAGCCTTTTCCAAAACGATACAAAGTTGATAAATAATAATAAAGATGGAGAAAAAGGCTCTCGCATGTAACGGTACACCGTTGCTTGAGATCCATGTTTAGAAATAGCCTAAATCTGTTCCTATAGGGGGATCGTGTATCCCAAACATTTTTTAAAAAACTATAAATAAAAAAGTGGAGTTTTTTCAATAGAAATCGTCTAGATCATCATCATCATGAAAGCCTTCATCAATATTTAAGAACCTCTTTCTTGTAAACCAAGCAATATCTATCTATGGAAAAGAGGAGGGAGGCATGTCTCTCTTTGATTTTATCAAAATCTCAATGTTCTTTCCATAATGTTTTCTCGAGATGTTGAGCTTCCATTGGGTGATCCGAGTTTGTAAAATGGGGGGAAATTAACCGATGCAATCTCAACATCTCGTTTTTGTTTGTGTTATACTTTTATTGTTTGGTTAAGAAAGTAAACTATATTATATGCTTATCTAACGAGGTTTAATGTGCAGAATGTTGGATGGAATACAGTTCCACAGTTCGGAGGGTGGGACCAAAAAGGATCAGACGAAACAAACTACTCGGTTGTGTTCTCAAAAGCTCGAGCTAACAGGAAGCTGAACAAAGCTGGTGTCAGACATTCTAGTTTGGGAAGCGAACAAGAACTCATGGCTAGTGCTCGTCGTCATCACTACCATCAACAACATCTTCACCATCACCGCGAAACCCAAGACGATGACCCTGTCATGGTAAACATCTCAACTATTACTATTCGGAATTGATTCTTCTGGTTCGTGTATCACCTTGTGTTGTGATGATCCTGTCGCGCATGGATCATCACAAGGTGGTATAAACAATCATATTATAGAATATAATAGTCTAAACACACATAATTGTGATTGCATGCATGATTATTATAAAACCTATATATATGTAGAGTATTAGTCATCTCGCTTATTAACACTACTAATTTTAATTGACATGCAGAAGAAGAAGAGGATCTTGACCTACATTAATTGTTGTATCAGGCCAAACTAGGGCCTTTGTTCCACAAAGTTGCAATCTTTCTCTCGTGTAAAAATATGTCTCTCAGTGTGTAAAGACGTTAGTGTAACGTTTCTGTAAATGTATGTGCACCATCTGTTAAGATTCTCTTGCTTTGAGTATTCATTTTGAGAGTTGATAAAGAAAAAAAGAGTATACATTTTGAGTTCTGCCTACGCAATATGAGAACAAAATAATATTAATCATATATTTCTATAAATGCTGTACTATTATGAAGCATGTTTATATACATATATAAATTTTGCAAGTAGGTTTCACAGTAGATATTTCTCGGTCTTGAGTATTGTGGAATGCATCCTAAAACCAAAAATGTGAACAAGTTCTTAGCTCTTGAAGTTCAAAATGAAGGGCATGCAGACGCCTGCATTAGGCCATTTGTATCAAAAGCTAATTTTTACATAAATATCTCAAGTTGTTTAAAAACTTTCTTATTAAAATATTAATATCTCTACAAGAAAATATGAGTATTGCTAATTACTGGGTATAGTGAAAGATCCTAGTTAAAAGCTTACAATGGTCATATGTACATTTGTCAGGGTCTTAAAGAGTCTTGGCCAAATATGAGTATTGCTAATTACTGGGTATAGTGAAAGATCCTAATTACTGAATAAAAGTCAGGGTCTAAATATGTAGCCGCAAACTAGCTAAATGAGTCATACGCATTTGTCACTAAAAGAAGCACAGCTATTTGGGCACTATTTAACAACCATGGACTAACCACAACACAAATATATAGTCAAGCGATACAGCTGGTTTGGAAAAGTGTTAAGCACCTGAGTTTGAAACCTAAGACCACCCGCATCGACGGTTTTAAAGCGGATCATGGGTTCGGGTTCATAGGCCCGTGTTATTAAAAGAAAAGATTAAATGGGTTTAACTCCGTGAACCGGCTCTTGCGAGTGAGCCCGTATGATACGGGTTCATGCCACGCGTCGAAGAGGGAGTGGCTACGCGATCTCGCGTGTTGAGTGAGAAAAAAAGGGTTTCGCGTGAGATATCTCATTTTCCCTTCTCTCTTCGAAAGCTAGGGTTTATCCGTCTCTGAGGCGATTTCTTGTGCGACTCGAGAGCCGAAGCTTTTCTCGATCAAATCGACGTCGGACTCACTCGTAGACGATCTCAGGTGAGTCTCCACCACTCCGAGGGTTTGATTCAATCGATTTGGTGTCGAGAGCTTTCTAGGTTAAGCCAAATCGATTTGGGGGTTTCGTCTTAGGGTTCGAAATCGAAAAGGGGGTTTCGATTTCTTGGTTAAAATCGACATACGGGTTCCTTTTACTGTTCGTTTATCGTGGATTTCAATTCGATTTGGGGGTTTCTAGTTAGGGTTCGAAATCGATTTTCCGATTTCGATTTTCCGTTGCTTGTGTTATAATTTTTTGTTTTTCTGATACAGATGGATCCCGCAGCAGAGATAAGAGACACAAAGAGAAAAAAGGAGTACATCAATATGCTCGCAAACGTGGCTGATTCAGAATACGGCATTCCGACGAGGTGTCCCTTTGGTGGGAGAATAATTCACGAGGTTCGTGGGAAGGACGACTACGACACTCTTCCTGGGAAGCGGTTCTTCACCTGCAAAAACTACGAGGTAATAAACCGTTTGTTCTCTTATAAATTCTTGTGATTTATTTGTGTGTTTAAACGAGTTTGAAACGAGATTCTGATATAGTTTTTGTTGTTGTTACCAAGGCTGATGGGTTTCATTATCGTCATCCTTGGGTCATTGGTGTGCAGGAGCATATCGAACGCCTCACAAGGCGTGTGGAGGAGTTGGAGGTGGTGATCAACTCGGTGCCAGAGGTGAATAATAAAATTCAGAGATTGGAGGTAATCTGACTTCCAACTTTTGATTTTAATTTTGAAAATTTTTCCTTAAATTTTATACACTGACTAACACTATCTGATTGTCATTTCCATGTACAGGCAGAGGTTAAAGCCCTCAATCGGGAGGTAGATAGCCTCACTGGACAGGTTTATAACCTGTCTGTGCAGGTGGCGGACTTGGAGAAGCTATGCTTCGACTGAAACAAAAGGTAACCCTGAACCTCCTTAACGACACTTGAACTAGAAGTGAAGTAGGTTGAGTAGTAGTTGCGTAATGAATGTTTTGAATTGGTTGAGTTGCGTAATTAATTAATTTGAATAACTGATTTGATGTTTATTCAATGGTCTCTGTCAAGTAGTAGTTGTGTAGTTAAGTGTAATCAATTTTTGATTGTTGAAGGTGTTTACTTCTTTGTACTTTGAAACCCAAAACTAGTTTAAAAACCTAGGTAATCGACATCTAAAAACACAAACCAAAAATTAAAAACTTAAAACGAAAACCAAAATGGATCCTTTACCCCTAAACTCTCCCGCCATTGTGAACCTACTTGCTTCTCCGAGCAGTCAGCCAATAGATTTAGGACGTTTTGAGGTTCCTAAACCTCCGGAAAGGCGGAAGTGGACAGTCAAAGAAGATTTGGTGCTGATCAGTGCTTGGTTGAATACCAGCAAGGATCCAATCATCAGTAATGAGCAGAAGGCAGCAACATTTTGGAAGCGAATAGAGGAGTATGTGAATAGAAGCCCTCTGCTCGTTGGCTCCGTTCCTAGGGAGTGGAGTCAATGTAAGCAGAGGTGGGGAAGGGTTAATGAGCAGGTGTGCAAGTTTGTGGGATGTCATGAAGCTGCTTTGAAGGAGCAAGCTTCTGGATAGAATGAGAATGATGTCATGAAGGCGGCTCATGACATCTTCATTAATGACTACAATGTCAAGTTCAGCCTTGAACATTGTTGGAGGGAGCTTCGGTTTGATCAAAAATGGAGATCACACACTTTGACACGAGATGGTGCAAAGGAGAAGAGGAAGGAACCTGCGGAGGAGGTGGGTGGCGAGGAAGGTGTTAGGCCTGCCGGTGTCAAAGCTAGCAAAGCAGCAAAACGCAAGAAGCACGTCAATGAAGCAGCGTTTGATCAGATAGAAAGCATTTTAGCGGTGAAGAATAACTTATCCAAACAGAAACTCCTTGATAGGTTGTTAGCAAAAAATGCAGAAACACTTTCAGATCAAGAACTCGCTCTAAAAAATAAACTCATCACTAAAATGCTTTAAATTGGTGAGTGGAAATTTTTTTGTGAAATTTTTAGTTGGTTAACCGTTTGATATCTGTTGTTTGATTTGTCTTGTTTGAATCTCTGAAATTTTTACTTTAAGTATTTTCACAATGTTTGAATCTCTTTTGCTTTATGTATATTGATAGTGTTTGTATCTGTTTTGCTTTGTAGGTCACGGGTTGAAGGAGGAGGATGCGTGTGGACGTCGATGGTTGTAGGTCTCGGTTTCTTTATGTATCAAATCAAGTCACGGGTAATGTAGTAGTAGGTGCTTGTAGTAGTAGGTTATGTCAGATTGATTCACGGGAGAGTGTAGTGTTTTGTATGTTTCTACACTCGTTTTAGGATGTGTTTTCCAGTCACGGGTGTATGTCCCCACGGCTTGGCTTTTGTATTCACGGGCGTATGTCCCCACGGCTTGTCTTTTGTACTCACGGGTGTATGTCCCCACGCAACTTGCTTCAATGTGTCTCTATATATATGACTATGTGTTTCAGTTATTTTTCATGCATTTTATCAATACTATCACAAACGATTCTCCACAACCATCATAGCCATTCTTCTTACTATCAACACTTTTTGATTCTTATTACCATCACAGCCATTCTTCTTTACTTGTCAACCACCATCTTCACCACCATCTTCACCACCATCTTCACAACCATCTCCTTGTCAATCGATTCTTCACCACCATCTTCACAACCATCTCACCATCGATTCTTCACAACCATCTCACCCTCTACTTGTCAATCCATAGAGGTAAATGCAAAACTTATATTTACTTTGTATGAGACAATTGATATCATATAGACAAGAAACAAAAATTTAATAATGTTGATTTCAAAAAATTTAAGAAAAAAAATTATAATGTCTTTTAAAACCCCCTATTGCCTTTTGTAGGGAGGAAAAGATCAATAAATATCATCACCAATGTCTTCCTCATCAATTGATGAAGCAGATGAAGCTTTTGATGAAATGGTCGACGAAGTGGTTGATAATTTCATAGACACAATAGTTGATGGTCAAACCAACAACCAGAAGAGACGAGCTTATATCGAAAGAGATCGAGAACGAGGACACAATCAAGTATGGAAAGACTATTTCATGGAAAATCCTACATACACACCTGAAATATTTAGGAGGCGTTTTCGAATGAACAAACCATTGTTTCTTCGCATTGTCGACCGCCTAAGTAGTGAAGTTCCATACTTTCAGCAAAGAAGAGATGCTGCGGGAAGGAACGGGCTTTCTCCCCTTCAAAAGTGTACGGCAGCTATACGTATGCTCGCATATGGTCAGTCGGGAGATACATATGATGAATATCTCCGACTTGGTGACAGTACATCACGTTTATGTTTGAAAATTTTCACTAATGCAATAATACAATTGTTTGGAGATGAGTATCTACGAAGACCTACACCTGAGGATCTTCAACGATTACTCGATGTTGGAGAGGTACGCGGGTTTCCAGGGATGATAGGCAGCATCGATTGTATGCACTGGGAGTGGAAAAACTGTCCAACGGCTTGGAAAGGTCAGTTCACACTTGGTTCGGAGAAGCCGACAATTGTCTTAGAAGCCGTCGCATCACAAGATCTTTGGATATGGCACGCATTTTTCGGCTTACCAGGTACCCTCAACGATATCAATGTTCTTGATCGGTCACCAGTTTTTGATGATATCATACATGGTCGAGCACCTAAAGTGAAGTTCAAGGTCAACAACCACACTTATCGTATGGCGTACTATCTTACTGACGGCATTTATCCTCCATGGGCAACATTTATCCAATCAATCTCACTTCCTCAAGGTCCTAAAGCACAGAAATTTGCAGAAAAGCAAGAATCCGTCAGAAAATATGTCGAACGGGCATTTGGAGTTTTGCAATCGAGGTTTGCAATTGTTAGGAACCCAGCTCTACAATGGGACTTGGAAAAGATAGGAAAAGTAATGAGAGCTTGTGTCATATTGCACAATATGATAGTAGAGGACGAACGACACACATACGCTCAAATTAACACATCTGAGTTCGAGACAGGAGAGTCTAGCAGAAGTTCGCGGGTGAGAAGCAGAGATAGTGTTAATGTCAACCCTGATATGTTAGCCATGCGAAGAGAAGTTCGAGATTTAGAGAAGCATGATCGTTTGAAAGCGGATTTAGTGGAAAATATTTGGCAAAAGTTTGGTGATGAAGATGAATAAATAAGCTTTGTATTTTTATAAATTTCTAATTTCTGTTATGTACTCTTAATGTATTCAATAAAATATTTTCATAATTTTAATAATATATTTTAATAATATATTTATGTTTTCTGAATATTTTCAATTTTTTATTTTTTAAAATTAATATTATTATTTTATTCCTATGAACTCCTTCCTCGGGTTCATTAATGCAGAAAATAACAAATCCGGGTTCATAACTGTTCATGGCCCACAAAAAAATATTAAAAAAAGTTGGTGAATTGCTGATGCTCTAACATCTTAAATATGTCTGCTTGTGTAGCTAGTAACATAAATATCTAATTTCTATTGCGATTAATCGGGTTTCTTTCGCAGATGACACTTGAGTTGTAAAAGAAAATAACATGGACTACATGTAAATCTAACATGGCAGAAATAAATATATAAAAAAAAACCAGACATACAACCTGTATTGAAATCGATAACCGAGAATTTCCGGTTTACATCGGTTTCTTACTAATGCGATTTGTGATGTGAATCTGAAACATAGTAAGGAATATTCAACGCAGGCGCGTAAGGCCCACGCGGAATCCTTTAAAATAGCAAGGAAAGAAAAATTATCAGAAGCATCTTCGGGCAAACAAGAGAAAGAAAGAAAAAAAAAAAAGAGATCGCGATTCTATAACCACCATTGTAGACGAAACATCTAAATCCTTCACAAACCTTAAAAACACTTCCTTCTCCCAATCAAATTCACGCGGGAAAATCGAAGTCCAATAGCCGGTTTTCTAGTTTAGCTGGTTACGGTTTTCCTACAGGGGAAGGGGGAGGCTGCGATTCGTGTAGATCTATCAGCCTTGTGAAACGTGTAAGGAAGGCAGTGGCTGATCTTTTCTTTCTTCTTTCTTTCTCTATTGAGCTTTGATTTCATGTTAAGCTTCAGCTTCTTTTGCTTTCAGAATCCAATTCTCAAAGCTCCTCCTGTATTGGGGGATTAATTAGGTTTAAGATTCTTCCTTGTTGACATTATCTCCTTCCCTTAATGAAATTAAGATTAGCTTTGTTGCTGTGAATACTTGTTCTATCCCAAGAACTGTCGAACTTGGGACTTTGAGGAGGATTTTAAAGGATTTATAGGGGCCAGGAAAGTAGAGACCTTTTAAGCAGATAGTTCTTGCTGCTTAGTGCTATGTCTACTTTCTGTGTGTTTGATCGTTCCTCTACATCGAATTGTTTCTTGACCATTACCTTTTTTCAAACTGCAGTTGATCATGGTATAGCCAATTAGTTGTGCAGTCAAGATAATGGAATCCGAGAGCGCCAAGTTTGGAGGTACATTTTTGGTTGTTACCTTTGCGTTTAATCTTCTTGGTCCTCTCATTATAACAATATTTCTGCTTAACTTCAGCGATTCTGCAATGTTAGTTTGTTTTAATTGGTCAATGAGATGCTGGATTTTTTATGGTGCAGGTCCGAGGGAACTGGGTGGTGCACGTGATCTTATTACTCAATACAAGCTGTTGCCACACCACGAATTCTTTTGCAAGAGATCGCTTCCTGAGTCACTTTCAGATGCTCATTACCTTCACAATGTGGTGGGAGACACAGATATTAGAAAGGGAGAAGGTATGCAGCTGGATCAGCTTATTCCAAATGCATCTCATCACCGAGATGGAAACGCTCGCATCCAACCTTTTGTTCTTGATGAACTTAAGGAGGCTTTTGAGATTAACGATACATCTCCTGTTGAGTTGCCTCCAGTGAGAATCTGCTCTCTCTCTATATATGGGTTAAATTTTCTGTCTTTCACTTGAGTGCTGATACTGAAACTGAATTAGAAAATGGGACTCTGTGAGGCTTGTCTAAACTCCTGTAGCGTTTAAGATATATTACTAACCATGATAAGTTGAATTACTTCCAAAGAACGTGTGATGATAGGTGAGCTAGGTACGAGAATATGATATCTCCCTGTTTATTCTTACAGGCAGAGAAGGGTGCTCTTACCATTGCGTCAAAATCGAAAAGCGAGTCAAAAGATAGGGACAGGAAGCATAAAAAACACAAGGACAAGAACAAGGATAAAGATAGGGAACATAAGAAACACAAGCACAAACATAGAGATAGGAGCAAAGATAAGGATAAAGACAAGGATCGCGAGAAAAGGAAGGAAAAAAGTGGACACCATGATAAGGTAAGAGCACCGTCTGCTCTTGTTGGTGTCTATCTTTATATTTGATTTCCTCAAAAAACTTAGTTTCACTTTTAACTTTCAGAAAAGGAAGCACAGTGGGAATGAAGATCTTGATGACGCCCAGAGGCACAAAAAGAGCAAGGTAATGTTTTTTGTAGGCATCTCCGTCTTGTTAGCAAAGCTGAAGTAGGGTGATAGTTCCGTGACAAATTTAAATTTGGTCGACCCTATAATCAACTCTTCTTTCTGTAGCATAAGAGTTTGAAGGTTGATGAGCGATAAAGGTTGGAGGCTGAAGTGGTGGAGACTCTCAGTTTTTGTATTACACATCCAAGTAGGTGGAGCGGTTTAGAAGCAGCTACCATACTCACTGTTGAAAACATTGTTAGGCCAGTGCCCACGTGTTCTCTTCTGTTCATGTCAGTCCCATCACTAGATAATGATGTCTTAGTGACTGATGTACTGAATGCTGCTGATCTGGCATTTGAACTCGATTTTTTAATTTGTCGGATATAAAAAAACATCGAACAATGATCATATATTTATCAGCTGGTCCGTTAGAACTCAATTATAATAAACTGGCAAGATTTTATCGGGTCTGAGTTGTGTAAA
This sequence comes from Brassica juncea, assembly GCA_018703725.1. NCBI lineage: Eukaryota > Viridiplantae > Streptophyta > Magnoliopsida > Brassicales > Brassicaceae > Brassica > Brassica juncea. The sequence goes on along the minus strand of CM031936.1, from coordinate 53,268,276 downwards.
GCGTTGATACTAAATGGAATAGCAGAGAAAAAAATCAAATCCTATCAGCAAAATATAGCAATGAAAAATTCTCAAACTATCAATTTCTCAAATCCTATAAACTGGCAAGACTTTTATCTTCTGACTCTTCTCCCCACCGCCATTTTCACCCGAACGAATGACTAGGAAAATGCTTTTCATGTTCTGGCGAAAGTCTCTCCCTTGTGCTCACCACCGGCAAAAACTACATACGCTGCTTCCACCTGAAAACAAGATTGTCTTTTTATTGCAGGATCCATTAAAGCATTGTGTACTTGTGTTTATACTAAAGGTGATGGGAGTAACATACCTGACAATCTCTCAGAGCAACACGCTCTTGAAGCTGCGCATTGCTGCAAATGACGGAGCCTTGTATTGAACAACCGTCTCCTATTGTGGCATGGTCCATCACAACTGAGTTAACTACCTGCACCCACATACATACAAGCAGTTAAGTGTAACTTCGTTGGAGATGTACACCAACTTTAATTGGCTGGGGGGAATTAAAGCTATTTCGTTACCTTCACATTAGAGCCTATGCGGCAATGTCTCCCAATTATAGATCTCTTGACACTGCATTTATCACCGACTTGAGAGCCTTCTCCAAGCATACAATGAGGTCCAACCTGCAATCCACAAAATGTTAGTGGATGATCACAACTCAAAACAAATGCACAGATATCCGGGACTTACAGTGGTTTTCGATCCAAGCTCAGCTGATGGGTGGACAATGTTGTGATGAGCAGAAAAGGGGTATCCAGATAGGTGGTTAGCATCACCAATAACCTGCACATGTTTGAATAATTGTAGAGCTCTAGATGTCAACCGATTAAAAAAAACTACAGTAGGAATTCATATATGTTTAAGGCCAGAAACTTACATCTCTATTTACGTCCATGAAGGCTTGAATGCTATTCAGGCGGACACAATACTTACTTTCATCCGCTATATAGACACAGCATTTGTGGGGTTTTCGGCTATCCAGGCCTGAGTCATAAACTTGATGAAAGCTTGGCAAACATGCGTTGGAGAGAATTTGGGACGAAACCACATCGTTGTTCTGCATATTATTCTTTCCATTTTCTTCTACAGCTTTTTCGTCAGAGAAGACATCTGATTTCTGACACACAAGGAGAGAAACCACAAACAAAAGATCAAAATGGTGACATAATAATCTTTGTTAATCTCATCAGCAAGGACCTTATCCAACTAACCAGCTGCGTACGAACAAGATATGGGAGTACATCCTGTTTCAGACATGTAAAAGTAGGTTTTTGATCCAAAACTTCCTGCAGGACTGATCTGTAAGTCAAAAGAGCATATTGAGTGTGTATGGATAAAACTAAATTGCTAGCAGGAACAAGATTTGACCAACCTCTTGAAGGCATATATATGAGAATCCATGAGATCTGATCGAATTTCCATCTAGATTCAAAATGACAAAATAATAAGAAACTTTACTAACGTCTTATTAACATATATGAATCATTATACAGTCAGAAACTTTGTAGGTCATTAGAGAGCATTACCTTTCCAGCCGCACAGAGAATGCTCTTTTTTAATCGGGTATCTTTCTTAATCTCAGCCCCTATCACAATTCAGAAGGTAAACCAACAACAGGTTCAAGCATTTTGTTGCCTCTAAGAAATACAAAAAGGGAGGATTCAGAGTACAACCTGTGGCTATGTATAATAAGAACTGTCTCGAAGAATCAAGCCCTATGATATCATAGCAAGCAGGTTTCTTGATTTTATCTTTCCCACCAGCTCCCCCTGATTCTGCTGGTCCACTGACTGGTTCAGCACAAAGCATTGCAGTCACTGCCGCATCATGCCGTCTATGAGTTGCGGCAACAGCACCAGGAGAAATATCAGAAACAATGTCTCCACTTACAATCTGCGTCCAGTGAAAATACCAGTTAGCTTGCTAGAAGCTCCTAAGTTACACAAAGCAAAAGAGCTAAGTAAGAGACGGCTTGAACCAAAATGTCTTTGGCAGTTAAGTGGTGTGCAATAGCCCTGAGAGCTCCAGCAGTTCCCACATTCTCAGCAACGGCAGCAACCTAATGTAAGATATCCACCAGAGCATTGAACAAATAATCCATGACCTCAGGACAAGTGAAAAATTCGACAAAGCCTTTCACAGTGAGAAGAACTGTTAAACCAATGGAGACACTATGGCTCTAATCAAACTGAAAACTCAGAATCTACCTAAAAGTTGGGAACTTCTAAGTTAAAAAGTGGTAGTCTTATAGCTATCACGTCATTGATATTTTATGTGAAACACCAGTGAGAATACCTCGACATGTAAACGATCAACACAGGCAGAAGATATCCATCCACCAACTTTCAGAGCGGCGTCTTCTCCTTCAACAACCTGTTTCCAGAAATGCGAAGCTAAAAAATCCTTTTAAGTTGTCACCAAAATCAATTCAAAACTATCAAAAGGAATTGTGTGGAAGAAGGCGTACGACGATGAGATCCTTGAGATTACTACTCTCGAGAAGATGGAGAACATAAGATAGCACCGGACGATTTGCTACGGGGAGCAGCGCCTTAGGGACTTCCTGTACAGCAGCAGAAAAGAAAAATTAGCTTCAGCGGAAAAAAAAAACTGTTTCACTGATGAATGAGAATGAGAGAGAGAGACCTTGGAGACTAAGGGAACGAGGTTACTTGAGAAGCCGCCGGCGAGAATGACAACCTGGAAATCCATCGCAACTGAATTTGACGGTGAAAGGAAGAGAGGCTTCGCTTGGGGTGGGGGTTTTGTTGATTTTGACAACGGGTAGTAGACGACGATATCAACCCGCTGGTTGTTTCAGAGTCTTCCTTGTATATTTTTTGTAATTAAAATATAATCATTTTCTTACTGCAAATTGAAATATAATCATAATTACAATGAAAACATTAATAAATTCATTAAAAAGTTTATCCCCGGGGAGATTTACAGCATTCTCTGTCTCTTGAATTCTAAAATGATTGTTTTAAGCAAACTGATATGCGGAAAAAGTTAATAAAAAGCGTTACTGCTTCGTCTTACTCTCCCTTGCATAACAATTCCAGGAGAGAAGGTTCTTTAGTTCTATTAAATAATTGGTGACTAGATAAACAGAGGTTGAGAGTGACCTAATAAAGTGGAAGATGATCATTTGGTAGGATAAGACACATATTTCAAGTGTGAATGTCATTTGATTGTTCTTCAGGTCAACTGTTTGCAGTTTGTATGTATTTGTTTTTATCACATTCTTTTCGTGATAACTGAGAGACCTAGTTGACAAAACAAAGAAAAAAGATGTACGAATTTAAAATTGACGTTCATTTGTTTTAGCTGAGGTTGAGCTGGGCTCCTCGAATGAGCTTATTTTTTAATCCTACGTTTTGTCATTGACTTTGATGGGTGTCGTTTTCAATCTATTATTTCTTCAAAGTATAATCCATGGTTTCAAAATAGTGGAAGACTTTCCTTCCTATGTACTTTCTTTCTCTTGAAGGTAATTTCTAAAATGTTGCCGGCCAAGGTTCTTCGTACTTACTGTACATATTGACATGTTCTTGAGTTTAACAGATGAATCACAGTAACTAATCGTGCTGGTTGTGCATAAGCCAGTTCGGTCGAAAAGGTCAATGTGCTTTTGTCCACTTTTCGTTGTGATTCTGCTGGTAAGCCTTATTTTTTTGAAGTTACTCTGCTTAACATGTTTTCTCGTTGATCTATGGCTTCTGATTATCTTTTAAGCCACAACTTAGGATTAGCACTAAACATGTCTTTTAAATGGTTCATGTCATATTCTCATTATCAATATCATAACAGAATTTGCAATTCAGATTAGTTTTGTTTACTTTAAGGTCAACTATTTATGTACAATGATTGGATTATAATTTTGTTTCTTTGGCGATAATTGGGATCAGGCTAGGTTTAGTCGTTGACTTGTTGTGAAAGTATACATAAACAACTCCACCATCTTGGTCTCTTGTGAATGATAATACTTTCCTGCTAAAATGTCCATCTCAATCCTCTGCTTTTGCTTTGTTTTGATTCTCCCTTTTGTCTATTCACTTCATTTTAACATAACTCGTTTCAACCAAGACAGTCCCGAAATAGCATACCAAGGAGATGCAAGAGCAAACGGATCTGTTGAGCTTACCAACGCTGACTACACTTGCCGTTCCGGTTGGGCTACTTATGGTAAGAGGATTCCTCTGTGGGATCCAGAGATCGGTAAGCCTTCGGATTTCACTACACGCTTCTCCTTCAGGATCGATACTCGTGGTTTCAACTACGGTAACTACGGTCATGGCTTCGTTTTCTTCCTAGCCCCAGCAGGGATCCAAATGCCTCCCAACTCAGCTGGTGGTTTCTTGGCTCTGTTTAACGAGACCAACGTGAAGTCTTCTTCTCACCCACTTGTTCATGTCGAGTTCGACACGTATAGCAATCCAGAGTGGGATCCTCTCGACATGAAGTCTCATGTGGGTATCAACAACAACTCTCTTATTTCTTCTAACGTCACTTCTTGGAATGCAACCTCACACGACCAAGACATAGGCCGTGTCGTGATCTTGTATGATTCCTCTAGAAGAAACTTGAGCGTCTCTTGGACTTATGACACAACGTATGATCCTAAGGAGGACTCGACCCTTTCTTACATCATTGATCTCTCGAAGGTGCTGCCATCGGAAGTCACTATTGGGTTTTCCGCGACATCTGGAGGGGTCACCGAGGGAAATAGACTTTTTTCATGGGAGTATAGTTCAAGCCTGGAGCTGAGTGTTATCAAGAAAGTTCAAAATGACAGGAAGGGGATGATCATCGGTGTTTCAGTCTCTGTGTTTGTTTTGCTGACCTTCTTTATCGTCTTCTTGAAACGAAAGCAGCAGCAGAAGAAGAAGAAAGCTGAGGAGACAGCAAAGTTGACATCGATAAACGATGACCTTGAAAGAGGAGCCGGACCAAGAAAGTTTTCTTACAAGGATCTTGTGATAGCTGCTAACAACTTCTCAGATGATAGGAAGCTTGGTGAAGGAGGGTTTGGAGCGGTGTACAAAGGGTACTTAAGCGGCTTAGATATGATGGTGGCCATAAAGAAGTTTGCGGGCGGGTGTAAGCAGCAGGGGAAGAGAGAGTTCGTAACGGAAGTAAAGATAATCAGCAGTTTGAGACATCGAAACCTAGTCCAACTCATTGGTTGGTGTCATGAGAAAGATGAGTTTCTAATGGTATACGAGTTCATGCCAAACGGTAGCCTCGACGCCCATCTGTTTGGTAAGAAGCCTCGTCTCGCTTGGTCCGTGAGGTGCAAGGTAACTCTCGGTATAGCCTCTGCTCTGCTTTATCTCCACGAGGAGTGGGAGCAATGCGTTGTGCATAGAGACATCAAGGCGAGTAATGTGATGCTTGACTCCAACTTTAATGCCAAGCTCGGTGATTTCGGGTTGGCTAGGTTGATGGACCACGAGCTTGGTCCGCAGACTACAGGGTTAGCAGGAACGTTTGGTTACATGGCTCCTGAGTACATAAGCACAGGAAGGGCGAGTAAAGAGTCTGATGTTTATAGCTTTGGAGTTGTTACATTGGAGATTGTCACAGGGAGAAAGTCTGTTGATCCGAGACAAGGAAGAGTGGAGCCTGAGACAAGCCTTGTAGAAAAAATGTGGAAGTTATATGGGAAAGGAGAAATGATCACAGCTATCGATGAGAAACTGAGGATAGATGGTTTTGATGAGAAGCAAGCAGAATGTCTTATAGCTGTAGGGTTATGGTGTGCTCATCCTGATAGGAATGCGAGGCCTTCGATTAATCAAGCCATCCAAGTGTTGAATCTTGAAGCACCATTGCCTCGTCTTCCTATTAAAATGCCTGTTGCAACTTATCATGTCTCGACTTCTAGTACTGGAACAGCGGTGAGCTCTGGTGGTGCTACTGCAACGTTTTCAAGTGCTCAACTTGGTCGTTGAGCAGGCAGATCTTTGTTGTTGTTGTATATGCTCTTGTTTGTAATCTGTGCGGTGTTGTATTTTGGTCTTGTGCTTCTGTGTAACTGTTATTACTTGTTTCTGCTACTCTTTGCTTGCGAAAGAAGTTTCTTCAATTGAAGCTGACTATTATGATTTACATTGACAAACTTCAGGAACCAACTGGGTTGCCTTGTGTGTGGACCTAAGTGGATCAGGGCAATTTGTTTCAGTGTTTTGGCTCTTTATAAGTCGTGGGGTCGGGCTTCTGCAAGAACAAGAAAAAGTTTAACTTAAAATCAAGTCTTATCGTGCCAGGTACTGGTAGGGTCGAACCTACGGCCTTCTGCTTAGGAAACAGACACTGGTGCTTCAAGATGCAAGACTTGGATGGCTTGTGTTATAGTTATGGACCGTATTAGCGGGTTTAGTTCACTAACTATCACATTTAAGTAACCCTTCCTGCTTACAATGCCATTGTTTTTTTTTATAGAGACTAAAATTACCACTAGTTCCCTTTTAGACAACCAAATTAATAAATCAAGTCACAGTAGAAACTAGAAACCAATTGTAATTACCTATCGAGATTATTATGATCAATAAAATAGAACAATGTTTTCTTTTGCTTGTGGACTATCAACAATCAAATCGAATGTTATGGAAAATTTAGAGAGATGACTACTAAAAATGTAAGCTTCTACTATATAATCATCTCTCTAAAATTTCAGATGAGAATCAGAGAATGATTTTGGAGTTCAAGTTGCTTCATAATCATTATCATTTGAGGATTCGCGTTCCTTAGTTTTCCTCACTGTTTTTTTCATTTACACTTTGATACAGCAAGCCTTTCTATTGTGTAGTTGTACTGTACATACTCATAGATTACACCTCGTGGCCTACGTTGCTCCAAGAGGAAAATTCACCCCTTAGTCATGGGAGCTGCCAGATACGTATTGCTTTTGGAATTAATATAGAAATTCGACGGTACTTAAGAGTCTTTTAACAGTAATGGTAAAGGAATAATAAGTGTTGATAGTTTATGTTTCTTGCAACATAAAACAGGGTTTTGCAACTAGAAAATAAACATCTCAAGCAAACAACACAAAGAGAACAAAACTTGGAAGGAAATCAAATATCTTTATGGTAAGGAGAGATCTAAAGTCTCTAGATCTTGTTGAATGCAACGATGTCAACACTCTGGATGTACTCTACATTCATGTTTTTTACGTATAGAACATTTAGGTTGATCTCTATTATTAGTTTCATTAAGTTTGTACTATAGGCTAGCTACCAAATTTTCTATAAAAAAGAAAAAAACTAATCTCTGTTTTACTTTCGAGAAAATAAACTAAAATCTATACTAATACGACATAAGAAAAGATATCAATCAAATTACAATAAGACTATTTTGATTTTACGTATCGAGATGTTAACTTAGCATTGGTAGCATAAACTTTTTATTGGAATCGCTTATGAAAATCCCACGTGATTCCCTTTCTTTAATTGCTGCCATTTGATACTGTTTTTGTTTTTACTGTATCAGTCTTGATTCCGTTTCGTTTCCTACAATGCATTTAAACTGGAGTTCGTACTTTGCAAAACAGAAACTACATTTTCAAGATCACTCCTTGCTTCGGCTCTCTGGATCATTGTACGATCTTCTCTTTTCCCTTTTGAGTTTCCTTTTTAGGTTTCTTTTAAGTTTCTAAAAGATGTTTCTTTTAAGTTTAAAAGTTTTGTTTCTTTTATCCACAAAAGCATAACAGAGTTCCTTACCTGCTCTGTTTTGTCATTCTAGTTTCTGATTTCGAGGCATGTCTATGGGCTCTTTCTTTGTTTAAACTGTTCTTGTTTGTTTTTCTGGTAGTCATCGATTAAAATCTCTTGTAGCATCTTCTCCTCTTCTGGCTCGAGAGCTGAGTTGGTATCAGATGTAGTTTAAGTACTCATTTACTTGGAACAAATGGTCTTTCTTGCATATCTATGTTAACCTTGTATTGTTCGGTTTAGGGTTTAAGGTTTTAACTTAATTAAAAAAATAAAAAAAGCTAGATGCGCTCCTAAGTTAAGCCATTTAAAAATTGAAAACTTTGTCCAAAGTCGGTGTCATTATCTAATGGTGTACGAGTTTGTCACTGATCAAATCATTCATTTTTACTTTTGTGTTCTTAATTAGGAATTGGTCGAGCTTTAGGGCTCTTCATAGAGCCACTCATGTCAAACCGCATCGCAAACGTATCAGCTGAACGTGACTTAGAGATGTCAGGGAGGAGAACCAACAACCAAGGAGAAGTTGTTATCAATGTTTCAGAAGCGTCCAAAGACCCACCAGCATCTCCTTCTTCCAACGTAGCTGCTTTACCAAAGTCTGATAAGGTGACAGCAAAACCAGATCCGTTGAGCATTCATAAGCCGCCTAAAGTACCAAGTTCTAACACTGAAGGTCTAACTCGGAGGAAATCTATTGCAAAGTCAGTTTACTCCAAGTCCAACTCAAGGTTTGGGCAGCAACAGTCTTATCGGTACGATAGGACTGTAGTCGAGGAAAACGGTGGAACCCTTAGGGAACAGTTTGCTGCTTCTTCGTTTTCAAGAAATTCTTTTGGCAGGGCTTCTGATCCTAATAACAAATCGAACAGGAGCGTTTGCTCGACAGCTCTGAGCAAAGTTGCTGAAGAAGAAACGGATGAAAACGAGGAAATCTACAAAAAGGTTAAGCTACACCGAGTGAAGCGTGGTGGAATGAAACCTCTACCTCTGCTTGAGTTTCTACTGTTTGTGGCCATTCTGTGCGCTTTGGTTGTGAGCTTAACCTATGATACGGTGAAGGAACGTTCTATTTGGGGATTGGAAGTGTGGAAATGGTGCGTTCTTGTGATGGTGACCTTTAGCGGCATGTTCGTGACGAACTGGTTCATGCATTTAGTGGTGTTCATCATAGAAAGAAACTATCTCCTACGTAAAAAAGTGTTGTATTTTGTGCATGGTTTGAAGAAGAACGTTCAAGTGTTCATTTGGTTCAGCCTAAACTTGCTTGCTTGGGTATTTCTCTTCGAAGATGACGATAAACACTCTCGTAAGACCAAGAGATTCCTCGACTTCATAACTTGGGCTATCGTCTCCCTGCTCGTCGGGTCAATCCTTTTCTTGGCGAAGACGTTTGCCTTGAAAGTCCTTGCTTCGAAGTTCAACGTCAGAAACTTCTTTGAGAGAATTCAAGAGTCTGTCTTTCACCAGTACATTCTCCAGACTCTCTCGGGACCTCCGTTTATAGAAGAGGCAGAGAAGGTTGGGCGGGAGCCAAGCACGGGCCACCTTAGTTTCACAAGCACCAAGAGTGGAACGGTGAAAGAGAAGAAGGTGGTGCTTGATATGGGAAAGGTTCACAAGATGAAGCAAGAGAAGGTCTCTGCTTGGACGATGAGAGTTTTGATTGAAGCCGTGGGAGCGTCAGGCCTCTCCACCATATCTAACACTTTAGATGAGTGTAGCAATGAAAAAGAGAAAACCGATAAAGAGATAACCAATGAGATGGAGGCTGTAGCTGCTGCTTATGATATTTTCAACAATGTTGCTCAGCCAAACCATAAGTGAGTTTCATCAAAACCAATATTTTGAGTTTTTTTTTTTTTAGTTTTCATCCTAATCATAATAACTTGATATTACTTCTTTTTAGTTACATAGAGGAAGATGACTTGCTGAGGTTTATGATTAAGGAAGAGGTAGACCTTGTACTTCCATTAATAGATGGTGGCGAGACCGGAAAAATCACACGTAACGCTTTTACAGAATGGGTGGTAATACTATTTTGGCTACATGATTATTTGGAGAAGTTGTTAAAAGTTTTAAGTAGGTTAGTGTGTAAACATTTGTTGCTATTCTTTACAGGTTAACATTTACACTAGTCGGAAAGCACTAGGACATTCACTGAACGATACAAAAACAGCGGTTAGGCAGGTGGACAAACTTATAACTGGAGTCTTGTCCGTGGTCATATTCGTCATTTGGTTGGTACTTTTGGATATAGCAACAACCAAGTTTTTAGTGGTTTTGTCTTCACAATTCGTGGGTCTTGCTTTCATGATCGGAGGCACTTGCAAGAATATCTTTGAATCATTTGTGTTTGTCTTCGTGATGCACCCGTATGACGTCGGTGATCGCTGTGTTATTGACGGTGTGGCGGTAAACAAATAACTTTGAAAATGTGTTTGCTCGATATTAATACTACTCAACTAAAACCTCTAATCTTTTTTTTTTTTGTGCTTTGAAGTTGTTGGTTGAAGAAATAGATCTTTTGACTACAGTGTTTCTCAAGCTGGACAACGAAAAAGTGTTCTATCCAAATGCGACTTTGGTATCAAAACCAATAAGCAATTTCTACAGAAGTCCAGATATGGGAGATTCAATACTATTCTCCATCGCGTTCTCAACCCCTGCCGCGAAAATCGCAACTCTCAAGGAGAAAGTCGCAGAGTAAGTAACAAAACTATTCACAGTTCACTCACGCATTGTGTACCGACGAGAACTTGATGTGTTTTTGGTGATAGGTACTTGGTGCAAAACCCACAGAACTGGTATCCAGAACCCATGTTGATGGTGAAGGCCATTGAGAATGTGAACAAGCTGAATTTGAATCTGCTCGTCACACATACTATGAACTTCCAAATGTTCGGAGAGAAAAATCTCAGAAGAACCGGGCTGATCATCGCCCTCAAGCAAATACTCGAGGAGATGGAGATCGATTACACACTCCTTCCTCAAGATGTTCATCTCACCGGTCACAAATGATCATCTCCTTGTCATTTTGCATTTGTCATTTCCACTAGGACATGTTATTACAACATGATTTGCTTCAGTTTGACTGAACACATACAAATCAGTTAACGTCTTCGGTATGGATTTACTAATATTTTATCTTTTCTTTAGAACCAAAACACTCTTTAGTTCTGATATCATTTTATTTGAGATCGACGTTATAACACAAACCAATATTAAATACTTGAGTGAGTCTAAAAATGAACACTCCACTCTAGGTAAGAGTTGATCGTTAAAAAAATGAAACGGTATTACACCACTACAACGTATATGAACATTGAATTCATGTAGTGGCCAAGTAATTATTTCGGTAGTTAATTAGCCAAAGACTGACCAGTGGCTTCACAAGCTTTTGTCAGTGAGTAACCCGTGACATATCTAAGAATTATTGTAGTGATAATCGTCTTCACAACCTTATTCTTCACTAAATCGTGTGGCTTCTCGTGTTCATGTTCTTCTTTTTGTATTTTAGGTAAAGCACATCATTTAATTAAATGAGGTTGATCTGTAATATTCTTTGCATGAAGTTCGGTGGAGATGGGACTACAATCTGTTTTTAGAAAATCATGATTTTAGTTCTACCTAAAAGAGTATAAACTAAAATATGTATATACACATTCGCTGGACATAAGAAAAATATGTCAGATAAATTTATAAAATAAGATTGTAGATTCATTGATCTTATATGTCCAGTTATCAACATGTCATCGGAAGCATAAACTTTTATGGGAATCGCTTCAGAAACCCACGTGATTCTCTTTGTTTTATTGCCGCCCATTTGTATTTTTGTGGATCAATCTGGAACTTGGTTGGTTTATAAAATGCATTTAAAATGTAATTCGTACTTCGTACTTTGCAAGACAGGGACCACCAAAGTGTCAAGATCACTCCTTGCTTCGGCTCTCTGTATCCACTGTAAGTTCTTCTGATCTTCTCCCTTTTTCTGTTCCTGTAAAGTTTCTAAAACGTTTTTCCACAAAAGGGTACAGAGTTCATTAGCTGCTCTGTTTTGTCTATGTGATTTTAACTGTTTTTTTTTTGTATCTGTATTCTTTTGCTCTGTTGGTAACTTTTCTTGATTGCTGGTTTTAATACATTCATATATCCAGTATTCTAATTAGGCCCTGCTGATTTTCTCTTTTTGTGAAACTATGCATATTTGTTTTGGAAAACTTGTGATCTTTCTTACGTCTTTCTTTGGATAATTGGTGGGTTTTCTAGAAAGTTCATAGGTGTTGTTTTGAGTAATTAAATACTCATTTGCTGAGAACAACCGTCTTTCCTGAAGATCTTTGTTCTAGCCTTATGGTTTGTGTAGAAGCGCTCCTTAGTTTAGCCATTTTAGAAATAGTGAAAACTTTGTCCAAAGTCAGTGTCAATGTTTTGTTTGTGATTGATCTAATCATTGGTAGACTTTTATACTATTGTGGTCTTAGGAATTGCTACAGCTTCAAATCACATCACAAACTTATTGGTTGGAGGTGACTTTGGGATGGCAGAGAGGAAAAGCAACGGAGGAGAAGTTTTTATCAATGTTTTAGATAAAGAAGCATCAAAAGATGATCCATCATCATCATCATCTCCTTCGTCCAAGGTTGAGGCTCCACCAAAGTCAGAAACAGGGACTGCAAAACTAGAGCCGTTAAGCATTCCTCCTCCTGAAATCTATAAGTTACTTGGAAGTGCTCATAAGCCGCCTAAAGTTCCAAGTCCTAGCACTGAAGGTCTAGTTCGAAGGAGATCTCTTTCGAAATCAGTTTACTCCAAGTCCAACTCAAGGTTTGGGCAGCAACAGTCTTATCGATTCGATAAGACTATAGTAGAGGAAAATTGTGGAACTCCTAAGGATCATTATGGTGCTAGTGCTCTTTCATTTTCAAGGACTTCTTTTAACAGGTCTTCCCCTAGTAACAAATCGAATAGAAGCACTGGCTCCGCAGCCTTTAGTAAGGTTGGTGAGGACGAAACAGATGAAAATGAAGAGATCTACAAAAAGGTTAAACTACACCAAGTGAAGCGTAGTGGAATCAGACCTCTAGCTCTGATTGAGCTGCTACTGTTTGTTGCCACTCTTTGCACTTTGGTTGTGAGTTTAACCTATGATACGGTGAAGAAGCATCACATTAAGGGTTTGGAAGTTTGGAAATGGTGCGTTCTTGTGATGGTGACGCTTAGCGGTATGTTCGTGACGAATTGGTTCATGCATTTAGCGGTTTTCATCATAGAAAGGAACTATCTCCTACGTAAAAAAGTGTTGTACTTTGTCCATAGTTTGAAGAAGAATGTTCAAGTCTTCATATGGTTCAGCTTGATTCTCGTTGCTTGGGTACTTCTCTTCGACGACGACGATAAACACTCTCGCAAGACCAAGAGGTTTCTCCATTTTATAACTTGGACTATCGTCTCCCTCCTCATAGGATCAATCATTTTCTTGGCGAAGACGTATGCCTTGAAAGTCCTTGCTTCAAAGTTCAACGTCAGAAACTTCTTCGAGAGGATTCAAGAGTCTGTCTTCCACCAGTACGTTCTCCAGACTCTCTCGGGACCTCCGCTTATCGAAGAGGCGGAGAGAGTTGGGCGTGAGCCGAGCACGGGGCACCTTAGTTTCACGAGCACTAGTGGAACGGTGAAAGAGAAGAAGGTGTTGGATATGGGAAAGGTTCACAAGATGAAACAAGAGAAGGTCTCTGCTTGGACGATGCGGGTTTTGATTGAAGCCGTTGGAGCTTCAGGTCTCTCAACCATATCTAGTACCTTAGATGAGAGTACCAATCGGAAAAAGAGAGCTGATAAAGAGATAACTTGTGAGATGGAGGCTGTGGCGGTTGCTTATGATATCTTCAACAATGTTGCTCAGCCAAATTCTAGGTAAGTCATCTCATGCACACAATACTCTACTTTCTTAAATTTATTTATTTATTTTAAGCATATAAACATGAATTCTTGTTTAATCTTTTGATCAGTTACATAGAGGAAGATGAGTTGCTAAGGTTCATGATTAAAGAAGAGGTGGACCTTGTACTCCCATTAATAGAAGGTGCCGAGACTGGAAAAATCACACGCAACGCTTTTACAGAATGGGTGGTAATATTCTTCTAACATCTTTCCTAATATAAGGCTTAATTTTTTGTTGGCCATTGTAAACGCTTTAGGCCTAGTTTGCGTATGTCCATGCATGTTTTGAGATGTTTTGTTTTGAAGTCTTAAATTAGGTTTGGTGCGTAAGCAAGTGTTCGCCTTTTTCTTTGACAGATTAAAGTTTACACAAGTCGGAAAGCATTAGGGCATTCACTGAACGACACAAAAACAGCGGTTAAGCAGGTGGAGAAACTGATAACTGGAGTCTTGTCGGTTGTCACATTCATCATTTGGTTGATACTTCTAGATGTTTTATCGACCAAGTTTTTGGTGGTGTTCTCCGCAAAATTCGTGGGTTTTGCTTTCTTGTTCGGAAGCACTTGCAAGAATATCTTCGAATCTTTTGTCTTTGTCTTCGTGATGCACCCTTATGACGTCGGTGATCGTTGTGTAATAGACGGTGTGATGGTAAGCAAACTGTTTGCTCAATATTACTACTTATTTAAAACCTTTAATTCTCTCTCTTTTTTTAAATTTTTTTTTGTAGCTGTTGGTTGAACAAATAGATCTTTTAACTACCGTGTTTCTCAAGATTGACAATGAGAAAGTGTTCTATCCAAATGCGACTTTGATATCAAAACCAATAAGCAACTATTATAGAAGTCCAGATATGGGAGATTCAATACTATTCTCCATCGCATTCTCAACTTCTGCCACGAAAATTGCCACTCTCAAGGACAAGATAGCAGAGTAAGTATCACAACAAGTACCATCTTAAATCACTCACTCACTGAGTATTGACCACAAATTATTGGTCTGTATCTTGTTAGGTACTTGGTGCAGAACCCACAAAATTGGTATCCAGATCTCTTGTTGTTGGTGAAGGAGATTGAGAATGTGAACAAGCTGAATATGAATCTGGTCGTCACGCATACCATGAACTTCCAAATTTTTGCAGAGAAAAATCTCAGGAGAACCGAGCTGGTCATCGCACTCAAGCGAATACTCGAGGACCTAGAGATTGACTACACCCTCCTTCCTCAAGATGTTCGTCTCACCGGTCACACATGATACATTCTTCTGTCCTTTTGCATTTATTTTCACTAGTAGCTTGTTATTACAACATGAGTTGCTTCGATTCAATTGAATTACAAAACTCGGTTTACATTTCGGTATGTATTTTACTAATTCTTAATCTATTTTTGAATAGTTCTTATATCGATTTCTTAGAGCATCATCAATGGTAAGTGTTCTCATTGTGCTCTCACAATTAAAATTATTATAAATATAAGAAATAATGAAAGAGGAAGTAGAACACAAGAGAAAAATGAGGAAATGCTCTTAGGCAAGAGCAGCTCAACTAAAAGGAAGAGTTTTATGTTCCATGTGTCACAATTTTAATGATTTCATTTTCTAAAAGAATAAAACTTAATTAATTTGATTTAAATAATAATATAATTAAGTTAAAGATTGTATCTGAGAGCGCTGACCATTGCCGGTGCTTTTAATGTAGTTAATACCCAGTAGTTTTAAGCAGTTCTTAGACCCCACCCATTAATCCTACTAATCTTTTCGAAGAGAAGTGATTTTATCATATGTCATCACCGCATGTTTTCCAGCTAAAAATAAGATGATATATCAATAAAAAAAGATAACATGACAGTTTTAAGAATTTATGATTTATATAATTTTGGTGTAAGATTTATATAATTTCTTTTATAAATGTTAATTTTTTGGATTTTTTTAATAAGTTAATTGATGGTTTTTATAATTTCCTTATATAAATTTTTATTTTTGGTAAATTTTTTAAATATAGTAATAATTAATTTTTATGTTTCTAAAAATTGGTATAGTATCTATATATATAATCAAAATTATTCGTAAATGTGCGCTACCAATATAAAATAAAATACTAAGAAAATAATTTTTAGTTGATATTAATTTGATTGGAACTTTATTTAAATTTATTGGTTCATTAAGTAAACTAACATATTTATTTTTACCAATTTAACATATTTTAACTATGATAAAAATCCAAAATTTATAATATATATATAATAAAATATAGACCTATAAAATATGGAATAATATACATATTTAAATTGAAGTCATTATCCTATAAATAAATGTTATTCCTAGAAAATAGATTTTTCATTTTATCAAAGTTTAAATAAAATAAAATAAAAATAATTAAACCAAATCAAAGGAAATAGACTACATTAAATTTGCTATTTTAGTTTCTCCACATAGATAAAATTTAAACTGAAAATAATAATGTTCAAATGTAAATTAGATATTCTTTTTAAATTATGATAAAAATATTTTTAAAATTATTAATTCTACGCATAACGCAGGAAAACTCCTAGTATATATTATTTGAGAAGTCATCTAAATGATTTTTACTTATATCACTGGTGATATTTAAGAAAAAATTATTATAATTTGATTGATCGATAAATTTTAATTTTTATCTTACTAGATATTGATTGAGAAGTCAGTTAATTGATTTTTTCTTATGTATCGATGTAAAGCCTAAGAAAAATAGTTATAATTTGATTGATCAATAGCTTTTAATTTAAGTTTTTTAATTAAATCTAAAAATAAAAAGAAGTCTCAAACACATTAATATTACTTTCCAAATAATCTACATAATATTACAAAATAATGATTTATGTAACTAATTGTTCAAAATTATAGAAAGAGTAATCATGTTTGATAATTATTTATATATTTATAAACTGCATAAAATAATGAACAAGAAATAATTTGTAAAAATCTATATAATGATTTTATATTCTTATACAACGCATTATATCTGTATATAAATTATTGTAATAACTAAAATGTCTTATAAATTCATAGATGTCTTATAAATTATTTAAAAATTATAAAAACATTTTTATAAATTATTTAAAAATTATAAAACATTTATAAAATATTTATTTTGGCCTATCATAAATTTTAAGCTAATAATAAGAAGTTTTCAAATATTTTATAAAAGTCTATAAATTAATTGATAAAATATAAAGTTATAAAAATTATAAAATCATTTGCAAAAGTCTATGAGTCTATTTGTCGTTGCACAAAAATTTATAAGGATTATAAAAACAAAAGTCATTTAAGTAACTATCTCTTACGTATTGTTCATATTTCATAATTTTATTTTACTAGTATTTTTTAGTTTTGCTTATTTAATTAAAATGTAAAAAAAACTAACCATATATAAAGAAAAAATAATTGAAACTTTACACAAATCTTAATATAAATAATATAAAATTTGATGTAATTATAATTATATAAAAATATTTTGTAGACTATATTATAGAAACTTAGAATATAAATAGAAAATAATTATACAAAATTAAATATATTTATATTAATAACTATTACAATAAAATGTTTATTCAGCTAACTAATTGACTTAAACCTCATAGATTTTATATTTACTCATTAAATATATATATATATATATATATATATATATATATATATTAAATGTATGTCAAATGGATGCAAAACAATCAAATATAAAGTTTGAAAGACCAAAAGATATGAAAATAGAATCTTCATAGTGGAATTAATATTTCATAAAAGAAAAAAATGATGATTTTCTTTGAAAAGAATTTTGGGATGAATTGTGAACTATTGATTTTATATTTGATGATTAGACATATAATTTGTATGATGTGAGAGAAAAATCGATTATCCAATAATAACAAAATAAAAAATCACCAAAGATAGTTTTGAACAAGACTAAAATAAAAAACCAACTGGAAAATAATATACCGATTGTAATACTGAAAAATATTAGAGTATGATAAGAAATTTTCAATAGATTAATGTTTAATTATTTGACCAAAAATTGTAAAAGAAATATTTTATCGATTTAAATTAATGTTATTGGGTCTTTTCTACCAAATCGATCAACTAATATACCAAAGGAAGCTCGGTGCTGTGGATCCACTGGAGGCAACCTATGTGAACATGGTTATGATATACAACACATCTGGCTATTTGTACATTGTGTCCACAATGGGTCTGAGCTTGGTACCAAAAACACCCCGTGGACGGTTCGTGAAAATTTCCTGTTTTATTGACGAGTGTATCAGCCTTCCCACGGGTTTTGGAGCATTTGCCATCACGAACAGTATTTTGTCTATCCCCTTTGCGATATGAGTTGGAGTTCTTTTCGGTTCAAGATCCTATTTAAATTATGTTTTATGCTTTAATTCCAGTGAATCATGGAACCTTCATTCTTTTTTCCTAGAATTTGTATTTATCTTCTTTTGGTCCACTATTCTCTTTATGAATTCTTTAAAATCGAGTTCGGTACATACATATGGATTTTGGTTCTAAATCGAATTTGGTTTTTAGCAAACTCTTACAAAAATTTGGAGGTTTTTTTATTTATTTATTTTGGGGAAAAGGAAACAAAATCTATACTATTAACCGGCAATTTAAACCACAGCCACATTGGTCAAAGTCAGCGTATATTAAACCAAGTCATATTCATCTCATAATCATATAATAAAGCTAGTACTATTATATTCCTCACCAAATTCTTGTCAACCCTGAGAGAAGTTCAACTCCATGTAATAGCTAGGAAGTTCAACTCCATGAAAATGATTTAATTGAACTCATAAAAATTGGTTTGCGTTTCGTATGGATTTAGTAAATAGTAAATACCTTATCTCTTCTTTTCAACCCAAACACTCGTTAGTTCTTATGCCGGTTTAGTAGAATCTGGCGTAATGTTGATAATACCGAATAGTTTTAACCGGTTCTTAGACATACATTAATAGACCCTTTTGATCTCTAGAATTTGGTGTAGACAAGTAAATAATATGTTGAAAGCATCGATGAAGATGGGGCTCGCAATATAGTTTTTTTTAACCAAACGGAACAAGACTAACTCGAGGAACAAGCAATTGTAGAGAAAAAAACGTAGCTAAAGTAATGAAGACAACCCCCCGGTTATGCATGTGCGGAGAAACAAAACCGGCTTTTATAGACATGCTATGGTATTAATGAAACTGAACCCGGTTCTTTTTCAAGTATGCCGGTACGCCACTCCATGACCATGAATGAATCTGGCGTTCTCTTCGCTATAAACTTCTGTCTCCTTCTCCAGCCTGTCAATTTTTGATTTCGATTTTGTTTGTAAATACACTAATTAATTAACTAAAAAGCAAGATAATTCTTTTGGGTGGAAATTACGCTAGAGAGATGGTCTTGTTGAGAGTAGCAGCAGAAAGGAAAGAAGGAGCATTTAAATACATCAACTCTCCTTTGACTCTCTCTTCGATTCTTCGATCCATTTCATTCACTTCAACCTCAAACTCTTGGTCCGATGCCATCACCCATCCCCACGTATCCGCAAATGACGGCACATGTGCTGTGTAAGCCTTCACATCTGTTTTCATTTAATAGTTAATCATCATAGTGAACTCACAATGTGTCTATACACAAAGTATATAAAAGACAGAGAGAGAGGCTTGCTTACGCTTAAAGACTTGCTTCATGGTGTTGTAGATTGATGTAAACACTTCTTTATGAGTGAATATTCCTGCTGGCCCGGCCTATATGAAAAAAGGATTATATTAAGATAAAAGTATCTTTACTATCTTTCCCTAAAATTACAAACAACATAAAGATGAAGGACCTGAGTCACAAAGATGCCAGTAGGGGTAAGCTTGGGTTTGAGGATGTTTTGGTAGAAGGATTTAGTGTAGAGCTGATAACAAGGCCCACCTTCTACTGGGTCTGCTAAATCTCCCACTATGATATCAAACTTCTCCTCCCTTTTCTCCAATTCAGCCCTTTCACATTCAAGTAGTTATTACGAATAAAAGAATTTTAAGCATTTATCAGAAAACATCATGTAAAGTCATAAATTTTGATTTTTTTTTAATGTGAATTACTTTGCATCTTTGATCACAAGTTCAAGCTTCTTGTTACAAAAAGCGTCGCTGTTAACGGTCAGATATCTCCTACAAAAATCAACAACTTCCTGGAACATAAAAACACTTGTGTGTTAGAAATAAATGTATATTCTTGATAATATTATGTACAGAGAGATAGGAGATTAACCTGATCAATATCACACATGACCACTTTTTCGATCGTCTTGTGTTTAAGTATTTCTCTAGCAGCAGAGCCTTCACCTCCTCCCATTATAAACACTGTCTTGGGGCTATACACAGAGCAAAAAATGGTCGTTGTAAGTAATTAATCCAATTCCACGTACGGTTCGAAAGTAAGCAATTTTTTCAATAGTAGTTGTTATTCAAAATTAAATAAGATTATTGTTTATTTAAGCGCATACTTGGGGTGGCAAAGGAGGGCAGGGTGGATCAAACATTCATGGTAGATAAACTCATCTCTCTCTGCACTTTGCATTTTCCCATCAATCACAAGCACCTGTTTCAATCAAGTACCATTTATTAATAAGTCGTCAGTACCATATAGTAATCAAATGATGATGTAAGTAATTTGTAGTTCATCAAAGCTATACAAAATAAATACTAATTGACGAAAATGTACCTTGCCGAAACGTTTGGTGTCCAAAAGAGCAATTTCTTGGTACTCGCTAGTTCCTTTATGTAGAACACTGTCAAAACAAAACAAAACAAAAAAGAATGACAAAATAAAGTGATCAAAATTATGATTAAAAAGTATGCCAACTTAAGACAAAACCGACGAAGAAAACCTGTTGAGAGCAAAAGACCACTTGAGATCATCATCGATGGTTTCTTCGTACCAGTGGCACTCCTGCTGGCTGGAGTGGCGGGTTTGAATGGGTGACGTATCTTTGTGAATCTCCGGGAACCCATTTCCGTACATGATCTCTACGACTTCTCCCATGTCCAACAAACTCAGAAACAAAAGGAGATACAGAGCTGAGAGAAGAAAAGATGAGTTAGAGAAGAGTGCTATTGCTACGTGATGTGATATGATCGTAGAGAAGCCAACTCTTGCCTTTTATAGAGGGTGCAACTAAAATTATTTGAATATACGACTCGTTAGGTCCCTCCTAATGTTCACTAGTTACGATTCTTTAGTACAATTATCAATCTCGTTCGCATGAGGCTTCAGTTATGATTACGATAGATCTCTTTTGCCAGAAGTTCGTCGCATTCTTATATTTTGCATTTTTACATTTTCAACACTATTCCTCATGGTGACCTCATAATTATAATTTATATTACTTCAATCAATTTATATTTGCTTTTCCTTATAATCATGTCTAGTTACTAATTAGTCATATACAGTTTCAAGTTTAATTAATGTTATTGGAAGTAATATAGTTTACTTTGGCGGCATACAACATATCCATGGATCCGTAAGCGTGAGTGGCATTGTCACCTCTGTAAAGATGTAGTATATCCCATAAGAATTCACGGAAACAGAAAATAATTTATAAATTTCTGAATAAGTGTGTGTACTCCCCTTAAGTGTGAGTGTTGGAAAGGGTCTGTATTGTTCTTTGTAAATTTCTTGGCTTATAAAATAATGTAGGAAAAGCTACGTTACAAAAAGATTCAAAATCAGTTTGAAGGCTCTCTTTCTCTATTGGTTTACTATTCAAAAACCCATGATGTTATATTATATGATTAGAACGATGAGGAATGGTGAGAGAGTGCAACAAAACACGACACCATTACCAAGCATGGATTGTGGAAATATGAAAGACACATCACTCACTCACTGCGACACATCATGAATTAACACGCGCAGTCTCTTTTATTACGATAATGCCTCACTACCCATTATGGTGGGGTCCATGACCAGATACACGCGGTACATATGTACACTTGTGAGTTCCCCATGGACGAGGTTGGACGATGTTTTGACATTTCAATAATCTGATTATTTTTCTTTTGCTCTTTTAAAAAGTTACCATTTGATAGGGATAATAAAGATAGTTAACACAAAAATGGAATACTATAAGATTATTATTTTTTCTTCTTAAAACAAACCTTACCTTTCACAATTAAGAAAGCATAAATTATATTTTCATTTAATATTTTTCAATTTAAGGCTTATGGTTTCAGAGTAAAATTTAGGCACTTTAAATTTAAACTATTTTACTAATTTTAAAACAAACATTCTATTGATTGAGGTATAAATTTATATCATTGCAGGGGTTCTTTGAAGTTCCAATGTTTATAGTCCAAGCTCAAACTGATCTCCTCAGTTTATAGAAGAGTTTAGTATAGCTTACAATTCTAACACATTACGCCCATGTATGTTGATGTAACCAAATATTAGAGGTAGACCGAATAGTTGGATGACGTTCAGTATTTTAAAAGCAATGAATGAATTAAGAATTTGTAATTTTGTGTATACATCTTTAAGCAAAAAAGGGAAAATTGTATATACATCATCGTCTTTAGCAATATAACAGTCCCAGTTAGGGAGGTTATAATAAAACTAATTACGTATATTATACAAAATTGTAAATATTTGAAGGAGCATAAGAATTAGATTGGGACCCACGTATGTAGTATTGATATGCACTCTTAATTAAGCGTGGAGCTAATCCACTCAAAAGAGAATGATATCTTTGTTGGAGACTCCACTCTTTATATAACCTTTGGTTACTTCTCTTTTGCCCCTTGTAAAGATGTTTTCTCTTCTCGAGTTTAAGTCCCTTAACTGAAACAAAATTTCACTTATCATGACCATCATATTCCTAACCATCATCATCAATATTATCGACACCATCCTCATGTATTTGTGTACATAAGGATCTTGAAGTGAAGCCAATTCCCTACGACACACCCATACACTGGCTCATGGTGGAGAAGCCAAAAATGGGCTAAAGGTACACTAAAAAGGACAACCACTTTTATTCGTGTCTTCAGAAGTGGCCTGCTTAATGAATAGCTTGCCGACGGGTTGTCCACCCACACGTAATCTGTATCATACTATGTTACGAATAACTCACTTTAAAAATCACTAACATATACATATATTAATATTTAACAATGTTATTTAATGGTGTGATTATACATGCATCTTGGGTTAAAAGACCAAGAAGGATTTCGTGAAAAGCTGACTTTAGGATGATGTCAAAGCGTGCCTAACTTTCATCCAACATATACGTGGTTAAAGTGGTTCCACTTATGACTTAACCGAGCACACTCCAAGTATGCATTGTATGTTTTTTGGACTTTGAATTTTGTGGGTAAGATATTGAAATAACTCGTTGAATAAAACTTATAGTCCCGAATAAATATGATTGCCTAGAGGCTCGAGTTGTCATTATAAGACCTTATATTCCAAGTTTCGAGTGTTGGATAAAGACTAGGCAATAGCTTATATTTTCTATACTAAAACGATTATTCAACGGATTTTCTTTTGCGAATTAAGTATTTTTCTTTATCTGCATACGTATTATTTGCTCAAATTAGTTTCTACTAGTCCGAGCCAATATCATACAAACATAAAATGAGAAATACTAAACTCTTGAAAAGTATGATATTGCTGATGAGTTTATAAAATCGAAGAAGGCAAACCAAAGATATATTTTCACATCTATCGAAATTACAAAACAATGAAGAAAATTTAATCGTCAACCAACAAAATAATAATAATAATAATAATAATTGAAGTGAGTTGGCCAGAGATTTCAATCAAAATTGTCTTTACGTCTATAATTTGAAAGTGGTATAGATGGAAATGCATAACTTTGAATTTTAAGAAAACTCGATTGGATATATAAGGGTGAATATGCCACATGCTTAGGGCATGCCCATCAAGAGTTGTAAAGGGGTTTATGGCTTCGGTTTCATAGGGTGTTTTAACGTTTTTATTAAAATAAATGGGCTAAAATCGGTGAATCGGTTCGCCAGAATGAGCCTGTATGATACGGGTTCAAGTGACGTAGCAAGAGGTGATTGGAAGCGCATTTTTGTGTTGACCAAGTCGAAACACGGGGTATGTGGAAACCAAATTCATTTGTTCTCTTTTCTAGGGTTTGTTTCTCTCCGAAGCGATTGCTCGAGCGACGGCGACGCCATTTCTTTTCTCCATCTAATCGACGTTTTTCTCCATCTAATCGACCATTTCCTCCACGAGCTAAGGTGAGCATCCAGTAGGGAACGTTACACGGTTCGTTTCATCGGGGATTTTGGGATCGAAAGCGAATTAGGGTTCGTTCTCACGGGGTTTGAAAATCGATTTGGGGGTTTCCAGCTAGAATTGTAAATCGAGTAGTGGGTTTCGATTTATGGTTGTAAAGCGTCATGAGGGTTTGATTTAGGGTTCGTTTCAACTTTTTGTTTTGTCAACTATGTTCTAACCTATTTGTTTATCTGTTTCAGATGGATCCCGCTGAAGAGAGAAGAGACACAAAGAGGCAAAAGGACTACATCAACATGCTAGGATACGTTGCCGATTCGGAATATGGAATTCCGACAAGGTGTCCGTGTGGTGGGAGAATAATTGACGAGGTCCGGAGGAAGGAAGAGTACGACACTGTTCCTGGCAAGCAGTTCTTCACTTGCAAAAACTAAGAGGTAAAGTTTCTTTTCAATTGTCTAATTTGTAATAATTAATCTGCACAAACCGATTCTTGTGTTTTTTTTTGTACACAAGGTTGATGGGTTCCATTATCGTCAGCCATGGGTGATTGGTGTCCAGGAGGAGATCGAACGCCTGTCTAAGCGGGTGGAGGAGGCTGAGCAGGTGATCAACGGGGTGCCTAAGCTCAATTATCAGATTGAGATACTCGAGGTTAGTCAACTATACTTTTCCCTTTTAAGTATTTTGTCCTCTGTTATTTTACTTCTCACGCTTTTTACTTTCTGTTAACATGTGCAGGCACAGGTGAAAATACTCACGGTGCAGGTTGATAACCTCCATGTTCAGGTCACTGACATGGAGAAGTTGGAATGTCTGAGTAAGCGGTTGCAGGAGGCTGAGGAGATGCTAAAGGGGGTGCCGGATCTCAATAAAAAGATTGCTTCACTGGAGGTAAGTGAATCAATATTAGGTAGTTTAATACTTGTAAAGTTAGTCACTAACACTGTTTTATTGGCGTTTCCATGTGCAGGGACAGGTTGAATTCCTCACTGGCCAGGTTGATAACCTCACAGCTAATGTGGAAACCCTGGAGAAGCTCTGTTTCGATTGAAACCCAAAGGTACACTAATGCTGACTTTCTGTTTTTTAAAAGATATACTATACTTAAGTTAACTGAACTACACTAAAGTGAACTAGAAGTCGTTAGGTAAAGTACAGTGAAGTAGAAGTAGAACTTAATTTCCTTTACAAAACTTTCATTTCCATTAATTCTGTGTTGGTGTTGGTTGGTCGTTGTGATGAATGGTCGATTTGAATAACTTATCTTCCTTTCAATAAACTGATTTGATGTGTAATGAATGCTCTGTGTGAATGTTGTTGTGTAATTAACTATGTGATAAAAAACTAGTTTAAAAAGATAGAAAAACCACAAATGAAAATGCACACAAACTTAAAAACACCAACAAAGAAAAACCAAAATGGATCCTTTTCCCCACAACTCTCCCGGGTTTGGAAACCTATTATCTTCACAGAGCAGTCAAACAATTGACTTAGCGTCTGCTGAGATTCCTAGGTTTAGTAGCCAGCAGTCTGATGTTCCTAAACCAGTGGAAAGGAGAAAGTGGACAGCACATGAAGACATTGTGCTCATCAGTGCTTGGTTGAACACCAACAAGGATCCGATAGTTAGTAATCAGCAGAAGGCGGGGTCGTTTTGGAAGAGGATAGAGGAGTATTTCAATTCAAGCCCTCAGCTCAGTGGCTTTGCTCCTAGAGAGTGGGGTTAATGTAAGCAGAGGTGGGGAAGGGTGAATGAGCAGGTGTGTAAGTTCGTGGGAAGCTACGATGCGGCTTTGAGGGAGCAAGCTAGTGGCCAGAATGAGAATGATGTCATGAAGGCAGCTCATGACATCTTCTTAAATGACTACCAGGTCAAGTTCACGCTTGAACATGCGTGGAGAGAACTTAGATTTGATCAAAAATGGAGATCAAACTCTCTCTCCAGAGATGGTGCAAAGGAGAAAAGGAAGGAACCAGCTGTGGAGGTGCCTGGTGAGGAAGAAGTAAGGCCTCTGGGTGTTAAGGCTAGCAAAGCAGCCAAACGCAAGAAGCACGGGAGAGAAGCAGCTTTTGATCAGATCCAGAGCATACTAACTATGAAAAATAATATATCCAAACAGAAAATCCTTGATCGTCTCCTAGCCAAAAATCAAGATACACTTTCTGATGAACAAGTGTGTCTACAGAATAAACTCATTTCTGAAATGGTTGACTCGTTTAATGGTTGATTTGGTCAGTGGCTTTTTTGATGAATGTGTATTTTGTTTACTTGTGAACTTGTTTGTAATCTGTTCTACTTGTTTAAGTTAATTGAATCTGTTCTGTTTTGTTTTGCAGGTCACGGGTTGTAGGAGGTGGATGGTTGTGGGGGTGGATGCTTGTCGAGGTTGATGCTTGTTCTTTATGTCAGTCTGTTTAGGTCACGGGTTGCAGGGCTTTATGTATTAGGAGGCACGGATAGTAGGACTTTAAGTAAGTTTCATTCACGGGAAGTGTAGAATTTTGTTTCTTTCTACACTTCTTTTCCATCACGGCTGTAGTCACGGGTGTATGTACCCGCTTAACTTGAATCACGGATATGTAAACTATGACTCTATATATAAACTATGTCTTTATCTTCTCTTTGTGCAACTCTCACTTCTATTTGAAATGTGCAACAAATATCACTCTTTACATATCATAAGGTTTTCAAATATCGACTTTGATCAGGAGCTCATGTCTTCAAACTAACTCTTTGTCACTTCAAGCTTCACCATAGGTATCAAAGCAGCTTTCACTTCTCTTTGTCACTTTTCTTTGAAACATAACTGCTTTTTATAAGTTATAAATAAAACATACATACCATTTAGCCATTTGCAACTATATGTGTGACATTTATAAATTCTAAAAATTATAAAAGACAAAATTTTTATATTAAAGGGAACATATGTAGCCATAAAAAATATAATATTGTTAACAAATTTATGTTGTTAAAAAAAATTATATAGTTAACAAATTTATGTTGTTTAAAAAATATTATATACTGAAAATAAAAGAAAATAAAAGAGAAATCATGAAAATTAAATACTTAATAAATTAATGTTGTTAAAAAAATATTATATAGTTAATAAATTTATGTTGTTAAAAAAATATTATATAGTTAACAAATTTATGTTGTTAAAAAAATATTATATACTGAAAATAAAAGAGATACCATGAAAATTAAATACTTAATAAATTTATGTTGTTAAAAAAAATATTATATAGTTAACAAATTTATGTTGTTAAAAAAAATATCATATACTGAAAATAAAAGAAAATAAAAGAGAAATCATGAAAATTAAATACTTAATAAATTTATGTTGTTAAAAAAAATATTATATAGTTAATAAATTTATGTTGTTAAAAAATTATATAGTTAATAAATTTATGTTGTTAAAAAAATATTATATACTGAAAATAAAAAAGAAATCATGAAAATTATATACTTAATAAATATCAGTTATAAATGTCTTTTTCCATTTGTAGGAAGGAAAAAAAAATATAAATTGTCTGTGAGTTGCTTCAACAATGTCTTTCTCATCAAGTGATGAAGTAGATGGAGCTTTAGAAGAAATGGTCGACCAAGTAGTTGATAATTACATCAACTCAGTGGTTAATGTTCAAGCCAAGAGACGAGCTTATATCGAAAGAGATCGGGAACGAGGACACAATCAACTATGGAACGACTATTTCACGGAAAATCCAACATACCAACCGGAAATGTTTAGGCGGCGTTTTCGAATGAACAAGCCGTTGTTCCTTCGCATTGTCGATCGCCTAAGTACTGAAGTTCCATACTTTCAGCAAAGAAGAAATGGGCACGGAAGGTACGGGAGATACGTATGACGAATATCTCTGACTTGGTGAAAGTACTGCACGTTTATGTTTGGAAAATTTCACTAATGGGATAATACAATTGTTTAGAGATGAGTATCTAAGAAGACCCACACCCGATGATATTGAACGATTACTCGATATTGGAGAGGTACGCGGCTTTCCAGGGATGATAGGCAGCATCGATTGTATGCATTGGGAGTGGAAAAATTGTCCAACGGCTTGGAGAGGACAGTACACACGTGGTTCAGGAAAGCCGAAAATTGTCTTAGAGGCTGTGGCATCCCAGGATCTTTGGATATGGCACGCATTTTTCGGATTACCAGGTACCCTCAACGATATCAATGTTTTTGATCGCTCTCCTGTTTTCAGTGACATTTTAGAAGGTCGAGCACCTAAAGTTAATTTCAAGTTCAACAACCACACTTATCATATGGCGTACTACCTTACTGACGGAATTTATCCGAATTGGGTAACATTTATCCAATCCATCTCGCTTCCTCAAGGTCCTAAAGCAGAGCTATTTGCTCACCGTCAAGAATCCACCAGAAAAGATGTTGAACGTGCTTTTGGAGTATTGCAATCAAGGTTTGCAATAGTTAAAACCCCAGCTCTACTATGGGACAGGGTAAAGATAGGAAGGATTATGAGAACTTGTGTCATTCTGCACAATATGATAGTAGAGAACGAACGAAGTGGATATGCTCAAATTGATACATCTGAATTTGAGTCAGGAGAGTCGAGCAGAAGTTCGCAGGTGCAAAGGACAACAAGTATGAATATCGGTAATATGCGTGGCATTCGCAATGAAGTTCGGGATTCACAGATACATGATCGTTTGAAAGCTGATTTAGTTGAAAATGTATGGCAAAAGTTTGGTAATGTAGATGAATAATATTTGTACGTTCATGAATTTCCAATGTATTGAATAAAAACTTTTTAAATTTTTTTAAAAAAATATATTTTATTAATGAATTCTCAATGTGCAAACTTAAAAAATATATATATATATTATTTTATTCATAAGAACCTCTTCTGCAGGTTCACTAATGCGGATGCACAATATATAGAGATTCATCATTATTCATGGTCCCACCATAAAATTATTAAGAAAATCCTATAAACTCCATATGGGGCGGTTCACTAATGCTGATGGCCTTATAATACCAAGATTCTGTATTTGGTGGATACATGCATCATTTTAACAAGTTACATTACATCAATTATACACATCACATAATTTTCTGTTGTTAGGGAAATATATCAATCTGAGTCTGTCTAATTAAAAACCTAGGAGCAAATGAAACTGCACAAGATGAATGAAAACACTAACTAAAGTATCTCCTAAAACATACAACACATTTCAAAAATTTAAGTTATAACTATTTTGATATTATTCACTAATTCTATA
Organism: Brassica juncea; assembly: GCA_018703725.1. Taxonomy (NCBI): domain Eukaryota; kingdom Viridiplantae; phylum Streptophyta; class Magnoliopsida; order Brassicales; family Brassicaceae; genus Brassica; species Brassica juncea. Next base: position 53,239,056 of record CM031936.1, on the reverse strand, counting down.
TTAGATATTATTCCATTTCATTTGACAAAAAATCGAAAACCTTAAATATTAGGATAAACGTGTTGTGTGATGTGAGTGTGAATCTAAAATTTTAAATATTAAGATAAACGTGTTGAGTGATGTGAATGTGACAATACAATATTTTGCAATTTTATTTGAAGGGGAATATAAAGTTTTAGGAATATATAGTGTTATCTATATAAATTTTAATTTATGAGAACTTATTTATTTTATAATTTCAGTTAATAGGATATATATTATTCTGGTATATGCTTCGAATATCTAAATAACAACAATTTGTTAAAGATATTCCATGATTTTAGGTTTTTTATAATTATTATTCAGTTCGTTTGTATTGTTTATAAGCAAATAATTATAAATGATCTGATGATTATTTTCCTCTCGAATATAGGAAGCAATTGATCTTACGATTATTTTGATATAGATTCATAAAAAGATTTGATTGTTAATTTTGATTTTTCTTACATACTAACCAATAAATTTGGTTCAAATATTGAATAAACTGGTAATCTAGGATTATATTATATGAAGGGTTAGTTCTAAAAAGAGATCGAGAAATTGTATTAATTTTGTCATTAACATCCACGAGAGACGAATGACTGATATGAAACTTATTGGCTTCATCATTTTATAAATGTTACGTTATGTGAATTATTATGTTATTGGTTTGTTTATTAGAAATCTAATGGCCGGTTGAATTGCTAATTTATATCTTATATTATGTTTTGTTGATGAATGTTTGCAAAAATATTGTAAAATGACTGATATTAAATTTATTGGCTTCATCATTTTATAAATGTTATGTCATGTGAATTACTATGTTATTGGTTTGTTTATTAGAAATCTAATGGCCGGTTGAATTGCTAATTTATATCTTATATTATGTATGGTTTTGATGAATGTTTGTAAAGATATAGTACTATTTTTCAATTTGGTTTAACAAATTAAATGAAACAGTCGGTATACATGTCATAAACGAAACATATATTAATGATTAAAGGTTTCAAAGAACATAAATCAAATTTAATTTTTGATGTGTGATATCTATAGTTGATAATATATTAACTAAATCTTTTAATTAATCTTAAAGTTTAAGTTTCGCATTTAGATTTAGTTGAATGAGAATTTATTGTTATGATATTATTAGTTAAATAAAACCACACATCTAATAAAAATTAAAAATGCTCTAAATAAAAAGTCACACATGAAATACATCATTAATTAATAGATACAATATTTTGTTTTTTAAATAATAAACTGAACATTTGTTTCCACCAGAATCTATTTAAAATCTTTGTAAAATGTTTTTCAAAAATTAATCAATTTAAATATTATTATTATTAAAATATAATTAAAATAGTTTATATAATTTTAGTTTTTGTCTGTAAATTTAAATAATTTAATTTTAATTTCTAATGACATTTATGATAAATAGAATTTAAATTAACTAAATTTCATAAAAAATTAAAAAGATTCAAAAAATATATAGTTAGATTTTTCTTTTTAAATATTTATTTGTATTTCAAATAAAAAGATAAAATTATTATAATTAGAAGTATGTAAAATTTGTTAAATTTAAAGAATGGTTTAAATGAAAAAAAAATCACACATGAAATAAGTTTTGACTTATACTTTAATACTATAGATACCATTCAAACATTTAAGCGAGTAATCTAGAAAATAGTAAGAACTAGGGGCGTGTCCGCGCTTCGCGCGGAATATTGTTTCATTTTTGTTAAATATAATTTTTTGGATGATATATTATATGGTCGTTTTTATTTTGTTAAGACTATTATTTTGTGTTTTTATTGTGTACGTTAATATATTATGTGTTCTATTTTTTAACAATATATTGTTGTGTGTATCTTGTTTATGGCGAAGTGAGCATTTAATGTAAAGTATATTGAATTTTAATAACTTTGCATTTAGGTATTTATTGGTTCTAAGATTTACGATTTCAGTGTCAAAGTTGTATTTTTTTTTTTTTTTTTAATTTTTGAACATTATTCTTTTAAGATTTTTTTGTCCTTTCTAAATATTTTGACATTGAACTATCACCAACTATGTATTTTGTTTACCTTTCCGGTATGCGGTGCTCCTTACCATCACTGGAAAAAGACTCACCTCTGTATTTGTTGTAGATCAGGTTTATGAGTTTCCAGTTGTACGATTGTTTCTCATGATATTGTTCCGGTCAATATTAGTTGCTCTTCTTCTTCCTTAGATTTTGTTTGATGTTAGGGACTGCATCTCCTTGGGTTGGGTCAAAGTTAGTAGTCTTTGATGTTGTCTTCCTCATCGTTTGCTTATCGTCGATAGCTTATGCTCGTCTTGGTTTTCAAGATCTAGTTTTTGGTGATCTGACTTCTATGCTCTCTTTCATAGTTTGAGGACGGTTCTACGGTATGCTGATTTCATTTTGTCTCCCCTTTCTTTTATGTTCTCTCATCTTATTACAGCTTTCATCGTTGCTCCCGTCTATGGTGGCTCTCCCTTTCGCCATATTTGCCACTTCAGATTTAGATAGTGTTTTCCTCTGTGTATGCTATGTAGACTGGAAAGGTTGTTTCTGGTCTTAAGCTTGGTTCTGGGTTCTCGGTGATTGCCTTCCATTCTCCCTTCCTTAGGCTGTTTCTCTTCTTCCCCTACTTCACTTGGTATAGGTGTGCGGATTTAGTTTCTTGGAGCTTTGGTCTCTTTTATTCAGAGCTTTGTGGTTCTTCGCTGGCATGAGTGCCTTGTATGTGCTTCTCTAGTTTATGAGGTGCTTCTTACCTCTTAACTTGTGGTTGTGCTTCTGGTGCTTTAGGCATGTGTCTTCCTGCTTCGTGGTGACTTGGTCTTTTGATGATTATTCTTCTTCTGATCCACTTTTTTGGATGGTGCTTGATCGCGCTCCTTTGTGTTCGAGAGATTGTTTTGTCTCAGATTTTATCTTTCTACCATTTTCTTACCTCTGTCTATTCATGCCAAGATACTCTATGACAACGTGAGGTAAGTTAGTCTTCGTTCTTGATCTCCTTTAGCTCCGGAATTTTATTAAGTTACTATTATTATGGCATTTTGATTACTAAGAAATATTTTTATTGTATGCTGACACTTTGGTTTTTGTTTGCTATTTGTAATGCACCAAAAATTAGTCTTTTTCAAATATTTTTTGTACATATAAAGTTATGGGTTTTTACATTTATAACGGATTCGATGATAAAAAATTCAGTTTGAAGATTTTAATCAAATAAAAAATAAAATACAACTATCTAGATAATTGCTAGACCTTTTCCTTTGAAAAAAAATCATTGATCATCTAAATCTTTGGAATTATGATAGCTTTTATTCTAGAGATACAAAAAGATGGGAGGTTTTATATAACACCTAATGTTTTTGATCATTTTAGTGCTTTGAATTGTATTTAAGAGTTATTTGTATGGCATTAAGGGTTAGGATCAAGACTTAAAAAATCGGGGACCAATTCAAGAAGATAAATGCATACTATAAAATATTGGACCAAATTATAATATTATAAAAGAAGAATAACTTAAAATGTAAAAAGAAAAAAATTAAAGGAGACACGTGTCGCAAAAGCCCCCTGCCAAGTGGCAGAAAAAGAGAGAAAAGTCTCTTATATATATATATATAGATGTTTGGTGGTGGAGTACTAGGTTGGCCAAGAGGCAATCGACAACTTAAAATGGAACCAAATAACTTAGATATAAAAAATGAAGGAGTTTGAAGTTGATTCTCAAAAAGGATATTGTTAATCTATCAAGTTAAAAGACTTTTCTAAATATATATTATCTAATAAATCTTTGTTTCACAAAAGTAAACATTACAATTTTTTTTCTTTTGATAAACTCTATCGGTTATCCGGTCGGTTCTGGAGAAAACACACTCAATATTACAGAGTGGATTAATTCGAAAGTGTACCACTTTGCTTAAACCGGGTTTGATTACTTTTCGACTATTATTAGAGGTACACTGATCGTCTATCATGATCCACTATATTTATCATATAAGACCATCTCCAATGGTTTGTTTTATTTTTTACTTTAAAATAGAGTGATTCTATAATAGAGTTGGAGTTTGCTCCAATGGTACTCTATTTTAGAGTAAAAAGTTAGAGTGATGAACAAACAAAAAACAACTTACTCTATATTTGAAATAAACCTATTTTTCACTCTATTATAGAGTGAGAAATAGAGTAACATTGTGAAACTTTTATTCTAAACTCTATTTTAGAGTGAAAAATAGAATAAGGTTGGAGATGCCCTAAGTCGAAATCAAAAACTAACCAAATAGTGTTAATTTAGTTTTCAGCAAAAATTAAATTAATAACTGACATAGATACATGCTGAGAGATTTAAAAAATTACCACCAGACTATCACGACTTGGTTAAAACATATAACACTGTCATTACCAGTTTCTAGATAATACAAAACTCGTGTGAACTGTGATAACTATATATATGTAATTACAGAGATTAACATGGACAAACAACATCTTATAGTAATTAAAAATCGCCAAGTATATTTGCAAAAGCACACATCACATGGTTCTCTAATGTCAAGCAAGAGATTATTAATTAGGTATTAACAAAACTTTAGGTGTTTGATGATATATGTACATAATATTTTTGCTTAAGGCTTTGATATTTTAGGTATGAATGGTGATCGGGAACGACGAGGAATAATGCATTCCCTAAAAAGATTTTTTAAAAAATTATCATTCACAAGGAATAAGTTTTTTTTTTTCTCATTCTTTCTCATTTTTTTTTGTAGAGAATTAAAGAACAAAAACATTCATTGTTAAATTTGAGAAGGAACAATCATTTCTTTTCATTCCTGCTATTTTATTCCTTTATGTTTCTTTTCTATTCGTTTCTTTTATTTCCAGAATGATCACCAGTCGGACCCTACGAAAATGCAGCTGAAGAAAATTATAAAATAATGTGTAACAAAACTGATCTGATACACAAACTAACAGAATAAAAAAAAAAGGAAAATCAACATAAGAATATTCAGAAAGAAGGAAAGAAAAAAGAAGAAAGGAGGAAGAAAATTTAGTAAGATAGTAATATTTATAGATTTGAAATCATTTAATTAAAAACATAAACTAGTATTTAGTTAAAATATGGAAAATAAGAATATTTATTTTATAATGGTAAGAAAGAAAAAAAGAAAATTGTGGACTTGGTGAACAAGGAGTTCTCTGAAAAAGTTACGAATAAACTGCTTGCGCCCACAGAGAGAGACGGTTGCTAGAGAGTCACATTATTCATTCAGCCCACAACTAATTTTCAACCTCTTTGATAAAAACTCTATTCATCATCCGATCTCTCTCCACTGCAATCCTTGCTGCTCTAATAATGGAATCCGTCTTCTCAAACGTCGATCGTGCTCCCGAAGATCCCATTCTCGGTGTACGTCCTCTCTCTCTAGATCCACTTCTTTCCTTTTTTTCGCATTTTACTTGCGATTCTATCCGATCACACGAAGTTACTTTATGGCTCTTTAGTTCGTCTCTCTCTGGTTTGATCCGTATTAAGCTTTTACCATTAGCTCGTTATGATAAGATCCGTAGCTGTTACTGCGAAGTGCATATTAATATATGATCTACTGGCGCATTAGATAACTGATTCGAGCAATGATTTGAGTTTCTTTGTGATCTGTGATTTGAGGTTTAACGTTTGATTTTTTTTTTAACTTTTTTGGGAAAACAGGTAACAGTTGCTTACAACAATGATCCTAGCCCTGCTAAGCTCAATTTGGGTGTCGGTGCCTATCGCACTGAGGTTGTTTATTTTTTTCTGCTTTGCCTTGCTTCTAAGTAGCATCTTTGCTTAGGTTTTGATTAGTTTGTTTTTGGATTTTCAAAGGAAGGGAAGCCCCTTGTTCTTGACGTGGTGCGTAGAGCAGAGCAACAGCTTGTAAACGATCCGTGAGTATTGCAACATTGTTACTAAAACTCGTTTTGATTTTATTTTATTTATTTTTTTTGTCTTTGTTTTGCTACTGCCTACACATTTGTTGTCTCTATTCGTCTTAAAAGGTCCCGTGTCAAGGAATATATTCCCATTGCTGGACTTGCTGATTTTAACAAACTTAGCGCCAAGCTCATCTTAGGCGCTGATAGGTAAATACAATATGGTCTTTCTATCTTTTTCTTTGTATGTAGGTTTTGTGACATATATATGTATACCTCCCTTTAATTCTTATCGTATGATCTTGTTTTGATTGGTAGTCCTGCTATTCAAGAGAGTAGAGTGGCCACGATCCAGTGCTTGTCTGGTACTGGTTCATTGAGAGTTGGGGCTGAGTTTCTCAAGAAACATTACCACCAAGTAAAAATTTCCTGCTATTCAATTTGAACTAAGTAATCAACACGACTGTTGCTAACTGGGGTTCTCATTTTTCTAGAGTGTCATTTTCATTCCAAAACCGACTTGGGGAAACCATCCCAAAGTTTTCAACTTGGCAGGCTTGTCTGTTGAATACTACCGTTACTATGATCCTTCAACCCGCGGGCTTGACTTCCAAGGTTGGTCTTTTTTTATTATCGTACACTTAGTTTGCTGCTTTTGTCGTGGTTATTGATCGATGCCTTAGATGTTTCCATTCACTTTATTTTCCAGAAAAGATAACTTCTCTAAGTGTACTGATTCAACACTCTTGCAATTTTACGTTTAGAATTTGAGTAAGAAAATAGATCTCAAGATTGCATTCTGTCAAAAAATTTCATAGAAAGGCATTTGATGTAGACTTGACCCTTGATGCAAAAAAAAAAAACCAGGTTTGCTCGAGGATCTTGGCGCTGCACCATCTGGAGCTATTGTCTTACTTCATGCATGTGCACACAATCCAACTGGAGTTGACCCAACCTCCGAACAGTGGGAACAGATTCGACAACTAATGAGATCCAAGAGTTTATTACCCTTTTTTGATAGTGCATATCAGGTAAGTCTTGCTTTGTTGCTTTAGTTAATGGTTGCTTACAAGCAAATGAAACCAAAGTTTACTTTATGTTTGAATCTGATCTAATGTATAACGAGAAGCCTGACTCTTTTATTCCTATCACATATGCAGGGTTTTGCTAGTGGTAGCCTTGACACAGACGCACACTCTGTCCGTACGTTTGTGGCTGATGGTGGTGAATGCTTGATAGCTCAAAGTTATGCCAAAAATATGGGACTTTATGGGGAGCGTGTTGGTGCCCTTAGCATTGTAAGGAACCAAACTTCTCAGTTTCATCTTTGATTCTACCCTTGTATCCATCTGGCATTATCGTTAGGCACACTTGTGCATTTTCTTATTTCGAATAGTTAAAACCATGCATCTATAAGATGCTTCATTATGGCATGCCTACTAATTATTTGTACCTTTATCTAATGTGAAGGTGTGCAAGTCAGCTGATGTGGCTAGTAAGGTTGAGAGCCAGGTGAAACTTGTAGTGCGTCCCATGTATTCGAGCCCACCTATTCATGGGGCATCGATTGTTGCCACCATTCTGAAAAACAGGTATATGTTTATCTTGTAAGGGGAGAGAAGAACTACGACATCCATGATATATGTTACAGTTATACATCCGAATATTTTTGGTTGGGCAGGGGACCTTTAAATCTCAGTTAATGAAGTAGAAGTACACTTGTTTTAGATGATTGTGTAGAAATATATACTAGAATGGAAGCTTGCTTGAATATTTTTTTCTGAACTAAGCGGAAACAGAAATCTCTACCGTTTCTACCAAACGTAGTAATCTGATGGTTATGCTAATTTTCATTCTCTGTGGAATCATGCATAAATCACTAAGTTTCCTTTGTTTACATGTTTCTTTGTTTACATGTTGACAGCGATATGTACAACGACTGGACCATCGAGCTGAAAGGAATGGCTGACCGCATAATTAGCATGCGCCAACAGTTATTTGACGCTCTACAAGCCAAAGGTTCATTTTTAATGCTTGTTTTCTCTCTTTTTCAGTTCTTATTTTTATTTCTTATCCAGGTTTGCAGAATCATTAGTGATACTTATTCTGTAACTTTTTTTGCTCTTGGTACGTTCTCCGGCTTGCAGGCACACCTGGTGACTGGAGTCATATTATCAAACAGATTGGCATGTTTACTTTTACTGGATTGAACAAGGAGCAAGTTGCCTTCATGACCAAAGAGTTTCACATTTACATGACATCTGACGGGTGAGTCCCAACTTATATATTATCACTATTTTCGAATTTCTTTAGGCATATGATAGAGTTTGGTTTCTGCAACACCTAGAATCATTAGCTTCTGTTCTCTAGCTATATTAAACAAGTATAGTTCTAGCAGTAATAACCACATAGTTCCGAAGATAGTCCACGCGGTTCATACTTTCATCATGTTCTTTTAGGTAATGTGACCATAGTTGCGTAGAAGTTGAGAGAAACTAATTTGCTATTGAAATTACAGTTGAATGAAACAAAGCAAAATAGAAATGATCTTATATATAGTGTGACCGTAATTTGTAAGTTCATGAAGATCCTGAGCTTGTAACTGAGAAGAGTGATCATATGTGTATTGCAGGAGAATAAGCATGGCTGGTCTCAGTACGAGGACAGTGCCTCACCTCGTTGATGCTATCCACGCTGCAGTTACCCGCGTCGGCTGAACTAGCGATTGTTGTTTCGTCTAATAAAATGGAGAAAAAAAACATCGTTCTTGGTTTTACTATGTATTTTTCCGATGGTTACTCATCTGTTTCCTTTTGGCTGAGGATGGTTTGACCAACCAAACAGAGGATTCTGACATTGAAATTTGAAAGGTTCAATGGAAATATTGGTTATTACAATTTGCAGTTTTATCTAAGCCTGTTGTTATACTGATTTTATTGTCAGCTTCATCATTTTTTTCTATCTGAAACACAATTTTTTCATTAAAAACTTGACTTGTTAGATACTTTAGCAAGAGAGAATTATCCATCTTTTTTTCATAAAAAGCATAAATTACAACAACCAAATAAGCTAATAAATAGTTGCATAATGCAACATTGAAAGCCATTCAAGTCTCATAGAATTATAAATATTATTGTGTTAACTTGGATATGAGAATACAACATGCATATATATAGGTTAAGATTAACATATTGTTACCACTAGATAATGATAATTTTCCTAAATGTTAATGTAAATATGCTAAGAATATCTTGAGATTAACTTGATCTTCAAGTTTTTTTTTTAGTCTTGAGTTTTCATGGATTTCACGGACTTCACAATCTTGGTCCGCAAGATACACATCTTCCGGTCCAACGTATCTCTAATACTCCTCTGCACGACAAACGTGGGAACGCACAATCTACAAATCACAAAGCAGACCACGTATGTCGTGGAAAACAAATCAGTATGTTCCTCCGGAATAAACTTCAACTTAGACAAGGGGGATGAAAACTTCAACTCTTCTTTGGTCTTGACAATGGGAATACACTCAGTGGGCGCAACTGCAGCTCTAAAAACAACCGTCCTTATCTCGGATAGTCCATAAACCAGACTAAAACTGACCTAAAAAACTTTTGAGCGTTCAACTAGAACTCCCCTGTAATGGTTAAACTATAACCAACAATATTCCAAACTATGGAATAACAAAAAAACATCTTAAGAAAATTCTTAACTATAGAAAATTTTAGATAAAGACAACCCGTGTGAAACCCACAAACCCATAAACATCACTAAATCTCTTTCTCTGAAATTCTTGCACTCACCGAAACCAAAACCAATAAAAAAAACCAACAAATCAAAATCCCTTTGACTTAGGTAACATACCAAAAACCCTAATTAATAATAACATTAAGAGGTAACTAAATAACGTAAGAGAACTTGACGTTTACTTTGGCGTCTTCGTCTGGATCATCATCACCACCTTCTTTGCCATCATCAACACCACCGATGGTTAGCATCTTCAAAACTTAAACTTGCGGAAGTTTTTATTATAGAATCCCTAAGAATCGAATGCTCTGATACCATGTAAAATATAATAGAATATGAATATTATTGTGTTGTCTTTGATATGAGAATACAACATGCATATATATAGCGTTAAGATTAACATATTGTTAACACTATATAATGATAACTTTCCTAAACATTAATGTAAATATGCTAAGAATATCTTGAGATTAACTTGATCTTCAAGTCTTTTCTTTTAGCCTTGAGAGTCTTCATTGATTTCACGGGCTTCAAAATCTTAGTCCGCAAGATACACATCTTCCGGTCCAACATATCTCTAATACAACACATCTTTGGTGTTAACATTATATTAATGTTACTATGCATCTTGTATTCTCTTATCAAATACAACACAATAATATTCATATTCTATTATACTTTACAGTTCGGAACAAATAATCCGGGGAAACATCTCCTTTCATAGAAAATAGGAATGATAACAAGGTCCTCTCTTCTGAAGAAGAGGATCATGAAATCAGAAAATGATCCAGTAAACCTACCAATAACATCATTAAAAAAAATATGATGTTGTGCAAAAATTTGAGACGCCAGTAAATCCACCGAAAATCTTTAATCAAACCAGCCACAAATGTCGACTTCATAGATTCATTACATCGAGGAACCCCTACTCGGTGTAAATTGATGTACATCCGCAATGAACAAAATAACTCGTTTGCATACGGATAAAACTATATTTGTAACATGTAGTTATTGTTGTACATTTGAAATGATCACTACTTTTCAAAATGTAAGACATATAGAAAGTATATATTAGACAGCATATAATTATACTCTAACGGCTCTAGCATTACTTCTGTATATTGGCTTCCCTTATTTCTCTTTGTACTCTAACTATATATGTACATCTAAAGTGATCAATACAATCAAGCAATTCCATAACCTAATATGGTATCAGAGCTATAGGCTTCAACTGAGAAACAACTTTTTGAAGAATAAATTATACGACGTGAGTAAAGGATTAAAAACCATATCATTCAGATATTAAAATTCAAATCCTTTTAATTAGGAGGATATACGGAGATGTTTTAGACTTGGGGAAGAGTCGGCTGTCTTACTTGCCCTCAACTAACTACGTTTATCCCTCTTCTTATCATTTAAAAGAGATTGACTAAAACGTGTTGTCTACGTCAACTGTTATTTGAAAATGATTTTTTATGCTTCAGGTTTTTACCGTTATAAAACGTTAAATATTTACTGTTTAGAACATGTCATGTAAAAATATATATGATCTACTGTTTTTTTAAATTGCTAAAACAAATACAAGAATACATTTGAAACATGCAATTCTATGAACATGGACATATAAAAGAGAAGAACTACTTGATGAGCTCCAAGAAGAAGCTCTAAGTAACTCTGACCTCCCCCGTCCTCACGTGGTTCGGAGTGCTAAGAACATCCTCATCGCAAAGACGGTAACGGGTTTCCTATTTTTTTAATTTTTTAATTTTTTTTTACTTTTTGTTCAATTGAAAAAAAATTAATATATAATCAATTGTGGGCTACCACATGTCGTGGGACCCGCAAAACAGTACAGAAAACACCCATAATGCATTTTTTCTTCGGCGACAAACAGGAAACGGTTTGCTTAAAAATCATGGCCCCTCCTTGAAAACTTATAAAGAGACGCCCGATAAGGGTGCTCTAACTACCTCCACCTCTTTTGGATTCCCTACTATGAGACAATAACTACGAAACTATAGTACACCAAATGCAGCAACATGCATTGAAACAAATGGCAAGGTTAGACCATCGGAAAGCTCAAAGAGCTCAAGAAGAGTACAAAGTCGAATTTAACCATGATAGAACCAAAGAGGAGAAATCAAGAGAATAATGAAGATTTCCGGAACCAAGAAGAGTAACAAGAAACGCTTTACGAGATGACTTGGAGGACTAAAATCATGATCAACTATATAAAATGCATTTACAGCACGAAGCGATAGATGGTTGGGTCACTAACCTCATCGGGGAGCTCTAGCAAACCCTCGGACCAGAGCTTTAAATACTCAAGTGAATTTAAAGCTTTTTAAGATAATGTAATATACCACCCTCCAGTTTTGTATTTACAACTTTTTCTATACTGTATTTCTTTTCCGCTCCTACATGTTTGTCATCCCAGCAAGGCGGTTTGAATATTGTTTTGGGTTTATCTCTTGGATTTTTCGTGGAAACATGTATAGTAGATTATAATAAATAAAAAAGGACAAGTAATAGTGGAGCTGCGAAAGATGAGTGAAGTAACAAAGAAAGATTGATCAGTGTGGTATCAACGTTCTTCTTGTTTCTTCTTGTATCTTGAACCTGAGCAACCTTTAAGCTCTCAAAGATAAATATTATTATTTTAATTTGTTTTGTTTAAATAATAAAATTGAAATGCCTAAATCATTATATTGATAGGTGGAAGGAGAAGTTAAAAAGTTTCTTGTTGTATTTTCTAAAAGCATTTCTTTTATTTTTTTTCTTTTAATCTTTAGAAACTCAGCCGCAACTCCCTGTTGGACATGTCCTCTTCCCATCATATGTTTTCACTCCAAACCCATGAACATGTTTAATACACTCTTGGTTACTCACGCTTAATTAGAAGGTAATTTGTTATTTACCATTTTACCAAAAAAAAGTTAAATGTCTTTTTTTTTCATGGCATAGAGTAGGAAAACATTTGTGATTTCTTCATGAAGGAACGCTTGATGATGTGATTTGCCTGATCACTTTTTCTTAGATCATACGGCAATTTGTTCACTATATACTCAATCAAAAGTAGACGAGTAAATTTGTCTTGACTGGTAAGGATTATCAGTTTATATTAGACGTGGTTATTAGTGCCTACTAATCATGCTAGTTTAATGATTTCAGATTATTTTTCTAAACTTAGTGGCTTATGCTGGTATCTTTTATTTATGTTTTTTTTTCTATGGCTGTTCCATATGATCCGAATCTATATTATAATTGCTCAATTGTTTACTAGCCTCCATTAGACCGCCGGCTCGTCACAAGGCATGTTAAGCAACATGCTTTAGGCCTCTTTATAAATACTTAAGCCACTAAACCTAAGCAGTGTGAGGTAAATTGTAAAAATACTTAAGCCACTAAACCTTAAACAAAGAATCCTTTGGGAAAGGCCGGTTAAACCGTCAGCAAAGGTGAAGGAGGTGCAATGGCTTCCCGTAGCGGCTGGAAGGGGTAATCGTTGCCGTGGTAACAGGCGGGGTCCGCTAGTCTCCCTGTTTGGATAACTTTCATTTAATCAAAGTTGAAGGTTCGGTTATATCTTTTTATGGTCTTTTAAACTTAAGTGTTTATATGTGTTTAATGCCTCTTTCTTTGCCAAATGTTTGACTGAATTCATGCCAACATCCTTTTCAGTAATAGAAATATTAAAAAATAATTATATGAATAGCTGAAAGATAAAATAAATAAATAAAATGTCTTGCAAAAGTATATTGTCTTCTTTTGTACAACATGCACTGCACGTTGTCTCTCCACCCCTAGAAAAAGTATACATCAACATTTATCTCTTTCATTTACTTGCACCACCTCAAAAACAAAACATCACTGGAAAAATATACAGAACATAAAGTATTTTTTTGCTCCATTGATTTTTTTGGTGTGTATTTTGTTTCATTCGGTGGTGAAAGAACAGAGACAATGGAGAGCGAAAGGACTAGTTCTTGATCTGTACGTCTCTTTTGCCTTCTTCTCTTCTCATTTGTGTATTTCATTTGCTTCTTTTATATATATATATGTTATGTAAGATCTGAAAAAAAAAGAGAAATAAAAAGAGTCTGTGGGGGAAAGATAAACTGAGAGGAATTGGGGATGGTGAGGTCATTAGGACGTAAAATAAGCTGGCCAAGATCTTTCAGTTTTAGAAAGATGTTTGATGGTCGGAACTCTGGACATTCATCATTTTCTTCTCGCGGGGATGGCAGGCAGACCCCGGAGCACGAACTTGCTGTACACGCTACACCATCGGCCCAGATGACTCATAGAGGCAGGCAAAACAGGACATCAGGTTTGATTACCTCTTAATATGGGCTTATGTGCCCTCGTGTATTTTTTTTTTTAATAACATGATATCATATGTTTGACCCCAAAAAAGAACATGATATCATATAAATAGTAATCATATTTCTTAACAAATTACGCGTGGAAATGTTTTTGTTTGGAGAAACCACCCACATCTTTATTGTATATAGTATATGATATGCACTTAGATTGCAGTTCTGTATATACATGGGTTGGACGATCTGAAAAATCAATAAGTAGTAGTAGATATACGCATATCTTTATATTAGATTAGTTCTTACGAAAAAAAAATGATTAGTTCTTACGTCATATGTGCATTTATACATGTTTCAGACATGGAAGCAATGAAGGCAAGGTTCGCAAAACTGCTGCTTGGAGAGGACATGTCAGGCGGTAGTCAAGGCGTGACCTCTGCGTTAGCTTTGTCAAACGCCATTACCAACCTCGCTGGTAGATATTTGACACTATGATGTATAATTGACTATTTGAATTGTTAAATAATTCACAAACTATGCGTGGTTTGATGTTGACAGATTCAATGTTTGGGGAGCAGATGAAATTGCAGCCTATGTATCCGGAAACAAAAGAGATTTGGAGGAAAGAAATGAATTGGTTCTTATCTGTGGTTGATCACATCGTCCAGTTTGTTCCTTCTAAACAAATGGCTAAAAATGGGGCTTTCACTGAGGTGAATGCATAGACTATTAGTGATTACGTACATACAATACTCCTCGTGACTATTTATCTTATAAACCCTTTGATCATTTTTAGATCATGGTGACTAAACAAAGAGATGATTTGCTGATGAACATTCCAGCCTTACGCAAGCTTGACTCGGTTCTTCTCGTGAGTTTTTAACTGCATCCTCATGGAATACCACTTGATTGTTACAACCATGCACGGTTTTAAGTTTTAACGTTTAATACAAGAAGAACATATCATTTTGTTTTTTTCACCATTTGTAAATTATAAACATAAAGATTAATGAAAACTTTAAAGGGTGTTAATATTAATTTCATTCAAGTGCGCATGTATATATGATCATGATATATGTTCATACTTTACCTATACTAAAATGCGGATAAACATAATCTTTTGCTTATGTAAGTGTGCATGTATATAATTTCATCCCTTTTTTATATATAAGTTATAACTATTCTATTGTGATGCCATCTTATTGATGCAATTTATCACTTGGCAGGAGACTTTGGACAACTTCAAGGATCAGAAAGACTTTTGGTATGTCCCAAGAGATGTTGAGGATACAGAGAACAATGGGGAGTGGAGGAGGGATGAGAACTGGCGGTTACCAGTTGTTAAGGTTCCATCTGATGGCTTGTCTGAAGAATCACGTAAACTGTTACAAAGTCAAAAAGATTCTGTGGCACAAGTCCTCAAAGCCGCCACAGCCATTAATGAAGTAGTATTGTCTGAAATGAACATTCCTGACAACTACATTGACTCCCTTCCGAAGGTTACTAACCCCTTCTTCATGAATGTTCTTAATTATGCTTTTACATTTTTCGCAAAGCTAAATATATAATTGTTGTTGTCTTGTAGAATGGGAAGACAATCCTTGGAGATTTCCTTTACAAGATCATAACAGATGAACACTTTGATCCTGACTACTTCCTTTCTTTCTTGGATTTGTCAACGGAACACAAAGTTCTTGATCTAAAGAACAGGATTGAAGCCTCCATGGTGATATGGAAGAGAAAGATGAACCAGAAAGAGAAAGATGGGAGATCACAGTGGGGATCTTCTGTTAGCTTAGAGAAGAGGGAGCTTTTCGAGGTCCGAGCTGAGAGTATTTTGATTATGCTTAAACAACAGTTCCCTGGGATCCCACAATCCTCACAAGAAGTCTCCAAGATTAAAAACAACAAGGTAACAAAAAAAAATAATAGAAAAAACATAAACATGCTAAATTTTACTGAAAATTGAATAAGAATTTTGTTATCATGGGTCTTCACAGGACATTGGACAGGCGATTTTGGAGAGCTATTCGAGGGTATTAGAAAGTCTTGCTTCCAAGATCATGTCAAGAATAGAGGATGTTCTTGAAGCTGATGCGCTAGTTCGAAGACAGATGATGGCAGAGGCAGAGAGAAGATCAGCTGAAAGCGAGGTGGAATCTGAATATGGAGAAACCGAAAAGATGGACTCAGCAGAAACGCCAAATTCGAGGAAGCTATCGGAACTCATAGGGTGGAGATTATCGTCCGATACAAAGAAGCTTTGTTCCATGAATGATATAGAATTATTCCACAAAGCTGAGCAGGAGAAGACGATGGTGAAGTCTCCAAGAGCTATGGAGAAGCTGATGGTGAAGTCTCCGAGAGCTTTACCAAAGAAACTTTCATTTCTAGCAAAGTTAGAGAACATGAGAAGCCCGACTGAGAGACACTAACAGCCAAGTAGAAACGAGCATAGAAGAGAGAAGAGAGAAGAGAGAAGAGAGAGGAGAGAGTGTGTACATATACCAAAAATGCAGGCATTGATTTAGGATTTGGACATGCATCTTAGTGTTTGACGACACTCGTGGTAGATTTTGTCTTGTGTTTATTCACCTGGTTGATCATGTTTGTTTTGGTTGTTTGACCTATATATTGCTTCCTGTTTTCCTTTTAAAGAGGGAAGTGTGGTTTGGGTAATACGACTGCGTTTTGATAATCTATTAAAAATTTGAAATAAAACAAAATAAATTAAAAAAGAACATCCATCATCATTATGCTAAATAATTAATCTAAACTGGACACTCACATTTAAATGGTATAAAACTAAAAAAAAAAAATTGCTATTTCTTTCCATAAATATAAAATAAAAAATGATTTAAAAATGAAAAATGGATTGGATTGACTTTAAAATTAAAAATTAATATAAAATAAATATAAAAATGGATTGGGGATATTTTTATAATTGGTTTAATTTTCCTCCGATACAAAATTTAGGATGAACCATGGAATCACTGGGAAAAACACACACAAGGGAATTTGGATACATTAATCATGGCATATACAAAACATATATATAGAAAAATACAAAAAAAAACTTAACATTACGAGATTTTTTTTTTACATAATAAAGATGTTACTGCATATACGGAAAACTGGGTAAAAAAAATTCATCATTTTTAGACGATCTGAATCCATTCACCGGTGCTGGGAACACCTTTGTAGACGGCGAAGAGAAGATAGTAACCCGGTGGTGCAACGTTTCCACTGGGAGGTGCAATCGTCTGGATTTCAAAAGAACCGGTACCAGCAGGGTTGACACCACCGATACCCAACAAAAGCATCCTCATGTTCATGGAGATACTGTGCGTGGTAAAGGATGGTGCTAACATGTGAAGCTTGAGACTCTGCTTGGTCACGTCTTTTTGGTTAAGGTTGACCTTCACGTCGAAGTTCTGTCCGTATCTGATCTGTTTTGGTGACGTGGCGATCTTTGGCCTCAAGGTGGCTAGTGCCGGGTCGAGGTAAGGCGGTGAGAATTTCTCGACGCGAAGCTCGGTAGGGAACTCGACGTTGTACTTGTAACCGTCGTTGGTGTTGCTGCCGGCGACGAGGACCTTACCGTCGGGGATAGCGATGGCGATGGAGTGGTACATACGTGGGATGTTGCTGGCTGCGAGCTCTCTGAAACGCTTGCCGCGGGCGGCACGAGGCTTGTACAAGGTGGGAGAGAAGTTAGGGTCTTTACCATAACCCCATCCAGAACAGCCACGCTTACCTCCGTTGACTAGGAGTATGTCTCCGTTAGGGAGGATGACGGTGTCACTCATGACTCGTGGCGTCGGCATCGTCTCTACCTTCCATCGTGGCTTGGCGCTGTTGATTCTTATCCTTGCGCAGTCCTGTAGTGCTGGTTCGAATACCTACAGGACCACGGAAATAAATTAATATTTTATTCAGTACTTATAAAATTTGGTTCCAACAATATTATACCTTCTTGCTGGCACGGTAATAAGCGTCGTGTCGGGTTCCACCACAGACGAGGACCTCAGCAGGGATGACTTTGGGGTTTTTCATGTAAAGATGGATGGGGAGAAGTGCTGAGGAGCCTGATCCAGGGTAGTTACGGGAACCACCTGGGAGCTGAGGGAACTCTTTGATGACTTGGTTTGTTTTGGGGCTTAGGAGGATGGATCTGTTGTTTGCGAAGATGAAGAGGTTACCGTCCGTGTTAAGCCATACGAAAGGGTAGAGGTTGTTCTCTTCGGGGTCGTCTGTTTGCTTTAGGAGCAAAGAGTCGTAGAGCTTCCTGTTGTTTTGTCCTTCCTCTGGGATGTACTCGTAGTTCATGGCGTCTCTTCCTCCGATAATGAAGAACTTTCCGTCAGGGAGAGTTGCTTGCGTTGAGTACCATCTCTTCGCAGCCAAAGCCTGAGGGTATTCAACCCATCCGCAGTTTGGACATGCCGCTAGGTACCTTGCTGTGTTGGCTCCTCCTCCGTATCCTCCAGTGCTTATCATTGTTCCGTTTACGGTCAGACCTCCAGATGAGCACCATGTATCAGTGGTAAGCTATTATCAAAAGCGTATGTTAATATAAGTCCAAATAATACTATATATATTATGTATGTGAATGGGGAAATGATACATACGGATAGAGGCTTAATGGCACCGTTGTTGACATCAATGAGAACCGAATGAGCCCAACAATCGATTTTGTTGGTCTTGGCGTTGACGACGTGACATGGAACACCTGGAGGCAGCTTAATCTTTGAGATTCTCCAGATGGTTGCGTCATAGAATTGGACCTGGTTGATGAGTGGCATCAGGCCTGCATGCATAGCTGACACACCCGAGTTTTCCAAGAACAACTCCCACTTTCCAGGCCAGTTTGTCTGAGCTTCTAGAGCACCGCCTGATCTCCTTTTCCCTCCGGCTTTTCCACCGGTAGCCACTGGTTTGGCGGCCTCCACATCATCGTGGTCGTTAACGCCGTTGTTGAAGCCAGGGAGGAAGGGAAGAAACGGTAGAGGGAAGATGGCATCCGACACAGCCGCTAGCATAAGGACAGATACTGTCCATATGACTCTTGTTGAGGCTCTCATATTTTTTTTGTTATTTTTTTTAGATTTTTATTTTTTTTATTCTTCCCCGGTTTTAGTTGGGGAAATGAGAAATTATGATCCCAGGCTTATTTAAATTATGAATGCCTGAGTAGTAAGTTTTTGTCTCGGCGTATTTTATAGGTACTTGTACTAGTGTTTATTTTTAGCATTTGCTGTTTTTAAATGTGTGGTAAGAAGACGTCTTCCCTAAACAACTTCTAGTTTTGTGGAGAGTCTTAAATAAAAGAAATCATTTGGGTTTCATATCTGTCTCTTGTGCTCTTTTAGTATGACGTGGTGTTGCAGACAAAAGGTATAGATATTTCCTTAATTAGATACAGCCATATTGTTTATTTTGGATGAATGTGATAAAACTCGCATGAATTTGTTTTTTTGGCTCATTTCCAAAAGATATAATATTAATTAGAATTGGACGTTAGTTATTTATATATATATTAATATTTTTCTGATTTTTTGATGTGGAGTTTGGATTATAGTATTCCAACAGAAATTAAAAAGTCATTAACATATGAAAATGTAAATGATGAGGTCGCGTTACTCGTGTATAGGCCTGGGCATTCGGGGTCCCAATCGGATTTCGGTTTTATCCAATCGGGTTTCGGTTTTTCGGGTTTGACAAAATCAGCCTCATTCGGATTATATGAAAATTCGGTTCGGAACTGATTCGGATTCTATCGGGTTCGGGTCGGGGTTAATAAATCTTCAAAGAACCGGTACAACCCGATGTACTTTCGGGTTCGGGCCCCAATCGGTTCTTCGGTTTAAAAATATCTGATTTGTACCTACTTTGTAACCAAAACATGACTAAAATCGGGTTTTCGGTTTAAAAGTACCTGATTTGTACCTATTTTATAACCAAAACATAAGTAAAATCGATTCAAAAATAAGAATAGAACATCAAACATGATCATTCAAAATCAAACGAAAAGTAAACATAGTTATTTATAGAAAGAAAATCAAATAAATAAAAGTTTAAAACGAAAACTAAATTCTCATGAAATGAGAAACATTATTCAATTGAAACAAAACTAAAATCTAAAAACTTCAAGCTTCAACGGCCATCTTTAACCATCAACCTTCGTATAATATAATCACTAACCTTCATGTGATAGATAATTATTTTAGATGTTTAGTAATATCTTAATATATTTTGGATGTATATTAAAGATCATGTTTGGTACAAGTATTGAAATTTTGAATATTTCGGGTTTTATCGAATATCCATTTAAGTTCCGGTTCGGTTCGGATAATACCCATAACCCGAAATACCGTAAAACTAGATCCATTCGGTATTTATGTCGGGTTCGGATCGGTTCGGGTTTAGTTTTATTGGATCGGGTTCGGTTCGGATTTTCGGTTTCGGTTTATTTGCCTAGCCCTACTCGCGTAGGTCCTCTTTTTATATTTGGACCGTAGCAAAATTGTTATTGTCTTTAATCTTTATATTGGATGAACTTAATCTGTTCCCAAATAGTACAGTTCAAGAAGAAAGCAATACAAGACACAATGCATTGAAAACTAACACCAATCTATTGATTCCAAAAATATTATCGGTCATTGAAAATTACTATATGAGGGCTATTCTTGCATCAACCACGGTTGTACGTGTGCGGTTCATTGAACATGTGCCACACGGAGCAAGAAGAAAGGAAGAAAGTAAAGTCACACTGAATACAGTTGTTGTTCACGAAAATCTACATGGAAACATCCAACTGTATTCAGTGTGAATTTACTTTATGTTTCAAGTGTGCTACTTTACATTTAAATGAGATACGTATAAGCATGTTAAGCATGTGTACACTTTTTCATATGGGAAGGAGATAAGAATCACGGTGAATTAGGGTAAAGCTAACGAGGAAAATTATAGACCTAAACTGTTTTATAATGTGTGATGAATTGAAAGATTCATCTTCCCATAACGAAGGTTTGTACTTTGCAGCCCAATTGCAAGTAAATGAGAGACAAGAGGCCAAAACCAAACAACAAAATGGATCGTGCTTGTTTTTAAGTTCCATATCACATATTAACAAATATTTGGTTCACAACTTACAAGCCTCCATGAAGCCCTTTAGTTTGCTGAGAGAAAACAAGAATAGAGTCATGATTTCGATGCGGTTTTACATTACAAGTTTTAATACAATCGGATGGAGATAGATATTCACAAATCAGCTTTCACTTGTTTTCTCCTGGCTTCACTTCACAGACCTGCATGCAATGTAGACGAGAACCACTCGTTAATAGCCAAATAAAACCATCCAAGCGCTGAAAAAATGTTAAGACAGAGTGAAAGCAATCTACATAAACAATTTAGGTTCCGAACAAGAACGTAACAACGAATACAAGGCATTGGTGAATCAATACACACCATGACGTTCAAATATTCATGACCAACCAAAGATCTGTTGGCCATGAAAGGTTAAACTATCAAAAGATCAGTCCAACGGGGGCAAGGAAGATGCACCCTCGATATATAGCTTTGGTGCAAGAAAAGGAAGTGCAGCAATAAAGCAAGACAATTTCTAATAAAATGTTTTTTTTTTCACAAAGATCCAACATTTGACTCCATATTACAAAGCTAGCAACTGGATCATCATTACCTCAGATGTCAAATCCCATGTAATAAATAGAAAACGATAAAACTGACAAATAAAACAAAAAAAACCCTAATCAAAACCCTAAACATCTCAAAGGAAGATACGACACCCTACGATATTAGCATCAAACAGAGAAATGTTCTTCAGACAATGAAAGAAGAAAGTTATAATCTTTACCTCGTGAAACCGAATCAGGAAGAAGCTCGTCCTCCTTCGCAATCAAGACTCTCGTCGAAATTCTTCGAAGGGTACTTGGCGGTCACGACACCGACCTCGAAGACAAGATTATCACCGGAGGATCGAATCCCCGTGATGGACCACCACTGATAAAACGCCCTGACACGAATCCCTCGGAGTTCCGCGATCTGACCCCGCTTGATCCGACCCGTCACCTTGTCTGAATAAGTCGCGAGGTAGTTATCCGGTGGAAGCGTGATCTTGCACGTGCCGTGGAGGAGAAGCGAGAAGTCTCCCGAGGTTTTGTTGATGTAGTAGTCCTTGACGGATAGAGGGAGCAGCCCTATCGGAAAACCATGGCTCGTGAGCTCCGCGTGAGCCCGACTCGGTGCTTTGGCTTCTGGGATTGGGTCCTGTAGGGAGAGAGGTATGAGGACGAGGAAAGAGACAAGGAAGAGAGATATCTTCATGTTCGTCCCGGAGAAAACTAAAAAGCTTCAAATCCAAGAAACTTTTTAGAAGACTTCTGTTTTTTTTTGGGGACTTTTCGTTTTTGGAGACTTGGTTTTGTCGTTTTTGTTGACTTTAAATTAGTAATTTTATATTTTATTATTTTAGACGAATAATATAAAATTAACTTACACATTATTTATAAATTATTGTACTTTCTGAATTTTTAAATATTTAACAAAGATAATATAATCCAAATAAATTTAATTAATAATTTATAATATGTTTATATTTCAACATAATTTACGAAAATATGTTCCTTCTGTTTTCGTTTCAATAATAGAGTTTTTCTACACAAATTATAAATTGAGTTTTTCTATATAAATTAAGAAAACGACTTAAGATTTTTCCACAAATTAAAGAAAATATATTCTCTTTTGTTTTTTTTCATGTAATAATTTTGATGCAATATCTGATTTACGTACACTTTATTGTTTCTTTGTGTGTGCTTCATATACACAGTTAAAAAGTAAAACTGAATTGAGAAACTACCAATAATCTCTGCAAGAGCAAGATCCTTCTGAGAAATGATGGAACCTTTTAGAATCTCTAATAACGAGTCTCCTTCTCTCCATCAAAGATATTGCTTTTGCTGTTTCGTGACAATCTCCACATATTCTAAGATTTTTCCGTATGATTATTGGCTCCATTGGACTAATCACCAGAAGCCCAAACGCCATTGCAAGCTTCTCGCTATGTTGATTAATCATTTCCTCTTTCACACCTTCATCAACATCATGTAACACAAACTCTGTTCTCGATCTATATCCTAATTCATTCTTCATCTTCTTTCTAATCTCTTTAAGCTTTTTCTGTATCTTCTCTGATTCAGGGTGAGACCAATCTCCAACAACAAACTTATGAATCTTATTGCCATGTTCAATGTAGCTACACCCCGAAGCTCTTACAAGACCTTTCTGTTTCATCAGATTCCTTATTCTTGAAGCGTCTTTCCACTGACCAGAAGCTGAATAGATGTTTGATAGCATTATGTAGTTTCTACCATCATAGGGCTCTAACTCAAACAATCTCTCTGCAGCTTCTTGACCGAGTTTGGTATCTCCATAAACTCTACAAGCACCAAGCAAAGCTCCCCAAACACCAGAACTCGGCTCTATTGGCATCTCTTTGATCAATCCATAAGCTTCCTGAAGAAACCCGGATCGACCCATCAGATCAACCATACAAGAGTAATGATCTAACCTCGGCTCAACTCTGTATCTTTCCAACATTGTTTCGAAATAATGCTTCCCTTCTTCGACAAGACCCGAGTGACTACAGGCACTCAACAAGTGGGTGAAGGTTACATGATCAGGACTAATACCATAGTGATCAACCATGAGCTCAAAGTGCTTGATAGCGTCTCTTCCGTAACCATGAGTGGCGTAAGCAGCAAGCATTGCAGTCCACGCCATACTATCTGGAGAAGTCATCTCCAGAAAAACCTTAGACGAATCCTCCAACCTCCCCAGTTTTGCATACAAGTCTAGTAACGCCGTCGTTACACACATGTTTGCATCAAACCCGTAACACAAGATCATCCCGTGAATCCCTTGCGCTACTTTCACCGCCCCAATAGCTTCACAGACACGGAGAACAGTAAGAAAAGTAGCTTGGTCAGCCTTGTTCCCAACCCTTCTGCTCGCGTTGAAGCAAGCCAGACCTTCTTCAGCTAAACCGTTCTGCAAGTAAACCACAATCATCGTATTCCAAGAAACCACATTCTTCACACTCAAATCCTCAAATAATTTACAAGATGAACTCAAATCTCCAGCCTTTCCATACCAGTTGATAAGAGCATTCACAACTTTCACCTCCTCAAGCACACCACATTTCATCGCAAGCCCATGAACGCAACGTCCTTCTTCTTCTCTGCTCTTTCGATGCACACAACAAGCCGAGATAATCGACAAAAACGTAACTTCATTAGGTCTAAACTCAGATCTCATCAGCCTAGATAAAGCCTTCAAAGATTTACCCAGATAACCTGTGCCTGAATACCCAGATATCAAAGAGTTCCACGAGACTAAATCTCTCTCAGGCATTTCATCGAACAGCTTCTCTGCGCAAACTTCGTGACCCAGTCTCAAGTAAGATCGGACGAGCTGGTCTCCAATGAACCCATGACGGTAACTCACAGTCTTCACTACTTTACAGTGAAGGGAGCGGCATTTGAAAACGGAGACGCAAGAGGCTATAGACGCTATTAGTGATGAAACATTTGCCATATAAACTCCAATGAATCATAAAACGGAGAAGAAGTTCGTTCTTGAACAAAACTATGTCGTTTGGTTCTCATAGTTAGTTATATATTTTCTTCAGTTATTAAAATTTTATTGCATTATTATTTTTACTAATCTAGTTAAATTAAAAAATAAATTAACAGAATCAATTATATTGGAATCATAAAATGATATTTATTTTGTAGAAAATTATTCTAAAATGATACGTCAAAACAAACTGAATATTTAATTTATTTGACAAGTGCATGGATTAACTATGAAAATACATAGAAAAAAAAAAACTCTACATATCTTCATCTGGGAATAACTCATCCTTAAGGGAAGGAGCAATCCACTGAATCTGAATATAAGTAATCTCCCAAAGATCATCATCTTCCTTCTGCACCAATATCTCCTTCTCCTTCATCGTCCCAATCATTATAGTCAAAAGCTCAGGCACCACCTCCTGAAGCTTGTTATCACCATACTCCCCCAAATCCGCCTTCATACACGTGTCCATCCTCCTCAGCACTCCTAACCAAAACGTCCTAAACTCAGCGCTCCCCACGATCTGCTCCAAGTAGTGCAAGAACACGTTCTTGAGCATCTTCATCGCGATCTTCAACGTCCCTTCCATGCTCCTCATCTCTCTCTCCGCGTTCTCCCGCCTCGAATAGTCTAGTAACTTCTCGTGCAAGTCATCGATGGTCGGGAAGATAACATGGTCTATGCAGTAGATGCAACCGGACGGTGTGAACCCGAGATCCTCGTGCGCCATGATGAAGCTTTTCTCTAGAGATGTGACCGCTCTGTTACGTATCTCTTCGCGGCGTGCTAGCGTTGTTTTCCTGAAGGCTTCGGAGAGTTTGAGGAAGAGGTGGTGAACGAAGTTGACTCCTCTCAGACTGTTCTCTTCCACCGATGACGAGCTGCTCGTGTTGCTCGCCACGCTGTAGTTGTTTACCGTCTCCGTGGAAGCTGTCTTGTACCATTGTATCAGCATTGTAACTGACTCTGTCATGAGGTCTAGTATCGTCAAGTTCTTCTCCACCGCACTGTTTCTCAACGCGACGAAGCTGAAGGAGCAGTCGATGCAGTAAGCGTAACTAGACTGCGAGAGATGCGAGGCGTTGGTGGACATAAGACCGATGAGAGCGTCAACGGCTAGCTCTTTGGTCTCAGGATGTCTCCCGCACAGAGAAAGCAGCTGCAAAACGCTTTTCCAACCGATCTGAGTCTGGAGACTAGCGGAGTGCTCCGTGATGATCCTGCTGACGAACTCTGTTATCGTGTCGTAACATGTATCTATAATCTCTTTATCTATCTTCCACATGATCGTTATAGACCTGAAGATCAGCTCCTCCGGGAGCTGGTCTTGGAGGTTGGAAGCGAGGATCTTGATGCAGACCTTGAAAAGGCCCGGGATGCCTTTTTCGACGAACGGTATGGGCGAGAAGAGAGGGAAGTTCGCCACGTTGAGGAGGTACTCGTGGTAGCTTGGCCAGAAGGTGCTGAACCGGTGGATGTTGGATAAGGCCACGGCTGTGATCAAGTCCCAGCAGAACTTGACCGTCTCTTCTTCCTCTATCGCCGTGCTGAACTTCTGTCCTTTCCCTGCAGCTGCGTAGATCAGGGAACGGCCTAGGTTTAATACTGCCACGTCAGGTAACACCGAACTTTTGCTGAATATTTGACCTATTCTGCATTGTTTGATGACTTTGAGATTCTGCTCGAACTCGCTCATTCCGAGAGCTACTGATTCTTCCACGCTGTCTAACGCCAAGAAGTGTGAGAATCTACCCATTAAGCTAGACCCTTGTCTTCTGTTGAACTTATTTTCTTGGCTCGCAAGCATGTTTAGGTCAGGTTCTGATAAGTTTTCTTCATCTGTTGTCTCAAAATCTATAGCAGACTGTGGAAGAAGCTGAAGCTTTCTTAGTTTCAAGAGACAGTCCACGATGTTCCTCCACCCTCCTCTGATGGAATCTCCGAAGCTGTTAGCAAGCGTGAAAACCGCAAGAGTAGCCATCCTCGGTTTTATATCGTGACTAAACGCAAACAGAGTCTCTTCAGGTGTGGTGTAAGGGTTCAACAGCGTTGTGAATTTGCAAAAAGAAGCGATCAGCTCATCGAGAATGTCTTCGAGACCGTACTGCGCAACTCTTGCTATAGAGATCAGAGCGTCAACACACTCATGAAGCACTTCATCATCGTCTGAATGCTCAAAGAAGGCGGAAACAGCTGCTATAGACGGACCTGCGATGGTTGCAAACATATCTCTTCCTATTCTCCGATCAAACTGACACATACTTAGAGGTTGTGTAGTCTTTGTTCTGTTCATCAGCTCGATCCATCTGTTTGGATTCATCTCCACTGGACCTGAATGTGTAGATAAGGCGAATGCGTTTGTTGAAATGGATTGGAATAGCTCTGAGAGGTATTCTCTCGGAAGGTCTTTCCCTGCGTTGATGGCTCTGTTGTTGCGGATGAACTCATCTTCAGTCATTTTCTTCTTAACCTGAGGGTTGTGCTGATCAGTGTTGAGCATGATAAGCGAGTAGCAGAGGATATGAACAGTGTCTTTGCTCGCAAAGATCTCAGATGACTGTTGATCGTAGAACCTCTCGGAGAAAGCTTCAATCATACGTTCAATCTTTTGAGACTCTCCTGGTAACCTAAACGACTCCAAGAACGTCCTCAAGGCAGTGTCAAGATTCATGCCTGTGAACTCGAATGTATGCGTAAAGCTTTTGAGAACACTGAGATGTAACTCATCAGGATCTCCGAGGTAATCTCCAATCATCGTCTTGTCCAAACCTGGTGTGAATCTGAAGAAAGAAGCTAATGCCATTGGATCAGGAGGATCTGAGACCAAGTGGTTATACTTCAAATACTCCAAACCCTTTTTCTCATCTCTATTGAAATGATTAGCAGCTATAGCTAGCTTCCTCTTCTGTGCTTTTCTTACTCTGATATGCTCCACCCATGTCTCGAAATCCTCTTTTGGCTTCTCTATCCAAAAGGGTATATACTCGTTAATCTCAACAGGGGTTGGCTTAATGGTGTTGGAGTCTTCTTCCTCACCACCTTCATCTTCCTCTCTATCCATATTGTCAGCGATGTTGTGAATCAAGATCACAAGACCTTCAAAGGCTTGGATTTGCATAGAGGTTAAGGGACCAGATGTAGGGAAGGTGTGTCTGCATAGAACTTTGCCGGTCTCTTCGAAAACATTTCTACATATGGGATCACAATCATAGTTCACATATGCTTCAACTATGAAGGCAGGTTGTCTACAAAAATTGATTAGGCCTTCAAGAGCCACTTCTTGCAACTGAAGGAAGCCTGTGAAAGCTGTAACTTTGAGCAACACAAAGGAGAAGAAAGCTTCAAGTTGTAGCCTCACAAACCTAATAAAAGAAAAAGACATTGTTTTAGCTTTTTTAGGTTTACTTGTGAGACAAGAAACAGAGGACTTACTTGCGGAGGAAGTGATAGATGTTAAGGATACAACTAGAGATCATAGAGAGCACAAGAGGGCTAGAAGAAGCTCCGTAATGAATCAAATGATGAAACAGATCGTCTTGAACCATTCTAAGTAGCTTTGGATGTTGCCCGATTGCATCACCACTTAACTCAATGGCGCTGTTGATTAAGACCAACGCGAAAATCTGCACATCCTCGTCCGCCGTGTGGACGCTTGTCCCTTCAGAGTTCTCGACAACCTCAACAACATTGAGCAAAGAACATAAGAAATGAAAGATGTCGATGCAACAACGTATTCCATATCCGCTGTTCATGTCGATTTCGTCGGTGTCAGACTCTGAATCTTCACCACCTTCTTCTCCTCTGACTTCAAAGTCAGGTAACCTAGAGAAAATGATTTGAATCAGCTCGTGCATTGTGTATCTTCCGTTACGTTGGAGTAGATCTCCTCTACCAGCAGATTGTTGCACCACTTGGAAACATGTGTTGACGATTGTGCAAACCGCTTGGTCTTCTAGTAACTCCTGTGTTAGTTAACATCTTATTAGAAAACTTTGATCTAAAAGAGAACAAAACATTTTCAAGGTTGAAAAATGTTAAATTCAATTAGCGATAAGTGCATAGACTCTCATCGTTTATATATTAGTTCATTAATTCGTCAACTACTGATACGAGACTTTATTACCGAGGCTGGATGTTTCATAACTCCGGTCAAAACTTGAAGGATCCTCATCATCACTGCATCTTCAGATATAGAATCTGTCTTCTCCAAACGGCAGCTGGTGATCCCAGAGACAATAGAGTTCATAGCATCTCTAGCACCAGGACTTTTCTCATCAAAGATCTCAATCTTAAGAATCTTCAAGATTGAGGACAAAGCCACCGCTGTGGCACTTGCGGGGATCTCGTCGCTTTGAATGACTTCAAGAAAAGGGGAGAGGTAAACTGATGGATCGATGGTTCGCCATTCTTGCTGAGGGTTGAAGATAAGAGCTCTCAGAGATTTGAGAGATTGTTGGACTGATGAATCACAATGGTCTGTTTCTTGGGGAGAAAGGTAACTTTCTGAGATGGGTCTACGAATGACGGCAAGGACTGCACCAACCTCTGTGTTAAGCATGCATGAGATCCCTAGCTCTTTCCGTTTTGCTTTCACCACGGCTCTCTCCATGTCTCTCACCTTACCACACTCTTTTTACGACAAGGAAGAAAACATTTAGAAACTGTTTCCTTATTTATCTTGTCATGTACGGTCTTGCCTTGGTTAGTGCAAACACAAACTATATTTGGAATGTATGTTTTAGTGGCTGAGACTTAGTAACGAGTGATTTTAATTTCAAACTATTTGTCTTCACATATCAAGGAAAACTCCATCATCCACCTTTAATTTCTCTACGGCTAAAGATAGCGCTACTGGAAGCTAAGGTAAGAAATGCAAACTCAAAATTAAGACGTACTATTTGGATTAAATCTAGGTTAAATATGCTAATTTGAATAAAACTCGTTGTTAGAAAACTATTGATGAATGAGAGGAAATTCGTAATTTTGTAGTGTATTTTGAAGGGAGGATAAAAAAAGAGAAATTGGCAAGGATGCACCCATTTACGACCATAATTGGGCAAGTACCTCTGCTTAACTTTGTTATATTCCCTACCGATTTTACCCCTATCCCATGGCTTCGTTTAGTTATAGGTGTGTAAGATTTAGTGTCAGACAGCTGTTCCTATTTCCATCTAGCTTTAGTAACCGATGGACTCTCCACCTTCCCTTGACATCTCTTTTCGAGATTCCACTCTTCCTCTCTCCTCCAAAAGATGATGTATTTCTCCGTAAAAACACACAACGTCCTTTACTCTTAGAATTTTCTCCAACCTCTTTAAACTCATTCCCAAAAAAATTTTGCTCCTCCTTTACTCCCAGAATTCCCTATAACCTCCTTAAACTCATCCCTAGATAATTTTGCTCTTCTTCTCCTTTGTTGTTATCTCCGCACCATCTCTCGCTCTTCCATCTCATATCTCTCCGACAGTTAGTTGCTCCACTGGATGATTCTTCGTTAAAGTCTCTGATTTTTATGCCGCTTATGTCGCCGTTTCCACCGTTGATGACCAGTGACACGAGGAGGTTGAGCTTGGCTTGGATGTTATCAATTGTTAGTTTGTATCTCAAATCTTAAACCATAAAGCGTCGTTTAGGTCGACAATTAGTTGTGTATATGTTAAATTTCTTTTTTACACGCTAATTTTTTGGATATCAATATTGTAGACTAGTCAATTATTCCAATAATGCTTAGCTATGTATCACTATTATATTTTATTTTAGCAGTAAACATGATATTATATCAGCTAATCTACTTGCTTAACCTTTCATCAGTGTATAAGACTGTTATGGGTTTCTGTGGTAATCATAAACTATGTTAGCCGATGCATTGTTGAAGTCTTTTACTGTCTTAAGGTGCAAAGGAGTTCCTCAAATCTCCAGTCCTGTCGGTACACCCTCATGATTGTGCTCCTCCTTTAAGCTCATGCATTGCATGGCATTAATGTATGTAAAACCATGTATTTTGATTATTTTAAAATGTAGTTAAGTTACGGTGGACTTCTTCATAATCATTTTGTCTCTAACAATTTTATTAGGTCTTTTCAAAATAGGTGTAAACTGTATATGTACCGCTAAGCATTTTTTTAATTGCTAACTTAATTTTTGAGTGAAACAATTTTTTTAATGTATTTAAATTATATATGTTTCTTATTTTTTTCAACCATGATTTGTCTTACAACATAACCCAAATACAATGTTGGTTAATCACATTTGTTATTTGATAAATATATTCGTACACGTTAACATTTTATTTAACGAGTACATTTTAATTTAACAATATTTTTTGCTATTACTAATAATGCTTACGTCTTTATACAAAATATTTTCTAAACTGTTCTCAATATGCTTGTATCCATCTTTCCATTCACAAGTAATGCAACCCCGGGTAATTTGCTATATGCTATTTTGTCATTATTAAATTTTATAATGTTGCCCTACACACTATTTGTCTTAAAACATATCCCAACTGCAGTTATGGCTAATCACATTTCATTCACAAATATCACAATTTGGGAAACACCTTAGCAGTCTGTTAGTTGATATTTCTATGTGTAAATGTTAACATTTTATTTAACAAGTACAAATTAACATAACTATATTATTTTAAAATTACGAATAAAGAAATATTCCTTAAACCTTATACTAGATCATATTAAATCATACAGAAATACTTTATGCTAAAGTTTCGTAGTTATTTCTAGCAATCTATTAGCTGATATTTTTATACGTAAACGTTAACATTTTAGTTAATAAGTACATATTAACTTGATTATATTATTTCATTATTGCCAATAAAGCTTATGTCTTTATACTAATAAATCTTATGTCTTTATGTCTAATATTTCCGAAGTACTACACTAAATCATACTTAATCATACAAAGAAATATCTTATGCTAACATTTCATATTTGTCTCTAGTAATCTGTTAATTGATATTTCTATGCGTAAATATTAACATTTTGTTTAACATGTACAGCATCATTAACCGATAAATAGTTTATTAACTGATATATGATTTGTTAGCTGCTACAAACTTGGTATATTTTTCGTCGTTAGCGTCTAATACTATTTTTATGTGTACATATATCCCATACATGTTAGATGATATATATTACTATGCTTTAGATATTACACATTAGACTAATTATAATTTGACCACAAATTAGTTTCAGCTAACATAATGTGTACCCGAAAAATTCAAGAGTTATACACTGTGTAAAATAGGTAACATTTGACAAACAACATAGTTAATCGTTAATATATATTGGATATGTAACACATCATATTAACTGCTATAGAATATCTTATTGATTTGGTAGCTAATATATGATTTGTTACATGATAACTTTTTGTGTAGTTTGATTCATTGTTTGATAAAAAAAGAATGAATATTAAATATTATGTAGCATAAAACTTTCTTTAACTAACTATGAAAATGAGAAATATCCTACAAATGTATCAATGTTTAATATTGTTTTAAAGTACTACATGTTTTGATATATTGTTGTATCAAATTAGGTATCATCTAGGAGAGCATATACTAAACAATATATTAATTAACAAACAATCTATTAGAAAACGTATCAGTTAATAAATCATGTAACCGCTAAAAAATATGTATCAGTTAACAAATTGTTGTAAACATGTAAGATTTGTTAACAATGTATGTCCCATCCAATAGTAGTTCTAACACCTAACACCATATATAGTTGTTATTAATAATGTAACAACAAAATTGTTATAGTTATTTGGTCCATGTTTTGTAGACTCCATACCGCATGGCATACGTCCATAAGAACTTCATCGCTAGCCTGCACCCAACCCTGCTCCCTCATACCTGATACGGTCAAACATGTTATTAACTGTTAACTATATATATTTCATGAGAATACTTATTCTGAATTTTATCTAACCTCTACTTTAACACCACATCGGTCGACATGAAATCTCTAGGATCCTTGATGAACTATTTCTCATTCACCAACCACCAGTGGCGCAAGCTGTCCCATTTTTCTTCTTCTCATTCGTAATTATTTTATTTAAAATAATCAAAGAAAGTTTTTTGCTTATCAGTTAAGTCATTTGGTATATGAAAACATTGACAATAGCAGCTACAAACAAAATTATAGCTAAAAAAATTATTATCTACTACACATTTTTGTTCCGCAGCTGCAACCCTTTCGTTCTTCAACACCACCGTCACATTTTTCTTTTATTTCCCTTCTTCTATGTGAAACACTTGCATTACATATCTGAAAAGATCTAGATTTATGAATTTGACCTAATTATTAATTTCATTAAAAATCAAAAGAAAACTTGTTCGTCATTATTGTCGTCATTACTAATATCGTGAAAATTAGAAGATGAAGCAAGTAAAGAAGAGTAAAGAGAACAAAGGAGACTCATTAACTTTCTCTTCCTCCTTCCACCTTCTCTCTTTGTGCTCTGCCCAGATCCTATCTTTTTTTCTTACACAAGACTCACAAAGTTTCCATCTTCAAAATCATAACATTTTCTTTAGATCTTGATATTTACACACATTTTCGTCATCAGGGATGCAAAATAAAAAAAACCATTATTTCTGAATTTCAAATCAGAAAATTCTAAGAATGAAAAATTTATGGGAGGATTGAATGTAGGACATTTAGGTGTTTTTTTATCAAAAAGAATGCTTTTAGATGATGGAGTTTATCGAAGAAGGAGATGGAGCTGGGAGAAAATTTTATGGGGAAGAGTGAGATATGACTGACCTATGTGCAGACCTAAAGGGTCAAACAGTATCCTATACGAGGGGTGTTTTCGTCATCTATGATACCAAATGGCATAACTAAACCTGCTTATGTTCCATCGTGTATAGATTGCTAATTTGGACCTCTATTAGGTATATACACCTAATTGTCCCATAAAAAAGTCGTAAAACTATTTTATGATCACAAAATAATATCTTCCACTGATTTCGATAAAAGAAAAACTCTTCAAGTACTAATTTAGTGCACCTTCATCATTTAAAATAAATATACAGATGTATAATGGATTATCTAATAAACATGTTCATTTGGAGTATTGGAATGAGAAATGACCAAAAGAGATATAAAGAAATTATTTGGATAAACAGTAACCACATTTTTTAGTCTCACTATGTTTCTAGCTTTCCCTAAGGAAAAATTAAAAGATTGGCAAAAACAGTGATTTTCACAGTTGGGTTTATGATTCTGATGTTTAAGGCTACGGTTATTGGACCAGGTAGAATTATTGTCGCTGTTGAAGGCATGGTCT
Source organism: Brassica juncea (assembly GCA_018703725.1). Classification (NCBI taxonomy): domain Eukaryota; kingdom Viridiplantae; phylum Streptophyta; class Magnoliopsida; order Brassicales; family Brassicaceae; genus Brassica; species Brassica juncea. Next base: position 53,205,078 of record CM031936.1, on the reverse strand, counting down.
AGAAAATTCGTTGAGGTTGAAGATCCAGATAGTTTATTTTTCTAACTTGCTTAATTTAGTTTGTTTTGGTTGTAGATTCTACAAGTTTAATTACTATTAAGTCTAACTCGAATGTGTTTGATCTTAAATTATGATTATAATTATAATTACAGGAAAAAGTAAAACAAATTTTCTACAATATTTATGAAACTATACCAATTGAATTATGTTGAAATTTTTGTATAAGATAAATTGTATTTTCCAAGAAATAAAACATCAAATTTCTTAATTTAGATATTAATTAACCTTTCGATCAATTCTTTCTATTTTCATGTTTTACATCATTAAATCCATTTTGTTGTTTAAATAAAACAAAACGGTTAGAAACAAATAATTATCTGATCTTGACGATGGTGATGTTATTAGAATCGTTGAAAATTGACATTTCCAGTTTCTATTTCTTTTGAAAAAATCAATAGATTGGATTTTTTCTCAAAGAAAATCTATAGATCCTATTTGAAATCTGGCTAATGTAATACAACACAAAAATTTCCTAAAAAGAATTGGGAATATCTTCAAAAAGAAGATAACAAAATGATGTTGCATAAGAAGAAGCAAGATGGATCAGAAGAAAGGTTCTTCAGATTTTAATCTTGGTATTGTAATGTTTTCTAATCTTATCTTTGCAATCGATTGTATTTCTGTTATTTTCTAAATTTCTAGGTGGTATTATTCAATTGTGGATTTAAAATTAATTCTATAGGTTTTATAATCTATTTGTTATTCAATGATTGATTGTAAATTCTATTTTCAAATCTAGTGTTATTGGTTATTACATTTAAAATATTTCAACTAAAACATTTTAAATTTAGTATTATTGGTTCTTAGATTTACAATTTTATTTAAGTAAAATAGTTGTTAAAAAAAAGTATCTGACCGGAATCCGAAATCAAACGGGGAATGTAATACGGATCCGGGTCGGGTCAATCTCGAAATGGGCAGGCTACTACCAACTGCTGAAAAATATCAAAATCGGAATCATCTTCTTCTACCCTGAATCAAAAACCCTAAGCTCTCCTTCTTTCGCGCCGGAGTGCGATCGATTACAATGCATGGCCACGGCGATGTTCACTTCTCGTCATCTTCCATCAGAATCAACCCCGAATCTTCTCACGACCACCACCCTCTCCTCGCCAATCTCCAATCCTGCTCCAAAACCTTATCCTCTCACCTCTCCAACACTCGTCTCTCACTCACTCGAATGCTCGACTCGCTCAAGAATCGCCGCCACACCTCTCCGCGAACCCGACCCGTTCGTCGCCACAATTCACCGACTCAGATGCTCAATTCAATCACACAGCTCATGATTGGCAGCAAGTCTCCGCTACTCTCACTCTCACTTATACAATCTACACAATCGATTTGGTCTGAGAATAACGCAATAACCACGGGACTAAGCTCGCCACTGCTCTGCTGCGCGTCTCTGTCACTAAACAGGCCCATCGAGTCGACGACGACTCAGTCCGTTGAGGGGAAGGATGCGATACAGCAGCAGAGTCAGAAGGGTCACTCATCGGTGAGTCGGAACGCGGAGGAGCGAGTTCTGATCAGCGAGGTGTTGGTGAGAACCAAGGATGGAGAGGAGCTCGAGAGGAAGGACTTGGAAGTGGAGGCGTTGGCTGCTTTGAAGGCTTGCCGAGCCAATTCGGCGCTGACCGTTCGAGAGGTGCAGGAGGATGTGCATAGGATTATAGAAAGTGGCTACTTCTGCTCTTGTACACCTGTTGCTGTTGATACTCGCGATGGGATACGTTTGATGTTTCAGGTAGATTTTATACATTATTATGATTGCTCTTTTCAAACAGATGAGAAAGAAAAAAAAAAGGAGTCTCTTTTTTTTTATATGTTTTGGGATGAAAATAATTCTTGTTTTCTTGGCACAAGGTAGAACCAAACCAAGAGTTTCGTGGGCTAGTCTGTGAAAACGCAAATGTTCTTCCTTCAAAGTTCATACAGGAAGCTTTCCAAGATGGGTTTGGTACGCTTCCTCTATTCTGGCTTGTTTTTTCTTCTGTTATGATGTACGTATGATTTAATTCGTGCCATCTCTTTGAGGGTTAAATGGATTCATGACTCTGGAACCTGACAAAATTTCGAGTAAAGTGTGTAACGCATAGTGTAAAATGTGTGTGCTTTAGCCTATAGCCTAATAGCCTTGAATGGAGAAGATAGAATATGGGTAGGTATAATCCCAAGTTGTTATCAGACATAATACTGCTTATGAATTCATTTGAAGTTGCTTTCAGTTTACATGTATGTCTATTAAGACTAATTAGTTGGGATCCTTGTGTTTAATTGGCTGAGGGAATTGTTAGTGAATTGTGGTGTGAAGTTTTGTAGGAAAAGTGATTAATATAAAGAGGTTGGAGGAAGCTATCACATCCATCAATGGCTGGTACATGGAGCGTGGTCTTTTTGGAATTGTAAGAGTTCTTTGTACACCGTAACTATTTTTTCCGGAAAAAATAAATTTACTCACTGGATTCAATCGCTTATGTGGTTGTTATTAACCTTCATTGTGTTGTCTACCATTGCAGGTTTCTGATGTTGATACGCTTTCCGGAGGTATAGTAAGGCTTCAAGTTGCTGAAGCAGAGGTTAACAACATATCTATCCGATTCCTTGATCGTAAGACGTAAGTTGGTACCAGTCCCTCTCCTTTTCATGAAATTAATATTGCTTTGAATTATAAGTGATTTTGGATGGCACTGCCAGTTTCCTTTTATTTCAATTATTAAGTGATTTTGGATGGCACTGCCAGTTTCTTTTTATTAGGATCTTCATTTGATAACGGTGTCTTCTATGTTTAGTGGCGAGCCAACTAAAGGGAAGACAAGGGTGGAGACAATACTACGGCAGCTTACAACAAAGAAGGGACAGGTATTTTTTGGACTCTCTCAGCTTAGATGTAAAGATAAGCTAGTAACTAGACGTCTTAGTTAGCTGGGCTGTTAGAAACCACTTCTGATGGTATCATTTATTCATGAAATCCTTTGGAAATCTTATTTTAAATTTAACTTTGATCACTCTCGAAGGTTTTATACTGTGTTTACATTCTCCAGTTGACAAAAACTGAAAGCTTCTTCGCAAATTTTACCGCAAATAGTTTTGTGCGTGACTCTCCAAGATGCTGTGGGCCTCTATATATAGATCTTGCCTAATCTGGATTATAATCGCTGTAGGTCTACAGCATGCTTCAAGGGAAAAGGGATGTAGACACTGTGCTAGCCATGGGAATCATGGAAGATGTTAGTATTATTCCTCAACCTGCAGGTGGTGAGTGAATATATTCCTCGATTCTGATCTAGTTTCACTCTGTGCTTAAGGTGCAGTAGCATGAGTGGAGAAACTAAATGCCTTACTTATCCATCAGCCACCTTAACAACAGCTTTTAGTATAGCTGAAACTTTCTACTCTGCCTTGTTTTTCCCTGGAAATATTAGATAGTGGAAAGGTTGATTTGATCATGAACTGTGTCGAGCGTCCCAGTGGAGGCTTCTCTGCTGGTGGTGGGATATCTAGTGGGTACGTTTAGTTGTTAACTACATACAGCGTTTCACTTCTTTTTTTCTTTCGTAGCTTGACAATAAAGTTTGTTTATTTCTTATTTGTAGAATCACGAGTGGCCCCCTATCAGGACTAATTGGAAGGTAAAATCATGTGACATTTCTGTCTTCTGTAGCAGAGAAATCTGTATATACCATTTGTGAGGATTCATTTTTAGTTGTGGCGCAAGCTGGGTTTATTTAGTGAAGACATTACTGGTGTAATTGAAGTTATTATTTCATGCAGCTTCGCTTATTCCCACCGTAATATATTTGGAAGAAACCAGAAGTTTAACGTTTCCCTAGAGAGGGGTCAAATTGACTCTATCTTTCGTATAAACTACACTGATCCATGGATTGAAGGAGACGACAAGAGGACATCCAGATCTATTATGGTTCAGGTAAAACCTTTACTGGTTCTGGCTCTTTTGTGTGTCTCAGTGAGAATGTTAAGTTGACTAATAGACTAACTAGCTTCATACTGTGCTAGAATTCGAGAACTCCAGGGAATCTTGTTCACGGCAATCAACCAGACAATGGTAGTCTGACAATTGGTCGGGTTACCGCAGGTATTGAGTACAGTCGGCCATTCAGGCCAAAGTGGAGTGGTACTGCTGGACTTATATTTCAGGTATCTACTGTCCTCGATATTTTTCAGTTTCTGTGGAACACAATCAACAAGCATCACCATAAGTTCTGTCTGCACTGGATCTTGCACACTATCTATGTTTACCTTATTCCCGTTTTTGTGTTAATGTTCCAGCATGCTGGTGCTCGTGATGAACAAGGGAACCCTATCATTAAGGACTTCTACAGTAGCCCTCTAACCGCAAGGTATATATGTGTTCCAAAGAGTTGTGCTCACTGTCTCCACCAATGCTGTATTTGGCCATTTGAATTTGATGCATTCTACTTTTATGTTTGCTCGTGTAGTGGTAAGACCCATGATGATACCTTGCTAGCTAAATTCGAAAGCATTTATACTGGCTCAGGTGAACATGGATCAACAATGGTCAGTCTCAATCCTCTTTTGGTAATTACATTGTCCTCTTCGTCTTTTTTCTACGCTTAAATCTATCTGTATTTCTATACCAGTTTGCGTTTAACATGGAACAAGGGCTTCCTGTTTTGCCCGAATGGTTATTTTTCAATCGAGTGAATGCTCGTACCAGGAAAGGCATACACATTGGACCAGCTAGTTTTCTATTTAGGTATGCTAACCTCCTTGCCGCAGATCATTTCTTTTAATCTCCATTCGCCTTTTTGATTCTAATCACCATTTCCCAAGTTGTATATAGCTTATCTTACCTTGTTCATGTTTTACAGTCTGTCAGGCGGGCATGTGGTGGGAAACTTTTCACCTCATGAAGCATTCGCCATCGGTGGAACAAACAGTGTAAGAGGTTACGAAGAGGGCGCTGTAGGATCTGGTCGATCGTATGTAGTTGGTTCAGGGGAGGTCTCTTTCCCTATGGTAAGACTTTTCTCTGACAGTCGTAAGATCTTGTTTCCCAGTCGTGTGAATACTGTGACTCTCATTCTTGCTCTTTGTTGCAGAGAGGACCGGTCGAGGGTGTCCTTTTTACGGATTATGGTACTGATCTGGGATCAGGACACACCGTCCCAGGTATAGAGACTAGGCACCTTTTGCATCTTACCATATTTCTTGTAAAAGTTTAGGAATCTCGCAAGTAACCTTCTCTTTGTTACTTTCTGTCCTTAAGGTGATCCAGCGGGGGCTAGGCTGAAGCCTGGAAGTGGTTACGGGTATGGTTTTGGGGTGCGTGTCGATTCTCCGTTGGGGCCTCTACGCCTTGAATATGCCTTCAACGATAAGCACGCCGGAAGGTTCCACTTTGGTGTTGGCCAACGGACCTAAAGTTATTTACCAGTCTCATCTGCTTTTGTTTCTAATTATGTTTTCTTGCTCTCTGTCGTACATTTATTTATCTCATCTCCTTAGTTAACTCACTGTCTTATGTAGATTTTACTCATTTTTGAAAACTCTTGAGATTCATTTTAAAAAGCAAAGATTAGATGAAAATTTTGTGTTATATACGAAGACCTCCTTGCAAGGGTTCGATAATGTTATGGTATCTTGAGGAATATGGAGAGCTCCGAATCTCTCTTCATTGATAGAATAGAGATGAGACTTGGAGTCTTCAGATATGCCATTAACCTTTGTCATCTTGTACCTCCACTGTTGAAGATGGTCGTTAAGAAGCAATCTGTAGATTTTGTTACATGAAACTACAAACATATAAAAAATAAAAACTCTTTTGGTGCATAGTGGGCATGGACTGTTAGAGAATGGCCTTGTGGTGACATCCAAACAAAACCGAGGCCATTAAGACAATCATGATACGCATAAAAGTTGCAAATTTTCTTTATGAACTAGAGTTATTATTTACATCATGTGGGAGTTAAAATTATGCTAATGTTATCATATGATATATATATATATATATATGTATATGTATCTTATTCTCATATCAAATACGATGAATACTGCTTTATATTTTTTTGATTCCACATTATTCAAATGAATGCAAACGGATCTCCGATTGTATTCAGCGAATTAAATATAATCTAACAAGTAAACATTTGATAAAACGAAACATAGTAGCAACCGCCTATCGGTTGTATAGTTATCGAAATAAAGCAAAACTATTATTTAGTTTTATATTTTGGTTGGATTTTCTTTTACGATTACATTTTGAAATTTTCTTTTACAATTACTTATCTTTTTCACTATCGTAATTTTTGTAATCATGTATTATTATACGGGACATTTTAGAATAATGTCAAATTCATGGCAATTGGCAAGTCACCTTATTGACTTCCTAGAAAATGTTTGTTTGTTCGTGAATTGGACCTTGACTCGATCAATTCCTCTTTTTTCTGCAAAAAAACTTGGGTCAATTTGCGTAAAATGCTAGTAACAAAACTCCAGTTATTTAGGAGTGAACTTGGTTCGTTTATTTTATTTGTTAAAGAACGTAACAAACTCCATGTGTTTAATTACTCCCTAATTTTCTGAGAGAGAAATGCTATTGTACGTTTATTATTCCTTTAGAAAAATCAAATGATATTCTCTTTAGTCACTTGTAGCCAACGCTAACAACCTTTATTAAAGGAGAGTTGTTGTCATCTTAAAGCAATTAATTTTTTTTTCTTCTCATTATCATGAAAGACCAATTAAACCTAACCCTATCTATATATATAAGAAAGGAAGAAACGCTTCTTCACTTGTAGCTTTGCCATTATCGTTAGATATTCATCTGGCTCTCGGTGTTGTGCTAAGTTAAAGACGTACTTCTCTTTCAGGTTGATCAAACGCGAGAAAGTGTTACAAAACAGCAATCCTTCAAACATAAATGACAAAAGGTGTTTCTAGTTTTCCTTCATCGAAAGTGTTTCTTCGGCCAGTTCTCGTTCTCGACACAACTTCTTCTCCTTCTCCGGAGATCGATCTGCGAAAAAGGTTCTATTTTGATTCATAAATAATACATCATCCAATTGTGTTTTTATTTTTTATTCATATATAAATACGGTAGAGATCGAAGCTTTAAACTCACAAATCTAGCCGCCACATTATAAAGCTTTACTTGTACATAATTTTCTAGGGTTTCTTTTAGGGTATTGATATAGTCGTTTGTGTTGAATTCTATGCATAAATTTGAAGAAATATATCAAGTTAGTAATTTCTATATACATCCTTGTGTTATAGTTTTTTTTTTTTTGTAACACTTGTTATAGTTTGTTATTCTTCTAATAATCACATGCTAACTTCGTACAGATACCTTAAATGGCGGCTATGGATCCGAGAAATAACCTCTACGTTGCTCCGCTAGAGGTACGTAAATAAATACTCACTCCTATTCAAAATATATGTGTATAAGATTTTTCATTTAAATTTTTTTGAAATTCAATTTAATCTAACTTTAATATTAACGTCTGATTTTCCTTCAATAATATTAATAAAAAGGAATTAAAAGAACCAAGTTCAAGAATTACTGTTTTTGTAACGATTATAACATAAAGACATCATATCTGCTGGCTAGTTGTTTTGGGATATTCATAAAAAGAATGTTTAACTTGAATGCGACAAATTATTTCAAGGAGCGGGAGAGAGATGAAGATTTTGAAGTTGGTGAGTTGGTAGAGGTTACAGATAACCAAAGTGTGGCATCTCTCAAGTCCAGCGATTCTGACCTTAAGAAGAAGACTAATGATGAGGAGACAAAGGAGAAAGGTGGCTGGACTAATGCACTCATTTTGCTAGGTACACTTTCCATGACATAATTTTTAGACGTACATGAATTTATGTAATTTGACCAAGAAATGAAAGACATGTACACACTCTTCTTGTTTTTTTTACTGTCTTCGTTGTGTTTCTATCCCTGTACAGGAAATCAAGGACTAGCGACATTAGCCTTCTTCGGTGTGGGAGTGAACCTGGTTCTGTTCCTAACGCGTGTTATGGGACAAGGCAATGCAGAAGCTGCAAACAACGTAAGCAAGTGGACAGGAACAGTTTACATGTTTTCACTTGTGGGTGCATTTCTCAGCGACTCCTATTGGGGTCGTTACTTGACATGCACTATCTTCCAAGTCATCTTCGTCCTCGGTGTGAGCCTCCTCTCTTTCACTTCTTGGTTCTTCTTGATCAAACCTAAAGGTTGTGGCGATGGAAACTTTACATGCGACCCTCCGTCTTCCCTCGGGGTTGGTATCTTTTATTTATCCGTTTATCTGGTAGCGTTTGGATACGGAGGTCACCAGCCAACGCTGGCTACTTTCGGCGCTGACCAGTTTGGTGATAATGATAAAACCTCCAAAGCTGCGTTTTTCAGCTACTTCTACTTTGCACTCAACGTTGGATCTCTCTTTTCAAACACAATCCTTGTTTACTTTGAGGATAGAGGCTTGTGGACTTTAGGGTTCTTGGTGTCACTAGGCTCTGCCATTATCGCATTGGTGGCCTTTCTTGGTCCAACAAAACGTTATCGTTATGTCAAGCCTTGTGGGAACCCTTTGCCACGTGTGGCGCAAGTGTTCGTGGCTACTGCTCGGAAGTGGAGTGTTGTTAGGCCCGAAAACCACCAGGAGTTGTATGAAGTCGAAGGCCCTGAATCAGCCATTAAAGGAAGTAGAAAGATATTTCACAGTACCAAGTTTGTTTTCTTGGATAGAGCAGCAGTGATTACAGATGATGACAGGTAACAAACCAAACATAAACAACACATGCTTTATATCACTGTTCTAAAAATCGGTCTAGGCGGCAAAGATCTTTAAAAAAAAATTATCTACGTACTGCCTGACTATTTTTTGAACAATGTTTTATACATAAGTGTCCTATTTTTTATGAATATTTTTCTTGATCAATATAATATAGGAATGGGACGAGGAACAACGCGTGGAGGTTATGCAGTGTAACACAAGTGGAAGAAGCAAAATGCGTGATGAAGATGCTACCAATATGGCTATGCACTATAATCTACTCAGTGATCTTCACACAAATGGCTTCACTGTTCGTGGAGCAAGGTGACGTTATGAACGCATACTTAGGAAAATTTCACATCCCGGCGGCAAGCATGTCAGTCTTCGACATATGCAGCGTCCTAATATCAACAGGAATCTACCGCCACGTTATATTTCCATACGTGAGACCCACGGAACTTATGCGGATGGGTATAGGTCTGATCATAGGGATTATGGCAATGGTGGCAGCAGGGTTAACAGAGATCCAACGGCTTAGACGTACCGTCCCGGGTCAAGTGGAGAGTGAGCTCTCGATTCTGTGGCAAATTCCACAGTATGTTCTTGTGGGAGCGAGTGAGGTGTTCATGTACGTTGGACAGTTAGAGTTCTTCAACGGACAGTCACCAGATGGTTTAAAGAATCTAGGAAGCTCGTTGTGTATGGCTTCGATGGCGTTAGGTAACTACGTGAGTAGTATGATGGTGAATATTGTTATGGCTATAACCGCGAGAGGGAATAGCCATGGGTGGATACCTGAAGATCTAAACAAAGGTCATATGGATCGGTTTTATTTTCTGATTGCGGTATTAGCTGGTATTGATTTCGTGTTTTATTTGGTTTTTGCAAAGTGGTACCAACCCATAAGCCATGATGAAGATAGCATCAAGGGAACTGGTGTGAAACGGAAGGCTATCTCAGAGTTGGACCAAGTTTAATTTTCTTTTCTTTTAGCTAAAGTCATCTTTTGAGGTGTTTTTTTAGACGAATAAGTCGTCGGGAACAATCTTTGTTAGTTTCTTATAGTTTCAAATGCTTGTTAGGGATAATGAATAATAATAGATTGTTGTTAAAGAGTCTCTTGATTCCTTTGCTTTAACAAAGAAGTTGGTTCGTTCAAGTAAATGTTTCAAGAAAATGTTTTGTTATCTTCTTATGTATTGACAAAACAACTCATTGTATTAAATGTTTTGATATTTGATGTATATTCATTTAAATATAATTCTTGGATCCCCCTGCTTGCAAAGGAAACTTGACCACCTCCTGTTTAATCGTGTGCATGATCTTTTAAAAAAAAAATATATATATATATAAAGCATATATATTCTTGTTTCAAAAATAACATTTGCTAAAAATATTAAGATATGTTTTATATTTTGATTTACGATTTTATTATTAGAGTTTATAATTTATTATTTTGGAGATGGTAGTTAGGATAAGTTTTTGTGTTGGAGTAGTTTACTCATTTTATCTTTTAATAAATACTGTTTTATTTTTTATTTATTTTTGTGTTATTTTTCTCATAATTTATTTTGTGCTATTTAAGAGATTTACATGTGTAGAAAAACTGATTATTGTTAGTATTAGTCCAATCTCATTCTGATTTAACCAAATTTGGTTCATGTTAACAACAAAATACAGAAAGATTAAGACAAAAGATTCACTGAAATAAACACTAAAGCGAGATTAAGGTTGAACATAGTACTTTGAGAGAGAGAGAGACATAGATTAGGGAGAGAACAAAGTGGCATAGATTTCCAAAAACACTTGAACTATGACACTGTGGTGTTGAAGAGAGTTCAAAGAAAGAAAACACTGAAGAAGCTTTTGCAACTCAGCCGCAGCAAATATCTGTCTCTCAACAATCATCTCCACCATTGACGTCCTGAAATCCTCGTACGGATCCTCCGACTTTTTCACCACCGCAAAACTCTCCCCCTTGGAAGATTCCGAGGAGAAGCTTCTAGAAGAAAAGAGTGTATCTGTACCGTCACTCTCTTCTTCTTCGTCCTCGCTACAAGACCAGCACCAAGACCCACTTGACTTAAAACGAGAGGCGAGGAGAGAGTCAGAAGCAAACTGAGATGATCTTTGCTTCCTCTTTGTCTTAATATTCTTTCGTAAGTCTCTAAACGAACGGCTTCCTTCGTAGAAAGGGTTTGGTGGGAAGGCAGAGAACGTGTTAGGCTTAGGTTTGTGACGGTCCACGCGTGGTGCTTTGGCTTTAGGTTCGGTAAGGAAGAATCTATCGGAAGAGGTTGTGTTACTCGCAACAGCAGAAGTGTCGACCACGTCGTGTAGGTCTCGTGGTCGGCAAGAGCTTAGTGATGACCGGACTATTCTTGGAACCTTGAGCCTCATTCTTTTCTCCATGTTAGAGAATATCGATGTAGAGAGAGAGAGATAAGGCTCTCTCAGCCGCCAAGTTTTCAACTTTCAGATCTGGGCCTCTCCGGTGATTGGCGTTTCTTGCCGGTTCCGGAGAGGTCCCCAGCCTCTTTCTGTTGCTTTTACTTCTTATGTTCGTTGTTTCTGATCCGTGCGGGAGTGTGTTTCTTTTCGGTGGTTGTTAACTCGGTCTTGGCTTACCGTTTCAATGGTGCTCAAGGTGCTGTGTTTCATCGTCTATTTCTGATGGGTTTTTTTTTTCCTTGGTGGCTTTCTTCTTTCCGTGGTGTGATTCATGGTGAAGATATCGGCTTGTCGTCTCTTGTGGAGTAGACAGATTCTTGTTTTGACAGTTGGTTACAACCGGTCTCGTTCGTGGTCTCTCGCTATCTTTGGTAGCGTTGTAGGTTCGTTTTAGCAGTTGGACTTGCAAAGCTTTGGTTTCTGATTTGTCCTTCAACAGTGGTTTCGTTCTGGTTTTGCTTGTTACTCAGTTTGAGCTGTTATGGTGAGTTGGATGAATTGCACTTGTGGCTTCGCCAAGGTCTCTATCTACCTTGGGACGAGGGTTAAGCAAGAGATTCATTATCACCTTTATCCCAATCTGCTTTTATGTTGGGGCTTTTAACATTCTAGTTGGAGTTTTTTTCTCTAGTATCTAGTCATGTTGAAGAAGCTGTGCCTAAGAGGAGTGCCCTATCTTGGTTTTGGTGCAACGGTTCGGGTCATGGTGTTGATTATCGTTAATCTCAAGTTGTTGGCTGAGTTTTTCCGGCTCCATAAATCGTTTTTCTCCTCGTATTCCTCAGTTGATTTCCAAGCTTTTGATCTCGGTGACTCATTATTTGGAGCACAATATAAAGAGTCAAGCTTGTATGTTTATCACTTTCTACTTTTTGAATGGTATCTATTGATATCGATCTTGTAATGGTTTTCTTGTAATTGTCTATGTGTGATCAATTTGGTCATAAACTTAAATATATTACAATGAAAAAAAAAAAAAAGAGAGAGAGAGATAAGGAAAGAAAATGACTATTGAACAAGATGTATTAAAGGAGGAGTGTCATAATATAAGACTTTTGAGGGAAGGAGATAATAAATTCTCTGTTATTTTTTATTTCTTGTTTTGGTTTCTATTTTTTTTTTTGTAATATTAATGATAATTTAATGATTACTACTTTTTACGTTTACTCATTCTGAAATTTCTTTTGTCTTTTCTTTGTCGTCTTTAACTTAAACTATTGGAATAGCTGACACCAAAAACATACCGTTGGAATTTCCTTCTTGCTCTTTTCTTTTTGTATTTATTTTGCGTATATACACTTGAGGACTTGACCCTTCTGTGCTCGTTTTAAAAACATATAAAAACATTTTAATTTTGAAAATTTTGACATAAACTGTGTTTTGTAATGTTTGTCATCTTGTAGAAGTCAGTTCTCTCTTTAGCTTTTCGAAATCCTTACCGTCAGGAAATTTTTGAAGTTTTTTCTTGTAGTATACTAGTATGTATCAAGATGAAACGTTCTCTTTAATTTTCAATTTTTTTTTTGCATTTTTAATTATTCTCTTATTAAAGTTCATTACTAAAAAAATAATAATAATAAAGTTCATTACTAATATTTTTTATGATTTTTGTGTATGATAATATTTTTTGTGTGTATGATAAACATACAGTAATTAAGTGAAGATAATAAGCATTCATACGTTAAAGTTGCAAATTACAATTTACTTAACATATCCAATTGAAACTTTATCCCCAGAGTTCGTGCATCGGTTATTGAATCTTGCTTGAGTGTGATCGTTTTATTCAAAAAGGTAATGAAATTCGAATTAAATGATTGAAAATGAAAATTATGCAGAAAGGTGGTGCACGACGATCACTAAAAGTCAAAGTATGTTGAACAAGTAAGATGTTGCTATTTAAAAAATAAAAGAAAATTTGACTTTTTAAACAAAAAGGAGAAACATTTACCAATAAACCAAAAGTTGCTAGCAATATTTATTTTCACAAAAGTGCCTAACATTCCTTCTATTCGCCATGTCTTTGGGTCTCTAGGCTGTTATGCACCTTGCTTTAACTTAATAGAATGAAAATCAAAAACATTCAAACATCACTACAACAAATTAGATGCATAGAGACAATACAATTCGTTTCTATATTTATTACTATTTCTGTAGATTGAGACAATACCAAAATGAACAACCAAAATGTTGTAATTATGTTTCGTTGCAAACAACATCTAACATTCACATGATCTCCTAAACTTTCCTTGTGCATTTTGCTGCTGTCATTCCTTGGGAGTTGTATGGATTGAAAAATGTAACTATATGCATGTTTTACAGTTTATATCGATGCATGAAGATAATATCGGCTCAGTATAACAATGAAAACAAATGAATGTTAGTCTTTGGGGATTGAACCACATTGCTTAAAATTTTTTTGCTCCTACATCAGTTAACTGCTACTTTTTTAAATAAGGGCTTTTAAATTAAAAGACAAAGGAACATACAATGTAAGGTTTAATAACCATAAAGTTAGAGAAATATGAACTTGAAGGTTCTTATCTTAACATTTCCATTGATTAAGGATTTCAAACCATTTAATTTTGAATGTTCTTGGTAAATTTATTTTTGTCAAATGGTTTCTTATCTTGCATCTCGCTATGTTAAAAAATCCAGTTTGCTGGTCTCCCTTCTTCTCTTCTTGGTGTTCTTTTTTTTAGTGAACTTCTATTTATAATTTTATGAAAACCCTCTGACAAGAAGAATTTGTTTTGTTTATGTTGAAGAATAAAAAAGAAAACAGTATGATTTAATTTTAGCTTTTAGAGCTGACTTCTTCAATGCAATTTTAAGGACAATGCATTCTCTTTAATGCAGAAAAATGGCCTGATGTTTGGGAAGTGAATGCGTATTGGCTCAGTCTAGTTTCCCTTTTTACCTAAAAGTAAGTTTCGTGTGTGGTGGCCGCCTGGCCGGTAGGGGACCATATCAGCCTCGTCACGTCCTATATTGAGCTAAGCATGGTTCAGGCCACTATTTTGAATTTCAAATCCATACTATTCTAGAGTTGTAGAGTAATGTATGTAGGATGCATTTCAAATTAAAAAGGTATTTCATTCAATTTTAAAGTTTTCTAGTTCCTTCAGGCCTAATTTTCTATTTTTATTAGGGTTCTAAATATAAACTAAAGTAATGAATGTAAACATTAGTTTCTTCTTCATTTCTAAAAATTTTTACATCATGGAATTTTTCTATCCATAGTTCTTTTTATTCTTCTAACTTTAGGAAATTATATATTAATATTTCTTATCAAATTTAGGAAGAATTTATAAGTAATAATAAATTTTCATTCTTAGTCTTTTTAAATGGTCATTAGTAAGAGCATTTTTCATTCTTAGTGTTATTTAATGGTGTTAAGAGCCTAGACTAAGTTTTTAGAAATTGATTTCCTAAAACAAATTGCCAGCTGCAAATGTAAAAGTGAAACTACATTCTGTGGTCACTGTAAATGGCTGTAAAAAGCTACAAAAAAGTCAAATGGGTGCGCAGGCAAAATCTAAGAGCAACCGCATCAGTACGTCCTTAGCTTCGTCCTTAGGTGAATTTGGTGTAGGTCCCACGGCAAATGTCCCAGACTTTCTTCATTTGTCCTCTTATAAGAAACGTCCCACACTTCGTCCCACACTTCTTCCCCTTTGATTTTTCTCATTTAACAGAAAACAAAAAGAAAAAAAAAAAGAAACTAAAAATTTAAGGACTTTTAAAAGTCCTGGCTGATGCAAATGCTCTAATGGACCCAGACACGGCTATATGTTAGCCTGATCGATTAGACCCAGATGCCATTCTCCGCCTACGTCCCTTTTGCATGATTCTCCATATGCGTGGTAGCACTAGAACTCCTACAACACAGACCCTCAAATCAAATTGAAAACCGGCAAGTTTGAGACCATACTTGGGAAACAAGAATCCTATTTTATCATGCAATAAAAGGCTGATCAGATTTAAGAGAGATTAAAAAAGCTGGCAATGTTACCACTAGCTAGCTGCAACACCGGCAGGTACTATCCAGCTAGTAGCAACAAGAAATGACATGTCAATCTGCAAAGTGAGAGCAATATTATATAGGATTTTAATAGTCCCTCCGAAACTGATTAGAAAAAGATAAGAAGACGACCCGAATTACCTCGTCCCTATAGAAAAGGCCTCCCAGATACTTGCTCCTGGAAGAACTAACCTCACCTTCTTCCCTGGCTGATCTCCACGTGCCGATCTTGTATTCTCCACTGTATTATTCAAGCCTCGACCTAAATCAATGCCACGATAACCGGGAAATCTACGGTTCCTTTGTAATATTTCCCTCTATTTCACCTGCGAACTGTGCACATTCTTCCTTTATCTGCATGTGTAAAGCTAGATAACTAACCAGTCCAAGGCCATATGACATCTGGATAAAGTGAATGCTCAGAAGATTTCCTTCTTCGTTTGCAGGATGCCATGTTGGTGGACTTTCAATATAGCCAATGACACCCATACCATTTAGAATTGTCGTGTTGAAAATAACAGGCATAGCATCCGCATATAGTGGCTGACGACAAAAGGACCAGGAATATGGACAATCATTATAAATCAAGCATACTCAGGAAAATGCTTGCTCGGGGATGGTAGCTCTTCAAAACTGCATATGATTGTAATCTGACAAAAGAGTCGAAAAATTAAGTAGGATCAAAACAAAAAGAAGGAATCAGATAAAAGAAGGAATCAGATGGTGATTACTGATGTGGGTAAGTTAACTTACAGATCAACTCTTCCTGCACCCTTCTCATACATGTTAGGACCTGAAAGCTTAGCAGCACCTTCGACCAATACCTGCTTCATGCTTGCTGGATTGAGGAGATCCTTCCTTCTAGCTTCAGGAATAACACGTACAAGCAGGCAAACGATACAAGCAACAACAGGACTAGCCACACTTGTTTCAGACAAGCTTTTATAACCAGTGCTGATCTTGGACCCCATAATGTCACGGCCATATGAAACCACATCTGGTTTGACACGGCCATATCTGTAAGAATTTTTTTTTTTTTTTAAGTTATGGATAGTGTGCAACAAGCAACTTGTATATAGATCTCCGTATCCGAGGCAAAACCAAGACATTCTGAATCTCGACCAGCAATAATAACACCAGAGACAAATGTGTCATGCCCTAGGTTGTCATTCAAAGTGTCCTCATTTATCCAATTTGTAAGCTCCTGAAAGTCACTGCGTCAATACCAGACTCAGAGCTTAACTTAACAAGACAAGTAGAAGAACAAAGACAACTAGCAACTGTAAACACTATGGTTTCAATATCACTTTCTCCAAATAGTGGTGGTACCTTGATGTTAGGGAAACGGGGATGATCATCTCCAAACATGGACGTGACTTGAGTCTTCTGCAAAGTATAAATATTAAAAAGTGTAACTTGTAAAAGAAGTTGCTTACAATTTACGATAACCGGGAAATCTACGGTTCCTTTGTAATATTTCCCTCTATTTCACCTGCGAACTGTGCACATTCTTCCTTTATCTGCATGTGTAAAGCTAGATAACTAACCAGTCCAAGGCCATATGACATCTGGATAAAGTGAATGCTCAGAAGATTTCCTTCTTCGTTTGCAGGATGCCATGTTGGTGGACTTTCAATATAGCCAATGACACCCATACCATTTAGAATTGTCGTGTTGAAAATAACAGGCATAGCATCCGCATATAGTGGCTGACGACAAAAGGACCAGGAATATGGACAATCATTATAAATCAAGCATACTCAGGAAAATGCTTGCTCGGGGATGGTAGCTCTTCAAAACTGCATATGATTGTAATCTGACAAAAGAGTCGAAAAATTAAGTAGGATCAAAACAAAAAGAAGGAATCAGATAAAAGAAGGAATCAGATGGTGATTACTGATGTGGGTAAGTTAACTTACAGATCAACTCTTCCTGCACCCTTCTCATACATGTTAGGACCTGAAAGCTTAGCAGCACCTTCGACCAATACCTGCTTCATGCTTGCTGGATTGAGGAGATCCTTCCTTCTAGCTTCAGGAATAACACGTACAAGCAGGCAAACGATACAAGCAACAACAGGACTAGCCACACTTGTTTCAGACAAGCTTTTATAACCAGTGCTGATCTTGGACCCCATAATGTCACGGCCATATGAAACCACATCTGGTTTGACACGGCCATATCTGTAAGAATTTTTTTTTTTTTTTAAGTTATGGATAGTGTGCAACAAGCAACTTGTATATAGATCTCCGTATCCGAGGCAAAACCAAGACATTCTGAATCTCGACCAGCAATAATAACACCAGAGACAAATGTGTCATGCCCTAGGTTGTCATTCAAAGTGTCCTCATTTATCCAATTTGTAAGCTCCTGAAAGTCACTGCGTCAATACCAGACTCAGAGCTTAACTTAACAAGACAAGTAGAAGAACAAAGACAACTAGCAACTGTAAACACTATGGTTTCAATATCACTTTCTCCAAATAGTGGTGGTACCTTGATGTTAGGGAAACGGGGATGATCATCTCCAAACATGGACGTGACTTGAGTCTTCTGCAAAGTATAAATATTAAAAAGTGTAACTTGTAAAAGAAGTTGCTTACAATTTACGATATCAAAATCATAGCTACACTATTTTACTCAGCATTAAGTGAGCACACAAGAGCATATATTAATGACATCTCTCACCTGAGCGAGAAGATGTAACGTGGTGTTACACGTGGCAGACTTGGCAGAGTGATCATCTCCTTCGGAAGAAATGGAAGTGAAGATCTTTCTCGGGCGTTTCTTCCCGTCGAGGAAAGATCCTCCAAGCAACACTCTCTGATACCTGAACTCCACGTTCACGTCTTTCACCATTCGTTAGCCTCTTAATCTCTCCGACGACGGCCTCTTTCCCGCTTTCCTCGATCCATAGAACACCAGAGTCCGTCGGATATTTCGCTCGCCGCCGGGTTATCCCTCTCGATCCACCCCCAACCACCGGATCTGACCTCCGATTCAGGTGAATCCGATGCGTTTTCGCAGGCTTGTAGTGCTTAAATCGGATTACGTTGTCTGCGTTGAAACCTCGGAATCCGAACGAGTTACGTTCTGAGGGTTGAGATTTTGTTGCTGGGTACGGAGCCAGAAGAGAAAAACGGAGAAGAAGATGACGAGGATAGAGGATCTGAACAGAGCTCCTTGACAGTTTCTCGGCGAAGCAACAGTAAAGTGGTGTTGATGGAGTGACTTTTTTAAACCGGCTGGTTGGTTCAGCTTAAGCAGATCAAACCGACTGGTTTACATTGTATTGGTAATGGCATGGATTTGGTTTGGCACAATACGAATTTTGTTGGTTTCAGTTCCATAAATTGCGGTTTGGTTTTATTTAGGTGAAAATTTTCGAATTTTGTTGGTTTCAGTTGTTCGAATTATTATGAATTTAGTATGGTTTTAACTGGTTTGGTATGATTTGATTTGGTTTCTTGGCCAAATCCTTGTCGTCGTCACCGGAGGCCTCCATTATACATCCTAAGAGTCAAAAGATCGTCAAAGAGAAGAAGTAAACGACCAAATACAGCCACTTCACTTGGATCGGAGGAGGCTTCTTCCTTTCTCTTCGACTCCATTATCTGATTCTCCATTCTACTTCAAGGTTTGTTGAGTTTCTTTCTCTCTTTTTAGTAACTTCCCGACAAAAATTTATATATTGTCAACTTACAAAAGTCTTAATTAACAGGGAGTTGACCAACAACGACCCTTTTTTCTCGATTGTGTCGATAGGATAAGTTTCTGAAGGTCGCTGTAAAAAGACACGAACTTGACTGTTTTGTCGGTTTTGAATCTGTGTGAATTCTTCCTCTCATGGAGATTAGATCTGAGCTCCGAAAACTTTCCCGAAGTGGAAAGCCGACATGGGCTGTTCTGGTTGCGGTTCTTGCTCTTACTCATATCTTGTTGCTACTTTCATATGGAAGATATGTGTTGCCTGATGGCAGAAGACTCAAACTTCCCAATGAGCACAATGCGTCGACGACTCCATCACAAAACGCTCTTCTTAGGAACACACTTGCGGTTAACGTTTCTGCGCCTCCTACTGTCTTGGAGAATAATGGGTATGTTTCAGGTTCTGGTCTAAGGAATGAGCCAGAGGATGATGAAGGGTTTGTTGACCTTGTTGATCTTGAGAGCTTTGAAGATGTAAAGGATAGTGTCATCGTCAAAGAAGTGGCTGGAAGCAATGAAAGTGACAGTCTTTTTCCTTCAGAGAAAATTGTGATGCAAAATCAGGTGCAAAATGCGTCGTTGCAAAGTCAGAAAAACGTGAAGAGCTCTGTTTTGATTGGAAGTGGAGGCTCCTCCATAGCTGCCCCTGTTTTGGAAAATAGTTCCTTGATTGTTTCTAAGAAAGTGAGTAAGAAGAAGAAGATGCGGTGTGATCTTCCACCAAAAACTGTGACCACAATAGATGAGATGAATCGGATTTTAACAAGGCACCGTAGATCTTCACGCGCAATGGTACGTTTGAAGCTTGTCCTTCTAGTGTTTTTGTACCTATGGAACATTTATTTATCATGCAGTTGAGAAAAAAAAATACTGCTTCTTCAAATGTAGCGACCGCGTTGGTCTTCTAGGAGAGATGAGGAGATGCTGGCTGCAAGAAAGGAGATAGAGAATGCTCCTGTTGTAACGGTTGATCGAGAGCTCTACCCTCCTATATTCCGTAATGTTTCCATGTTTAAGAGGTAATTTTGCAGAACTTGGACTGAGCTCAAAACTAGTCTTTGCTGTTTTAAGAAAAATAGTAATGGTATATGTTCGTTATGTAGATGAAAGTTTAGTAGTGAGTTGAGAGAGTATGATCTGTTTAGTTCATATATAAGTTCAGTTCACAAATCTGATATGTTTGGTACTGTTTTCCTGTAAAAGGTAATCTTGACATACTCTATTCAGCTATATGCCTCAGGAGTTACGAACTTATGGAACGGCTGCTCAAGGTTTATGTATATAAGGAAGGAAGCCGCCCCATTTTCCATACTCCAATACTCAAGGGATTGTATGCATCTGAGGGATGGTTCATGAAGTTGATGGAAGGAAACAAGCGTTACACTGTAAAGGACCCAAGAAGGGCTCACTTGTACTATATGCCATTTAGTGCACGGATGCTAGAGTACACCCTTTATGTGCGTAACTCTCACAACCGAACCAACCTACGCCAGTTTCTCAAGGAATATACTGAGCACATCGGTTCCAAGTACCCTTTCTTTAACAGAACCGGTGGAGCTGATCATTTTCTTGTCGCCTGTCATGATTGGGTATGCACGCACCCTCCTTTAATTCTTGTATGATTGAACTTATTATTTCGCCATTTAACTTTGGTTTCACTAAAACAGGCACCATATGAGACGAGGCACCACATGGAGCATTGCATTAAAGCTCTGTGCAATGCAGACGTAACCGCTGGCTTCAAGATCGGAAGAGACATCTCACTCCCTGAAACATATGTCCGAGCAGCCAAAAACCCGCTTCGTGACTTAGGTGGAAAACCTCCCTCTCAGAGGCGGATCCTAGCTTTCTACGCCGGAAGCATGCACGGTTACTTACGCACCATTCTACTACAGCACTGGAAAGACAAAGACCCGGATATGAGAATCTACGGTCGAATGCCACTTGGTGTGGCGAGCAAGATGAACTACATAGAACAGATGAAAAGCAGCAAGTACTGCCTTTGTCCCAAAGGGCACGAGGTGAACAGCCCGAGGGTGGTTGAGTCTATCTTCTACGAGTGTGTCCCTGTGATTATATCCGACAACTTTGTGCCGCCTTTCTTCGAGGTTCTTGATTGGAGCGCCTTCTCGGTCATTGTTGCGGAGAAAGACATCCCGAGGTTGAAAGACATTTTGATGTCTATACCGGAAGAGAAGTACGTGAAGATGCAGATGGCGGTGAGGAAGGCGCAAAGGCATTTTCTGTGGCATGCTAAACCGGAGAGATATGATCTGTTTCATATGGTCTTGCATTCTATTTGGCATAACAGAGTGTTCCAAGCTAAACTTAGATGATAATATGCTTATATGGTGATGAGTTTAGTGTTCTAATGTATTCGTCTGGTCTGTTGTGTGAGTAGGAATAGCTATAATGCTCACTCTACCTTTGTATATATTGGTTGTGGTACAAGATGTATGTTTCTATGCTAATAAAATTGTTATGTTTCAGTCTCTTTTGGTTTGAGAGATGTATCATGTATGGCCATGCTAACAAAATGGTTACAACTTAGTAACTTACAGGAGGTGTACGTTTTTAATCTCCATTGGTTTGAACTTCAGCTTAACTTGATTTAATTTGAAAGGAAACACACGTGTAAGCTCATGGGCCTGCTTATCCAGCATCTGTCTATGGGCTTTCGGCCCACAGTAAAACGCCGACGTTTTGTGAGTGTCAGAGACGGAGAAGTTCGCTTTGACCAGTTCAGTTTCCCCACGAAGCTCGCGTCGTCGTTTGGAGCCTGAGCAACAAAAAAAAAAAAATGAGCAGTGAAAAGGAAGAGCAACCATCAATGGAGATCGATGATTCTGATAATCTTCTCGATCTCACTAGCTGCCAGCTCCACAGCCTCGAGACGATCGAGTTACCACCGACGCTAACCGAGCTGGACCTTACGGCGAACCGTTTATCGGAACTGGACTCGAGGATCGCTCACCTCTCTGCGCTCAAGAAGCTTTCTCTTCGCCAGAACCTAATTGAAGATTCCGCCGTCGAGCCTTTGTCTCGCTGGGACGCCTTGTCCGATCTCGAGGTGATCTCTCCACTTCTCTAATCGTGTGAAAATCTTATTATGAGTGATGTATTGAATCGGCATTTTATAATCTGGGAACACCCTAGAATTGATCATCACCGTTATGTATATGCAGGAGCTGATTCTCAGAGATAACAAGCTAGCGAAAGTTCCAGATATAGGCATATTCTCGAAGCTTTTGGTTTTCGACGTATCTTTCAACGAGATCACTTCGTTGCAAGGGCTATCAAAGGCCTCTAGCACACTCAAGGAGCTTTACGTGTCTAAGAACGAAGTTAACAAGATTATGGAGATTGAGCACTTGCACGACTTGCAGATTCTTGAACTCGGTTCTAATAGATTGCGGGTTTGTTTTTGTTTCCACCTCCTTTGGTATTCTCTAATCGCTTTGTAAGGATTTAGCAGTGAAAATTGAGAGCCCTTGATGTTTCAGGTAATGGAGAATATGGAGAATTTCACTAAATTAGATGAACTATGGCTTGGAAGAAACCGTATCAAAGTTGTGAATCTGTGTGGGCTCAGATGTATAAAGAAGATTAGCTTGCAGAGCAATCGATTGACGTGTATGAAAGGATTTGAGGTGTGGATTGTTTTACCTTTCTGCAGATATCATAATCATTTTATTCTTCTTGATGCGTTTTAAAAATATGTGCCCAGGAGTGTGTTGCTCTTGAAGAGTTGTATTTGAGCCATAATGGTATCTCGAAAATGGAAGGCTTGCGTGCTTTGGTTAACCTACGGGTATTGGACGTGTCCAACAACAAGCTCACATCAGTTGATGACATTCAGAGCCTCACAAAGTACTTAACATTTCCCTTTCCTCATGCAGATGTTGTTGTGTTTTGTTCTCCATCTTCCTGACTTGATATGAATGTTATAGGTTGGAAGATTTATGGCTTAATGACAACCAGATAGAATCACTTGAAGCAATCACAGAAGCTGTTACAGGCTCTAAAGAGAAGCTCACCACTATCTACCTCGAAAATAACCCTTGCGTAAGTCTTTTAACCATACATCCAGGTCTTTCATGCATCATCGTAGGATTTCATATCTTTGTTTTGCTTTTTGATATGGCATGTGAGCTTAGTGATACGCATAAGATCCCATTGCTTGTGTTGTTCCGTGTGCATCATAAGCTAGATAAATCATTTAATGCATCAAGGAACCGAAGTTGAGCATCACAACTTGGTTGTAGATCTCTGCATCTGCCAAAACACAATATCTTCTTTAGAATAATAATGTCTCTGGTGAGAACTTGTGAAAAAGTATCATTTCACTTTGGATTCATTCATTTAAAGATATCTAGTTGAAAGTATATTCGTTATGTGTTGTCTATCTCTTGTCAGGCCAAGTCTTCCGATTACGTTGCTGTGCTCAGACAAATCTTCCCAAATGTGGAGCAAATAGATTCTAACTTATTTGCTTGAAGTTGGATATTCATCGTTTTATGAGAGCCTGTAGAAGACTTCAGAGCATGGGCATCAAATCCAAGAAATCAGGTAAAAACACACAGATATCTGGAAATTTACACGTGTCTGCTGTTTATCATTAAGAAGTGCAATGGAGCAAATCAAATCGTTGTCTTCATGGATATTTCATTAAAACAGTTCTCGTGTTACCTTGCAAGCAAAATCATAGCCTGTTTTTGGTCTGTCAGCAGTATTTGGAACTTTGTAAGTCTGAGGTTGTCTTTGTTTTCCCCTTACACTCTTATCTTCTTCCTTTTCTTTTTCGCTTATATGCGAGTGTTAAGTATTGCTATGTTGAGATTTCACTACTTTTTGGGTTAATATTTAGATGAGATTGAATTGAAACAAACAAAGAAGACTTTGTTAAGTTTTGGGCTTTTATGTTAAGTCCATACATTTATATATTTACATTTTATGATTCTTAAATATTTTGTTGTTCATTATTTTAATTTTTTAAAAATTCATATCTCATGAATATTTCAAATTTATTTTCATAAATTTAAGTTTTACTCATAAAATTAAATAAAAACCTTAAACTAAGACTTAAAATATTTATTAAAACTAAATTCATACAACAACAATATTACAATTTTTTTTTAACAAATGCACTAATTGATCATATATGAGAATAATAGATAAATACTTTTACAGAATAATGTGATATTTTACTCATAATTTAGTATTTAGCTATGTACACTCTATAAAATTTTATATTTTTGTGTAACTTTTTATCAATTAATATTGATGTAATATTTTTATATATGTGCTAATTATTTATAAAGTTGTGTGAATCTAAATTAATTATGATAAATAAAAGGACCATAATATAAAATAAAAGTATTTTTGAAGTTTTGCTTTTGGAGAAGAACATCTTTAAACTTCAAATATGAAGTTTTGCAAATTTCAAAATAGAGTGTCTTTTTGGAGATGCTCTAATTAGGGGTGGGCGCAAAGCGAGTTTTGCAAAATATGTTGTAAATTTTGCAAATTTCAAAATACAGCAAAAAATATAATTTAATAAATATTCATAAAATTATTTAGAAATTATAAAAATATTTTAATTATTGTAAATATTGATATGTCTTCATGAGCTTCCAAAAAAATATCAGTTACTTATGTATGTAACTTCCTATAGATCATCGCTTTATTTTCTAATATCTTTAACAAAATAACATTTAATTTGATATATATTATGAAAATACATGCACATTTAATGATAAATAAAATTACTTTGACTTGGCTTAATTATAATAAAAATAATTATACTTCTATTTGAATTTAAAAGAATATATGTAACTCAATATACTCATAATATGAGTGATTCGACTAATCCAACTTAGATCTAAAATCATAGATTTAACTACAATAAGAAAATATAATTTTGTAATAATAATAATAATAATTTATTTTATAAATATAAATTATAGGAAGACTCAAAACATTAACAAATAAAAATAAAATATTAACCAACTGTTACAATTTAGTTCTTTTGTAAAATTTATATATATGCATGAGACTTCAGAATAATATCATTATACTAATTTACGTAATTTGGAATCAAACATTTTAGTTTATTTTTTATTTCATTCTAAGCACAATATATCTTAAATTATACATAATCTTCCTAATATATATTTACATATCTAAGAAAACAACCAACCTAAATGCAAATAAGAAAATTAATCAAAATTAATAGATTTAGAATAAAAAATATTATAGTTGAATTCAGATAAATAGATGCAATCCAATATACACGAATGATAGTTAAATCGACTAGATCTAATCTAACATATGTAAAATCATATATCTAATTAAAGTAATATAATATTATTAATATATATTATGCATAAAAATTATAAATTAATTTAAAATCAAAATTAAATAGCAATAAATTATTATAATATATATTTACTTTATAAATATTTATATCCGTGCATGAGCACTGAAAAATCACCTAGTACATATATATTTTAATATGAAAACACTGTTTACTTTTTATAACATAGAAATATCAGTTTAGAACTTTGGTTTTTATGGTTTAGTTAATCATTTTTTTAGTCGTAATACAAGTAACGAGTAATATCAAGGCGAGTCGTTAACTTTTTTGTTATACTTGTTACTTGCCTTATACTTGCAAGTAACAAAACTCAACGACTTGATACTTGACTTGGCAAAGACGAGTACTTGAAAAAACGAGGCGAATACAGGTCAAGTAACGGGTATAAGACAAGTAACAAGTAGTCGTACCCAGTGCTAGCTCTAATAAGGGTTGATGGCGCAAAGAATTCAGTTCTTCTTATTACTAGAACACATTCCGGAAAAAAGAAAATATCATTTATAGGTTTTGATACCTATTTACTCACATCTTGTAGAAGAAATAAATAGACATATTTACTGACGTTTTATATGTACCTCAATAACCATGGAAAGATGGTGTAGATCACAGTCTCCATTTTATGACACTCCTCAAAATCCTTCAAACTAAACCGATTTAAATTTGAATTCTAATTTTGCACCGGTCTGCAAAAAGTCAACTGCGGTTTGGTTTGGTCTTTCACGCAATAAAAAAGGGAGAGAGCTTTAGATGAGTGTGGCGAATCAAGACTTGACAAGTGTTAAATCCACGAAGGCGAGCCAGTCGTTTACTAGTTACCGCAAAGCTTAACATGTCTCTGTAATTCTTGCGAGTGAGATTGCTTCGAAAAACCCTTCCGAATAGTCTTCGTCCTCCCTCCTTCGAAGTCGTTTCTCTCCCTCTCTCGAGCCGGAGAGCTCACATTCTCAGCGTGAAAAATGGCGACTCTAGAGAGTCCACCTCCTGGAACGTCGTCTGCGATGAGGAATGCTTTCGGTACCGTTCTCTCAGCTCTGATCCTCCTCCTCATTGGTGTCCTCGCTTTCTCGATCCGTCTCTTCTCTGTTAGTTCACTCTCACCTTATTTCAAATGCTCAACGATATGCTCATTGGCTATAGATCCGATTAAACTACTTTAGATCCGACTGTTCTGGATCCGATCTCATGATAATACTGCGATTGATCTGTGTAGTAGCTTCTTCTCTCCCTCACTCTCTGTGTAGTGAAGATGCAAATCGATTACAAGAAAATGTGGATTCCATTTCTGTGCCTTGAAATACTTGTCCTTGTGCTTAGACCGTTTTTTGAATGCTGGTTCATATTATGCCAGTGGAGAGATATGAAATGCTTTAGCTTTCGAGGTGTTCATTCAATTCTTGCTCAGTCTAGAGATTTGCTTATCATCTCTAAGTTTGAATTGAGAGAATGCTTGGGAGGAGACTAATTCTTCTTTGAATTTAGCAATCTTACACTTTTCAAAGTTTTGATTTTTTTTTGTTTGTTGCCGACGTTCATTTTAATCCTTTCAGGTCATAAAGTATGAAAGCGTGATTCATGAATTTGATCCTTACTTCAATTACAGAGTCACTCAGGTTCCCTCTCTTTTCTTATATCCAAAACTTTACTTTTTGCTTTGTGAACGAGTTCTCCTACCAATGTATCAGGTTGTGGTTCTTTATCATTTGTTGTCTATTTCAGTTCTTATCGAAGAATGGAATATACGAGTTCTGGAATTGGTTTGATGATCGGACCTGGTAATTTTAGGACCAGAAATTTAGATCTCTTGTTCTATCTTCAGTAGCATTATACTTATCTTACTTCCTTTTTGTTCTTAGGTATCCTCTTGGCCGTGTGATTGGAGGAACTGTTTACCCTGGTTTAACATTGACCGCTGGAACCATCTGGTGGTGAGTCTAGTTTCACCAATCAGCAATTATTTGATCCACACGTGTAGATCAGTTTATAATTTTGATATTTATATCCATCTGCCCCAGGGCCTTGAATGCAATAAACATTCCTCTCTCAGTAGAGACTGTTTGTGTCTTCACTGCCCCTGTATTTTCAGCTTTCGCATCCTGGGCAACTTACCTTTTGACCAAGGTTTGCCTTTTGTCTAACATTTTTTTTTTTTTTTTTTTTGTAAATTCCAGAACGTTTAATCCAACATTAACTATTTTGCCTTTAACAGGAAGTTAAAGGATCCGGTGCAGGATTAGCAGCTGCTGCTCTTTTGGCCATGGTAACTTTTTCAATATATACGTGGAGTTTTTATTCTATTAGATGTCTCGAAAGAGTCTGAACAGTAACACATTAAGTTCGTAAAACATTATTGCTATGAATTTTAAAAAGAATCAAACAAATTAGTTCAAGAAGATCATGCCTATGAAGTTTAATAGGTTAGTGCTTGGTGCATCGTTTAGTGCAATCTGCAACAAACGTTATTGATGCGATTCTTTGAAACGTTAGTCTTTTTTACTAAATAATTATCTTTGCAGGTTCCCTCATATATATCCCGATCTGTTGCTGGAAGCTATGACAATGAAGCTGTTGCCATTTTTGCTTTGATCTTCACTTTCTATCTTTACATAAAGGTTAGCGTTTTCTCCACTGGCATGTAAAGTTGTTTTGATTTTCACCATAAATCCATTTAACAACCAACATCAAGCATTCTCTTGTAAATTTCGGTTTCTTATTCAACAAAGTTTGTAAATTTATTCTTTCTGGTGGACTTTATGCAGACACTAAATACAGGTTCCCTATTTTATGCAACACTGAATGCCCTTGCATACTTCTACATGGTACGATTTGGATAAATCCCCATTTGACTCTTTACTATTCTCTGCTCAACTTTCACATTTATTTATCTTCATCATTTAGGTATGTTCTTGGGGAGGTTACACCTTCATTATCAATCTGATACCAATGCATGTGCTTCTGTGCATTGTAACTGGCCGATACTCTCCTCGACTGTACATTGCCTATGCTCCTTTGGTATGTATCTTCCTTCAAGTAACAGATAAAAATATTTTAACAATCAGTACTCGCACAGGCCTTTCTCTGTTTGTTTCCTTAAAAAGTTTGAATGTACAAGTAAGAGTCATGTGTGCTGTTTTTTACTATCCGGCATTGGACTCTAGCTATTAGTTAGTATAAAACTGTTTACATAGGTGCACAACAAATTAAAGTCATAAAATGATTAAAAGAATTGATAAACACAACTTCTTTTGAGCCTTTAATGTTTCTTGAACTGTCCTCTTGTGGCTAGTATAGGAAGCTCCATTAAGATTCATATGGTTATCACAAATGTTGGTACCCTCATTTTGTGTTAATGAGAAATTAGTTGTCTCTCTAGTCTCTATGTTGGAGTGGCTGTATATATCGCGTAAGATACTGAATAATAGTTGGAATGAGACTGTTCTGAAAGTTACTGACACTAATTTTGTGCATGCGTATGCAGGTTGTGCTGGGCACGCTGTTAGCTGCCTTGGTACCTGTTGTTGGCTTCAATGCGGTTTTGACATCTGAACATTTTGCCTCGTTTTTGGTGAGTGCTTTTTCCATGCCCTTTTTTCTCACGGATGCCTCTTATTTTAATGCTTAGTTTTCTTATTCCAAATTTGAGTGTTAAATCGACCATGGATCAGTCCTCTCGGTGCTTAGTTTTCTGGATGCGAGTTTACATATGATGTCGATTTTCCTAACCTACAAAACTGAAGCCTCTTTGAAAATTAAGTTTTTCTTGTAAGATATTTTAATATTTGCTGAACAGCATACAACTAATCGTACGAAGTACACTTTATTGGGATGGATATGTTGAATTTAAGCTTTATGTTTGTGCAACTGACTGAATATTGTACTACTTTTTCTCTTAACTTACTTCTACTTTTTTTAAATGATTTTGTCGGTACTTATGCAGGTTTTCATCATCATCCACGTAGTAGCACTCGTATACTATATCAAAGGCATTCTTTCTCCCAAAATGTTCAAAGTTGCTGTGACACTTGTTGTGTCTATTGGCCTGTAAGCTTTCTTGTACTGTCATTCTCTGACATGTCTACGATTACCACACCCTGATAAGAAGAGCATCTGATTCAACTGTAGTAGATAGTACAGATGGAATAACCTCTAGATTTCCTGTATTATGTGTCATGCGATAAAACGTTTGTTTGCTCCATTTGTTTACAGGGTTGTGTGTCTCATAGTTGTGGCAGTTCTTGTGGCACTGGTTGCTTCAAGTCCAACAGGAGGATGGAGTGGTAGGAGTTTGAGTCTGCTTGATCCGTGAGTGGTTCTAGTTTCCAATCTTTATTTCTCCTAGCGATCAAGTTTATTTGCAAATCTCGAGTATATGCCATTGTCGACGGTTCAGGAATTCTGCTCATTTTGCTTGCAGCATATCTGACATTCCCTTGTTCTTTCTTGGTTTCTTTATCTATCATGTAACAGAACTTATGCAAGCAAGTATATTCCAATTATTGCAAGTGTCAGTGAGCATCAACCTCCAACTTGGCCGTCCTATTTCATGGATATCAATGTTTTGGCTTTCTTGGTCCCTGCTGGCATCATAGTGAGTTAAAAACGTTTATTATACTTAGAATTTGTACGGAAGAAAATGACTGTATCCGTAGAGTTAGTGTTGATTCTTTTCTCTTCTCTTGGTAGGCGTGCTTTTCGCCTCTATCTGATGCGAGCTCTTTCGTGGTCCTGTATATTGTTATGTCCGTATACTTTTCCGGAGTTATGGTGAGTTGCCTCAGTGTACGTATTTAATTTCATCTTTCCCTTAGCCGGAGTTATTCACCTGTCTTCCTGATTTTGTAGGTTCGTCTTATGCTCGTGCTTGCTCCAGCAGCATGCATTATGTCTGGAATTGCGCTCTCTCAAGCTTTTGATGTTTTCACGGCTTCCATCAAATACCAGTTAGGTCGATCGTCTAATTCCAAAGATGATGTTAGTATGCTTCTCTCTCTACTCTATTCGCGCTGATGAATCATCTGTTCTACCCAAGTTCTGGTCACAAAATGTTTTTGTTTCGACTGTTAGGCAGAGGACAACACTTCTACAAACAATGCCCCAAAAGATGATTCATCTTCTGGTAAGACTGACAAGGGTGAAGAAGTTGCAAAAGAACGGTCGTCAAAAAAAGGAAAGAAGAAAGAGAGAGAACCTGCTGATAAACCTTCTGTTAAGTCCAAGATTCTGAAGAAAAGGGCTCTTGTTTTGCCTCTTGAAGCCTCAGTAGTTGCGCTTCTTCTCCTTATAATGTTGGGTGCTTTCTATGTGGTATGCAGACTTTCTTCTGAGTTGTTAGTTTTGATCTCATCTTGGATAGTTAGTTGAGACGACAAAGTAGAAATGATAAGTCTTTAAGATGCATACGGTTCTTCTTTTTTTTTTGTAGATTCATTGTGTTTGGGCAGCTGCAGAAGCATACTCAGCTCCATCAATAGTTTTGACATCTA
The DNA here is from genome assembly GCA_018703725.1 of Brassica juncea. Taxonomy (NCBI): domain Eukaryota; kingdom Viridiplantae; phylum Streptophyta; class Magnoliopsida; order Brassicales; family Brassicaceae; genus Brassica; species Brassica juncea. The sequence goes on along the minus strand of CM031936.1, from coordinate 53,174,236 downwards.
AATCGCGTGATGGCCTACATGTCTTTGATGATTTTAGGGAGTCTTATGCATGGTTAAGCCATAATACTGACGTGGATGACAAAGTAAGTTTTTGGATCCTAGAAAGCTTGCTTTCTTAAAGGTATAAGCTGTCTTTGATAGCATAAAGTCGCCTGAGTTTGGTTTGCGAAAACAAAATCATGTAGGTGGCATCATGGTGGGACTATGGTTATCAGACGACAGCTATGGCTAACAGAACTGTTATTGTTGACAACAACACCTGGAATAACACTCACATTGCAACTGTTGGCACTGCAATGTCATCTCCAGAAAAGGCGGCGTGGGAAATCTTCAACTCCTTGGATGTGAAATACGTTCTTGTCGTCTTTGGTGGTATGTTTCTTGGCTCGTGACGTTGTTTTCTTGTGTTTTATCTCTGAAGTATATACTCTGATGGGACAATCCTTCCACCAGGTCTTATTGGTTACCCAAGTGACGATATTAACAAGTTTCTGTGGATGGTGCGTATTGGAGGCGGCGTCTTTCCTCATATAAAGGAAGCTGATTATCTGGTACTTTTTTGTTTTTCATTCGGTTTTAACTACAAGTTGTGATGGCTCAAAATGTTTGAAGACTTTGAATCTAAATCTGTTACCTATTAATTTCTATGCAAAGAGAGATGGCAATTACCGGATTGATTCTGAGGCCACGCCAACAATGTTGAACTGCCTTATGTACAAGCTCTCTTACTACAGGTACGAAGTTTCCTGTAAATGTAAGCTTGAACTCTGTTTCCAAGGCTCAGTTTTTATGTCATGTTTTTCGTTTCAGGTTTGTAGAGACAGATGGCAAAGGTTATGATCGGGTGAGGCGGACAGAGATTGGGAAGAAAAATTTCAAGCTGACACATTTCGAAGAGGTGAGCTTTAAATTCTTTACCACAAACTCGGGGGCTCATTGGTTCCAATTAGATTCTTGTAAATGTGATGATTGGTTTTGTCATGTCAGGTTTTCACGAGTCACCATTGGATGGTTCGGATATACAAGCTGAAACCTCAAAAGAACAGGATTCGTGGTAAAGCAAAGAAACTGAAACTGGTAAGCACCTGGGAAAATAATCTAAAATCCTCCTTGCATACTTATAGATGTCAACATGTATGAATCTGAAAGCTAGGAGAATGTGTCACGACTAGTGATACTAATTTATGAGACGACATATGTTAACTTTAGCCTTTTGTTTTTGTTTCCAGAAAACAAGCTCTGGTTCGAGCTCACAATCAGCGAAGAAGAATCCGTGGATCTAGAAATCCTAGAAGTAATTTCTTTAATGTTGGCTGGTGAATTATATGTTAAACTCTTAGATAACTATTTATTTCCGAGTAAGTTGTTGCAGACGCAGTCAAGTTTCTGGTGTTTAGGATTCGTAAAATTTTTTGTAGACCTGGATTTGTTAAACCGAGTTTTACGTGAAGCACCTGCATTATCATTTAACGTGGTATAAATATCGACAAGAAAAACATCTGAAGCTGCATGGATCTTGTTCATCGTACGTGTATGGCCCGAGTTGTGGTGTTGCATTGCATCCCATAGCACGAACACCGTAAATATCAAAGTATTAAGCTCCTGGCTTTTACTCTCCACATGATTTGTACTAACGTCTCTGCGCTTGCGATTCCCATATTGCATTTGTAAGAGTCTCGGTTAACCAAGCTGAACCGGTTTTCATATTTTCATTATCGTAAATGCGAAAAGTGGTATCAGTGGAATACATGGAGTCTGTATGTTGGTTTTTTTTTAAGTAAACAAAAAAAAAACAAAATAACATAACATAAACTGGGGAGAATTTTTTTAAAAAAACTACTGAGGAGTGTTTTTCTTTTGAAAACATGTTAAAAAATTGTTACCATTTGCCAGAATTTACTAATTAAAGGATTCTCAAAATAGTTCTTACAAGTTTTTTACCAATTAAACAAAATTATAAAGAAAAAGGAGAGAAAATGCAACTTCTCCCATTTTATTGGCTTAATATTTTTTTTTTAAAAATCTTAAAATAAACGTTATATATATATTTGGGGTATCTACTGATAACGATACCTTAATATAGCTTTGCTCATGACAGACACACGATAGATTGTCTCCCTTTTTTTATTATGGAAAATTGTCAACCTGGCATAATTTTATATGATTTGACGGAAAGTTGTCAACCAATTGTTATATACACGGATAATACACCTATGAAAGCGCGATAACGCCCATCACGAATGCAACCACATCTGCATTTCACTGTTTACTTTTTAAAACAAATGTAAAAAAATGTACATATTTTATCATGTAATCACAGACCTAGAATTGGCCAAACACATCGACAAAATTGCTCCGTCATCTTGACGTCTCCACTCTGATTACAAGCTCACGTTATTAATCTCGACAAAAAGTGTACATAAGATGAAAGAGTGATCAGAATACCCGTTGATTTTTGTATTATGATCCGTATAGTATTTGCTTGAATAGTTTGAGGTCTACCACAAGAAACTGATTTCATAGTACTGCAAGTAATACAATATATGTAGTAATATTGTAGTGTTCAAAAGAAAATGTAGTAATATTATAGATTTGGATTTCACAAGTTGGAGAAGACAATTTTTTTTAGAAGCGTTGGAGAAGATAATTAAATCCTAGAAAACGGCAAGAGCCAACAACAATTAGAAGCGTTGATCCTGGACCAGTAAAACAAGCATGCTTCAGCGTTTATGCGGACATGGTTCCAATCGAAAAGCACGTCTCTTTTGAGAGCAAGAGTCATGAACTGAAACACAACTTTGAATATTTTTACGTAGGTTAAAAATTTATTAGTATTCTTAAAGCCTAGATAGTGCCATTAGCATCATTTGTATATATTAAATATTTTAGCTTTTGTTTTTCACCAAGTAAAGGCTAATTGAAAACAAAATCAACATTATAATCAGCTACTAATTAATAACGGACCTTTTGGGCATTATTTGATAGCATGCGTTTTGGAAGCTATTTTTGTTTAAATAAAATGGAAATGAAAATATATATACTCTTTCAATTTCACAAGAAGTATTGTTTTAGAGTTTATTTTTTAGTGCAATTTCGCAAAACAATTTTCAAATTGCCCTTTTACCGAAAACTATAACCCTTGTATGATACTTATTTAAAATAACTATTGATATAGTAAGCAAACGTACATCTGTATAATTTTAAAACTAACAAGTAGGAATACATCATATTTTGTAAAACAGGGAAATATAAGACTAACAGATATATAAAAAACTATATGCAGCCACTATAAAGTCAAACTTTGTATATAGACTCCAAAAAAGTCAACAGCTATTTTTTAACATTTGTCAAAAGCTATCTTGGGACAGGATGTAAAAATGTAATTGTTTTTTAGTTAGCTCGTATAATATCCAAAGACATGTTCGGCTGTTTGATGACAAAGAAAAGATCAAGTGAAATACAGCTTTGACACTCACTAAGAATGACGGGTTCATTGAGAAATATTCAAATTCATGTAACAAGTAACAGTGACTCGAAGAAACCAAAAGCTTATAACGGCTCTTCGTTGATAACAAAAAATATTAATTAAGTAGTTTTTTTTTTGACTAAAGAAATATATTACGTACGTAGTTGTCGACTTGTCGTTGATAACAAAACTTCTAATGTCTTTCATCTATCTCTAAAGTGTGTTATTTACTCTCTAGATGAACTGTTCTTTTTGTTCATTTCCTGATTATTATTGTTGCAAGCTTAGTTAAATAAGTTCCAAATAGTATCTCATATTCTCATGAAGACGAGAACAAAAGGAATGAAGAATATGTACTTATTAACAGTCTGAGGGGGAAAAAGATGAATATATCTTTTTTTTTTCCTAGGAAAAATGGCATGAACGATCTTGAATTCAGAAACTGATGAGAGAAGACTTATCACACTAGGATACACGTATATATCTATATAACATATATCTAGATATGACTAGATCCTAATACAGTACACTGTGTATGCATTAACAATAAATACCTAAGTCTTGTTTTCGTTTTGTGGTAAAGTACGTAATCAAACATAAATATATTCCCTTGTATAGTTTGAGAAGCAAAAATTTGTGCTTGGATGTACCTGGAATTTATATTTTAAAACTTACTCTTTCGTTTTTCAAATTTTAGATAAATAATTTCTTTTAAATTTGACTTTATAAGTAATAGAGTACATACTAGCTAGTATTTTTGAGAAAAGTACATACTATCAAACAATGTTATCGACACACATTGTTTGGCGTTTATGGGTTCGTTCACTGTTGGAGAAATCTTCATGCAAATGAGAAACAAACACGTTAAGCCTCGAAGTGATGATGTAATTCTGATGCGTACGAGACTTAGTCGGAAGCCAAAAAGGAATAAACCCACCCACCACGTATTTAGCCAGGTGTAGCTATGTTATGGTCAAACGAGTTAAGGGAGGTTTCACTTAACTACTGCTATTTTATAATTGCCGTTTGTACCAATTGATTGGGGAACACATTTTCAAGAGTCGTTGATGTAAAGTTGAATATTCTCAGGGTTCTTACTGCTCTATGATTTCTTTTCGACGATGACAAGGTAGTTACATTGATCATATTTTTTTTGTCACTGAATTACATTGATCATATATGTTCATGAAATATGTGAATACGATAATATGTGAGAAAGTCTAAACCGCGTTTTCCCTATAAGTAAGGAGTATTTTTGGGTCCTTATAAGGATGAGGATAAGTGATCTTACTCGAATTATATATGATTTAAGGATTTTGGAGTTAGCTACAGTAGATTTGGTACTCGTGTCATATGCAAGTGCTCCCCATGCCATGTAGTGTGGTAGCAACATAATAGCGTTTCAGGGTTAATTAGAAAGTAGTCGGATCCACTAAGTTGTTCGAATGTATACAATCAGGATCGATCTAAACACCTCTAAAACCATTATAAGAGGCAAAGAAATAAACCTAAAATTGCTAATACATCAAGCCCTAATTTACATGTGCCACAAAAGGATTCATCTTACACTATATTATGATTAAGTATAGCTATGAAATGACAAGAGTATTTTATTTCATATTTTATGGTTAATCTATCTATAAAATATCTACCAATTCTTATGAGATATGTGTTTCTCTAAATCATTGGAGAATAGTAGATAAGACAGAGGGTATAATTCGAATGCGTTTTTCAGAATAATTTTTTATAAATGTTTAATTCATTTGCATTCTTCAAAATGTTCACGAATTAAAATTGAAAAAATAGAAAAATTATTTCATTTTATTTACCAATTCATATATTTCCAGAAAAAACATTCATTAAAAATCATTTCATGTCAAAAAAGGTTTTGGAATAAATGGAAAGGTGATTCCATTCCATTAAAACTCCATAAATAATTATTCTTATCATTCCATCTATTTCTTTTATTAGTCACCAGTTACAGTCAGAGATTTGAAGAGGAAATGCAAAAAAAAAATTAACTTTGAATTTATCTTTCATAACACCAACTTTTCGGGTAAGTAAAAATGGGTTATTTATAGATAAACATGTGTATAGTATAGTTTCTAATGAATTTTATAAATATCTCACTTGATAAACTCATATCTTTAGTTTCTTTATTATATATTTTATTTCCTATTTTATTTTTAGTCTATCTATACAATATCTAAAAATGAAAATGCTCTCATGAAATACGTGTCTCTCTAAAGCTTTTTAGTTTTAAAATATAAACTAAAATTTTATTTTTTTAGTTGAATTACAGACAAATTAAATGTTTACATTTTGTTTCTTTGATAAACTTTTTGAGCCCCAAACATACTACAGATACTTTAAAAATATATCCAAAGTCATTCCTTTAAATATATATATTAGACTTTTTTTATTGTTATCCAATAAAACTCATGATCTAGATCTTTACATTCTGGCATTGACAACGTGACAGTCAGTAGGTATACTTGTGTGTGTATATATAACCGGAAAAGTTATGCTCTAGACATCGGCAAACAATCTTTTCTACTAATATTCTAAAATCTCTCATTGTCTTTCACTCCAGAGAGTAATGGAAACCTCAAACATCACCACCAGTCACACAAATCTTCTATCGAAGATAGACCTAGAAAAACAAAACCCTACCAAAACTTTCCCACCAATCTCTGACCTCAAAGCTGAGGCAAAGTCTCTCTTCTCCTTAGCCTTTCCCACAATCCTGGCCGCTCTCATCCTCTACGCTCGCTCGGCCATCTCCATGCTCTTCCTCGGCCATATCGGTGAACTAGAGCTCGCTGGTGGCTCCTTGGCTATTGCCTTTGCCAACATCACTGGATATTCCGTCCTCGCAGGCCTTGCACTCGGCATGGACCCACTCTGCTCTCAAGCCTTTGGTGCAGGCAAACCAAAGCTCCTCTCACTGACTCTTCAAAGAACAGTGCTTTTCTTGCTCACAAGTTCGCTTGTGATCGTCACTCTATGGCTCAACTTGGGAAAGATCATGATCTCTCTCCATCAAGATCCAAGCATCTCATCGTTGGCTCAAACGTATATCCTATGCTCTATTCCTGACTTGCTCACCAACTCTTTTCTCCATCCTCTTCGTATATACCTTAGAGCACAAGGCATCACAAGCCCGTTAACGATCGCAACACTAGCCGGCACCATCTTCCATATACCCATCAACTTTCTCCTCGTTTCTTACCTTGGCTTGGGTTTCGTTGGTGTTTCAATGGCTGCAGCAGCCTCAAATCTCTTCGTTGTTGTGTTCCTTGTGGTCCACGTTTGGGTCAAAGGTCTACATGAGCCAACGTGGACTAGCCCCAGCTCGGAGTGTTTCAAGGACTGGACCCCACTGATCAGTCTCGCGATACCTAGCTGCGTTGGCGTATGCTTAGAATGGTGGTGGTACGAGATAATGACCGTTCTTTGTGGTTTACTCGTAAACCCTAAAACGCCAGTTGCAGCAATGGGCATTCTCATCCAAACGACATCGTTGCTTTACATTTTCCCATCGTCTCTAGGCTTCGCTGTGTCCACCCGCGTAGGTAACGAACTAGGGTCAAACCGTCCCAAAACGGCTAGGTTATCAGCCATCATAGCCGTTTCTTTTGCCGGAGTAATGGGCATGACTGCCTCTCTGTTTGCTTGGGGTGTAAGCGACTTCTGGGGACGGATCTTCACTAACGATGTTGACATCATCCGTTTAACAGCGGCAGCGCTGCCTATTCTCGGGCTATGCGAGCTCGGGAACTGCCCGCAAACAGTAGGTTGTGGTGTCGTTAGAGGCACAGCACGGCCGGCGAAAGCGGCCAACATAAACTTAGGAGCGTTTTACCTCGTTGGAACGCCTGTAGCGGTTGGGCTAACATTCTGGGCCGCGTATGGATTTTGTGGGCTTTGGATAGGTCTGTTCGCGGCTCAGATATGCTGTGCTGCTATGATGCTCTATGTTGTGGCTAATACAGATTGGGAGGGAGAAGCGAAGAGAGCCAGAAAGCTAACGTGCAGTGAAGGCGTCGATGTGGTGATTACAGCGCAGAGTAACGATGACTTAGCGGAACCATTCGTTTACGTTGTCACGGTCGCTGCTGACTGATACTAATCGGATGCTTTGAGTTTTTTTTTTAATTCTTTTTTGACTTGGAATGATCGGTTCCTTTTGGGGAGGGTATTTTGAGAACTTTTAAATCTCAATGTGGAAAAAACAAAAGAATTTTTATTCATATTTTTCATCCCATGTAACTTTGTCATATTTTTTTGTACTGTATGCTATTTTAGAAGGAAAAAAAAAATATGTGTAACAGTGTAACCGGCTGGTTATGAAATCCGAATAAAAATTCAAAACTCGAACAAACCTTATTATATGTGTGTACCTTTATATTTTAAACTTTGTCAAATTATAAGTGTATTATTTTTTCAAAGTATACATTTTAATAAACTTACTTTTATTCTTTTAGCTCATTAATCAAATATTTGAAAAAAATTCTAATAAATCTTTTAAAACAACAGTACATATAAAATATTGGGAAAATTATTTTTTTGGGCCAAAAAATGGTATATATATCCCATTAGGTTAATTTCTATTTTATACCATTTTTCCTCTAATACCCTTTATTTTTTTTAGAAAATAAATAAAATAAATAGTTTTACAAACAAAAAAAATTGAAAAAAATAATAACTAGCGATGAAATACCTATATCAAGTTAGTGATATTTTTTTCCAGTTTTAATTTTTTTTTGAATCTACTACATTTTGAATACGTGATCTACGTAAATAATAGTACTCTAAAAATATTTAGAATACACGTTCCGTGCCTAATCTATAACTCTAAAATAAGTAGACATCGAAATCTACACTTTACAAAAAAATCTAAAACCTGTAGAACTCGAAATCTACACATTACTATAAATCTAAAATTTGTAGAAACTGAGTTTCTACACATTGCTATAAATCTAAAAACCTGTAGAAACCTTTTTTGACAAATTTATTGATTTCTACGGATAAGAATAATCAATTATGAAATAGAAAAAATATTTTGAAATATTCTGTTTCCATATAATAAAAAATCGATTTTAAAAAAAAAACACACACAAAAAAAGTTTAATCTTCTTCTCAGGTCACCTTCTGTATTCCATTGATTTTTTTTTATTTTTTTTGGGCAAACGATTTTTATTTATATTCTCATATTTATCAATTATTTTGTTAATTGTAATTTCGAATTTATAATTGAAATTAAGGATATTATTATCATTATGAAAATATTTAATCTAATGAGACATAAACTATATAAGATTAGCTTAATGAGACATACATATCATTTTTTTGGCCCAGAAAAACAATTTTCCCTAAATTATTTAACCTATTAGATGGTTTTTGATAAAGGATACGAGATGCAATAAATTGTGTAAAGCTCCAACTGCTTATGTCTATGGGTCTCTATATCTTTCCTTCTTGCCAATGCTCCTAAAATTACTACGGAGTTTCAATTATCCATCCATATTGAAATATGCATGCAGACATTTTGCCCTCTTTTTCTCGATCTCACAATATTATAACACTATTTCACATCACAATCTTTTCTTTTTAATCTCTCTCTCTCTATATATAACCAGAACTTATTCATGAAATTTGACATTTATGTCTTGGGTTTTAAATTTTGGAGTAAGTTTTAAAATGACTTTTGACACAACAAGTATGCTAGTTTTTGTAAGGGACATAATGTCGTTTTTACTAATCAAATTATAATTTACCTCAGATGGAAAGTCACATGGCTATTCATTTGAATTCTATTTGAGTTTCATGGCTACAAGACCAACTCATAATTTGTAAATAAAATATAAATAAATTAGCATTGATGTGTTAGAAAAAAAACAAGCATTGATGGAAACCACAGTTCACGAGAAGAGTATTGTCATACCAGAAGCCAACAAGAAAGGAAATAAGAGAGAGTCACGGGCACTGAAAGACAACATCAATTGATAGAATAAAATTGACATATTAGTTTAATTGTGTGTACAAAACTTTTTCGGTTCTGTACATCAGAATTTAAAATCTGCACCTCTCAGTGGACTCATCGCCAGCTTCATCCTTGCTATATAATTTATCTTTAGTTCATAAATTTTTTCGGATGGTGGCAGCTATGCAACAACGGAAAAGAATATTTGTCTACAGCGACATATTAAATTTTTAAAGTTTTTACTAAAATAATGATAATTCTATTGGGAATTTTGAGCGAAATAGCACTATTTTAAACAACAACTGTAATTATTAGAAAGTTATAATTTTAAAAAGTTCAAAATTTGTAACAATTTTACAAAAAGTTATGAGGAACAAATCATATATTTCGTAACATTTACATTTACGCAATTGTAACTATTTCTGTTTAAATCTGAAATAATTGTTTTTAACGTTTCATTCCCGAATATCAGAATATTTAGTAAATTCAAATAAATAATTTTCCTATCTTTTTAGGATTACAATAAAGAAATGTTTAAATATATCTAAGTCATCAACCAATTTAGTTTCCAATGATTAATCCGATGAGATGGAAACTAAGTTAGTGTCCATATTAGCTTCATGGAATTTGTGTTAGCTTCCATCTCATCTCATGGACTAGCTTAACTTTTGTCTAAGTTCAACACATCTCTTCTCTAGTCTTCTTTGTTCACTATTCCACATATGATGCAACTTTCACTGAGTAGAGTCTTTTCTTTACATACAATTGAATTCACATATGGTATAACTCGTGATTACCTTTTTGTTCTGCAGAATAATAAATAAGAAGACGAGTATCACATCAATGTGGGTTAGATTTTTTTTATATATTGTTTGTTTTTTCCTTCGTGGGTTGGGTTTCTATAACAAAATAATAGAGTCTCCTTGTTTTTCAATTTGGAATTTTGCTAGACCTCTCATTCTACGTGGATGTGAGTGGAACCGCCCCGTGACCTCTTTCTCTTCTGTCTCTTTTCACCTAATACCATTACCAAAGTACCAAACACTCGACCACCTCTCTAAACAACACAAACACACACATGTATATATACACCTACATATTGAGAATTCACATAAGCCATATATTTGCTGGCCGTACTTTGTATCTTTGGCGAAACCTAAAAAACAAAAGAAACACACCATATATTTTGTATTGATTCTTGTCGTATAGATGCCCCGATTTAGTTCATCCGAAGCTCCCATTTTAATCCTCTCCCTTCTCATTATCCTACTTTGTTCAGCGCAAACACAATGCCACACCAAAGGTCTACGATTACGACCAAGAAACCAGAAGATTGTGAACTCTACGAGTCAGACACAAAACCCTGAAGAGGAATTCTTGAAATGGGTTAGATACGTTGGGAGCCTCAAGCACTCGGTGTTCAAGGCAGCCAAGAACAAACTCTTCCCTTCGTATACACTCACAGTTCATAAGAAACACAATAAAGGTGACTTCACTAAAATCCAAGACGCCATTGATTCTCTCCCTCTCATCAACCTCGTTCGTGTCGTCATCAAAGTTCATGCTGGAGTTTACAAGTAAGTACAAGTCTTTTTTTAAAAGGAGCTCTATATATATTAGGTGAGTAGCTTCAGTTTGGTGTAATTACTACTAAATGAAAACAAATACTTTTTAATTATTGTTTAATCAGTTCATCTTAGTTTCTTTTTGTTTTTTAACGACGAGGAATAGACGACAGAATATTAATTAGGTCGGTCTTTTTATTAGTATGTTACTTTAATTCGGTCGATCTTGCAGGTATATTGTCTATATAAAGAATTTTGTGTGGTACATTTTGCAATTGATCAATACCAACTTGGTACCACATCATCTTTAGATTTATTTTCATTTTTTTATTTACAATGTGTGGATGTAACTATATTCCAACAGCCTGAACCGTAGATACTGGAGTTTTGTCTCTATACATTTTGCAGTTTTGCAATTTGTTTTCACTCTAAGTGACACCGGCCATATCTTTTATCTTCGTCCTTGCCTTGCATTTGCATGAGCCTAAAGTAATTATGAAACGGAGTTTAAACACGTATTGCCAATAAAGAATGTAGCATTCTTTCTCTCAAAATCAACACTATATTATCTCGTGAAACCAGGAAATTTGTAATATGTAAAGGTGGAATAGTACATGTATTATTATGTATAAATGTATAATCCATAACGTATAGAATTTAATAGTAAAATTTTATATTGTTTATTTCATACTATAGCTACAAAGCGCTACGGGTCCACATACACAGATACACTCCACGATTACCATCCATAATTTTATATTGTTTAGTTATTTCACACTATAGCTTTTCTTCTAAGATTTATAATAGAATTATAAGCAAATTAATATTAATGAAAAAATTGGGTGAAAATGGGTGTAGAGAAAAGGTGAACATACCTCCAATGAAGGCATTCATAACAATAGAAGGAGAAGGAGCAGATAAAACAATAGTGCAATGGGGAGACACAGCACAAACGCATGACCCAAGAGGCAATCCCATGGGCACATTCAACTCTGCCTCTTTTGCCGTCAACTCTCCTTTCTTTGTCGCCAAGAACATCACTTTCAAGGTACAACTTCCTACCATTATGTTACCATAGTTGTTGTGTTTCATTCTATTTGGATGGATAATTTTGAATCCATCTTAGAGGTCTTATCTCTATACAGAACACCACACCAGTCCCCTTGCCAGGCGCGGTTGGAAAACAAGCGGTGGCATTGAGAGTGTCAGCGGACAATGCTGCGTTTTTCGGGTGTAAAATGCTTGGTGCTCAAGACACGCTCTATGACCATTTGGGAAGACATTATTACAAAGACTGTTACATTGAAGGATCTGTTGACTTCATCTTTGGCAATGCCCTTTCTCTCTATGAGGTAAACTCATAGATGTCCCCCAGTGTGGTCTATATATGTTGCTTGCTTAGTGTATAGAGCACTCTCTACCCTTTTACAAATTACTTGAGTGGCAGTTTTAGATTGGTATTTACTCTAAGAAATATTGTTTAAACTAGGGGTGTCACGTGCACGCGATAGCGGATAAGCTAGGAGCAGTGACGGCACAAGGGAGGAGCAGTGTGCTAGAGGACACAGGATTCTCGTTCGTGAAGTGTAAGGTGACAGGGACAGGAGTTTTGTACCTTGGGAGGGCATGGGGTCCCTTCTCAAGAGTCGTCTTTGCTTACACCTATATGGAGAACATCATCCTCCCTAAAGGCTGGTACAATTGGGGCGACCCTTCACGCGAGATGTACGTATATTACTCTTCTTTCGACCACACTACTCTTTTTTCTTTAACACTACATACTATATAACCAAACTATATATATCATATCAGTGGGCTTCAAATACAACAATTTTTTTCAAATACTAAAAACTAACGGACTACATAACATATAAATTTTGGACATTTATCAGTCCAACTTTACAAAACATGATCTCGTTGCCTCGTCCATTTTAGAGTGTTATGTCCCCACCACTGCACCACTCAACATCTTTCAACCGATGTCATCTTTGTCTTATTTCTTAATTTTTGTGCCCGCGTGCAGCACTGCTTTTATAAATATAGAACGTAGGCGTGCATAGTCTATTATAGTGCTCTAAAATGCATACATACGTCATCAAACATAGGCCTGGACGTTTTTACCTCAACCCGAAGTACCTAACTAAACCCGAACCGGAAAAACCGAAACCGAATCCGAACTGTTATATAAAAATATCCGAATGGGACTTATGAGCTTAGTATTTTGGAGTATGGTTATAATCCGAATCGAACCGAAATTCAAACTAGAATCCGATAATATCCGAAATTAGTTAAATATATTCATATTTTTATATATTTTAAGGTGATTTAGATATTATTTTTAATACTTTTTAGTTAATTTAGATAGTTTAACTAATATTTAGCTAGATTTGTAAATAATTTATATATTTTTTTAAAAAAATTTGTCAAGAGGTTTAAAAAATATTCTTTTGGACAATTTTAAATATTAGTTACATCCGATCCGAGCTGAACCCGAAAGGAACCGAACTAAACCCGATCCGATAATTAGTAAAACCCGAATGGTACTTTTGAGCATAACACCGAAAATCCGAATCAACCAGACCGATACCGAATGGGCCACCGAACACCCAGACGTAATCAAACATTATCACTCACAAGTTCACATATGTAAATAATAATGTAAAGAAAGAAGTAACTGAAAATGCATGTGGATGCAGGACGGTGTTCTATGGGCAGTACAAGTGCACGGGAGCAGGAGCAAACTATGCAGGAAGGGTGGCTTGGGCAAGAGAGCTCACCGACGAAGAAGCTAAGCCTTTTATATCTCTTACCTTCATCGACGGCTCTGAATGGATCAGACTCTAACTGTTTTTTTTTTGAACTCTTTTCTTTCACTCTTTTTACCTAATTAATAATGTAAATTTTCCCAATAAAATGACAATACATATACCTCATCTTCTTGTATGACAACTTAACATTTGATCCTCTACCCACACATTTTAATACAATTTTTGTGCCACTAACAAAGTAACAATACTGCATTGTATTTTTATAAAGCGTCACACCTAAACTTTGTCATTTTAACCGAAACCAAACCGAACTAAAACTTCAAAACCAAAACTAAACCGATATTCACATATCAGAACAGCAACAAAAAACATGCTAGTCACACCAAGTGGAAGTGAACATTAGGTCTGGGCACAGATCGGATATCCGGGTTTTTGAAGGTATTTGTGATTTGCTTCGAATGCCACGAATATCTAATTTATCGATTTGCTTTGCTTCGGAAAAATACGGATATTCCGAAACACGGATATTCGGAAATAAATAAATATTTGCGAATACTTACATATATCTAATCTGTTTTAATTAATACAAATAATCTTAAAAATTTGATACAAGTTTGCTCTATAAAATATTTTTTTCCATGATATATAAAATAAAAATTAAAAGAAGTAATGAATCTACATATTTTTAAACTTAATTAACAATTATAATAACACAAAACTTAAGAAAAAAATTATAATAAATTTTTCTCTTCCTTTTATATAATACTTTAATTATATGTTAGAATAATAATTTGTCAAATTATATGTTAGAATAATAATTATATAATTTTATACATTTAAAACTTTAAAATATAATCAAGATATACATGTATTTATATATTGCCGGATCGGATCGGATATTCGCTTTCCTAAATTTTAATATTTGTGATTTGCTTCGATTTAATAGATATTGATTTTTAGTATTTGCTTTGCTTCAAAAGTTTAATGGGAATTTTCAGATCGAATCGAATAACGAATCGAATCAAAGTAATACAATATTGCAAAGATCAATAATTGCTAAGGTCAAACTTCTTATTAGTCTAAAACAAAAGAAGGTGATGATGATCATCTAAGAAACAAGACGACTCCATCGATGTCGAAATCAACAGCTATCATCTTCCTAGTCACTGCTCTGTCGTACTTCCTCTTCTCCCCCTCACCGAAACCTCACAACTACTACTACTACCACACACTCTTCCTCTCCCCTTCCTTCTCCGACAACGCTTCCATCGCCTTAAACCTCCGCACCCTCACCCGCCGCCCTCACATCGCCGGCTCAGCAGCCAACGCCGAAGCCGCAGCACACGTTCTCTCCGCCTTCACCTCCTCCTCCTCCCTCAAACCCCGCGTCGTCTCTTACAAAGTCTCTCTAACTTACCCAGTCCACCGCTCACTCTCACTAACACCAACAAAAGAATCATCATCATCATCGAAACCACCCATCGCTTTCTCTCTGGAGCAAGCCCACCTCGGAGACAACCCTCACGCCGACGAAGTCACGCCCACGTTCCACGGCTACGCCAAGTCGGGCGACGTCTCCGGCCCCGCCGCTTACGCGAACTACGGACGCGTCGAGGATTTCGCCGCCGGCGCGAACGTCTCCGGCGCCGTCGTGGTCGCGAGGTACGGGAAGATTTACAGAGGAGACATAGTGAGGAACGCGTACGAGGCGGGAGCTGTCGGCGTTGTGATATACACTGACGAGAGAGATTACGGCGGCGGCGGGGAGGAGGAGTGTTTTCCGGCGGGTAGGTGGATGCCGCCGAGTGGGGTTCAAGTGGGTACTGTTTACAACGGGTTGGGTGATCCGACGACTCCTGGATGGGCTAGTGTTGATGGGTGCGAGAGGTTGTCGGAGGAGGATGTTGAGCTGAGAGGTGATTCTCCGGGTATACCTTCGTTGCCCATCTCCGCGGCTGATGCGGAGGTGATCTTGAAGACTGTTGATGGAGGTGTTGGGCCTGGGCCTGGGGTCTTGAACCTGAGCTATGTTGTGAGTTTTTTCTGTGTGTGAAAGAAAGTCTCAACCTTTTGGTTTAAAAAATTTGAGCTTTTGGGTTTGGTGTCAGGGGAAGACTGTTATAGCTAAGATTGAGAATGTTATTGGAGTGATTGAAGGTGAAGAAGAGCCTGATAGGTAGGGTACCATTCACACTATGAGTGAAGGTTAGATAGATACTGATGACTTGTGTGTTGGTTTAGATATGTGATTATTGGAAACCATCGAGATGCTTGGACTTTTGGAGCTGTTGATCCCAACAGTGGGACTGCTGTGCTTTTGGAGGTGAGTAAAGTTTCTTCACACACAAGTCTTAAAATGTTTCCATTGCAATGAGAGAGATTTTGGAACTACTGTAGATTGCACAAAGACTGGATAAGCTGCAGAAGAGAGGATGGAAGCCTAGACGGACGATTATTCTGTGCAATTGGGATGCGGAGGAGTATGCTCTGGTGTTTATTCTTTACCTCACCTTTTTTTTCTTTTTTGGGCAAAGACCTCACCTTTTTTATATTGTCTATTTTTGTAATGTGGAAGCAGCAGAAAGGCAGGTTATTTTATATTCTTTTCTTGTAGATTGGGTCAACAGAATGGGTAGAAGAAAACAGAGAGATGCTAGCTTCGAGAGCAGTGGCCTACTTGAATGCAGATTGTGCGGTATCCGGCCCAGGTTTTCGTGCTTCTGCGACTCCACAACTCGATGATTTGATCAAACAAGCAGCTAAAGAGGTATTGATAACAGTCTTTTATCTCTTAAGGTAATCTTGAAACGGTAAGTGTGTTTATCTTTTAGTTTTGAGTACCTGCAGGTCATGGATCCAGATAACACAACACAAACCATCTATGAATCGTGGATAGGATCAAGCAACTTTGGTGTGGTAAGTGAAAGAATACACTAAGTTTAATTATGTAATCTAAAGTTTAGATGACTAAACTGATTTGTATAACTTTGGTACTTGAAGATGGGAAGATTAGGGGGTGGAGGATCGGATTATGCATCATTTGTGCAACATGTAGGCGTTCCAGCGGTTGACATGCTTTTCGGAGGAGGTAAGTCTCTGAATCAGCTCCTCACACTAACACTCGATGAACTAAAACACCATGGTCTTTCTGTTATATAAAACACAGAGTCAGAGTAGGATTTAGTGACTAATCATTGTTTACAAAAATAAAATAACAGGATATCCAGTGTATCACTCTATGTATGATGACTTCACTTGGATGGAAAAATTTGGAGACCCTATGTTTCAGAGACATGTCGCAATAGCAAGTGTTCTAGGTCTGGTCGCTCTTCGGTTAGCAGATGATGAGTTCTTACCTTTCAACTATACCTCATATGCATCAGAACTCAAGGTAACTAAAAATTGATTAGAAACAGTTAATGAGCGAGTAAATTTGCTGTAGTAGTGATTGATTGTCTACCTGTGTAAAACAGAAAAATGCAGAAGATTTGGAGAAGGAGAAGTTAGTAGGCCATGGCATAGATGTCTCTCCGTTAATCAAATCAATCCAAGATCTATCCACAGCTGCAGAAAAGATCAATATAGAGAAAGAGGTAAACGTCTATATAAGTTCGATATCTTTGACAAAAAATCGACAAGTAAAACTGTGGCTTTCACTGGACTCTGTGCAGGAGGGAGTAAAGGGAGCTTTGAGAGTGAGAGAGGTGAATGACAGATTAATGATGGCGGAGCGAGCTTTAACAGACAGAGATGGACTCTCTGGAAGATCATGGTACAAGCATTTGGTGTACGGACCATCCAAGTACGATGACTATGGATCCAAATCGTTTCCTGGAGTTGATGATGCAATAGACAATGCAAAGAGGGTAAAGACCAAAGCTTCCTGGGAACATGTTCAACACGAGATCTGGAGAGTCTCTAGAGCTATCAGACATGCATCACTTGTCTTAAAAGGTGAATTGAGATGATGATGATGATGATGATGATGATGATGATGATGATGATGATGATGATGATAATGATGATGATGATGATATCGAAGAATGCTACTGGTGCTGTCTGTTATCACACAATGTGTAAAAAACATACTGAACTCCAAGCTCAGTGCTCACACTGTTGTACAAATTTAAGCTTTCGTGTACCTGCTCCGTTTATTTTCTATTCAAAAAGCCCAATTCTAAAGAAAGCCCATGAAAAGGCCCATTATTAAGGCCCAAAACATAAGCAGAAGTTCATGTTATCCCAAGCGCGACAGTCACCGTTCAGTTAAAACTATCCGACCAGACGAGACGAGACCATGATGCTTAGCCACGCCACTTTCACCCGGAAAACACCACTCGTGTTCAATTCTCTTGGTGTTTCCGGTAGTCACAATCGAAGGACTCCTCTAACTGGAGCTGGTTCGAGCAGGGCTCTTTCGTTTGGTTACAACAAACATGTTTCACTGAACTCTGGTCCTATCAATTTGACTGGTCGTTCCGGGACTGAATTGAGGCATCTGGGTCGGGTCTCTTCGGTTTCAGGGGGAGGTTCAGGCGGTATTGGTGGAGGCTCAGGTGGTGGTGGTGGTGGTGATAGTTCCGGCGGTGGAGGTGAAGATAGCGGCGGAAACGGAAACAAGTGGTCGTTTCTGTCATGGTAAAATATCTTGTCTTCCTCCTATCTCTACTGTTCTGTTGTTTTATGGTGTAAAGATTGTTACTTTCAAACCGCAAGTTCGATTAAGCCTTATCATATTGAACATGAATAAACTGTGTTAATTTACGTTTTTTGGCTTTGGTTTTGTGTGGTGCTTCACAGGTACCTGGCTCTCCTCTCGGATTATCCTGTTCTGACCAAATCTGTGACATCAGCACTTTTGACCCTCATTGGTGATTTGATCTGTCAGGTATTTGGTGTCCTTGATTCTCTCTAGTTATCTTTCAAGTTTGGGTTTCTCATTGTTCCTATATAAAACCTCTTATTCAAAACTTAAGATTGCTTATCCTTGTTGAACTTGGTTTTCAGCTTACAATCAATAAGACCTCCT
Organism: Brassica juncea; assembly: GCA_018703725.1. NCBI lineage: Eukaryota > Viridiplantae > Streptophyta > Magnoliopsida > Brassicales > Brassicaceae > Brassica > Brassica juncea. Next base: position 53,155,422 of record CM031936.1, on the reverse strand, counting down.
CCTTGGACAAGAAGAGGACACTCACGTTTACCATCTTGGGCTTAGGGCTAGTCGGTCCAGCATTGCACTTCTGGTATATTTTTTTTTTGAACTGGTCGTGTTATAGTTGATGTGTATATCCATGTTAGGTTTTGTGCGTTGTTGTTTTCTTTGCTTTCTCTTATGCTACCGGCAAACCTTTATGCTAAATGGTTGTTCTTTTGAAGAGACTTATGCATCCGTTGATGTATTTTACATGTGCTTATTCTCTACTTGCTCTCTGAAATCTCGCAACTTCATTAGGTACTTGTATTTGAGCAAAGCGGTGACAGCTTCTGGATTATCAGGCGCAGTTTTGCGACTTTTACTGGACCAGGTAACATATGTCCGACCAACATTTATGTTCCTATCTTGCTTCCTTTGTAATTTTTTTTTTCTTTTTTTGGTTTTGCAGTTTGTTTTTGCTCCAGTTTTTGTTGGAGTTTTCTTATCAGCTGTTGTGACACTTGAAGGAAAACCATCAAATGTCATACCGAAGCTAAAGCAGGTTGGATCAAAAGCCAATTTAACCTTTTTTTTTTCTTAAATTTCCGTAGAATGATTCTCGCATGGTGCAGAGTGGGGAAGCATATTGCACGAATCTAAAGGTTTAATACTTTTGTATTATTTTATCTGTATTCTGATATGAATCCATGAATTGGTGGTTGTGTAGGAGTGGACTGGTGCAGTGCTAGCTAATTGGCAGCTATGGATACCATTTCAGTTTCTTAACTTCAGATTTGTTCCACAAAACTTCCAGGTTTCGATTACTTTACTCTGTTGACAACATTAAACGTCAGTGTTAAAAAAAAATACAGTTCGTTCACGGTTCTGCTTTAAGTTTGTTCACTGGATCCGAGGATGAATCAATGTCTTATATTTAAATTTGAAGGTACTGGCTTCCAACGTAGTGGCTTTGGCTTGGAATGTGATCTTGTCATTCAAAGCTCACAAAGAAGTTGTGCCAAAGTAGGAATGTTTAGTTCCTTACAGCTCCTTGTGTTGTTGAATTGTAATCGGCAGAGTTTTGGGGCAGAGAGTTTGTCTGCTGATGCTAATGTTTTAATGTTTCAAAACGAAATACTGCACTTGACATTTTATGAACGTAAAAACAAGCTTTGTATTTTAAACGTTCTACTTCCTCCACATTATCAACCTTTCATGTTTATTAACAATGCTTTTCCAAATAATTTAAAATTTGCGTTGGTAACTTTATAGTTGATTCAGATATCAGGATTGTGTTTCTTTTAAATTTCAAAAGGAAGTTTTACCAGACCAATCAACGATCCTCAACAACAACAACAACAAAAAATATCAAAGTCTTCAACAGCTCCAATAAGTTAAAGGCATGTGATCATGTATATGAATAAAAAGCAAATCTAACACAATTCCAATTGTGCTTTCGTTCTCATCTTATTCTCGGCACGCACTTCACAATGCTTGAAGCTCACAGACCAACGGTCTTTTGGAACTTTGTAATCTGGTTCAGGAAGATCCATGTCATCTGCCATAAAAGAAAGAAAAACCGATCATCAAACATCTCAGAGACAAGCCTGAACTGAGTCTTAAGCATTGAAGAAGGGTGAAAAGATCACAATTATATTACCATGACGTGAGGGGCGATCCTGACGCAGTAAACAGGGAAACCTGTGTAGAATTTCAGAGGTCCTCCTGATTTCAAGGTTTGCATTGCACAGTCGAGAGAACCCGTGTATGGATACTTCCCCTGAGCGTCAGGTTGCATTTTCTGGATCTGAGTTTTGACAAAGTCGAATGGAAGACTGCAAGCCGCAGCGCAGAATCCTGAAACAGCACTTGCTCCTGCCCAAAGGGAACAAACAACAATCACACAACCATCAAACTCAGCCTTCTTGTTTCAGTCTAGTGTAGAACTATACGGAAGAGAAGCTTACCTACGACCGTAGAAGTCTCCCCAAGACCAAGATTATCTCTCATGTATTCAGCACTTTGATCATAAGACGCAAGCATTCCCATGTTCAAAGCCATAGCTCTGACCACGGTGGGACCACAACCTTTCCAAAGTGCCAAAACTCCTTCATCAGCGCTGATACGGTAAAGCGCATGGAAGGCATTGGTGTAGTTCCTGCGCTGAGCTAATGGCAAGGTGTTATCAGCTTGCATTCTGATGAGCGCTAGATCGGCTGGACTACCAACGCAAGCACCAATTGCACCAGCTGTCAGACCACATAGAGCCTTCTGATACAGAGGTAGCGGCTTCCCATCGTTAGCTTCAATTGCTTTTGCAGTCAGCATCCTGATAACTCGTTGATTAGTCCATAAACGCAATAAAGAAACATTCATCTCGATGGGCACATGATATAACACACGGATGATTTAACTTACTTGAAGGATCCAAGACGGGCTGTGGTGTAAGTTGCTTGCCTCAGCAAACCAGCAGACAATCCCTATTGGAGAGAAAAATTTAATAAGCTCAGAAAACATCTTCATAGCAGAAATGATTAAAAACAAAACTAATTCTGTATTGGCAAGACGCAAGAAAGATTGTAGGATTACAGATCAACCACAAAAACACATATAAGTAAACTGTTAATAAGCTTCAATACCAGAGAACACCAATAGAAGACATCATATATCAAGATAGATCTAATGAGAAAAAAAAAAAGAAGAAATCTTTACCTTGTAGAAAGCCCCAATACCATCATTCTTCAACATGTTCTTGGTCACACTGACTGCAGATCCCTGACCTAGTTGAATCCTCACCTTCACCACCAAAAAAAATCACATATATCATTTCATTAGATTCCACATCACTCAACTCCACAGGTCACGGATTCTACATTGAGATAACACCCAAGAGCTTAATTCTAATCAAAATCCAGATCTGAACTATACAAATCAATAGCAAAAGCTCACACACAAACGAGTCTAAAACATGTTGGAAGAAATGAAACTTGATTAGTTTACGAAAACCAGATCTGAGAGAGAGACAAAGGAATAATAAGCCTTTCATGAAACCTTTTACGAACCTTGATCATGTCAATCGGCTGGATAACGCAAGTCGCGAGCATACCGGAGGCTCCGCCATTGACGAAGGGCTTCACGGCGGTCCAGACACCAATCGGAGCAACTTTCTTCTCCTCCGCCATCTCTGTTCTTTCTTTGGGGATCGTACGGGCTCAAAATGAGAAGAAGAGATTCCGCAGAGAGAAAGAGATAGGCGGAGAAAGACACACACTTGATGGAGAGGAAGCGAAGAAGGAAAGCTAAAGGCCTTTTTATAGATTTTAATTAAACAGTACTCAACTGAACTAAACCCTTTTGGATTATTTATTTATTTATTTTTATTTCGTTTGAGATCTGAATCTTTGGCCTATTTTTTTTCAAATTTATTAAGCAACTAGGGTTAACCCACCCTACGGGCGGGACTGCAAATTAAAAAACAATATAAAACAACTATTATTTGAATGAGCATTTAAAAATGTAAGTGTATTTTATTTTGTTATTTTTGTTAAAAATCACAAATTTGTCTTATGATAATTTTTGGGATATAATTTTTTTAGAACGACAGCTGATTGAAATATATACACTAACTATGGATTATTTCTTATTTTTGTATGTTTATTTGTTGAATTCATTGGTTTTTAGAAAAAAAAATATGTTTGACCCCAACTAAAAAACTGTTTCACATGATATGGTCTACTTTGATTTTTGAGCGTTACATGGCATTTGCTATCTCCAGTATGCTAACATTGGGATAATAACAGTAACCAAATCAACATTGTGTGTACCTGTTCTTCTAGAAAATATGTTCCTAACATAAAGTAATACTTGCTTGAATAAGATTCTTGAAATATTATCTTACATGCTGCAAGGGTTGGAATCGTCAGCTGTTCGCAAGCAGAAAATAATAAGACTATCAACATGCTTGCAAGAAGAAAAGAGCGGGTACATTATGACACCAATCCTAATTATGGTCACTTAGCCGGCAAGATGATATTAGAATATCTAGAGAAACTGCTCTTTAAGGTGGTCAACCAAAGCCTGAAATGTTTAGTGCTTTAGTTATATACTTTTAGTTTGATTAATCCTGAGTTTTAGTAAGTTTTTTTAATTTTTTTTTTTTAATTCTCAGCACTTTAACCAGTATCTAGTATATGGGTATGACCTTTCACCTTTTTTACTAATGGACTTACTATTTACAACGTTTTGCATGGTGGCTCTGCAGTTTTCCCACCCGTACTAACAAACTTCAGTTCCAAATATCAACACACAATATGTAAGTCCAGACTGTTTTAAATCATTACAGCACATGCTTCACGGTAACAATGGAAAGCTTTAAGCTAGCAAACTTTGGTTCATCTGAAAATCTTTGAACAATCTGCAAAACCCTTTAAGCTTGTGGGATATTTTTTATTTGTTAACCATAAAATTTTCACTTTATTATACAATATAAGTTCTTATATCTTAAGTTTTGTTTCGGACGTATGGTCACACACGTAAGTTTAAGTATCTATATACGTAAGTGATTCGTTTTATTTGGTTAGTAGCAAAAGGTTAAACATTGCTTTTGCTATTTCTTTTTGTTGGGTTTGCTTAACTTTCTGGTGGGCTTTTTGTGATGCACCAACTGAATTATAAACTTAAATCCATCTATCGAATGGATGTGTATTATGTTACATTCCACTGGGTTCTTTACATTTCTAAGATCACACCATTCATGGGAGATATGTACGACCTGCATTTTCATCAAATTTAAGTTGCTTAGGTAGATCATGGTCAATATGACTTCAATGTATCTGTGAGTGACTTCATTATAGTTGTACTATTTCTTCCGGCACAAGATTTAATCACTGCCAGGAGTGGTATTAAAAAACAACTGAAGTTAATACATACCTTCCAAGCTTTTTCAGGGAGGAAACTATAACTGTTGAAACTTTTTCAAGTGTCAGTAACATTACAGGACCATACTTCTTCGTGAGTTTCCATAAAGACTGATGTGGTTATTCGCCTAGCTGATGCAAGTTCCAGATGCTGGGTAAGCCAGGAGGAGGAGGAAATTGCCGACCGCACCGTTTAGTATGTTTCACTGACGGTGATAAAAATAAAGTTGAAGAATAGAAGCAAAAGAAGCTCAATCAAAGCCACAATTTCAACACGTTTCATGTATGTAAATTCATAAGTAATGATGAAGTAAAGCTCTTGTTTTGTTATGAGCAAACCTTTATCACTAAAATGGCATTTAGTTTACTGTTTCAGAGCAAAAATAATTTTCATTCGTATAAGAGAACATAATAAACATTTTAATTGCTAAACTATTAACAGCTCCAAATACAACAAACATCAACCGTGGAACCCTAACGAACAATGGCTGAGATCACAATAACCAAAAAAAATCAATGCTTCGAAGTTCTTCTTATACTAAAAGTTTAGAAGCAGAGTAACTTGTCCCACAAAGAGACATTAAATTCCAGACGTATTTTCATATTTTTCAGAAAGTTTAGACTAACCTGTGATCCAATTCTTTCTTCTAGAGATGTGAACGGAATAATTAGACCGATTGAATGATAGCATCATAAGTTACAGAGGCGGTGTTCAAAGTTCGTGTTATCTACAGTAATCGTTTCGGCGGGATGATATAAAAATAGATGAGGGAGATTGGGACAACGGCCGGCTTCAAATCAGGGAGGAGGAAAACGGAGTTGGCCATTCTTATCTCTGAAATTTAGGAATGTTGACCTATTTATACTTGCAGATCCACCGACCCAACAAAACTTAGCACGCATTGAAAGCCTCACCGTGGTGGACTGAATTAATGAGGATTTAACACCACACGAAGAACACAAAACTCCGACCGTTTTCGATTCGGTGATGAAGATCAGAGGTCGCCGCTGAACAAAGAAAGAGACGAACACTTTGTTGGGCTATCGGGCTTTTTACCATTAAAATGTCGAAAGCTAAGTGTCATCAAAAGTCCAAATCGAGTCAGAATAAACGATTAATGAAAAATAGTGCGTTTTTATTAGATGGACACATGTCGCTTCGAGGATGAACTAATTATTGACATGGCGCTGAGGTGTCTCTCTAAGAGGAGAGAAAACCCTATTTTATATATATAGATCCGTGAGTATTTATTAAGCCTTCACTTAACTTAAGCCTCGTTAAGATATTTAATCTATTTAAACAGACAAAGAAATAGAGCCTAATTTCTAATTTTCTAGTTAATGAATATATAAATTTGTTGGAATTTTTAGTTTTTTCTGGTCCAATAAAATTCTTAACTCTGAATTGACATTTTTGTTGTATTTTTATTTGTTAAATACGACATTTTGGCATTTTGCACGCCGTAGTAGCTAGTGGACCAGTAGAGCTATATATTACGTTGCAGATTGATAATGTTCATGCCATTATACAATAAGCTATTCAACAATAAAGCTTCTGAGTTCTGACTGTGTTACAATTACAGGGAAGAAAAAAAAACACACATCAAAATATTTATTCTGTTTTGGCTTTTCGAGGAGGTGTTTTTCAACTTGACTCCTCTTCTTGATTAGTATAGCAAGTGTTTTATAAAAAAGAGGTAACACACTAACACTACATGGCCGGATAACATATTTCCGATGGATAATATTTTATACTTGCAAGAAGATGATGAAGAAAGTTTTGTACAAACAAAAGCTTCTGATGAACTCTGGTGTAACTCAATAATGGTCGATTTACCAATGAATTGAACCAAGATTAGAAAAAAAAAACAGGAAGTGCAAGGAAAATTGTACAGGATTAAAACAAACACGTAATCAACAAGAATCAAAAGTAGAAAAAAAACACATTTTTGGTTGTTCATTGCTTGAGAGAAGGTGGTCAGTAGTCTTCACCTTCATCTTCTTCATCATCTCCACCTTCAGCACCTACCTCTTCATAATCTTTCTCAAGTGCGGCCAGGTCTTCACGTGCCTCAGAGAACTCACCTTCCTCCATTCCTTCACCAACGTACCAGTGCACAAACGCTCTCTTGGCATACATGAGATCAAACTTGTGGTCGATCCTTGAAAACACCTCTGCAACTGCTGTGTTGTTGCTGATCATGCACACCGCTCTCTGAACTTTAGCGAGGTCACCTCCAGGGACGACTGTTGGAGGCTGGTAGTTGATTCCACATTTGAAACCAGTAGGGCACCTGCAAAACAAAACCCATACCAAGAGAATTGCGTTTAAGAACCAAGGTAAGGAAAACAATAGCAAATTGTTCGAGTTTGTAAGATCATACCAGTCAACAAACTGAACAGTCCTCTTGGTCTTAATAGTACCAACAGCAGCATTAACATCTTTGGGAACAACGTCCCCACGGTACATCAAACAACATGCCATGTATTTCCCATGCCTTGGGTCACACTTGGCCATCATGCTAGCTGGCTCAAACACGGCATTAGTGATCTCAGGGATTGATAGCTGCTCATGGTAGGCCTTTGCAGCTGAGATGACTGGGGCATAAGAGGACAGCATGAAATGGATACGGGGATACGGGACAAGGTTGGTCTGGAACTCAGTGATATCCACATTGATGGCTCCATCAAACCTCAACGATGTTGTCAAGGATGATATGATCTGGGAGATCAACCTGTTTAGGTTGGTGTAGGTAGGCCTCTCGATATCAAGGGATCTGCGGCAAATATCATAGATGGCTTCGTTATCCAAGAGGACAGCTACATCGGTGTGTTCAAGTAGAGAGTGTGTTGAAAGAACACTGTTGTAAGGCTCTACAACAGCAGTAGAAACCTGAGATAAAAAGGTAACGCATCAAAACCAACAAAGAGAATCATTCAATGTAATTAGTAATGAGCTTCTATCTCGAAAGGGTACCTGAGGAGAAGGGTAAATGGTGAAGCCAAGTTTAGACTTCTTTCCATAATCAACAGACAGACGTTCTAACAAGAGAGACCCCAAACCAGAACCAGTTCCACCACCAACAGCGTTAAACACCAGGAACCCTTGCAAGCCAGTACAGTTATCCGCAAGCTTCCTCACACGGTCAAGACAAAGGTCCACAATCTCCTTCCCAACTGCAATTACATATCTTTCAATCACCATTTTGAATAATAATCCCTAAGTAAAAAGAAGAAGAGTGAAAGGAGAAGTTTTTCTCACCAGTGTAATGCCCTCTGGCGAAGTTGTTAGCAGCGTCTTCTTTCCCTGAAATGAGCTGCTCTGGATGGAAGAGCTGCCGGTACGTTCCTGTACGGACTTCGTCGATAACAGTAGGCTCGAGATCAACGAAGACGGCCCTGGGGACATGCTTTCCAGCACCAGTCTCGCTGAAGAAAGTGTTGAAAGCATCGTGTGCTACACCAACCGTTGTATCACTGCCAATGAACCGAAACCAAAGCTATGATTATCAGGTTCCACTCTCAACAACAAAAATGGAAAAAAAAAACACCAACAACGACAAAAATGGAGAAATTAGGATAGAAATGAGAATGTACCTGGGCATCATGCCATCGGGCTGGATCCCATGCTCTAGGCAGTAAAGCTCCCAGCACGAGTTTCCGACTTGAATTCCAGCTTGTCCTATATGAATGCTTATGATCTCCCTCATCTTCTTTCACCCTAATTGCTCTGATTTGGAGATGAGGAGGAAAGCGAGATCTTCTTTTTTTCATTGATTTTGGGTTTGAGTGATTATTTATTGAAGGGGATTCTATAATTGGTTGGGGTCCGCTAATTTGTGACAGCCTGCCTTAGGTACTGTGATTAGACAATATACATGAGATTCGATCTGGCGGGTCTGATATTTTTATCCCCCGGTTTGTGTAACTAACCGGATTTATGAATCTTCTGAAAAACCAAACCGTACTGACCGACTAAACCGGTTTAGCCGTTACTTTGCTCTTTTATTCAATTTTTGGGTTGCGTTAAAATTGGATTTGACAGTGACTCATTTCCCATTTTCTCTATCCAAATTCCGGGTCTGATATTTTTATCCCCCGGTTTGTGTAACTAACCGGATTTATGAATCTTCTGAAAAACCAAACCGTACTGACCGACTAAACCGGTTTAGCCGTTACTTTGCTCTTTTATTCAATTTTTGGGTTGCGTTAAAATTGGATTTGACAGTGACTCATTTCCCATTTTCTCTATCCAAATTCCGGATGGTGTTAATACCTGGAGTTGAGTTGAAATACGATTTATGAATTTTTGGACTTTTGATTTAATAGAGGTCAAAAATACACCTTAACCAACTAAATCGATCTTCTTGGTTTGTAAATGAAAGTAAAAGTTTAGTGGTTTAACTATTTATTGAGTGTTGTTCAAAAAAAAAAACTATTTATTGAGTATACATTATTAGGATACTGTGCAAGTGTCAAACCGAGTATGATATAATCCTATAAGATTGCACATGTTATGAGTCCTTAATGTTTTTCTATATTTAGTAACTAACGTATATAAGCCTATATAAATGAATCTTAGCAAAAAAAGCCTATATAAATGAATGGCGCTATAAAATCGTGTCTTCAAAATTTGAAATAAAGGCTTTCACGTTTTTATTTTGACTTATCGAATTATCGAATGGGCGAAGACACGAATGATTCGGAAAATCGGAAAAGATCAGTTAAGCCATATGAATTGATCAAGTTGGAGTAAGTAAGAAGAATTAATCTAGTCAATAGTATTACCTATCTAGCAGCTCAGCATAATTAGAGAAATTAATGGTTAATCGCTTTGGTAAAGTGGACTAATTCAATAGCATAGCTGGACGAGCAAAGAGCCAATTGAATTTGATTCTTAATATTCATGAGCGGTTAAGCTGAACCAAATCCCTAAAGTCGAGTTATAACCAAGTCAATGTCCAAATGCATAGTAATGTGGCATTAGGACAATCACTGACCGTCAGTGCCACAAAATTGTATCTACATGCCTGAACTATTCGTGACAAAAAAAAAAACATGCCTGAACTACAAACCAGAAGATGGGTTCCTGATGTTAACAAATTTATTCTACTTCTATAACAACTAAGAGAGAAAATAAAAAAGAAACTGGAATAGCTAATGAAGAGTTTATTGTGCAAAAAGGTGAAAAAGAAAAATTAAATGATGAACACCAAGATCAACTACTTTTTTAGCTTAAACCAACGGCAAAGGAAGAGGAGAGTACTTACAACTTAACTAGATGGACTAATATCATGTACTTGCATTGTCTCATATTTTTGGATCTATAGGCTTGGGTCATGTGCTTCAACACCTGATCTTGATAACCTTATACCAATCCAACCTATAGGTGAATGTGTGTTTAGTTATTGCTACTTTTAGTTAGTTTTATGCTTGTGTAGCTCTACGTTGTAAATACTCATGATCTCTAAATTATCAACATCTAAAATCATGGTCACTCGATTTTAGTCGTATATCGTATATGTGTGAGTCGTTGTTCTACACTCCAATCACACATATCAAATGGAACTCAGTGATTAGTCCAAAGTAAGTTACATGTCCTTATCCTGAACCCGATCTTCTCGGACAATGAATAAACACTATCTTAGTAACCAGAAGATTGCTAATGATACTTTTCCTTTGTTGTAAAATCCTCAAAATTAACACACATAAAATCATTTGACCCCAAGAAAAAAAACACACACACACAAAATCATAAAACTTTCTTGAGAAATTAGCAAGTTTGAAGTTTACAATCCCATTATAAATTGTATTATAAATTTGTTACTTAATACAAGTATTGTTTTATTTAATCTATAAGAAATCATTACAGAGATTAGAGCATTTCCATCACAAGAGTTCTTACTCTATCTAAAAATAATATATAGAATTATAAAAGTAAAAAAAAAAAAGAGATAGAAATTTAGTATATCAAAGTAGAATTCATGAGATACTGGTAAGATACTATACGACCACATATCTAATTTTCAGTAGTTTTATGTCTTTTTAGAGTTAAAATTTAATTGCGTATTACAACTATAAATACGATAATCATATCTTGTTTCTATGAACTGGTAATTATTACGAAATGAACTACATATTGGGGACAAAAGGAAAACCGTAGGACCCAAGGCAGGCTGGCACATCTCGGCGGACCCCAACGAATAATCATATATCATTCATTTAATATAAACCTAACAGATCAAATAAAATAAAGATAAAAGAAGATCTAGCTCTCGCCGCCTCATTTCCGGACAAAAATCTGTTATAGACCAAATGGTCAAAAATAAATCTACAACATCCTAAAATATTCTATATAGACCAAGTAAAATAAAATGACGATTTTGTCCTTAATGAAGGGTTGATATGAGCCATTAGATTATCTCATCTATATTTTAATCTTGGCCTTACAATTTTACACATGTTTTATTCTCTCTCCTACTCTTTTTTTAATCCAAGCCACTCACAACCACATAATCTTCTTTATCTCATTATCTAATTCGACTAGGTGAAACTAGTATAACTCGTATAACTAAACATGTTAAAAATTGTATAATTGATATATAAATATTATAATTTACATATGAAATAAATAAGTAAAAATTATAATTGGTATATGATGACAAAATTTTCATTAAATTAATTTGAGATTTTTCAAATGTTTGTTAAAATATTACAATACGCTCTTAATTTTATATTATATACTTTATACTTTTAAGGTTTATTAACTATATTAGCCATATTTTTATGATAATCAAACATCAAACATATTTTCACAAAGCTATGATGTGAAAATAATGGTACAACCCCTATAACTAGATATATAAACAATTGATATAATTTTTATTATATATTAGATGAGTATTACTGGTACAACTGGTATAACTTTGATATTTCAGAAATTAACAAAATCAGTTAGGTATTTCATATGAGAAAAACAATCAAATATCCCAGTTGGTATGTAATCAGAAAGTTTCTCTTAATTTAATTTGAAGTTTTGGAAAAAAAAATTAAAATTTATCACACAACTTCATAAGTTTACATGATCTATCTTATACTTTTAAGGTTTGTTAACTTGTTTGTTTCACATAATTTTTGGAAAACATACATGAAATGTATTTTTACGAAATTGATGATTTCATTGTAACCGGGCAAAGACATATATACATAAATAAGTGGTACCACTGAGGTAAATATATTTATTATGTGGTACAACTAATATTTTATGATTTCCTTGCCAAAGTACAACTATGCACAAACTGGTACAACTCAAAAACTAGTACAACTATGTACAGTCGGTACAACTAGAAAACTGGTACAACTACTTGGTATTTTTATTTAGTATTGTTTTAAATGTGCATCACGTTTTAAATGTGTATCATGTTTTAAACATTTTAGTTGAAATAATGTCAAATAATTGTACTAGTTGTACCATTTTTAAATATTATTGTGTAGCTGAACCTGTTGTATTAGTTACACCAAAATACCTATAAATTTAAACTAAAAACATTTCTATTTGTGTTTACAAGTTGCATCAGGTTATTTTTTGTATATGTGTTTACAATTTGTCTAATTCTTATCTAATTTTTATTTCCATGTGAAGAAAAAAAACTTTGAGGTGGAAGCCTACCACTCATTGCTAAAACAACACAACTCATCGAGTAAGCAATATGCCGATATGCTTGATGTACTAGCCAAGTCAACTCAACGTATTGCTACAATTAAACCAGTTCGACTATTATTATCATAGTTCAAACACCAAACATGATGCTTATGTATCCTTTTGAACTCATGATGCGTATTTATCGTCTTTTGGAGTATACTCTTCCAATCCTCTTCTACTGCAATCTTTTCCGGTTCGGCAGTTACCCTCTTTGGATTCGAAAGCAAAAAAGATGAAGATAATTTTTTTTCGTAAATAGTACAGCTAGTACAACTGGTACAATTTGTAAACAAATAATTATCCAAAAAATATTATAAAATTAAATTTTAACATATTTTGACAAATTCATACAGTGGAAGATTATACCAATTTCTACATCATCCTCTTCGATAACATTATTCACATGCTGAAAAACAAAAACCTAATATAACCTTATTAGTTGTGAAGTTGTTCTAGTTATACACGTTCTAATTATATTGATTATAGTAGTTATATTTGTTGTAGTTGTACTAGTTATACATGTTCTAGTTGTACCAGTTATACTAGTTTTAGTTGTACTAGTTGTACTACTAATACTCTGTGTTCTTCATTGTCGGAAATTTTGTACACTGAAGACGAGTTTCGATTTTATATGAGAGAAAATGGATTAAGAATGATGAGTAATTGGTCGATTTGGGATAAGAACGAAATTTTGTAAGGTTTGAAGATTTTTTTCGATTTGGATTATGGGATGGAGAAATTTTGATGAAAATGAAAAATCTAAAATCTGGGTTCTTAAGATTGTGAATCATGATAAAGTAGAAGAAAACTGAGAAATATATAAGAGATTAGATGAAGTGACACTTAAATTTGAATTTGAGTTTGATTTTTGAGAAATAGTGAAGAAAAATGGAGATGAAGAGCGTAAGAATGATGATTGAGAAGGAGAGATTTGGAGATTTAGGTTTAGGGATCCGAATTGAGTTGGGTCGGGTAAGTGGGTTTGGATAGATAGTGGTTGGGTTAGTAAATAAATAGAAGTTATTAGGTTTTGAGGACCTTTTGACAATTTTTCTATTTAAAATTAATTCAAAATAAAAGTCAAAATATGAAGGGTCTATTTCAGATTTTTTGATGACCATGTGGTCTATTTCAGCATTTGATCCATTTGATTCATTAGTGTGAGCGAAGATGAGGGAGATCATAAGCATACATATAGGACAAGCTGGGATCCAAGTTGGAAACTCTTGCTGGGAGCTTTACTGCCTCGAGCATGGGATCCAGCCCGATGGTATGATGCCCAGGTACTTTCTAACCTAATCCCCATTTCAATTTCGTTTTTGAGAGACGAGCCTAACAGTAGGGTTCCTTGGGCAGTGATACTACGGTTGGTGTTGCGCACGATGCTTTCAACACTTTCTTCAGCGAGACTGGTGCTGGAAAGCATGTCCCTAGAGCCGTCTTCGTTGATCTCGAGCCTACTGTTATCGACGAAGTCCGTACCGGAACATACCGGCAGCTTTTCCATCCAGAGCAGCTTATTACTGGGAAAGAGGACGCTGCTAACAACTTCGCCAGAGGGCATTACACTGGTGAGAAGACCATTCTTCTTATCATTGATTAGTCAAAATGGTGATTGGAAGTTATGTAATTGCAGTTGGTAAGGAGATTGTTGACCTTTGTCTTGACCGTGTGAGGAAGCTTGCCGACAACTGTACTGGCTTGCAAGGGTTCCTGGTGTTTAACGCTGTTGGTGGTGGAACTGGTTCTGGTTTGGGTTCTCTCTTGCTAGAACGTTTGTCTGTTGATTATGGAAAGAAGTCCAAACTTGGCTTCACCATATACCCTTCTCCTCAGGTACATTTCGAGAAAGAACTCATTACTAATTACATTGAATCTTTTTTCTCTTTGTTGGTTTTGATGCGTTACCTTTTCATCTCAGGTTTCTACTGCTGTTGTAGAGCCTTACAACAGTGTTCTTTCAACACACTCTCTACTTGAACACACCGATGTAGCTGTCCTCTTGGATAACGAAGCCATCTATGATATTTGCCGCAGATCCCTTGATATCGAGAGGCCTACCTACACCAATCTTAACAGGTTGATATCCCAAATCATATCATCCTTGACAACATCGTTGAGGTTTGATGGAGCCATCAATGTGGATATCACTGAGTTCCAGACCAACCTTGTCCCATATCCCCGTATCCATTTCATGCTGTCCTCTTATGCTCCAGTTATCTCAGCTGCAAAGGCTTACCATGAGCAGCTATCAATCCCTGAGATCACTAATGCTGTGTTTGAGCCAGCTAGCATGATGGCCAAGTGTGACCCAAGGCACGGGAAATACATGGCATGTTGTTTGATGTACCGTGGGGACGTTGTTCCCAAAGATGTTAATGCTGCTGTTGGTACTATTAAGACCAAGAGGACTGTTCAGTTTGTCGACTGGTATGATCTTACAAACTCAAACAAGTTGCTATTGTTTTCCTTACCTTGGTTCTTAAACGCAATTCTCTTGGTATGGGTTATGTTTTGCAGGTGCCCAACTGGTTTCAAATGTGGAATCAACTACCAGCCTCCAACAGTTGTACCTGGAGGTGACCTCGCCAAGGTTCAGAGAGCGGTGTGCATGATCAGCAACAACACAGCAGTTGCCGAAGTGTTTTCACGGATCGACCACAAGTTTGATCTTATGTATTCGAAGAGGGCCTTTGTGCACT
Source organism: Brassica juncea (assembly GCA_018703725.1). NCBI lineage: Eukaryota > Viridiplantae > Streptophyta > Magnoliopsida > Brassicales > Brassicaceae > Brassica > Brassica juncea. The sequence goes on along the minus strand of CM031936.1, from coordinate 53,140,138 downwards.
GGTACGTCGGTGAAGGAATGGAGGAAGGTGAGTTCTCTGAGGCACGTGAAGACTTGGCCGCACTGGAGAAAGATTATGAAGAGGTGGGTGCTGAAGGTGGAGATGATGAAGAAGATGAAGGTGAAGACTACTGACCACCTTCTTTCAAGCAATGCGCAAACTAAAACGTTTTTCAGATGTCTGTTTCTATTTATGATTCTTGTTGTTACATGTTTGTTTTTAATTCATTGCATCCCCTGTTTTTATCTCAGTTCAATTCATTGTTAAAGCGACCATTGAGAGTTCCAGAGTTCATTATCAAAAGCTTTTGTTGTACCAAACCTTCATCATCTTCTTACAGTGTCCATTTTTTTTCTTTACGTACAATCTTGTCTATTAGGACATAGTAGAGATGTGTTCTACTTTACATTCGTGGATACAAAATAAAATGAAAGGAAATGTGAAACGATATCATGTAGGGCAAGAGAGTGAAGGGAGATCCCAAATGGGATCAGTAGGATCGAAAATCGCATACTCTGCATTCATGTTGTCATAGTAGCCGCTAGCTCCATTCATTGCATATAGAGATGCAGATATCTGTTTTTCAATGTCAGCCAAACCCAAATGTTGATCGGTTGAGTTTTGATTGTTGAGATTTCCATGTGCTTCTTCCCCTCCTTGAGTCAACGGAACATGATGGTTGAATCCAGAGACAAGGGGCCAAGTGTAAGGAAGCTGGACACTGTCTGTTTCTGGTTGTAACATAACCGTTGAATCAGGGCGGTACACATTATTCAGCGGCAACACTGTGGTGGTTGTTGTGGAGGTGAGGGTAGTAGCATGGGATGTGTAATTGATGCTGCATTCTGCAAAGGAAGAGACAGGTTTGTTTTGTTTTGGTTGTTGTTGTTGTTGTTGCTGTTTCATGCTCTGCTTCTGGTGAAGGAGGTTTCTGATCTTCAAAGACAACTGTGAGTTGTTTGGGAAATGGTTTGCGAAATTAGTGCGAGTATTGGAACCACGTAGGAGACAGGCAGCTTCGTCGTAGGCTCGAGCAGCTTCTTCAGCGGTTTCAAATGTTCCAAGCCACATTCGTATCTTTTGAGTCGTGTCTTTGATCTCCGCCACCCATTTTCCTGAAGGCCTTTGCCTAACTCCAACGAACTTGGTCTTGTTGTTGTTGTTACCTTTGCTCTTCTCTTTTGTTTTCTGCTTTTGAGTTGTTTTATTTTCCATTTTCGTAGAGTATGAATATGTAAATAGACGAATATTTGCAAGTATTTATAGGGATATATAGTTAAGCTTTTTCATTTTTGTGCTCGTATGTTTTGAGATCAAGTCTTAGTGGGTGGCTCGTCTTTTCTGAAGATTTGTTTTTATTATTTTAGTGATGGTACGAATATGATTTATGGCTTTCTCAGGTACTCTTTGAGAATGATTCAGAGGCTTTCAGTTATGTGGGTTCCATGTATTCATTACGTGCGTACCATTTTCTTTGATGTGTAAGCTTGATACTTAGAGGCATGCCTCACCAAGAAAATAAAAAGACTTTTAAAATGCAGAACCAACCAAGAGATACACTTAACAACTATGATAAAATCTCTAAGTTAGTGGAAACCCTCTAAGAGAGCTTACAAGACATATACATCAATGTCTTCAAGAATCTTAGCATGAAGTAGTCAAAGTGAAAATGGTGTCCCAAAGGTCATTCTTCACCCTATTTTGTGTCTTGGGAATCTTAATCACAGTTGCTAAAGGAAACAACAGCAGAAAGCTATTGACAATGCCGCAATATTCTCATCCTGTTGCTCTTCCTCCTCCGATTGCTCGACTACAAGCCGTCTACTATTACAAGAAATCTCCACCGCCACCACACCCTAGACATGGAAAACTGCACCCACCTCCTCCTTCCAAAATCCAAACCATGACGGTGGTTGTTGAGGAGTTAAGAAACATGCAAGTCGCTGATAGATAGACTTAGCCTGAAAACATCAAGGTTGCATTAGTTGTCTTAACGCATCGCAGTTTTTCAGAATTTTTCCATCTTTTGTATCATTTTGAACTTTTGGTAGTATAAGTAAAGTTTCTTCGTTCAATGGATTTGCTTAACATCTTGAATTGTATATCCCAAAATTTCTTGACTAGATATCAAATGGGAGCAGTTTTCCTTTATCGTTTATGGACTTCTTTTTACAGATTCTCGAGATATTTAATACATAAACCACACTTGACGTAAAATCAAATAACAACACATTATATATTTTAATTTTGTTTAAAACTTTTTTTTATAAGAAAACTGTAAAGTCACGGCCGTTTACAACAGTGCGATAAAGTCCGGCCGTTTACAACAGTGCGATAAAGTCCAGGCTTAGTCAACATTTTAACAATCAAAAGAAATGGGTTATTTGTTTAGTCTGAATTAGGTACGTACGAGATGAGGACTCAAATTAGATGGTAAATTATTTGAAAGACGTTTATTGATTGATCAAATACAGTTATAATGTAAAATACTATGAATCATTAACAAGAAGATGAATTCGCAAGAACAATAGGCTATACAAATCTTAGTTCTTGTGCTGACTTATCTGTGTTTGTAAATGTCCATTCTTTCATCTATGTCTTTTTCTTTTATAGCTAGATTTTTTTCTTTTGCTTTACGGCCTGTTTCTTGAACTGCTTTTAAGATAATTCAGCTGAGTTGTTCGAAGGGTATAATTTATCTCTGACAATAAGTCTCTTCCCAGTTTATTGTGAGAGACGAAATCGATCTCAATTGGACTTGCAAGAATATGTCTTTAGAAAAAAGAACTTAACACATGCCTTTCAAATACTATCAGGTTCTCATTTTGGCGCTTACAAGGAATTGATTCCGGTTTGTTGTAAACCATTTTGGTTACAACCAGCAGTACCAATTTCAAATCATATAAAATGAATTTTGGTTCACCACAAAAGCTAGAAACATTGTCCAAAAACAAAGCAGGAAACATGCCGTTGTTTTCAGGGTTTTTTGCCCTCTCTATAAATAAAAGGTTTTGCTTTCAATTCCATTTCATCTTGCGATCAAAAGGTAGTTTCTTCTGTTGACAAAAAAAAGGCAGTTTCTTCTAACACTCTCATTTAGCGGCTTTTGTTAGTTATTTACTCCATGTGCATTCGAAACCTTCGCTCAGTAGGGTTAAAGTGGAGTTACTCAGTATGGCGGATTTTCAGAAACAATAATAAAAGGAATATTTATTAATCAGGAAAAGCCAAACAAAAGAGTACAAATGCCAATGAGAAGAATAATTCCTCCAAAATTCTCACTTGCATACAAAAACGAAAACAGAAAATATTCAAAAATCGAAACCTTTGTTTCTTGTTTCACGTATAAGCGCAACAAAAACTTCATCCCTCTCCCAAACCCAAGACGACACCAACAACCAAACCTCTGTGTTTTTTTTTTCTGGGGAATCACTGCTCCCCAATTGACAACTCTTCCCTCTTTTCCTTAAAGATGGAAGACATTCCATTTCATAACTTATGAAGGATAGACCCATTCATCATCCCTCCCAAAAAATAAAAGGTGAAAAAATGCAAAACTGACGACGCTTTGTGGTGGCAAATAAATCACAAGACACTGTGTAGTAAATGAACAATAAGACCCGATTTGGAATGGGTTTAGGTAGAAAGCATGGATTGAAGAGCATGCTGCTGCTCGGGATTCAATGTTGACCATACTGAGGCCAATGCCGATGGTGGCAGTGTTTGCTGAAGTTGCCTTATTATATTTATCATACGACCTGCCGTCTCTTCTGTCACCACATCTTTCTTTGTAAGCACCTGGCCAGCCAAATATATACATACACATTGACTTTTCTATGAGCACATCGCTGCAAAAGATCAATTAATGATTAATTGTTTATGAGAAGCGTAATTAACGAACCTCAGCAAATACTGTTAAGATTTTTGGTAGATACTGGTTATTGGGGCCTAACAGGTCCACATCTTGCCTGCAAGTTTATCATCAATCAGCCTTCGGTCCCACGGAAGGCAAACAGAAAACGTCTAAGCAAAAATTAGAATTTAAACCAATTAGATGTTTACCTCTCAACCATTGAACAGAGCTGCTCATGAACCACTTTGGCTTCAATGACATCATTACTAAGAGGTAAACAGTTCAACCACGCAGGAAGAACCTAACATAAAACAAAGAAAAAGTTTACTAGTTGATCATCAAAAGTAACCTCATGTATCAGTGCGGGAGCAAGCAGCTGCTGATAACTATCATAAGCTACCTGAGAGGTGTCGATACTGTCACGGTGAAATTGGCAGATCTTTCCCACAGCGGATACAGCATTATCATATGCCATTGCATTTTCAGATTGCCGAGCATTTGGCTGCTGTATCACAACATTTAGTCTTGACAAAGCCTCTGTTGAAACAAAAACATGTGCTACTACTTAGCTGCAAAGCATGGATTAAACCCTCAAAGGATACCAGTAGGCACATGTATAACATACCTCCAACAAGAGGCTTGAATACAGATCCCCCAAACTCAGCACAAACACCAAGCCCATAAACGGCAGCCTGAAACAAACAAGATAGTTCATAAAAGTTAGTATACAGCTCCAGAAACACCATATCAGTAAAAAAGCCGGGTATACACCTGTCGAACTTCTGGGCTCTCGTCATTGCATGCTTCCAGTACGAATGGAAGATATGTATCATAATATCTGCCAGATACATATCAGGACAAAACCACATAAGAACACTAAATACTAAAAACGTACAATGTACAAAGATCCAGCGAATGCACATTCTTACTTAAAAGCCGCATCACGGCATTGTTCTGCAACATCATCAAAGATGCATATCGCAATCCTTCTCTCTTCGGCTGTTTTATCCCTCCCCTGAAGTCAAATAATACACATCCCAAAAACAAAAAACCACTATCAAAACAGAAACACAAGGCGAACTAAGACTAAAATTGTACCAGCGCCATCCCCACAACCACATATTATAGAAACTCTATTCACCTGGACCAGAGTGCGAACACTTTCACAATTTTCTATTTATGCTTATTAAGTTATATGTTAGGGTATATACAAGCTTCTGCCTATAACAAAAAGAAGAAGATACTTTCGACTATAGCAATTCTCCACTAAGTTTCATGGGGCACCGGAGAAAAAGACTTGCGTGATGACGGCCACTTACCCACATAGGAGTTAAATAAGAGGATAATTCGTCGAAGAAAGGTAGAAACGAAGCCTTGAATGTCTTAACCAGTGTTCCCAATATTTCACCGACCTTTATGCAGACATTAAATCAAGTATGAATAAGAGCGTTTAAGATAGCAAACTTCATTAAGCTTCAATTTGGCAAGGGTGAATCATAGAAAACTAACCTGATCAAATATTTCCTCCTCTTGCTCATTTTCCTCTTTAATAAGCTCTCCCTCTTCAGCATCAAAGTCTTCAGCATTGGCCCTCTCTCCCCTTTCTCGCTTCCTACTAGAGCTTGCTGTCATAACGTGCTTTACCTCATCAACTATGGATCTAACTTTCCCTTCGTCCAAAAGATTTCCGGAGATCTGCATTATAGTGACAGGTTATAAGATAATGTTTTTAATGTAATGCTACGATTAACTCTAAGAGGCAAACAATAAAGACTTGTTCAAAATAAGCTCTCTATCATATACTCCAAAGCTAATGAAAGGCTAAAATAAGGCCAGCTAAAAGGCAACATCAGTATTGATACTCTATGCTCAGTACGATTGAACAGGTCATGAAGTCAGTGAAATAACAAGGTCCTCTTTGTTTTATAGGCTTTCCAATACAAGCAATTGTTTAAAATAAGCTCTTCATTGCAAAAAAAAAAAAAGAAAAAAAATAAGTTACCTGCAAGCATTCATTAATGGCTTCCAACATACTCACACAGATCTCGGTATCCGGTTCCTACATGAAAGTCAACAATCAGATATGAGTCAAAGCTGAAAGACGAAAAAAGAACAGAATACACACTAACTTTATGCAAAGCTTCCAGCATAGCGGGAATAATGAAGTCAGAAAGCTGCTTCAAATAGGATAGATCGCGTCCTTGAGATTTTCCTTGTTCTATTGCCAGTTTGGCTGAGCGCATTAGTTCCGGCATGGCTAGAAAGCAAAGTTATTTAACAAATTAATTAGAGTTGTGCTCTATCAATTGGTGTATAGACGATAAAAAATTAATTAGAGTTGTGCTTTATCAATTGGTTTATAGACGATATATTTACCGACGTACCTGACACAGCTGCTCTTCGGACTTCTTCGTGAAAATAGAATTTTAGCAAAGGAACCAGTGTAGGTGCAACCTATATTTTACAAATTTAGTCTACCAAGTACCACGAACAATACCGTGTCATGATCAAAATTTGGAGTTATTTAACCACATTAACCTGATCAATCCAAGGGAAAAATCCTTCTTTTAACTCATCAGCATAGCAACAAAGCATGTTACAAGCTGTGGCTTTTTCCTCAAGGACACTTGTTTTGATTCCTATCCTTTTGTCTCCCAGTATAATGGTCTCCATGCTGCATCAAGAGATACAATTAGTACAAATCCTTGCACGACGAAATCATAGTTCCCCTATCTTAACATCGATTATGCGTCTATTATTATATATAGAGACAGAATCTCACCAATAAAAAATATCTCAAGGCAAAAAACAAGAAACTATGCAGGGAAGCGCTTCCATCAATACAGAGAGATTCGGAAGTAATAACATAATTTTTAAGCCATACGAACTAATAAAAGCAGGGTACCAAGACATTAGACAATCAGATGAAGTGTAAAGAAGAATGGAAAACCTTTCATCATCAGAATCCTCTGCTTCATCTTCTGAATCAGCAGATGTAATTGTTACATCTGGTTTAAGTTGAGCTGACTGCAGCAAGGGAGGCATCACAACTTCCATGTATGGGATGAAATCTTGGCCTAGGCACTTGCAAAGCCTAGCCCATGCCTACGAAAATGCAAGCAAGGTAAATTTAAGCAAGTAAAATTAACTATATAAGTTTACGAATAACATATAGGCTTAGCATATTGTAATCATAATCACCTGTAACATGTAACTCGTTATTGGATCATCTGCCTCCATTTCAGACCCTTGCAATGACATAAGCACTTCCATGACCTGGAATGGACATGTAAAATATTTTCATGCGACAGATGAATAGGATGAAAATTATAAAGAAAGCTTGCAGGCAGTAGTCTGAATCACAAAGATAGGATTCCAGCATATAGCATAAATCTTGATAGTACGTGCAAATTGATTTAACCTATGCACATAAGCGTACCTGTCTAGCATCGTCCCTAAATTTGTCCTTTCCAACTGCCATTCCAACAAGACTGATACATTCCATGGACTTGGCACGAAGCATCCGCTTAGATTTGTCAGTTGCGTTCATCAAAATAGTTTTGAGATATGGCATGACAACATCATAGTACTTTTGGAAGTGTTCCTACAAATTTAGAAAATGTCAGACAAGAATTGCAAGCGAGGAGAACAATAGATACAACATAACTTCTTCACATATACCTGCGATGAATCAGCAACTGAGGCAAGAGCTGTTAAAGCTCCTTCTTGCACCATTTGTTTTCCATTCTAGTTGTAACAACATTATTCTCCAAAGTCAATCATTTTGAGCGTGAATTTTTTGGTTATTTATTGCAAGAAAAGTTGCACAATGGACTTACTTGCAGTAACACAAGCAACTTGCTCACTATTCCGTCTAAATAAGGTGTCAATATTTCAGGTGTACAATTTTCACTGAAGTTGAGAACTGCTGAAGCAGCATGAGCCTACATGTGGTCACAAGAAACAGCTTTAGAAAGTGTCAGAAGATTATATTATCAGACATACATGGTTATCGGGGATCGAACCTGCACTCGTGGATTCTGGATATCATCCATAGCAGCAGCAAGTGCAGGGAGCACTATCTGATGATGTTGGTTTTGCAAATCAGGACCCAAGTCTGTAGACAATTGTCCAATAGCATTTATGGCTGCCCACCTTACACGGGGATGAGGACTTTGAAATTGGCTCAAAATCATGGACACCACTTGCTCAAGGTTTTTTATCATCACCTAATCAAAATGAAAACCCCAAACTGATGTAAGTATTTGGCAATTTCTCGCCAGAGAATTCATGCCAGAATCAGAAAGGATTTAATTTCCATCTGAAAGCAAAAACAATCAAACTCTACAGACTAAAAAAGGAAAAAAGTTTCTACCTTTGAGCAACCTTCAGCAATCTGCGCAAGCGCAATTACAGAAGCATGGTGTTTCTGCCACTCAGAGGCAACCAAGTAGGCAGAGAACTGCTGATACGCAACCGGAACAATAGTGTTCCCTCCCAAAGCAATGGCTAACCGATCCAAACACTCTTGACCCATACTGTAGTTGCTAGTCTCGCCAGCATCCTCGTCCTCGGTCTCAGCGCTGTACCAGGCAGGATCGTCCTCAATATCCTCAAGCATCTTCATAAGAACCGCAAACAACCTGTCAATGAACTGAGGTAGCTTCCTAACCATCCCAGGTGCACGCTCACGAGCCTCGGCGAGAGTCACCAAAAACTCAATCGCGAGGTGGCGCGTACTCTCCTCGAGGGAATCAGCCTCAGCGATCTGAAGCATCGAACCAACAACGTCAAGAAGCTGCCGTCTTAAAAACCGCGGCTCAGTACCCGCCAATTCGATGAACAGCTCTAGCGCCTCCTGCGCGGTCGCTTCGTTCCCGTTGTTGAGAGACTCGGTCAACGTCCTGATCATCGCAGGCAAAACGTCTTGGAATCTATCCCGCTCGGTCGAGTTCGATAGACACTGAACGAAACTAATCACCGCGTTGAGCGCTGCGATTTTAACGTCTGAGCTAACGGAGTTACTACTCAAGCACTGTAGAAAGACGCCGTGTAGATGCTTAATGTGAGGGGTTAAAGTCTCCCCAACGTACTGAGACAATTGAGCCAATATCAAAAACGCCGATTCCTGCAATTTAGACGAATCGGAGGAGACGCACTGGAAAACAAACGGCAGCAGCTCCGGCCATCCGTTCTCCGGGAGGATCCCTGAGGCGAGCTCGGAGACCGTGTCGCAGATCTTCTTGGAGATCGATTTGGCCTCCTCGCGCTGGATACAAGACAGCATCGTGGATTTGAGGGATGACTGGGTGGGGAGGGAGAGACGCGGCCAGAGGTAGGCGTCGTCGCGCGTGAGGAGCTTGCGGAGGAGAACGGCGGCCATGGCGCGACCCTCGGGGTGAGGAGAGAGCTGGAGGAGGTGAGCGAGCTTCAGGGCGAGGGTGTCGGGATTGGTCTGCTTGGCGAGATTGAAGAGAGCCTCGGCGGAGGAGCGCTGCTCGTTGGAGGAGGACATGAGGTGGGAGATGAGGGTCTCGAAGGGCGCGGGATCGGAGCCGAGGATCATCGCGAGTTGTGCTTGCTCGGAGGCCATGGCAGGTAGGTGGTGGCGGCGGGAAAAACTAGGGTTGAAAAGCTATCTCTCTCCTCTTAGGATGCGAGTCTAGAGAGAGAGAGAGAGACTAAGCTGGATGAGGAGGCGATGAGGTTTCTGAAGAGATAATTTTATATTTATTTTTCTTTTATTTTTTCAATAATTTGTGATTTGGAGGTGGGCCGACGGGATAGCCCATCAGGGGGGAAAAAGCAATAATAATAGGGTGTCATTAGCTGTATATTTAGAGGGTGGGATGATTAATTGATGATATAACTTATGCCTGTGCCCCATTTCTGTGTATATTTATTTACAGATTTAAAGTACCTACCAAAAAAAATTTACAGATTTAAAGTTTCACTTTTTATTTATTAAAGTATGAAACTTGGTAAAAGACTTTAGATTTCACTTTCTCTGAATTTTTTTTTTGAATAATATGTAAAATTTATTCAGAAAATTTATTAGCCTGATTTGTATCGCAAATATTAATCTGTTTTGCTTCAATTTAATAACAGAAAAAATATCTCGTCTTTATTTGTCACAGACAGAGATATCCACTCCAAAATTGTAACGAAATCGTCAAATATAAAAAATTTCATAACCAAAATCCTGATACTGAATATCATTAACATGAGTTTAAAAGAGTTTATAATCTCAGAATCCGCTATTTATAAGTAAATATTTTATACTAATGTTTTTTAGCTTAATCAGTCTTTCTCAGTTTCCTCTTTTCAACTGCTCGTGGTTTCTTCTTCTAGGTCAGTCCCTCTCCCATTAACTTGTACTATATCCCTCTTTCTGTAATATGCAATTTGAGGTTTACTTAACAAACTCATTGAACTAATGTGCTCGTATCATGTAACTCGTGTCAGCGTTATTTCCCGAGAACATTAGAAGCTTTAATGCTCCATATGCTCCCTCACCTGTTGCTGCGGAAGTCTAACACAGAAGTTTGATGAGATTGATCAACAGGATGGTGAAGAAGATAGGTTTGTTCTGAAGCATTCTTGTTGTATTTATTTCCCTACTTCGAAACTGAAGAGTAACTTGTTATCTGCCTTCCTTTTCCCCTTACCAATTCCTAGAAGCCAGTGAAATAAATATCAAACATGCACTCATGGAGTATGTGAATTAGATCCTCCTGCTTTTGGATTATTCACAGCTGAATAAGATACTCATGGAGTGCATGTCTGATATTGTTATCGAGTCTGAAGTAAAAAGTTTTGTTTCTTTTACCTAGCTGCTCTCTACTTCATCAAATGTATCTACGCATACAATCACTGTTTTGTCATTTTGAGTTCTCAAATGTGGACAGTTCATGCATGGTTTGTACTGGTTCAGAAGATATGTTTCTGTACAGATATACAAAAATGTAAAAGAAACTGAGATCAGATGCCTGGAGCAAGAGCTGTACTGGACTTTGAATGTCTCGCAACGAATGATTCGATAAGCGGGTTCACCATTTCCGGCTTCTCGTCCTGCGAACATTTACAGAAATATAATAAATAGAAGAAGAATAATGGTTACTTTATTACCATCTTGTGAGGGAGGTAAAGAGAGACCTGAGGACAGTGGCCGGCTTCAGGCAGAACAACGAACTCCTCAACCGCATCAAAATCACCATAAGCTCGCCCAAGCTCGATTGGCTCCCATGGATCTTTTTCTCCCCATGCAATTAGAACCGGGCACTGCAAACAGTTAATGACATGGTTATGGTGAAGTAAAAACTTTAGATTTGTGGTTAAGGAGGAAGAGCAGAGTAACGAACCTTGACCAGTGGGAGTAAATCCTCAGGAAGCGGTCCACCAGAGTAACAGATGAATTCAAGGAAGACATCAACAGCACCAGGCTCAAGACCTGGCCTTAGAATCGCCTCAACTAGCTCATCCGTCACTTGAGAGCTATCATAATAACACTAAATTGCAAACAAACATTCCTGAAGCTCACTTACAAGATATAAAAATAAAAATCATGCAACTTACAACAGTAATCATCAAATACCTGGCTAAGAATGCTTCTTACAGTCTCTGGTTTAGCAATACTCTTGAAAAATAGTTTTCCAACCGGAGTATTCCTGAGAAGAGACATGACGATGTTCATCTGCAACACAACCAGAGAATTTTTATAGATTACAATATAATACCTAAGTAAATTCTGGAATGATCTGATGAAAGGTCTTCCAATCAATGGTTGTTTCTTGATGTGAAGCATACGGAGAGATATGTTGATAAGCATAAGCCCTCTGCATATCTCTGGCTTACTCACTGCTGCCTGAAGACCAACAAGTCCTAATAAACACAAATCTCTCTGTCACTAACTGAACCAATGGCCACACAAACTTAAAACTTGAAAGCTTTTGGAAGTTGAGAGCTAACCTCCAATAGAGTTGCATATAAAAAAGGCTTCATCTTTGACCACATCAAGACAAAAATCATTGAGTTGCTCACCCCATGTCTCAAAAGTGTAGAACGGTTCTTCTCCAAGCTCACGAGGGTTTGGTTTGTCAGAGTATCCATATCCGATCAGATCGATTGAGTACACTCTATATGATTTGCCAAGAATAGGTGTGTTCTTCCTCCAATGGTCACTGATAATAGAATAAGAACATGTGATGCAAAAAATGCTACTCTTTGAAACTATGTGATACAAAACTATGGTTATCATTGAGTTTTGACCTGTTAGCACCGAAACCATGAACCAAGACTAAGGCAGGGCCACTGGTTCCAGCACACTGATATCTTATCGAATAACCTTTCCAGTTCCATGTCCTGCAAATGCCAAGAAGAATAAAGAAGCCACATTTTTCGAAGATCAGTTACAGATGAAACAGGGGAAGGTGACTTACAGGGTTCGAACTTCAGGAGAAACAGTTTCTCCGACCGACCCATCTTCCAAGGTAGAAGCTTTGTCCGTGACAGAAGAATATGAGACGGACCCACTTCTCCTTGGAGTCCGAGATCGTACGATGCTTGTCGGAATCGACTGTCGGAGAAAATGGGTTTCCGTGAAACTGATAATCGAAGTGTTCTTGACAAGAACTCTTTTATCGAAGAGCAGCGATGTTGTTTCCAAACTGGTGAGTGGTAAAGCTCTAATGTTCGCCATGGCTCGTTTCGTGCTGAAACGGTGAGAAGAAACCATTGATATTTTTGCTTTAAAACGGTTTTGGAGTTGTAAGAAGGCCAAGTGGCACGCTTCGGACCAACAACCGCATGTCCCTTACGTCATGTTCACGTCATGTAAGAGTTTTGTTTCGGTTATTTATTTATTTTATTTTTTAAAAACTGAAAGTCTGTTATATTTTTTGCTTCTGTTAGTTAATATTTTCACATATAAGTATTAAGTAGTGTTGATGTGAGCTTAAGAGATGAATCAGAACGTTTATACATGTACGTACGCACTGTTTAATGACTATTTTAGAAGTAAATCGAACTAAAAGACTCAAGGCCCTAAATGCTGTGGTGTGACTGACATTCTTCTTCAGCTGATAACCTCTGAGTTTGAGTCATCGGAAGGCCATATCACGGTCTCCATAAGTCGTTCACGCATCAACGCCAAGTTCTCATCAGATATATCTTGGTATATCTTCCCATGGTCGCATTTCTACAAGCAACAAAACCTTTAATTATGAGTCTCTTCTTGTTCCCATGGCAGATTGAGAAAGAAAACATAACTCAAACAAGGAGGAAGATTTAGCGGGCGACATTACCTTGATCCACTTGCCATACAAGTGGAGACGCGTGATCATTACTCTTTCTGCAAGCTCCTGACTCTCCTACGAGTGGTTTTAGATAAGATAAACAAAAGAGTCTGTTTATGCTCTCAGATAAACAAAAGAGTCTGTATATACAATATTTGATAAATAATATCTATGATATTCTCTATCCTTCTATAGATACAAAGCTTTAAACAGGATGAATCAAACAGAGTATATAACAACACAGAGTATGATTATGATAATAAAAAAGATATGAAACTGCTTGTTCTTATTCCTTTTTTTTTGGAGAACGCTTATTCTTATTTCCAATTCACCTATGATAGGAAGAAATCTCAACCCAAAGGCTCATCCAAACGGACCAAACCCTTCTAAAACCCTTGTATATTTGCCGACACAAGTCTTACAAAAGCAGCCCTCTCTACCTACTCTCTAACCAACCAACTCATCAGAGTTACATTCAGTCCTAAGGCTAAGCATAGTAGATACATAGCTAAAGTTTGAGCAGTTAAACTTCTTCAACTAGGCTTAAGAGAAGATATAAACTAAAACTTGATTTACCTTGCCGAGGGTGCGGAGGAAACGTTTGCCATCGGTTGGTCTGTTTGATACCACGTAACTATTGTAAAACAAAAGAAACACACATAAGACCTCAAGCCAATCGCCTAAGTGTTTTTTGTTAATCTAATCCTAATACAGAACTTGATCAAAATGAGAGATTCAGTTCATGGAGAAGAACAATAAGAAAGTTACTTATAGAACCAAGTGTATTGAGGAGGATTCATTTCGTAGAGCTGATGAAGAACCGTCCTCACAGCTTTGTATGTGAAATAGTTAACAAGATGCTGCAAAATGAGAGCCATAAGAAAGCTTTATCATGCTCCTCTAAAAAAAAAAACAATCTTTCTCACCGTTTTGACATCTCCGAAGGTATCATCGTAGTTCCCAGCAAGTCCCTCATTCACAATCAAGAGCCTTCTTTTGCTCTTTCGAGTCGCAATCCTTGGCACTCGCTTCGAAGAAAGCCTAAAAACAATGCCTGAACCAGCGAAAGAGCTTCTTAACTCCAGCTTTCCTTCACTGCTGCCAAGGATCCTCTTTTTGTTTGAAGAGCTCCTCGTGTGAGCCTCCAGACATAAACATGGACCGCTCGGAGAATCCATAACCGACGATCCAACAACAAACAAAGCACCCACCATTACTTCCAAACAGCAAGATTAATACTTTCTCTAAGCAACAGAGCAAAAGAAGAAAACAGGAAACAAGAATTGGGTCTGTAAGATGGGAAATGGCGGTTGAATACTAGGGACTTTACTCTGATTTGCCCTACTATCTCTATGGTTTTCTCTAATTTGTCCCTCCTGATAAATAATTTAATTTTCTTTTTTCTTTAATTACAAAAACTTGGGTAAATACTAAAGTACCCTTAATGAATCTACAAAACTACAACTACACCTAAACTAAACCCTCTAACTTAACCCGAGTATTTCCCTCTTTCCTCAAACTCCCAAAACAACCTTCCCGACCCCACTCTTTCTTTATTTTCTCCTTTTTTCTCTTTCTCTTTGTACGAACCCTAATGACGAAAACGTTAATAGCCGTCGTGGGAGCGATTTTATCAGAACTTCCTATAAATCCCAGCCGGCTTTTGGATACTATAAACATAATGCCGTTGAGAGAGATGTCGTGTAGCTGCGGCCGGGAAGAGAGCTTGTTGAGAAGAAGTGTGTTTTTGTTGCAGCTGTTTAAAAAATGTTTTTTAATCTTTGATCACGCGGATAGACCGAGGAGTTTGGCTACTAGAATGGTTGTTGCGGGAGGGTGGTTAGCTCCAGGGCCTGTGCTAGCTTCTTTATTAGCTTTGGCTGCTTATAAACTCCCTGAGAAACGTAGAGGTTTAAGGAGGAGGCTTAGATGCGCTATAGCTTGTGGTTTTGCATTTTCTAAGTCCAAACGATCAGAAGCTGAAGCTGCTTCTATGTTGCTGAGATTCAACATCGCTAGAACCAGCAGCGTCAAGCTAGGATTTATACAGATACACGAGCTTGGGAAACCGCGGAACATATATGGGGGGTTTGCTTCTTGTTGTTCGGTTTCGGCAAGACCATTGAGCTGAAGATAACGGAGCTGCTGTTTCTTACGAAGCAAGTAATCTCACCCATAGCGATTAGAACTTTCATACGTCGCGGAGCTGCTTAGAGTCTGCACAAACGCACTCGAAGCGGCTGACCAAGCACTGGTGACGCCCGTTGGAGAAGTGGCTAGACAAGTCTCTTTGTTGGAGACCGGTTCAGACAAGCGCACAGCTAAACCCTGTTCTTTGGGAAGAACTCGCTCTGACTCGAGCCACCGTGTTAGAGACAAGATCTAAGCTGATGTTGTGTCGCGGGCAGTTCAGTGTGGCTGATGATCCGATCTGGAAAGCCATCTTTATAAGAACTTCGATCTCAGGAGAGGATCATCATGCGGCTGTGTCGGCTCGAGAGACGGATCTTTTTAGGGCTATCTTTTGTTGTAAAAGTTACAAAAGGTTAGAGTTTCTTGGTTTTGTCATAATCATTATTCTTTAGTTATAAGAGTTAGATTTATACAGAGGCTTTAGTAATAAAGAAAACTATTATGTAAGAAATTTGTCAGAGAATCCGACTTTTTACATTGTTCTTTTAACTTTTAACAAATCAAGAATGTAGAAGAAATTTTCAAAGTATTTACTGAACAATCAAATGTAGTTTATGTCTGCATGCTAATTTCTTCTTATATATCTTTTGTCTTACGTGAATAATCCAAAGATTGGTAAGAAGAAAAAACAATCAAAAATAAACCTTGTCTGACGTGAATAATCCAAAGATTGTCAAAGTCCACGTAAAAGAAAATCTATGTGGAAGGAAAATTGAGTTTTTGAACTGACACAAACCTTGTCACAGACTGGACAAGCCTCGCTTCTTTCCATCCATTCAAGAATGCACGCGAGATGAAAGTTGTGGCCACATTTAGTGAGCAGCTTCGGGTTGTCAATATCATATTCTGGAAAAACAAACAAAACAAACGAAGAAAATGAAGAATTTTAAACTAAAGCTATCTTTTGTCATCCAACTCTGGATGATGCAAAAAAAAAAAAACGTTCTAAGCAAATTGGACACTCGTCTAGATGCAATTGAAACAGGAAAGGCAGCTGAAGAGAGGAGCAGCAGTGTATAGATTAGAGGCCAGAATCGGGAAATAACAGCAGCAGCAGCAACCCATTCTTTGGATGGTTATACCAAGTCAAGTCTTCGCCTGAAATTACCACATTTAAATGTAGTAGCTTTGCACGAACAATTAAAAAAAAGCTAGTCATGAGATTTAAAAGAAAAACAACACAATTGTATCTAACTTGCATATCAAAAGTGTAAGCCACGGAAAGGCATGATAAAAAAAATTCAACTTCAGCAATTTAAGTCTAAATGATAAAAAAATTTCAACAATTTTTTTTTGTCTAAAACGTGTCAAAAATTCAACATAAAAACTTGTATAAAACGTGTTAAGAATTTCAACAAAAAAATGTCTAAAAGGTGTTAAAAGAACAGAAACATGTTTGAAAATTCACACTTAGTAGTACCCAAGACAATAGTAATATTTACTTCTTCATAGTAATACTTTTGCAAATTAGAACATTTTTTGGTAATACCACATCAAAAAATAAAATTTATTAGCAATATCAATTAATTTAGACAATTTTAGATTGTATGTAACACACTGGTAGGAAAAAAAAATAAAAAAAAATATGTATTTTCTGTCATTCATCATATTATGGTCTTTCCATCAAAACGTTGGTATGGAACTATAAGAATGTTTTTTAGGGAAATAAAAATTTTCTATCAACTTGAGAAATTAAGAGTATTTTATTTCTAATTTGACAAATAAACACATATAGGACATATATCACGTAATATATGAGACATATCTTCTAAAAAAATAATAATAGATGAACATTAATGTTCTTAAAAATATGCATAATACATAGTAATTCAAGGTATTTTAAAGTAGTTCAAGGTAATTCACAGTAGTACCTAGTAGTTCATATTACACATAATAGTACAAGGTAGTTCCTAGTAATTAGTAGTTCTTTGACATCTTAATTGCGCAACCGTCTTTGACAACATATTCTTTGACATTTTGAGACAGATGCTAGATACAATACCCATGTGCGGTTGTTGGGACACTTTACATATTGACTTAATCAAGCTTTCATTTCTATAAGAAAGAAACACCAATCCGAGTTCATTTTATTTCACTGATTTCAACTTATTCATAAACTACACTAAATGCAATAGGGTAGTGTTGATGACCATCATTTGTATCAACTATGTCATTGTTTATCTTCCCATGTAGAACACTTCTACATTTCTAATCATTCACTTGCATTAGATAATCCAAAACGTCTTCATCACACCAAATATTTGATGACTTGTTCGAATACAATACCATTGGAAAATAATTAATCTTCAGCATCCTATCTACCTTAATTAATATTTCTGCATATATTCTCAACCAATCCAGAATATGTAACTTTTTTCAAAGATGTCTACATCACTAAAGTGTGAGTTTTATCTTCTCACGAGATCCATCTTATATCAGTCTCATCCTTGATGTAAATTCCCCTGTAGTCAAACATATGATTGTAATATGAGAAGCCATAAATTTCTCTGAAAAATATAATTATTATTAGTTAACAATTTAAAAAGTCTAAGTTGTTTAAGAACTTTGATGCATAGTCGATCTAGTAATACTAGTAATACACATTTCACTTTAGTAGTACTAGTAATTTCAGTAATTCTTAGAAATTTTCATTTTAATCAATTTAACCCTTAAAAAGCACTATCTCGTTGAAAGGTTCTATCCATCTGCCCTTTGTCAACGCATTTTTTTAGGCAAAGACAAACCGACCACAAAAGGGTTATACAACCTACAATATCGTCTACCACCATTATAATATATTATTTTGCTTCGAAACAGTGTAAAATAAACAGAAATATACAAAATATTCTTTTAAACATCATTTTTATATTTGTTTTATATCAATATACCTAAAACTTTAGTTTTTCATTAATTTAGGTGTTTTAAACGACCAATAACGTATTACAAACCCCAAATTATCATCTAACACCATTTTAATGTTTTCTTCCTTCAAAACGGTATTAAATATAGAGAAATATGTATAATCTTTTTTAAACTTCATTTACATATTTTTTTAAAAACCTCCACGATTTTAAAACTAATCTTTGATATTTTTCGTTACCTTTAATACATAAAACGTAAATAATACATTTCTACAAAAATTTCATAAAAAAATGCTACTAAGTTACTTCAATAATCACTTTAAAAAAATCGTTAAATAGAGCTCAGTAACATATAAAATCGAATATAGTTACGGAAGAAAGAAATGATGGAGACGTGTTATTACAGAAAGAGGACATCTGGAAGTGAGGACCCCATACAGATTTCTGTTTAATGTGCTTTATGAAAAAGAGGTCCACGTGAAATTAAAGTAATAATACAATAAAGTGGGTCCGCGAGCAAGAGAGAGGGACGTGAGGTCCGCGGAGAAGAGAGAGGTATGTGGGGTCGCTGGAAAGAAAAAAACTAATATAAAAAGAAAGGGTAGCAGGGGAAAGAGGAAAATAGTGAAAAAAGGTAGGGCAATGAGAAAATAGATGGGGTAGTTAGAATAGATATTTTCCAACTAGGGCTAATTAGATTACTTTCCTGAATACTAGCCAGTCAAAATAAGGGAGAAGTCTTGGGATATTTATTTATTTTTTTTATTTTTTTTTCTTAAAGCAACAAAGCAAAGGCAAAAGACAAACAAGAACACCACCGGGTGGGTTTACGTGGACACTCCGTAGAATAAACTTGTATTTTGTTGACTTGTAACTTGAAGGAAGAGAGTCGGAGAAGTCAAGAGTCGGAGAAGTCAAGAGTTCGAACACCAGCGATGGAGAAATGTTTATATATATCTTTTGTATTGATTAGATGGTTTAGGACTCGTTACATCTCTGTCTAATGATTATATTTGAATTGATGATGTACCGGTATCAGTTTATAGAATGCATCTTTCATTCAGTTATGCCATGATATAACTACTAGAGCAGTAGGGAACTTGAACGGTGACAGTCTACTTTGGTGGTGAGGATTGAACTAGGGAACATTTAATCATGTAGTATAAGGTACAGCACTTTTTCGTGGAACAGAGTTTTAACAAGACTTTTACATAGAAGGAAAATATTTGACATTTCATTCCCAAGTCTTTATAAAAGACTTGTCTAGTACCGAACGTATTTGTACAAAGGTTGACTGACACTAAAGTAAACTCCATCTTCGTGGTGTTGTGGTAGATTGTTGAGAGTACTTACTCCGTGATCAGCATCTCAGCTTCATTCATCATTCCTGGAATCTGCTCTTTCAGAGAAAAAAAAAACTTGGGTTAGTGCATGTATGGTTTCAAAGAGATCCATGTGGCAGTTACAACTCAAGAGAAACCAGAACAAAAATCCTAAAGATAGGAAATCATGGCTTGTGAACAGCATTCTAACAATCAGCATTTCACGTTGATCAGCTAGCCATTAAGCTATCAATATGAACTACAAGAACATCAATGATGAAAGCATAATCTTTAAACAGAGATTCCAGAATCTGATCAGTATCTCACACAGAAACCTTCTCCAATACATCCTCTAGAACCCTAAAACCCAAAAATTACAGAAAGCTAATTTGAGCTGCCATCTAAATTTAGAAACCCTTTGATAGTTATTACTAGTAGTACCAGATAAGAATCCCGATCATCCAAGTCAACCATAAAGTTCCCACCTTTGACATCAAATCCAAAAACCCAGAACCACAAAGATCCAACAAAATTCAAGAAATCAACTTTCTTTTTTTACCTGGAGAAAACTCTTCCAAGAATCTCCACAAGATCCGGAGACACCATCGTCCCCACACGAATGAACAGTCTTGAACTGGTCAATATCGAGCTTCTTGTTGATAAACCCAACCTTGAAGTAGATGGAATCGTTGGGAGGTAAATCAACCTTGATCTCGTCGACGTCGAACCAGAGAAAGAACCGCTTCACCTGAATACCCTTGAGCTCGGTGATGGAGCCGTAACCGATGCGTCCGGATATGGTCTTCTCGTAGTAGACAAGGTAGTCGAACTCGATGGTGCATGGCTTGGACAGGTAGACGACGAAACGGCCGTCGTCGGAGAGGGTGAAGTTGGTGACGGAATCGGGTAGGAGACCGCTCGGGAGGCCGTACTTGGGGAGGAGGTCGTAGACGGTGGTGGAGATCGAATCCGGGTCGGGTTCGAAGAGGGAGAGGGTGGGCGTGGTGAGGAGGGTGAGAGAGAGGAGGATCGAGAGAGAGAAGCGGTAAAGGGCCATGCTTTGTTGAGATGATAGAGAAGGAGAAGGAGAAGAGAGTTGTGAAAATTGGTTTGTTGATTGTTAAAAGCTTTTCGTTGTTGTTATGTATTTGGGATATCATTTGGCTCTTCGTTTTGTTTTTATATAGTTTTTTCTTGAGATTAGTGATTGTTTGACGTAATTGCCGAGAGAATTTTCATGGCTTAGGGCCCGACTGGTTTAAACGCAGCGGTTGCGGTTGCGGGTGCGGGAGTTTGCGGATGCGGGTGGTTGCGGTTTCAAGCGTTATTAAGCGTTTTGTATGACTGGTACAACGTTTGAAAATTGTTGCGTTTGCGGGATATTTGTGACTGGTTGATTATAAGATATTGCAGCGGTTTAATAATAAATTACCAATATTAACATATTATAACACTATAAAAATATTTAAAAAAAACTATTGTAATAAAATATAATATTTATCAGTATAATATGATTAATAAAAATATTATGCTTATTTATTTAATTTTTTAAATTAGTTGAAATTTATAATTTTAATAAAATTTGTTTTGAAGATTTATGTTAAAACTTTTAACAGAATATTTTATTTCGTTTTATATAAGTGTATATCTTTATATATGTATGTATATTAATTTTTAAAAAGTCTAATGAATAGTTAGTTTAAAGTTTTTATAAAACAAATTATGATAAAGTTTGTGAATTTAAATTAATATATAAAATACTTTTATATTTTTATTTATAATATTTTCATTTTTAAATTTTAAATTTTAAAACTTGAAAAAAAAATTGAAAATATTTTTATATTTATTTATTCAGCCGCAACCGCCCGCAACCGCAAACGCTAGCTGGAGCCAGCTTTTGATTTTCAGAGGTTCGGAGCGGTTTGAAGCGATTTGTAGCGGTTTGTATGATTGTTTCGAAACGCTGTCAACCTCCAGCAACCGCAAAAGCTGCGTTTGCGGGTGGTAGCGGGGAAACCAGTCGGACCCTTAAGCCAGCAAAATTCAACTACTAATATCTAAGATCAATTTTTTTTTGAAATGTTGTTTGTATGACCATTAAGAAGAATATTCTGTGAATATTTCACTTCTTGAAAACCGTTGACCCGTTTTAAATACTCTCAACATCGCGCAAAAAAAATTGTACACTTGGATATACTATAATTTTTCTTTCTTGGATATATAATTATGTTGAATTTGATTGTATTGATGAAGTTTTTAATTGGAGAATGAAGCACTTCTTACAAAAATTAAAATGTAAGAGAATCTCTTAGATTTTGAAAAACATATACAAAAAGAGAATTTTGTAAACCAAAACCCTTCTATTTCATTTTACTTGGGTTTATTGTGCGTCTGTTGATATGTATTACTACTAATGGGCTATTTTCTCTAAACAAATGGGCCTCCATTCCCTCATAATTTAAGTAACAAAAATTATCCAACACTCACTTAGTAAAAACCTCGAGACCCTAGTCGTCACTTTCGCTAGAGACCATGGCGATGGAAACACAAAGGACGCATCTCTTGGAGGTTTTGCAGACAGAGATTCTAGCCAGATTACCATTGAAAACCATCTCCAGATTCAAATCAGTCTGCAAGAAATGGAAATCAACAATCGAATCTGCGTATTTCCGCCGTCTCTTTCTATCTCTCCACCGAAACTCCTCCTCTTCGTCATCGTGGTCGCTCATGTGCGGAGTAGACGAACTCATAGTTTTCCATGGACGCAAAACATGGGATGATCTTCCGAAATCTCCAGCTTCACTCATCCCACCGTCTTTCAAACGCTACTACATCGGCGATTGCAACTACGTGGATTCTTCCGGTGGATTGGTTTTGATCACAGACGGATCTGATAAAGCTCGCTGCTACGTGGGGAGTCCAGTTTTACAGCAATGGATCAAAATCCCTCCACCTCCCTCTGATCCTAAAGGTGATTCTACCGTGTTTGGTTTAGTGACTCGCTTGGACGAGGACAGTGTCGTTTTGAGCTTTAAAGTGGTTAGGATCGCTTCTTACCAAGTAACAAATGATTATCTCTCGAGTGACTTGAGCGTGTTACTGTATTCCTCCGAGACAGGGGTTTGGACTTTTAAAGTGATTCACTCTCCTATTCAAATCTGCAACATGTATAATATCAACCTGAACGGTACAATCTACTTCGGTCGTCTCGGTGTGCCTGGAATACTCTTAGCTCACGATTTCTACTCCGAATCCGATCAGTTCCGGGCTGTGAAATTACCGGACTATCCGGATCACAACAAGGACTACAAACGGACCTTGACTACATCAGGAGATTCTGTCGTGTACGTCAGAACGTTGGCAAAAGAGGAAGAAACTGTTTTGAAGATCTGGAGGTTGAACAATGATGATGACGACTCTTGGGAACTCCTGTGGGAAGTGGGGTTCCCGATTACCAGTAACTATACACCCATGGCAATGCATCCGTTTGATGTCGCTACTATCTATCTATGGAGTCAGCGGGATCATCATTTGGTATCGTGTAACTTGCGGAAACAAGACTACGAACTCCTGGGGGATGCAGCTGATGTTTGTTTCATCGACCAGTCTGTTTGTAAGAAGAGTGTTGATGAGTTATGGCGTCCAAGATCATCATCAGATTTAGACGAAGAAGACTTGAACTTTCAAGTTTGTATCTGGTTGTTCCAATTCGTGATCCCACGGTGGATGGAATCGGTGCCTCGTCCTCCCCAAGCTGAGATGATCGATACCACTTCACTGCTTTCTCACGCTGCCGCAACACATGAGAGAATGATGAGGGAACATGAGACAATGATGAGGGAACGTGCGACAATAATGGGGGATGAAAACAATGACGAGTACTTTTGGATGGGGTGATATGAGTATGTTTCTCTATGTGATGTTATTGTTCTATAACGTTTCGAATTATACTTTCTTTGATGTCTTTTCAGAATTCTATAGCACACTTTTAATTAACCCTACAAACTAGTTCTGGACAACGATGTTCGATAGCCACAATAGTATCATCAATCCAGTATTGTCTGTATATTATTGAAGAAGTATTTGAAGTCAAAACATGTTTTGGTTATTACAACAAAGAATCGATTTCCATTCCAAAATCACGTTCACGTCTCCCATCTAGTGTCATTTTATTAAACACATGATTACGTTTATATTCCAGGGAAGATCTTTCTGGTCGGAAAGGTTGGCTGTGTAATTTGTGTTATATATACCTTGTATCTCTTCTCCGCTTGGCATCAAATATATTTGTTTGTGGCAAAAAAAATAAAAATAATAATAATTCATTCTCCTACTTTTTATGTTCGGTATCAAATAGAAAAATACCGGACTAATTATTGGATTCATTCACCTAACCAATAGTTGTTTGACGCATCATATTTAGATTTTGGAAAAAAAAAAAAAATATAATTATCTACAAAATAAATAAAAAGAAAATAATAAAAAAAACAAAAACAAAAAAGGACGTCAAAGTTGTAAAGCGTTCCAGATCTTTAATCATAAACCATCAACCCTAAATCTAAATCCAAATTCTAAACCCTAAATCCAAATTTTAAACCCTGAACCCTGAACCAAAATCCTAAACACTAGATCCAAACCCTAAAACGTAAACCCAAAATCTAAATCTAAACCCTAAACCCAAACCTAAAATCCAAACTTTATACCCTAAAGAATTGGGTTAAAGTTTGGGGCATAAAGTTTGAGTTTAGGATATAGAGTTTGGATTTTGGGTTTAGGGTCTAGGATTTGGGTTTAGGGTCTAGTATTTGAATTTAGGGTTTAGAATCTGGATAGAATTTAAAATTTAGGGAGTTTTACAACTTTAACATTTTTTTTTACTTTCCTTTTTTTATTATTTTTCTTTTATTTATTTTATAAATAATTATATTTTTATTTTTTTATCCTCAAAATTTTAATATGACGTGGCAGTCAAATATTGAATAGGTAAACCTAAGAATTACTCATAGAAACTAGTGATTTTCCCGTGCGCACGAACATAAATATTTTAAAAATAAATATATTATAATAATTTATTGATATTTACTTTTAGTTTTAAATTAATTTATAATTTGTATGTATAATTTATATTAATAATATTATATTACTTTAATTATACATATGGTTTTAGATATTTTATATCTAATCGGTTTTGTTATTTTTACAGTCGATTTAGTTATCATTTGGACATATTGGATTTCATTTATTTCTTTGAATTCAATTATAATATTTTTTGTTCTAAATATATTATTTTTTATTAATTTTTCTTGTTTGCATTTAGGTTGATTGTTGTCTTAGATATGTAAGTATAATTTAGTAAGATTATGTATAACTTAAGATATATTGTGCTTAGAATGAAAAAAATAAACTAAGGTGTCTGATTCCAAATTACATAAATTAATATAATGATAATATTCTAAAGTCCCATGCATATATGTAAATTTTACAAAAGAACTAAATTGTTACAGTGAGTTATTTTTTTATTTTTATTTCTTAATATGTTTTAAGTCATCCTATAATTTTAATTTATAAAATAAATATATTATTAATTATATATTCTTATAAAATAAATAAATAAATTATATATTCTAATTTTAGTTAAATCTATGATTTTAGATATAAGTTGGATTAGTCGAGTCACTCATGTTGTAGTTATATGATCAAAAGATGTTTATTGTTAAAATTTATTTTTATTTTTTTAATCTCTTAAAATATGCAGTAAAAATATGATTGTTTTTGAAAAATTATATTATATAAGTAAAATATAATATATATATTTTTCTATATTTGTACGATATTATAGTCAAATAAATATATGAAAAAATAAAAAAATATTATTTCAATAATACTAATCATAAATTATTTTTTCTCAATTAAACATATTATATACAAATATTGTCTTCATATAAGAAGATATAGATACAAGAAAAATATTTTATTATTTCAAAAGTATATTTTATGTTAGTGAAAATTTTAAATGAAATATTACTATTTTGTGAACTTTCCTTTGTATGAAACCATATTATATATACATATATTTTCGTTTTTAAATTAGTTTTTAAACTTTATAAATGTTTCATTTTTATTTTATATTGTTATTTGGAAAATTTAAAAAATGAAATAATATTGTTTTGATGTAATTTTTTAATTCATTAAGGGTATCATAGTAATCAACCATCGTGAGAGTAAACGTGAGTGCGACACCTAGGAAAGTGACTTCTCAAATAATATTATAGAGATACCTGATTGATTGGACTGTCTAAATAATTTCCAATTTAAATTATATTTACAATTTTTAAATTATCAATTATGTTTAGACTAATTTTTTAAAAATACTGAGAAATAGTTGTAAGAACTTTGTTTACTTTGATTTTTTTAGAAAATGTCTGTAAAATTTTATCTTCTATTTTTCGTAGCTATAAAAAATATATCTAAAACAAATACGTCTAACCTAAATTATACAGGAGATAATTTATCGTTATTGTCCAACTAATTATAACAAAAGTATTATTTAAAAATAAAAACAAAATAGCTTAAAACATCATAATAATTTTGGACTTTAATTATTTATATAGTGGTTCATTTTAGTTGGGGTACATTGTGTCCCGTTGTGTGGATTTATATTTTTAAGACTATCTAACCCACTTCTTTATTCATCTTTATATTTTTCCTGTAAAATAGAAAAAAAATATCATAGATTTGGATTTACTTTAGAGTACCTCTATTTCTAGGAGAAAATACAGAGAAATGACATTTCAAATTCTATATATAAAAAGTAGAATTTCTCTATTTTTTTCTAAAAATGTAAAATTTATATTATAGAACGATATATTGGGCAAATCCACTTTACAACAAAAGATTTTTATTATATACATCGGAGATTCTCTAAAACTCATCCTTTTTCTTTGAAACAATGGGGTCTTATTCCCTCTTCTCAATTTAATCTAAAAGTTTAGGGTAGCACGTCACAAAATTTAAAACAGAACCTCGAAACCCTAGTCGTAACGTTCGATAGAAACCATCTCCAATGATAATGGAAACACAAACACACCTCATGGAGGTGTTGCAGACAGAGATTCTGGCGAGATTACCATTGAAAACCATCTTTAGATTCAAATCAGTGTGCAAGACATGGAAATCAACAATAGAATCTGCGTATTTCCGCCGTGTCTTTTTATCTCTGCACCAAAACTCCTCTTCATCGTGGTCGCTCTTGTCCGGACCAGACGAACTCATAGGGTTTCATGGATGCAAAACATGGGATCTTCCAAAGTCTCCAGCTTCACTAATTCCACCGTCTTTCAAACGTTATCATATCGGTGATTGCAAATATGTAGATTCTTCCAGTGGATTGGTTTTTCTTAGTGACGGCTCTGATAAAGCTTACTGCTACGTGGGGAGTCCAGTTTTACAGCAATGGATCAAACTCCCTCCACCACTCTCTGATCCCAAGGGTGATTCTACCGTGTTTGGTTTAGTGACTCGCTTGGACAAGGACGGTGTCGTTTTGAGCTTTAAAGTGATTAGGATAGCTTCTGTTCAAACGACAACTGATTATCTCTTGAGTGTGAATGTGTTTGTGTATTCCTCCGAGACAGGGATCTGGACTTCCAAAGTAATTCATTGTCCTCATCAAATCTCTTACATGTTTAATATCAACCTGAACGGTACGATTTACTTTGGTTGTCTCGGTGTGCCTGGAATACTCTTAGCTCATGATTTCTATTCCGGATCCGATCAATTCCGGGTTGTGCAATTACCTGACTACCCGGATCACAACAAGGACTACAAACGGACCTTGACAACATCAGGAGGCTTTGTCGTGTACGTCAGAACGTTAGCGAAAACGGAAGAAACCGCTTTGAAGATTTGGAGGTTGAACAATGATGACGACTCTTGGCAACTTTTGTGGGAAGTAGGCTTCCCGATTATCCGTAACTACGCACCCATGGCAATGCATCCATTTGATGTCGTTACCGTCTATCTATGGAGTCAACGGGATCACCATTTGGTATCGTGTAACTTGCGGAAACGAGACTACACAATCCTCAGGAATGCATCGAATGATGGCCATCAAGATTGTTTCATTGACAAGTTTGTTTGTAAGAAGAATGTGGAGGAGATCTGGGATCCAAGATCATCATCAGATTTAGACGAACACTTGGAATTTAGAGTGTGTATCTGGTTTTGCCCATTCGTGATCCCACGGTGGATGGAATCGGTTCCTTGTCCTCCCCAAGCTGAGATGATAGATATGACTTCACTACTTTCTTACGCTACTGCAACACACGAGAGAATGGTGAGGAAACATGAGGCAATGATGAGGGATAGAGACAATGACTACTTTTGGATGTAGTGATATCACTATGTTTTTTATTTGATGTTTTTTGGATTTGTTATTGTTTTATAACGTTTCAAAGTATGCAATGTTTTAGTACGGTCCGTTGTCTATTTGATGTTTCTTGAGTCTATTTTCGGATGTCATGATTTTGGATGCAGAGAAAATAGTTAAAAAGGTGCCATTGACCAAGTGCAAAGAAAAATTCCCTGTACGATGTGACCCACCAGTGTTCCCATGTTAAAGCTTTGAAGGTTCAGAATATGGAAGGTGGCAATAAATATAATTTTGCTAAGATGAGTGCAACAGTTGAATGAGCAAAGATCTTGATTTCAAGAATGAGGATGATTTGTGTGTAGACATGTAAGGCAAGTGAGAAGACACTAATCGATTTGAATTTTGTCTAAAATCGAAACCTCGAGTAAGTTGCAACTATAAGCTTACTACTATGTTTAAGTCTATCATAATAATATTCTTCGGCCTTTTCTATTTGGGCGTCTCATTTCTAGTAGACTCCAATTGGGCTTTTCAGGAAACACAAATAAGAGACAGACACCGATGAGGTTGCAGAAATAACGTCACATTTTCTTTTCAATAGTAATAAAACTACCGTCATTATTAACCGACCTCCGTGACTCCGTCCACGAAAGAATCGTTGCATCATGACATCCGAAAATAGACTTTAATTAAAAATCCAAATATCCTGACGTAATCTCCTGATTTAGCTGATGGCACAACGAAACCCCTTGTATTTATATATCGCAAACAATATTCAGTCAAATTCACAGTTTATGATCAAAACATTATTCAAGGTTTTTAGATAATTTCAAAAACATATAGAAAATAGTGAAGAGACACCTCTTTAGTTTGGCTTTAAATTTGAAAGGTGATAATTTGATGTTTTAATACGTAACCATAGGACAATATCCACGTGGTCTGAACCGACCACTTCAAAACCCCAAAATCCCTGCAATATTAATTAATAAGCGAAAATTACTCTTTTCTACTTTCTACAGACAATCCACTTCTTGGTATAAATAAATACACTGCCCCACACACACACGCTTATAGAGAGACGACATCTAGAGTTCACTTGCACATTCTAAAAACTTCAGACCTTTATCAAGACCAGAGAAGATCAAGAAGAAGAATACATGGAGAGATCACCATACTACGGTTCATCATACTTAGACTACCTCTCTCTCCCAGACCCACATGTCTGTTTTTTCTTCATGGTTGTGTTCTTCGTGTTGTCGCTCACATGGTACTTGAACTACGAGTCCGTCCTCGAAGACACCATGAATCAGCTCAAGCTCGTCTTCATGCTCTCCCCTCTCTTCCTCCTCCTCCTCGTCCACTTCTTCTCAGGCGGCCTTTCCTTCTACGTCCCCTTGCCTGAACAAGATTCCATCCACCGTGCTGGTTCTTCTCCTTGGGGCGTCGCAGCAGTTCTCGTGATCATCTTGTTCATGGTCTCGTACCAGTCAGACATCCATGAGATGTGGTTCCCCTTTGGGGCTAGGTAGATCGATCAACCTAAAATCTTCCTTAAAATTTATGACGAGCTTGAGATTTGGAACATCCATGTAAAGTCTAGTCTCTCATGTGAGATATTAAAAGAGGTGTACGAAAGAAACTTTTGCCGAAGATCTTTCAAGTCTTATCAGAGTGTCTATATATGTAGATGAAATTAAGTGTCTCTGCGTGTGTATTCTGCTTGTATTCGAAAAACTCCCTTCAGAAAATGAGATGTAGGTAATAAAAAATTTGATGCAATAGAAAAGTTTTGTGGATGAATGGATGCATGACCTAAACTCCTAAAATGAATATTACGGTGCCCAATGCATGTACACTGACTCAGACAACTAGTGGTTCTTCTTGTCATCTTTTGACAAGTGGGAGTTTGTTATTGTCTACGTAATATTTTCCGGGATTTTTTCACCTTATTTTGCGATTGCTTTATGAACGTTGCATTGTTTTGGTTATAGAAAAGAGTAATTTTGAAATTTTGATAGAAATCAATTACTATAATAATACCAAAGTGATATCTTTTCTTTTCAAATTTGTTTTTGATAAAAAAGGATACCGACATATTTGTACTTACAATTCTCACCACTACTTTATAAAGTTAGGGGTACATTCTAGAGTATGATGATTCATGAATACTCAAGATTGAAAGCGACATTCTTCCACTATAATTTTGCCAAATTTTCGAATCGAGCGTCGTCTTAAATGTTGGAAACTAGATGATTGATCGACGTTATGTGTGAGTGTAATAATAATTTAGTAGTTCTGAAATACTACAACTTAATTAATATAAGCTGCAATTTTATTTTTTTTTATTTTGTTTGTGGCAGAACAAACAAGGAAATGTAAAAACTTTACAAAGTAAAGCAAGTGTGTTTGGATCGTTTAAGCTTATTCGGTTGGATCGTTTAAGCTCTCCGACTAATCAGTCTTCTTCTCGGTGCCAGAGAGGAGAATCATTCTTAGCCACTTGGTTCAAATACTTTTTTTTTTTTTTGAAAAAACACTTGGTTCAAATACTTCCATCCATAATCACGCTTTCTTCCTATTTCTCATGTGTTTCTTTCTCTATTTTAATGTCAAATTTGTAAGCTTTCAAGCTCTATGAAGCTTGTTATTTTGCTGTGGCAGCCTGTTGTTCACAGTCGTGTAACGGATGTCCCTTTAGGGAGGAAAAATATTTGATAATTTTTAAAAAAAAGGAAAAAAAGTGTGTTTGGAACTTAATACTTCCTAGTTCCTACACATATGACGTTGTTTCTACAATTTTTTGTTAAAAAATTTCAAATGTATATTGATGAAGTTATAAAAGTTGTTATGTGATTCGTAGAGATCAAAAAATCAACAAGGTGTATTCGAACCAAACTTAGTATACATATATGTATATATATATATATATTGATGAAGTTAATTTTTGGATTTATATTGTTTTTTTTTTGAAAGACATATCAGATATCATGTGTTAAAGGTTGAATAACGTTACTTTACCGCCACGAGTCATGTCTTATTCCTATTCGCCGTTAGAACATTTAAAACTATTATATTTTCGATTCTAACAATACACCTTCAACATACAAAAACTTAGGAAAATGCACCCAATAGAAATTTGAATATGCGACGATAATCTTCTTCTTTTTGAACTTTACTGCGACGTTAATCTTTTTTTTTTATCAAACCATTCATTAGAAACTTAAAAACACCAATACATCTCTAGAACAGAGTTTTGTAGTGAAAACAGAGCATCCTTTGCCAACTGATCAGCTGCCATATTACAGGTGCGATTGAGAAACTTAAAAGAGATAGAATTCAGGGAGAGACTCAACACGCCGATGTCATGAAGAATTTCTTAGCGAGCAATCATATATTTGTTTCCTGTGATTAATGAGATGAGATTTTTTGAATCAGAAAAACAAATCAAGTCTTTGGCTTCATGAGATATCGCAGCTTCCATAGCTGCTTTGAGGGCCAGCGCTTCCGCCATTATCACAGACGCTACCACTTCAGAAGAAGACGAGCCCTGGACAAGCGTAGTACCATCAGGTTGCAAACAAATCCACCCCATTCCTCCTGCACATGTGGAGCTGTTCCAAGCGGCGTCGGAGTAGCATGAGAAGATATCAATGTTTGTCTGCGGCATAGCTGGAGTAGTCTTGCAAGCTTCCTTTCTTTGACAGTCTTTGGGCGAATCAGAGTTGGTTTTGTTGCTTGTGTTAGCATTTTGCCATTCACGAGCAGACTTTATGGCTTTAGCCAGCACCACTGATTCCGAAAAAGACTTATCTTCGAAGCGTAATTGGTTTCTGCTTATCCAAAGAACCCACAAAACCCAAAGATATAAGGGAACAGACAGACCCACAGGTGGGAGATTTACCATTCTTGTACCCGCCTTGAGAAGATCCTCCACGGAAGAGATTGAGCTTGCAGGCGGTGCGAATAAAGCAGGACAGGAATCCCATATTCTTCTTGCAAACGAACAGTGGAACATGACATGGAGAACTGATTCGCTTTCACCACATCTTTTACATCTGCCATCAACTTGCATTCCACATTTTAGGAGGGACTCACCTACAGCCAGAGCATTGTGCATCACTTTCCAGAGAAACTGTCGGATCTTAGGGGAGCAGGCTATATTCCATACACATTTTCTCCAATTAAACTCGTGTTGCTTCCCTTTCATGTTGAGCTTTGCGGCGGCGTAACCAGTCTTAGTCGAATACTGGCCAGATTTGTCCAAGAGCCACACTCTCTCATCTTTCATTTTTAAGGAGCTTGGCACAATTTTCCTGATGATTGTCTCATACTGAGGTAGGTAAGCCTCAGTTTACCTTGATCCCAGGAGGTTGAGTTAGGATAGAACAGATCACAAACTAACATATCCTGAGACTCAAATGCGGGGGACCAACAGGGCTTAATTGTTGGCTAGAAGACATCCAGTTCTCTCCCCACACACGGACCGACATGCCATCTCCAATAACCCAACCTAGTCCCTTTTTTAACAGATCACGACCCGCCAGGATCCCCCTCCACCCATGTGAGGCCGAGTTAGGTGCTGAGCAGTCTAGGATCTCATCAAAATGACAGTATTTGTTGAGTAGAGTCTGGCCAAGAAGCAAGTTCAGGTTTTTCAGTAGATGCCAAGCGTGTTTCGCAAGGAGGTCATCATTAAAGATTTCTATTTCCTTGAAGCCCAAACCACCTGCTCCTTTGGGTAATGTCAAAGTATTCCAAACTACCCAACACATCTTGCTAATTTTCTGTTTCACATCCCAGTGCGACGTTAATCTTTTTAATGAAGTTTTTCACTTTCGTTTTAAAACAGTGGCAATATTTTGAAAATATAATAATTTTAATGTCACTCACTCACTCACTCTTTGCATATAGTATTAAAAGGCTATGATTTTTCATTAAAAGAAAATATATTTTAAAACTCTCACTGTTATTTAATAAACGAAACTGCTCACAATTCATTAAAGAGACCAAACCTCGCATATTGAATCCTTTTCGGTGCTTTTTCTAGGTTATTTTGTATGGTGAAAGTTTGTTGTAAGACTCGAAAAAAAAGAACTAGAGATTTGAATCTGGAGTCGAAATAATAATTTTTTATGTGAATATTTTTTCTCTATGATCCTGAAAGTCAGAAAAAGAAGTAAATCACATCAACGCTGCACTCAACGATGTTCATTCAAATCTAGGAAAAAAACTTCTTGCTCTGTTTTATCACCATGGAACTACACATGTAATTTATAATTGTCTGAAAGCAGTACAATGCCTGTGTTTGTACTACTGTGTACGATTAACGAGCGGTTTTAATCGTATTTTTGAGGTTGCTGATTTGTAATAACTTTTAAATTATAAATAGCTAAAGTTTAAAATAATTTCCATGTGACTAATGTAATAGAAAAGCATTGTTAATGTATTCTTTATTATTTTATCCAAGTTTCTGTATGTACTAAACATCGGTGTTCTTGTGTGTTGTTCTGCTTCAACGACGTCGTTCACCACTTTTTTTGTTTTCTTTTGCTTACGGAAGCTTAATTACTTTGTTGACGCTCTTTTCATTTATATCTGTGCGTATGATTTGCAACCACTGAGAACAAATTAATAGTGGCCATGCTTAACCTTGATATAGTAAAACAAAATCAAATGGAGATAAAGAATTGTGGAAAAGCACAAATACAACTTATTAAGTATTATATCAACACGTACGTAAAATTTTATCACTTGAGCAAAATCGTATTAGTTGACTCGTCTACAGTCTCTACGAATCTCTCCATCGGTTCCTGTGAGAATCCTTACATTACCCATCTTGATCATTGATTTCGCAAAAGCTTTATAGAATTTACGTTGGCTCTTTGCAAAACGATTCACCAAAGACACAGTAGGCGCTCCTTTCGAGGAGAACAAGATTTGATCTGATTCAATGACTCCACGGTTGTTTTGAAGGTTCTTGAAATAGTCGTTATCAAATGAGTCAGGGCTCGTAGGATCAAGATTGACCCTCGCAGTGAGACTTCTGCCTTGAGGACATTTTCGTCTCAATGTTCGTAAGAATTTTGGTTCAATGCTAGGATCAGACTGTCCATTGTTACCACTAAAATTGTGTAGACGATTTGTTATTACTCCACACTGAACCCTCCCGAAGGTATGAGCACCTGTACATTCATTATGATTCATAACTCGTTATGATATATTGTAACAAAATACTATTTAAATCCCTGGTTAAAAGTTTTATCATACTTCTGCAAGATGATCAATGATTTTGTTTTCAAAGCAAAGAATTAAATGTAAAGATTACCAGATAAAGCGACTAGATCGGTTGTGTCAAGATTATGTACGGAGAACTTAGAGGTAAGGATCTCCATAGAGTCAGGTCCTAGTGGAAGTGCAGCCTCTGCGTCCCCACGGTTCGCCGTGCGACCATCTCTCCTTCCTAACAATACGTCCCATGACGGCCCTCCCGCCTTAAAGGATACGATCGAATATAATTTTCTTAAAATTAAATATATGTATATATATATATATATATATATATTAGATACAGAGATTGAGCTCAAGCTCATAGAGAGTATGAGAGAGACGAGAGAGATGAAGAAGTAAAACTCTGTTTATTCAAAATGATTCTGTTACAATTGAACCAATGTATCATCTATATATACAAAGTACATAACCGGTATAAACCATATTAAACCAGCATACAATGTATATACTCCAATACCCCTCCCTCAAGATGGAAGATACAAGCTATGTAATCCCATCTTGGACAGTAAATGTTTGAACAAACCAGGTTGAACAGCTTTAGTAAAGATGTCGGCCAGCTGATTATCAGTTCGAACATGTAAAGTCTTCAAGAACCCACTCAATAAACGTTCTCTCACTACATGACAATCATTCTCGATGTGTTTTGTTCGCTCATGAAACACGGGGTTAGAAGCAATGTGAAGCGCAGATTGATTGTCACAGAAGAGAGTAGCAGGACCTGAAGGAGGACAATGAAGATCACGGAGAAGAGAAGTCAACCAAATCAGTTCACAGGTAGTATCAGCCATGGCACGATACTCAGCTTCAGAACTACTACGCGAAACCGTAGGTTGCTTCCGACAACACCATGATATCAAAGCATCACCAAGGAACACACAGTAGCCAGTAATAGAACGCCGAGAATCAGGACACGCAGCCCAATCTGCATCTGAAAAAGCAGTGAGTTGAGACGCATCGGATGCAGAAAAGAACAGACCTTGTCCTGGATCATTCTTCAAGTAACGAAGAATACGATTCGCAGCTTGAAGATGAATCGAGCGCGGTTTAGACATGTACTGGCTGAGTTTGTGAACAGCATACGTAATGTCAGGACGTGTATGTGTGAGATACAGCAGACGTCCAACAATACGACGATACACAGAAGGATCCTCAAGAAGAACACCATCAGCACTCGACATCTTGAGATTAGGTTCCATGGGCACAGAAAGAGGTTTACAACCAAGCAATCCAGCATCTTCAAGTAACTCCAAGGTGTATTTTCGTTGGTTAATAGAAATGCCAGTGTTGTTGCGGGCAATTTCAAAACCAAGAAAATATTTCGCTGGACCGAGATCACGAAGCTTAAAAGCAGCCTTAAGAACATCTTTGAAAGCATCCACAGCATCATCATTACTCCCAATAAGCAATATATCATCCACATAAACCAAGATTGCCAAGAAGATATCGGGAGTACACTTCACAAAGAGAGAATGATCAGATGGAGCCTGCGTGAAACCTTCAGCCAAAATCACACCTGATAACTTTTGGTTCCACTGACGAGATGCCTGTTTAAGTCCATAAAGGGACTTGTGGAGCTTGCATACATAATTCTTAGGCCAAGACTTCCCCGTGAGTTGTGAATAACCAGGAGGCATAGTCATGTAAATTTCTTCATCGAGATCACCGTTAAGAAACGCGTTACTGATATCCATCTGTGTTATGGACCAATTCTTGCTCGCTGCTAATCGAAGAAGAAGACGAACAGTGCCCATCTTAGCCACAGGGGAAAAAGTATCAATGTAATCAAGCCCTTCAATCTGTGTATAACCCTTAGCAACAAGACGAGCTTTGAACCTCTTAATAGTTCCATCAGGGTTGAATTTGATCGTATATACCCACTTACAGCCAACGGGATGCTTACCTGGAGGAAGCTCACAGACAGACAAAGTTCCAGTATCTTCTAAAGACGTCATCTCAGATTTCATGGCAGCAGTGAACTCCACAGATTTTAGAGCCTCAAGAAAGGTTTTAGGTGGAGTCGAAGTGGTGATGGAAAGGACGAAGTTCTTATAGGATGGTTGAAGGTTTTCATAAGAAAGAAAAGATGATAGAGGGTAAGATGTAGTATGATGAGAATGAGATGGAAAGTCAGAGATTTGTTTAAGAAGGTAACAATGATATTCATCAAGATAAGATGGAACCTTAGTTTGGCGTTTTGGGCGTGAAACTGGTGTGTTATCTCCTGATGGAACAGACGCAGAATTGGAACAAGAAGGAAGTGAAGATGAAGTGTTATCATGAACCGGAGAAAAGGAATTATCAGGAAAAGAAATAGATGGTTCATGATCAAAAATATGTGGAGATGAAGTATCAGGAAAAATTGGTGGAGGTTCTATGTCAAATGACGCAGGAAATAATGAATCAGGCACAGGTAAAGGAAGAACATCTTGAGAAAATATATTCTCAGTGGGTGGAGATGCAGCAAAAGGAAAAATAGATTCATGAAAGACGACATTACGAGTGATGGAAACTGTGTTCGACTCGAGATCTAGAACTTTGTATCCTTTGTATCCTTGTGGATAACCGAGGAATACACAAGGTAAGGCACGAGGAGAGAATTTATGTCTGTCTTTCAAGAGAGTAGAAGCATAGCATAAGCATCCAAAAACCTTGAGATGATCATACGAGGGGGTTTTAGAGTTCAAGAGCTCAAATGGGGATTTATTTTGTAACAGAGGAGAGGAGTTCTGTTAATGAGATATATGGAAGTAAGAATACAATCACCCCAGTATTCTAAAGGAATATTTGATTGAAAATGAAGAGATCTTGCCACATTTAAAATGTGTTGATGTTTACGTTCCACAACAGAATTTTGTTGCCGAGTGTAAATGCAAGAGAAGTAATGAATTATTCCTTTAGATTTGAGTAAAGAAGTAATGAAGTAATGAGACTGTGGCTTGAACTGAGAACTTGGAGGTTTATATCCAGGAGGATATCCATGAAGCTTGTAGCAACGGTTGACTGTGTGACCAACCACGCCACAGTGTGAACAAATAGGACGACCTCGCTGTTTGTTGTAGCCACCAGAGTATGCGGCAACAAGTTGATCAGGAGGTGTGTTGAGCTGGGATGCTTGAAAGGCCACTGCACTAGTGTTCTGAGTGTTCTTCATGGAACGTTGACGTTCTTCTTGTGAAACTAGATTGAAGACCTTGGTGATTGAAGGCTTTGGTTCCATCATAAGAATCTGACCCCTAATAGCAGTATAAGTATCATTCAATCCCATCAGAAATTTCAACACATGATCCTGTTCTTCACGTTCAATCATCGTCTTGAAACTCGCACAATTATCACGACCACAGCAACATTTAAACGGATTTTCGTGAGTCTTGAGTTCCTCCCAAAGTTGTTTGAGCTTAGTATAATATTCATTTACAGTTTGAGAACCTTGAACCTTAGAGAAGATTTGTTGTTTGATCTCTGCAGTGCCTCGCAGTATCAAGATACATGATGCTCTTGGCAATAGAGTGATCCACTGCGTTGACAATCCAGGTACAAACAATACTATTGCATCGAAACCAAGATGCATAATCAGGATGAGTCTTCTCCAATTCAGGAAACGTTCCATCTACAAAAACTACTTTGTTCCGAGCTCCTAAAGCCATCATCATAGATCTACGCCATGTGTTAAAGTTTCCTATGCCTGAAAGCTTATCAGAAACGAGAGTGATATCAGCGTGATCTGCGTTGTGGACATACAACGGATTGGAGTTCGGATCTTGAAGAGATGGAAACGCATCAACGCGCGTCGTCGCAGGAATCGGAGATGATGTCGACGGTGGAGGAGAGGCAACAACATTTGCATACGAAGTCGGCATCGTGAATCGGAGATGAATCGGAAGTGCAGCGATCAGGAAAGATGAATCGAGAATCGGAGATCCGGAAAAATTGAATCGATTCCGGTGAAATGAAGCTCGAATCAACCTCTGAATCAATGAAGAGATGCGGAAGATGAGAGAAATAGCTCTGATACCATATTAGATACAGAGATTGAGCTCAAGCTCATAGAGAGTATGAGAGAGACGAGAGAGATGAAGAAGTAAAACTCTGTTTATTCAAAATGATTCTGTTACAATGGAACCAATGTATCATCTATATATACAAAGTACATAACCGGTATAAACCATATTAAACCAGCATACAATGTACAGTATAACCTTTCTAAATTAATACTCTATAAACTAATATACACTAAAAATCTCTATAAAATAATATAATTTTATAGTCCTCAATTGAGTTTTTGGTTCAATTAGTATATCGATAAATTAATAATCTCTATAAATTAATAAGAAATTATAATTTTGGTTTAGTCCCAACATTATTAATTTATAGAGGTTTCATTGTATATACTCCAATAATATATATTAGGTTTTAGTATTTTAACACTAGTTCAACCACTAAGTTATATATCTTGCTCGTGTTTTCTTATAGAACTTAGCTAAAACATACAAATTCAAGAATTATGTGTTTATTACCAGTGAGACAGAGATTTCAGCTGCGATAGCGAGGATATCGGCACAAGAGACGATTCCAGGGCAAACATTCTCGAGTGCGGTTTTGATATCATCGATCACTTCGAAACCGTCAAGAGAACCAGCGTTTTGGAAAGCTTCCTTTTCACCCTCTACTCCATCAGCAGGAGCAGCGTCCAATAGTACCGAACCATCGCACCCCTGTGTTTCACGAGGTCAATGTTTTATGCATATTTTATTTTTAAATGATCTAATTACATTAGTATAAATATTTAGCAAAAAAGGTTATAATTATGTTTCTGGCAAAGTCTAGTCTATATACTTTTCTTGCTTAATGATTAAAGTGGAAGAAACCATAAAGACTTATTTTAATTTTGGGTTTAGGAAGACCGATACTCAGGATTAATGAAACTAAGGTCAATGTACGCGGATTATATGGTCAGACTTATGGTCAAACTTATAATCAAACATGAAATTTTAGATTTGATCTTTGGAAAACAGCTCAACATAACTCCTAGTACTAATGATATGTCAATCGAATTTTAAAAAGATTGGTGATGCAAGTTCTAGATTTCAATTCTACTTCTGTTTGAAGTCTACCAAACCTTTTACAACGATCATAAATCTGCACATATGGTTTAGATTCAACGTCAATCACAAGATTGCATGCACATTATATCGATAGCTAGGTTTCTTATTAAACAAAAAAAAATCATAAATGTGTATGCTAATGAATAGACATAGATCTTACGTTCACAAAACAGTCGTGAAAGTGAAGACGCATCACTTTAGCAGTGAGTCTAACGTCGCTTCGGCTAGCTCGTTGGATCAGACGCCGAGCGATGGTTGTGACATTAGGGCAGCTCTTGGAGTAAAAATCAGAGCTAAGTTGAGCATTACCCAAAACACCAAAAATCAAAAGCGAGAGCGAGAGCAAAAGTAAGGGGATAGTAGTACTGCTTAGGCCCATTCTTCTTTCGCTCTATGTTAATTAGTCAAACTGAGCGATAGAAAGGATATTAGCTTAGAGGATATTGTGGATTGATGTTAAAAAGAGTGACGCCTTTTATAAAGAGCTTATACCTAACGATGGAAGAAAACTTCTACATGTTCTAGGAAAGTTACAAAACATTTAAGTGCGGTATAGACTTCTAATTTTACTTTGTGACACGCCATAAAATATAATGATTAACATCTCTGACTAGAATTTGGTGCAGTTGTAAAGTATACAAATACAACGAATTTGAGTATATCAAATTGAATCTTTAAAAATGTGAACACCATAATTTGTGAGTTTTCTTTTAAGTTTGAAAGCCTACGTTAAAATTTCTTATTTGAAATATTTAGATAAAAAGTTGAAGTTTTGAAAAACACAAATAAAATATAAATATACATATAGATTATTGTTGAGTGACGGCTGATGGCCTTAGGAGCAGGTCGATAAAAGGGTCATATCAATATGTACGTCATTAAAGGAAATAACTAAGTATGGCTAAAAACGGACAAGAAAACTGAGTAACGGCACATAACAATTGACTTGACGATAATTAGGTATTTACAATCAATAAGTGATCTGTAATGTATTTTGACCTGCTAGTTACAGTTTTTTTTTAAAAAAAAATCGATAAGGTAAAATTAGTATTCAGTATCAAAGGAAAAACATTAAGATAACGATAATTAATGCATATAAGAATCATGTGAATGTTAAATGTTTACTCACTCATGTAGGAGAATGGTTGAATCTTTCATTCGGCGGCTCATGCCACATTAAACGATTTATTCCTCCATATATGAATTGAGATCTGTAATGCCGTTGAATCGGTCTAGTCCAATATACGATGGAGTTGAATCATCATTGGTGTACGTTAATGTAATAAAATAATAGAAACATTGAATCGGATCGGTTAAGCTGTGAGTTGTTGGGCCATCACAGGTTTAATAAAATAATGGAAACATGTGATTAGAGATATGGCAGCGGGCAGGAGTGGTTATTATATATGCAAGTAATTACCTATTCTACCTAGCAAAAAGAATTTACAAAAGGAAAAAAAAATATTATGCAAAAAAATGTTTAAACACAATTTACTTTCATTAATCTTTAAATTTGTAACTACAATAACTTTTTTTTGAAACAATAACTAAAGTGAATTATTCATACTATTAAACTACAACAATATAAAATAAACAGTATCAACGCATTCAAGCTTCGAGTTTAATGCATTTTTCATGCTAAAAGTTTCAATTATGTGATTTTGAAATATAAATTGTTAGATAGTGCTATAAAATTGTACTGTGGCTATCAGAAGCTATAAATTATTTGTGTTTTAGAAGGTAACTAGGTGATCACCTGCGTCTTGCGCAAGGTGAATGAACTAAAAAAAAATTGTAATTTTTAATTTATAGATATCCGAAAGGTAAAAGTGTGGGTCACATATATTACATGTTATATAATGACAAATTGAACTAAATTAATTATATTTATATAAGGTAAATTATATATTTCTTTAAATAATTGTGTTATTGGTTAGGTGTAATCAAAGTTTAATCTGTGGAAGTAAATCTATAGAGTAAGCAAAAACTTATATAAACTTAGTTATGAATTTCAGATAAAATGAAAAAAATAGACAATCGAATTATTGATTTCTTAAGATAAAACCAAACATATGCAATATAACAATAAAATATGAAAGATATAACTTATAAGGAAAAGTCTATAAAAAATTGAAAACACACAACATAAGAAAAAATGTGGTTTGTATGGTATTTTTTGAGACACGTAAAAATGCATTAGTAAAAACTTAAAAAATTAACACAACGAAATCCATGTAAGTTTTAACAATAAAAAAGCTCACTTTCTCATCTCCTACTATAAGTTTGGTTTTCTAGAACCTCGATCCAACTTCTGTTTTTCCCTTGCGGATAACCTTAACCCGGACTGGAAGTAAAGGTTTTAAAAAACTCAATTCTCCCAATAATGTATGACTACCCATAGCAAAGCAATGTAAGAACAATGAAATCGTTTTACCAAGTTGATGTCTATATGTTAAATATATACTATACCTCGACGTGAGTCATTAGTACTCAAGCGATTTTACAACCAAACGGTAATAAATTTAGAGATTAATTGGCGACAAT
Source organism: Brassica juncea (assembly GCA_018703725.1). Classification (NCBI taxonomy): domain Eukaryota; kingdom Viridiplantae; phylum Streptophyta; class Magnoliopsida; order Brassicales; family Brassicaceae; genus Brassica; species Brassica juncea. The sequence goes on along the minus strand of CM031936.1, from coordinate 53,098,311 downwards.
CATATATTGACTTCCGTATTTATATTTCGTAATTGATACAATCAGCATTAAGGTGATCTGATATTAAGACTCATATATTCTTTTCAAAATAACACAAAACTAATGGTATATCAGTGTATTAGAAAGGAAATATAGCTTAATCAAGACATGAATTGCATTATTTTTGGTTCATTCGAAAATTCATTAACTGATCTAATCATTTTTCATTAACATTTATGAAGATTTCTTAATTACAAATCATTGGTCCTTAAGTTAAGGGTTTGCATGAACGTACTATGGACTTCCTTTTTGATATTTTTGTACTATCAGTCAATAATTTTCGTCTATTAGCATTGATATTTTGTGTTTGCAAAAATATAAAACAGAGTAAAAATATAAAACAGAGTAAAAATACAAACATATTATTTTATGTACATAAAAACTATATTTTTATGTTTTAATTACAAAGGATTGGTTAAGTTAAGGGATTGCATGAACTTACTATGAAATTCTTTTTTTTTCTGCACTACCAGTCAATAATTATTCGTTTGTCAATTGTTATTATATCTATATTTATTAATCATCTATCAATACAGATATATTATTCGTCTGTCAATTGTTGACTGGTAGTACAGAAAAATAATTATTGACTGGTAGTACAATTTTAAAAATAGAAAGTGAATTGTGATGACAAAATCGAGATATATTTGTTGATATATATCGAGTTAGGTGGTCACCTGAATTGTGGTGACAAAATCCAATTACAAATGTTTATAGTTATTCGAAATATTGATCATGACATATCTGTTGCAAGGTTGTATCAATTATAGGAAACAAACCTATAGAAATGGATTCTCAATTAATTTATGCAAGCAATTAGTGGCAGTCACATGTATATTTGAAAATATGATTCATTATAATTTGAATCACGTTTCCATTTGTTTGTGAAGTTAAACGTATACAATCAAAGCCATAACACCTTATTCGGTATTAATTGGTACATAATAAATATATGAAGATCACATAAATCAGTCTAGGTGGTAATACTTGCGTAAATCTGTCCATATCGAAAATCTTGCATAATCACGTAGATCAGTCCATAATACCTTATTCGGTATTAATTGGTACATAATAAATATATGAAGATCACATAAATCAGTCTAGGTGGTAATACTTGCGTAAATCTGTCCATATCGAAAATCTTGCATAATCACGTAGATCAGCCCATATCAAAAATCTTACGTAATCACGTAAATCAGTTCATATCGAAAATCCATTCTCGGAAAAAATATATGTAATAAATGGATATAATAAATCATTATGCATTTCTAATCATGTGTTGCCTAAATTAGCACCTTTACAATTTTTTATTTTTGAACAAATTAGCACGTCATCTTATTGTAATGATTTTAATTATAGGTTGAAATATATCGACCTACAGAACATTAATTATAGGTTGAACTTCGCTTATTCTGAGTTAATTTAATGGACCAACACAAAACTCATCTACGGCTGTTGTGAATTTTGGATTCTGTAGGTCGATATATTTATTAGAAAATGTGTTATGACGGAATAAAACAAAATTCTTGTTCTTGAATATTAATTTACGACATGTCAACCACATCGACACCATGTTTATTTTTCATACATACAATCTAAATATTCTTGAAGCTGCGTTCTAAGCGAATATATTACATAAAATTGGATCATTACACTATCAAATCTCCTAATATATTTAGATTTTGAATTATATTTACAATATAAATATTTTCACTATCAAATCTCCTAATGTTATAAAATTCTTCTAAGCGTACAAACTAATATATTTCTTACGAATATTAGTTTTATAACAAATCGTCCCTAGAATAATACTGATAGGAATTAGTGGTATGTGTAATAAATAATTTTGTAAGCAGTCGCCTAAGAAATATATCGTCCACTTTATAATACCACATAAATCGTAGACATTCATATCGTAATGACCAGTGGCACATTATGTAATAATTCTAGTAGGCTAAGGGTTGTTTTAAAATAGGTGTGAAAGTACTTGTGAGGCTGCCACGTAGGAAATGGCACTCATGTAAATCATACATCAAGTGAAGGTTATTTATTTTAAGTGCTTCTAAAATAATATATAAGGGATGTACAAGATACAATAGAAAGAACGTGAAGCTTTTCTAATACTTATGTGTGTATTTATGATTTACAATTACAAATAAATAACAATGGCATGTTAAGCCTTAATAATAAAATAAAAGCAACGGAATATAAAAGATTTATAGAAAAGCACAAATAGATACCACTTATTTCATGAATACTAACAAAGTATGAACATGCAGTTATATGCAAAACCGTATTAGTTGACGCGTCTGCAGTCTCTACGAATCTCTCCTTCAGTTCCTGTGAGAACCCTTACATTTCCCATCTTGATCATCGACCTCGCAAAATTTCTAAAGAATTCACTTTGGTTCTCTGCGAAACTATTCACCAAATATACAGTAGGTGATCCTGTGGAAGAGAACAAAATTTGATCTGATTCAATGACCCCACGGTTGTTTTGAAGGTTCTTGAAATAGTCGTTATCAAATGAGTCAGGACTCGTATCATCAAGATTGACCCTCGCGGTGAGACTTCCACCTTGCGGGCATTGTCGCCGCAAAGTTTGCAAGAACTCCGGTTCAATAGTCGGGTCGGACTGTCCGTTGTTACCACTGAAATTGTGCAGACGATTGGTTATCACTCCACACTGAACCCTCCCGAAAGTATGAGCACCTGAACATTTATAATTTGTCTAGATATACTATAACAAACGTACTATAAAGTACCTAATCTTTATAAATTATATTCAGATTTCTGCAAGACGGTATAATGACAAAAGAAAACGCGAATGTAAAGATTACCAGATAAAGCGACGAGATCGGTAGTGTCAAGATTATGTACTGAGAATTTAGAGGTAAGAATCTCAAGAGAGTCAGGTCCTAGTGGAAGTGCATTCACGGCGTCCCCACGGTTCGCTGTCCTACCATCTCTCCTTCCTAACAATACGTCCCATGACGGTCCTCCGGCCTTAAATGATAAAATTATTGAAAATATTTACTGGAATTTAGAAACTTGAATTATAAGTTTAGGGTAAATTTCTGCATGCTAATGTTGACACTCCGTTACCTAATCCATATAATGGATGGGTCATGGGTATTAATATGTTGTGAACATAAAATATGTTGTAAGGACATAAAAATTTCAAGAATTATGTTATTACCAGTGAGACAGAGATTTCAGCTGCGATAGCGAGGATATCGGCACAAGAGACGACTCCAGGACAAACATTCTCGAGTGCGGTTTTGATATCATCGATTACTTCGAACCCGTCAAGAGAACCAGCGTTTTGGAAAGCCTCCTTCTCACCCTCTACTCCATCAGCGGGAGCAGCGTCCAACAGCACCGAACCATCGCACCCCTGTGTTTTACACACGTTGACTTCAACGTTTTAAGCATAATTTATTCTTAACGAGAAATCTATGTCAAGAAATTTTCTTAGTCAAAGTTTTTGTCTACAGTTTTTGGAAATATTTTAATTTGGGTTTATAAAGACCGTCGCTAAATAGGAAACCAAGGTTTACTATATACTCAAATATATAAAATTAAACACTAAAAAAAACTTCATGTTGATATAAATAGTAGTGAGCACTAAAATCTTGTCCATAACCATTTACAACAAGTAGGTATTTCTTTTTGGTTGATCAATGAACATGAACTAAAAATACCCACAGAAGACAAACATACACAAAAGCGACCTTATCAAATATAAACCTTCATACGTGATGCTGGTTTAGATTTGACATGAATCATGAGATCACATGCACTTTAAAACGATCCATTTTGAACCCAAATGGCCAAATATGGTTAATGAATAGAAATAGATCTTACGTTTACGAAACAGTCATGAAAGTGAAGGCGCATGACTTTAGCAGTGAGTCTGACGTCGCTACGGCTTGCTTGCTCGATCAGACCCCGAGCAATGACTGTGACATTAGGGCAAGTCGTGGAGTAAAATTCAGAGGTAAGCTGAGCATAACTGCCGAAAACCCCGAAAATCAAAATTGAGAGCAAAAGTGAGGAAAAAGCATTGCTTATACTCATTATTTGTTCGCTCGCTGTTTGTTAAACCGAGAGATAAGAAGCTTAAAGAAATTTATAGGTTGATGCGAAAATAAAGGCATTCGTAGCCTTTTATAGAGAGCTTATGCTTTATGTTAGAAGAAAATTCAACATGTTCTAGGAAAATTACAAAACTTTCAGTGTCGTAGAGACTTTTATATTTCTTGTCTGTAGGACACAATAAAATCTTTATATAATGATTAGCGTTATAATTAGTTATCTTTGTGAAGTATACAGAATAATATAACGATGCAACGGAACATAAGAATGTGTGTGTTTTTAATCACAATTTTTTGTATATATATAGACTGTGTTTTTATAATATATATAGTCTGACTGCAAGTGTATTTTTTCTTAACAAAAATGTAGTTAAATTGTTCAAGAAAATAATAGACTAGAAGTACTATATAGTATCAAGTACAACTATAGTAACACATACTTTCTGAAAATCCAATCATCAAACTAACATAATCATTAAAAAAAACTCTTTATTCTCTTTTATTTATTTTTGGTGTGAAACTGGAAGGAAGGCCTCCCAATCTTTATTAAAAATCAAACTTCAAGTCTACATACGAGTTTTTCGTGGCTTGAGAGGTCCATCGACATCCTCTTTCAATAACAAAGCTACATATAGCGGAGCAACATCAAATCTATGAAAACCAAACGAAAAAAAACCAGGTTAGCTAAACCATCTGCTACACGGTTTGCTTCCCTGAAAACATGAACGATACAGACCAACCAGTCTCTTGTCAAGAAGCCATGGCACTGGCGTACCAGGAAAGATAGTGGATGCACATCCCCAATCCCTGTCGTGAGAAACTCCACCACCATTTTAGAATCAACTTCCAACTCCAGCCTTCTAATACCTTTCTCCCAAGCAACCACAAGACCATAGTATACCCCCCCCCCCAAAGCTCCGCCAGAGGAGCAGAGCAGCTTCCTATGTTTATCGCAAAGCCACCACTCCACTCTCCATCTCCATTCCGCATCACCCCCCTGCCGTCGCCGGTCCCGGGTTCCCATGCCCATGCCCATGCCCATGCCTCCATTCTCTTTTATGAGTACTGGATAAAAAATGTTATATTATATCAGTTAAGAGTAACTCTTTCAATAAAAAACTCTCTAAGAATCTTAAACAAAAATTATTAATAGTTTAAATATAATTTAGATATGTGTTTAATTTTGAAATGAGATCTAAACTAATAGAGAAGTGACAAGTGTGAGAGAGGTTCTCATGAGGTTGTTAAAACCTTTTTGACTCTCTCTTTCTTTTTTTCCTATTATTTTTGTTTTTTAATTATGAGAAACTTTTATTAAAAGAAACATCATGAGAGAAAAAAGGACAAAAAAAGAAAGAAAGCTAACGGCAAGTTGAACATTGACCTGCAATTCGGTTTGTAAATATCGTAATAAACGACAAAGTTAAATTCATGTATTTTGACATAGTTTCGTACATATTTTTCTTTTAGTTTTGAATCAGTGATTACACAGATGGGGGATGGAAGTCCAACGAGGACAAAAAAAAAACTATCATAAATATTTATTGACCTGAAAAAAACTCATAAATTTTTTTTCTAAATAATTATCAGATAAGATAAAATATACACATATATATTTTTTTAAAATTTGATTAGTTGATGATTCTTAATTTTTATTTATTTTAATAATATCTAAAAAAGCAATTCTAGAAACAATTAATGTAATTGCCGAATAATCCATATAATCATATGCATAATCATTTATAGTATCTAATAATATCAATTATGGGAATTCTAATTCTATATAATATTTCATCATTTATTTTTATTCACTAATAATATATTTATAAATTATATAAATTATATTTTTAAAAATTAGTTAATAAAGCGAATATACTACCTTTAACTTTTCTATTATAAACAGTGGTAAAAATAGCTTTATTTTCCTATGTAATTAAGTCATAATATACATATATAAAACATATAATTTTGATAAAAATACATTATAATAACTATTAATCCATCATAAAACGAGTTTATAAATTATTTACATTAGTTTAAAATCATCTGTGATGATTAATATATTATTTGTAAAATTTTAAAGTCATTTATATTGATTCATTTGTAATGGTTTATAAAACATATAAATAGCTTATAATTATATAAATATTTGGTAATCATTTATAAAAATTTTAAATCATCAATAATGAATATTGTATCATTAATAATAGTTTACAAAAAATAAAAAATATTTATAATAAAAATATTAAGATTTATAAAAAAATTTAAAGGAATAATTTCTCATCATTTGTAGGAGTTTAGAAATTTTTTATGACGATTAACATGTTTGTAAATTATTTAAAACTAAAAACCATCGACAAGTATTTTTAAAAAATATTTATAGAATTCTTAAATCATTTTTGAAAGTTTATAAATTATTTATCATAGATAGAAAATTATTTTCTTGAGTTATAAAACCACTTATCAGGATTTATGAAACTATTTTTAAGGATTTTAAAATTTCTGAGAAAAAATTCATAAAATTAAAAAATTTAAAATGTTTTATAATTGTATAGTTTCCTTTATGAGATATTATAAAATTTATAAAATAGGAATCAATCGCAAAATATTATTTTCTTCACAAGTTCATCATTTGCAAAAATCTGAAAACAAAAATCATTTTGATTTTATCTAAAACGCAAAATAACCACAAAAAAATTACAGCAATCGTAATACAATCCAAAGAATACTATAAACAAAAGCATATTACTAAATTTATGAACTTTTTATACACTCTTAATTTAAAAATTAAATTAATAGAATTCACATATATATATAGTTATGTTTCTTCTAAATAATTTTTGTATTTTATACTTTATTGTAAGTGTAGGTCTATTTGTCATATGAGTTCGTGTTTCAGATTTTAATAATATTTATGGACAAAAGTATTGATCTACAAACCAATTGAACTATAATTGAACTATATGTATATATACATGTTCTGACGATAATGTTATACAAAATTATTCATAATGGGCGAGAATCTTAATTATCCATATATGGTTGTTGATAAATTTTTTTTAATGAAATATTTTTTTTAATAGATGTAAAAAATCTAACTAAATACTACATAAGTCATATTTAAGCTTTTAAAAATTATTAATATATAAAATATGTTTATTAAAAATTATCTACCAAAAGTTCACGTTCACTTTTAAAATATTAAACTATATTATTGCAGACCAAAAAAATAAAAATATTATATTATATTAAATTTTAAAATTATTTGTACTCGCAAATTTACGGACTACCTAGTATTTTTTTATTGATAGCGCTAAAAATAACATAACATGTGAAAAATTAAATGCATAATAGTTTCACTTAATGAAATTTTCATGGTACAATCTAATTCAATGAACATGTATAAATCTGATAGTGACAAAAATTTAAATATTCAAAATGAATAGAAAAAAATAAACGATTTAAATATGATTAAATCATGTTTTCTGAATTATAGTAAACGATTAAATAAAAAAGCAATTATAAACAAAGCAACGTCAACAATATTACAAAAAAAAAAAAATCTGTCAACACTAGTTACTAATGATTTGTTGAAATTTGATCATGCATACTATTCTTTCCGCGTAGATTTGAAAGTCGTGTAGTTGCAAAAAAAAAAAGATTTGAAAGTCGTGTGTTTGTTTGAAGCGATCAAAGTGGGACAGTTTTCTCAAAATGATTGGACAATATTGGCCGTTTTTTCCCAAATCAGTTTCAAAAAAAAAAAAAAAAAATATATATATATATATATATATATATATATATATATTGGTCGTTTTCATCTGCACAAAGATATTCATTGATGAATTCCACGAAAACTAGAAATCTAGCCTTTTTGTTTTCAAATCATAATTTACCGGATGATGCATTTGATATTAATGACACCATCTTGTTCATGAGAAGTACTTACAAGTTGCACCTATATGCTTTAGTCATTGAACTAGCTATCGATTTATTCATCGTCATAAAATATCTACTGATCAACGTTAAATTGGGAAAGACATCATAGATCCTTCACCATCGTAGCCGAACATTTTGCACGGACTTGTTCACTAGTTATGTTCATTGTGTAGCTATCCAAATGTTTTTTTTTTTGTAAACTAGCTATCCAAATGTTGGTTTCTCATTAGATTATATGTGTTTGTTTAATCATATGTAGCGAATAATATTTTCACTAGACTAAATTAAAGTGTGTTGAACAGATGAATTGTGTGGTTTATGTGTCATTCGTATAATAATTGTAAATACTAATTAACAAGGGAAAAATTTGAAGTCCTTTTTAGTCGTTAAAATATGCTAGTTTGATTTAAAATCCGGTAGTATTCAAAATAATATATGGATCTCCATAAAAAGAAACAATTAACAAACCCAATAACTTATTATTATTGCACACGTGGTCATTTTGATACAAACGAGGTCTGATGACCAACACCCAAACATAGCAGAAAGACAGAAGCACACACTAGTTATTAATAACTCTACAGTTTTTCCTAACCTCCCCACTAGACCCATTGACAGGATTCATAATACCACCCATTCTGATCATCGAACAAGTGAAATCCCTGAAAAACAAGCTCTGGCTCTGACTATAAGCCTCCACAAGTCTCTTTGTTGTATTCACGGCCAAGTCACTGGAGAACAGAATCTGATCCGAACTCAAAAGACCTTTCCCTTGGAGGAGATTCTTGAAATAATTGTTGTCGAAGACGTCCGTAGAGTTCACATCAAGGGGAGCTGTTAGGTTTCCGTTTCCTCCTACGGGACAAACTGTTCTCAGATCAGACAAGAGTGACGTCTCAAGTGTTGCGTCCGGAGATCCCTGGCCAGTAAAGTTGAACAACCGGTTGCTGAAGAGATCACATTTTGCTTGTCCAAAGGTGTGAGCTCCTTTGTAATTATAAATGCGTAAATGCATAAGTGACAAGTAACTAGGAGACAAGAATACCCACATAAAAAATTGTGACTGAAGAAAAGAGTTTAAACCTGACAAAGCTACGACGTCGGTGATGTTAAGGCCTACAGCTTGGAACTTGGCAATGATAGCGTCTAAAGGTTCAAAAGGAGATGGAAGATTGTTTGCACTACTCTGATTTGCCACAAGTCCATCTTTTCTTCCTAATGCCACCCTCCACATAGGTCCTCCAGTCTGCAAATCAAAACCCGTTATAGATGACAAACAAATATAACAGATATGATCTGAGTTGAAATAGGAAATCATATTTATTAACGTCCAAGCTTCAAGGCCTTATTTTTCTTTGTTAATCGCACTTTGTAAAATCCCAGCGTTCATCTTTTAAAATGATATTTACGTTTTTAGCAACAACAAAAGTAAGAAAGTTCTAGCACAAAAAAAGGAAAGCATGCCTGTGTAAAATATAGACAACCCCAAAAGAAAGGCACACTTATCTACAACCACATGTAGAATAAGCGATTATATTATTAAAATGTTATATTACATATAATTTTTTGGTTCCATAAATGCTGTATCTCGTGTTATATGAAACCTAGCAAATCTCTAACCTAAAGTTCGCTTGATGTACGGAAACTAAAGTAAGCATTGAGGCTTTGATGATGGTTGTTATAAATTGGGGAAACAAAAGCTTACCAAGTAAACTGATTCGCGAGCGGCTAAAGTGAGTATATCAGCACAAGAAACAACACCAGGACATGCGTTTTCCACAGCGGCTTTGATAGTATCAACTACTTCAAATCCTCTCGCAGAGTTCGCGTTTGATATCGATAATTTCTCGCTATCTGCTCCATCCAACAAGACAGACGCATCGCACCCCTGAAACGTTCATGCTAACAAACTGATGACGAGTGTTTGTAACAATTCTAACAATATCTTGACTCCAAATAAGTATTTAACAGAAAAGTATAATTAAGAAAAAAGACGTAAAGATAATAATACATACATTAACAAAGCAGTCATGGAAATGAAGACGAATGAGAGAAGCAGCCATCCGAATCTCGGCCTTCAAGGCCATGCTAACTTGTTTACGGACAATTTGTCCAAGATACGGACATGTTTTATCGTAGATGCCAGGGCTTAGCTGTGCCCTAGCCCCTGAACAAAGCATACAAAGAGTGAAAATAGTGAGAAGCACATGTCCTCCCATCACTTTGTTTTGTGTTTTCATTGTCTAAGATGGCTTGTTTAAATGACTTAGTAGATTGATAGTTTATAAAGATGTCGCAGAACTGGGGTTCTATTTATAGAGATAAATAACGACACTTAGGGCTTGCCCGGCTTAGTTTGCGACTCTGTTAGTGGACTGTTAATAGAATGATTAATGCATGGTGACGTATGGCGGCTCCGAAATATTGGTTTCTTGTGCTCAATAGGACGCATTAAGCTCCATATTATTATAATTCTAGTAAGATTAGGCACTAAGGGACATTGATATTCATAGATTCATGAATTTCTATCCTGTTTTGTATGTTGGCCGGTTTTATCTTTACGTAATCCACTAATATTAGTGACTGTACTTTCGAGCTAACAGGAAGTCAACTTTGTACAAAATAGTGATGTATTTAAATGTATTGGACGCAAGTGGATTTTTTTGTAAACAACTCCCCACTGTTATTCTAAAAAAGAAAAAAAAACTCCCCACTGTTATCTACATGTGTTTTGAGGGTGCAATTGTTCTTTTTTTCCGGGTGACTACTTAATTATTGGATTATGCGTCTCTGTGATTAAATAATTAAACAATATTGTAAAGATGCAATTGTGTTTACAAACAAGTACGTAATTCGATGTCAGAAAGTTATTTGTGTTTATTTTTGTTTCCAGACGACTTTCCAAAGTCTGCACCTATGTCTAAAAAAATTGTTGTGTGAATAATATTCATGTGATAAAATTAAAATGCATTTTGTTTTTGATATATCCTTTAAAACTGTTTACTGTTAAGCATGGTTAGTAATTAACTAATCCGAAGACGAAAAACTTACTTAGAATACAGAGAGTTATGAAGGAACATGAAAACCAATAAGACAATACGTAAAAACCAAAAAAGTATGTCAACTATATGTTGAATGATATACAAATGAGAAGCACAATTTCTAATAAAATCGACTGTTAACAACCCAAATTGGATAAAATCATCCACTGAACATTAAAAATAAAAAACATACAAAAGTAGTCAGCAACTCCAAACTCCGGAGGCGAAGTACATATCCCCGAAGACTACAGTGATGGTAGATTCAACGTCATAGTCGACTTTTATGCTCAGTTGTAATAAGCGTAGTGTTACATCCCACTTGAGCTTTTTTAACTTGCCGCGATTTGAAAACATTTTATTTAAGTTTGCAAAGTGCATAGTCCAATATGGTTCCACTCTCTTCACTAAGCAATATCGGCACGCCAAATAAAATATACTATAATTTCACATGCCTCATGCATTCATACTTATTCTTAATTCTCATGTCACATTGTATACCTATATGTAAAAATTCCACATTTGATCCCTCTCGAGTTAGGTCGTCTTCTCTTGTTTGTGCATCTGAGTACGTGATGTGTGTGTAAACGTTAATAGGAAAATTTGTTTGGTCAAAGTGTGATAGAATATAGAATATTCTGTTACAGATTTTGTTAAGATTGTACATATTCTTAGCTAACGATATCCCAATATCTCTGTAACTATCTGTAACTACTTTGACTATTTATAGTCCTGTGAATACAACTCTCCTCTCATCCATTTTCATGGTATCAGAGCCACTACGCTCTTGATATAAGCATCTGAATTCGGATAGTGGCAAAGAATAATCAAATATAATTGCATCAAAACTGCATAAAATGGGAAAATGGTAGAAGCTCCAACTTACGTGAATCGAACATTAAAAAAAAAACTATCCTCAATAAAAAAAACAGCAAGATGAGAGTTGCTTAGCCAATTAGACCCATTCTGTTAATTAAGGAAGTGTTAATCTAGACTAACACTGGGTCTAATTTGGCTAGTTAATGCTAATTAAGTTTGGATTTTTTGTTTGTTAATGAAATAGGTCAAAATTGTTTTGTCCAATCCACCTTAGTTGAAAATGGTTTTATAGTTCTCTTACTATTATGGCTAACGAAAATGTGAGCGCAGTTAGAGTTATACATAGCATATCAACTTTTGTAGACATACACTAGGACATTATATATTATTACAATATAGATTTTTGTTTCTTGTAATTCATAACTATCCCTGAAAATCAGCTATTTCATGCATTCTTGTTCAAGAAAATGAGAAACTTTTCTAGATTTTTTCTTGAAAAAAAACTGTAATGTACAAAATTAAAAAGATTCACATTCATGCCCCAACGAACATTGCGACTTGGCTCGAAACGAGGCCGCTTGTCGAAGGAACTGTGTCAAGCCATATATCTACTTATGTGAATTTCACGGTGACGAAGTGAACTATATGTAACTATGTTGATATATGGCTTGTTGTTGGTTGGTGGTGGTGAACAAGTGTAGAAATAAATTGTCCTTTAAATTTAGTCCAAAACTTACTCCACTGAGATAAAACTCACTATTTTGACATATAGAAAATATCTCGTACAAATGTTTTCGATCAAAAGGAATAAAAACTCTTGCAAAAGTATATTCCGGTTATGGAAGTTTTGGATGAACTTGGCCACGTTTTGATTCCATTTTAGGTAGAACTTAGCTCAATAAAAGAATATATTACGTGTTGCACCAATAATTACCTACTTGGATGGGAAAATTGATATCTTTTATTGGTCGCTACTAAACGGCGTTTTGTGTAGTTTTTATATAGTCGACGTTAGGGGTGGGCATACGGTTGAGTTTCGGGTTCGGTTTGGGTTCGGTTTGGTTTGGTTAATTTGGTTTTATAAAACTCAACCCAACTAAAACCAAAGTAATTTTGGTTTGGGTTTAGTTGGATTCGGTTTAGTTCAGTTTGGTTTTGATTTAGTTCGGTTTACTTTATTATGGTTTAATTGTGCGGTTAGTTCGAGTTGGTGATAAAATATGAGGGCATCAGTTTTATTAAAAAATAATCAACTTATAAAAGATAGGGTGAGAATATAAAGTTATAAACTTTGATAGCTAAAAAATCCATATAATAACTTTGTTACATAATTTTACCTTTAGACAACGGGAATTGGTGAAGATGAACGAGACGAGACGGCTACAATTTAGATGCTTATAGTTTTTAGGTTTTATTTTTAGTACAATCTTTAGGTATTAGAATTAGAGAATATATATATAATAGTATTATTTAAATCATATCTGGATTTAAGAAAAAATATATAGAAGTTAAGAAAAAATGGAAAACGAAATATTTAACTAAAATTTACAATATGTTAATATATATATATATATTTATAGAAAAAAATATATTGGATTATCGGTTTGGTTTGGTTCGGTTTAAATCCAAACCAAACCAAACCATTCGGGTTGAGTAAAACATAAACCAATTAGGTTATGTAAAGAATACGGTTTGATTTGGATCGGTTTAATTTCGGTCGGATTGGTTTGGTTCGGTTTAAATCCAAACCAAACCAAACCATTCGGATTGAGTAAAACATAAACCAATTAGGTTATGTAAAGAACACGGTTTGATTTGGATCGGTTTAATTTCGGTCGGATTGGTTTGGTTCGGTTTGGATTTTTTGCCCACCCCTAGTCGACGTAATTCAAAATTTAACGACTTCCGTTTGTTATTGAAGTGAGAACTGAGAGTCTGAGACCATGAAATATTCAATATGCCTCTTTTATTAGATGTTCGGTTGGTATAATGGACATTAAAATAGCACAATCCACTGACCCATATGGGCCCAAACTTGGACGCGTTATTAGTTCTCAGACGCAATTCCGGCCCGAAGCAACTCAAAGATTCTCTTCAAGCTCCAGCTCTCTGCAGCAGCCTCAAACCAAGACACATATACTTATGCTAGTAAAAATGAAACATACAATGCATTAAAAAGAAGAAAGTTAAAAACTATATCATCCATAGTTCTTTCACGACAATGAACATTACTTTTACTACAATCTTATTAACCCGGGAACGTATCATCAACAAGATGAACAACCAGGTCACAGAGAGGTAAAAAACGATCTGAAACAGAAACAAGAGCTTACCATGTCATATGAACTTCACCGGGGGAAAGTAGCTCACCTGACACTGATACCGAAAGCGATGAGCGAACTAGACTACGCCTAATAAGACAAGCACATTTTGACATATACATCATAGAGATCCATCATTAAACGCCTGTCCAAGTAAATCATATCAGATGGTGGTTCCTTGTTCTCCAATAGTATCATTCTCTGATGCATCTTCAATCTTCTCAATCGCCATTTCATTTTCCTTACTCTGATCCATATCAACCATAACCGGATTGGCATCCTCGCATTTTTCAAAATCCTTTTCACCTTGTTCCTTACCAACAGTATGTTGGGTCTCTTTTCCTTCGTCCGCATTGATCTTGTTGTCATTGCTTCCTTTCGCCGCAACATCCTGCATACAAATGTCTTCTTCTGCAGCAACACGATTCTCCTTAGTGTCACCACTCGTACGAGCATCAGACCCGCCAGTGTCATCACCCTCACTCTCAGACTCATTCTCCACAACCTCCTCGTTAACATCTTCAGCAACCATGTTCCTCCTCTCCAGATACTGCAACCTCCTCCTCAAGTCACCCAACTCCCTCTCCATCAAGAACAGCCTCTCCTTCAACGTCAAGTTCTCCTCCTCAAGCTGCGCAATATGGCTATCCTGATCATCGACACGATTCTCCAACACATTGTTATACTCCGATCCTCCACCGTAACTCGGATAAATCATCTCAAACCTGCTCAGATCATGGTCAAGCCTCCTCTCAACCTCCACATGCTCCTCCACATCGCTCTCACTCGATCCACCTTCGTCTTCCTCATCATCATCGTAAGGCTCCAGCTCATGTCCATCAGATCTAAGCCTAATCAGCCCCTTCATGGATCCGTAGCCATCAACACCCCACTCCTCCTTCGCCATATCTCCCAACACCTCCCTCGACGGAGAGAACATCGGCGTCGGGAGCACGGCCGGCGTCACGGGGGACGGAGACACAAGCTCGGCGATTCCGCCGGATTTCTTCGCTCGGATGATAAACGACGTCGTGTTCCTCGGAGCGTAAGGGACGTAACGGTTGTTATTAGCACCACCGTACTTCTTCTTCGGGTAGAACTTCCTCGTTTTCAGCCTGTTCTGAGATTGGAGCTCGTTTAGCGCCGGCGGCTTGTAACCGCCACCGGGGTTGTAGATCGGGATAGCGGAGTTAGAGTTACGCATCCTCATCATCGGAGGTCTCTTGTCGTTCGCGATCTTCTTCCCTTTCCAGTTGTTGTTGTTACGGTTCATTTTGGAGGAGAAGTTGTTAGGCTGGTTGTGATACTCTGAGCTCAAGCTGGGGGTGAGGTTATAGTGATGTTGAGGATTCATCATCAGAGGCTGAGGCTGGTTCTGGTTGTTGTTCAACATAGCCTGTGGCTGCTGCTGGTTCATAACCATAATTGGATGGTTCAAGCTTTGGGACTGGTTTAGCAAAGGGGGAGCCTGGTTCATAATCCGAGGCTGAACCGGATTCATCACCTGCAACGGCGGCGGCGGATTCATCCTCTGCTGCGGCGGTGGCGGATTCATCAGCTTTGATTGATCCTTGTTCATCTCAACACAAACAGAACCCTAATTTCACGGAATCTCAAGTCAGCGGATAGATCAACGAAGCTGAGATCAATCTGTGAGTGGTTGAGAGTGGAATCCACAAATACAAACCACAGATTAACGAGAGAAAAAAAAAGAGATATTAATCAAACAAGAGAAGCTGATTTTGAGTTTTCGTATTTTGTTTCAATTTAAAATGAAAATTTGGGAGTTTTTGAGAAAACTTGTAATTAGATCTGGAGACTTTTTCTTAGAAGAAAATGATAAAAGGCAAAGAAAACCTCTTTGTACGAACAGCTTAAGAGAGATGATGATGAGATTCTTTAAATAGAGGCTAAGGCTGCCGGGTCTAATCAACGACGGAGATGTAATACGTCAATATCAACGGCTGATGTTTATTTTATTTTCTAGGGTAGAGTCTGTCACGCGTTTTTTTTTCTTACCACAGTTAAAATTATAAATGTTCTAATTTGTAAATCAGACCTAATTAAATTTAATTTTTTTCCTTGTAAACTAAATCTTTTAACTGTAATTAAAACTTTGTAAATTAAAAATTAATTTATTTCCTCATGTTTAATTACCGACAAAAGTAATCTCTGCCAAGGACGAATGTTTTGACAAGTCCAATCATTTTTTTTATATTGATTCTAAGCTTCTCAAAAAGAAAAGGATGCAATCCTAATGAAAGTTTCCAGCGAGAAGCCCACTGATCCTTTAGCGCAGACGAAATGATCATCTGCAGAACCTAAACGCATCAACTTAACTGTTTCATACAATTCTCAATTTTCTGCAATTATATCACGAGCATAAGAACATTCATTGCAAAACGAGTGAATACAGCAGAAGTAAAGCCATGAGAACAAGTCTTCTGTTGGAGACCAGCGCAAGAGGCGAACGAAACATTTGGAACCGAATCAATCTCAGAACCACTACCATTTGCTTTAGAGCTAACAGGCTCAATATCACCGATCTCTAAAACTATGCCAAGTGGAAAAAAAAGAAGACAGACTGATAATGATTGAGGGTAGTATATCTATTCAAAGAGTGAACACCATGTAGTACAACTTCCCACTACAGTCATATGACACAGAATGAATATAAAGAGTTTTTGTACCCTGAGTCAAGTAGGTTTCTTTCTATACGAAAAAGCAAGAAAGCATATCCGGAACCTATGGAGCCTGCTTCAGGGCAAAGATATGCTTATGGACCCTTCCTGATATTATATGACACACACATTAGAATGTTACTTCTTTTTTTTTTTGTCTCACCAAATTTGAAGTCATATTGAAAAGAAAAAAGTCAGGAAGAAGAAGAAGAAAGGAACACATACTTTCTCTTCCTACGATCAATTCCAGCAGAAACCATATTCCTCGTTTCATTCTTAGCAAGCATATTATTGTACTGCATTGGAGAAGGAGAGGGAGCAGCAGTTGCAGATGGGGCAGGTGGCAGAGAAGATGAAGGTACAGGTGGTGGTTGTGGAGCTATAGGCTCTGGAAGAGGACGAGGTAGAATGTGCTTCAGCCTGTTGTTTCTGTAGTTCTTCCAATAGTAAAACTGTTGCCTATGTGCCAATTCCTGAAAAAAGCCCCAATCCAACAAGAAGAGAAGGATAAGGACATAGGGTCTGGAATATTAAACCACTTTACCTATTCACAGCAAAGAATCACAGAATAACACTAGCAGAAAGTAAGAAAGGTTTGTACTAGAGACTATAAACACTCCAAAGCCCCAAAGCACCAGCAACCTAAACATTTTATTCACTTCCTATTTAAACCGCTCACTAACATGTTTTGTTAATGATTCTGATCACATTGGTTTACCTTGTTTGCAGGATGAGCCATCGCACTCCTGAAGTTGGGGTTTTGAAGAAGTTCTAGGAAATATAAGCAGTGTGGATACCTGAAACAAATCATAAACAGAAGAAGAAGAAGATAAAGAAAACGAACACGAAAGAAAGCATATAACTCCATGAGATATTCCAACTCACATAATGAACTTGATGTACTCTGGTCGCTGCCAGTATTGAAGATACTTCAAGTATTCAATAAATGCTTCATCTTCAAAATACCGATTCTGTGCCAAGTCTGCCAAAATAGAACACAAAAGATAAGTGGTAAGTTCATCATGGAGCATACAAACACGCGTGATCATCTCTTATCACTTGCTAATAGTTTGAAGAAACGTTTTCATGCTATAAGTAGATATATCAGAATGTTGCACAAACCCTAAGCCCTAAAACGAATCCTAAAATCTAAAAGGGAGAAGAGAAGAGAAGCTTACAATGGATGTAAGTAGGATTGGCGAGACACTGAATGAATTCAAGTTCTAGTAAGAATCGTTGCCTTCCATCATCGGGATCCTTGTAAGTGATCTTTGGCCTGTTGAGATATGCGATTTAGATGCAAAAACTAAGCAGATTCGAATCATGTGAAGAGGTAAATACACTCACGAGGACGGAGTATCTGATGCATCAGTCATCTCCTCTGGCGAAGCCATGGACGAAACGGGAACCTGGATCAACCAAATCGACGGGTGCAAAAAATGAGAAAAGGAGAATCGAATTGAGAAAACAATGGAGGAATCAGGAAATCACACTCAGATGTTAGCTCACCGAAGAGGATAAGCCAACGGCGACGGCTACGAGAATCTGGTCACCGGGAGAGAACAGTTCCACGGGGAGGAGGGAGGAGGATTATAATTCTGGTTTGGAATAGAGCATTGGTCATATACTAAACCGAAACCGGTTCAGAAATATCACACTAAAAATGACAACAAAAAAAAAAAACGTTTCTATACCAATACCAAAATCTAAACCGGTTCAGTTTCATATTATGATTCTTCTGAGTTTGTCGATGCTTAAAGACCATATTATGATTTTTTTCATCTTCATGCTAACTATATAGACCACAATGGTTGAGGATTAGGTAAATGAGATTAGACAGGGTCCAACATGTAATTGTGTAAACAAAGCGACAAAACTGATGAATAGAGATTAGAGAACTACATTTTTCTTCTGTAATACAACATCACATCTACCAAAAATGTTAAACATGCCAGTGTCTTCAGACCCTGGACTGAAACTACGCAACTCCCAACACATTTTTTTTGTATCCAGCGTCGGTGCTGTCATGTGACGAAGCCCAACTTTCCTATCCATAGCACCAACTTCGTTCAAATGTGGCAAGTTGCAATACTCAGGTTGTTTTAATGATGTAGGGCGCTTTTCACCATAGCTTGTGGATCCCAATTTCTAAATCGGATGAGATGGAGACAAGTAGCTGATTAGAAGAGTGCCACTCAGCTTTGAACACTCTTTTCTTATGAGCTTTGACCGAAAGGGACGGGCTCGCTGCATTGTAGCGGATATCAAAGATGTGGATCGCCGGGTCTGAAGAGCCAGATGAGATGTGTAAACCATCTGGAGACCAAGACTGGTTGATTAGAGCCGACTGCGACTCACTGCTTTCTTGCTTCCACCCGAAAGAAAACAGTTCCGTCTGAGGCAATCTAACATCGTACAACCGAAGTTGCCTGTCTAGCTGCCTGCATATGCAAAAACAATTTCACTTTTTTTGACTTTGGAGATAACAATATAAATTAAGAGTTTGTTTTTTTGGTTACCTTGTCTGAAGCATGACAAGATTAACATCTCGTGGGTTTGGCAGCAAGTTTGTGCATTTGTTGTCTAGTCTATTCTTAAACGTGACTTTTTCTTCTCTGGCATCAAACCCAACAAATCTCCTGTCCTCTCCACATGACAAGACGAGATTGTTATGGCGCATTCCAGCTACTCCCATCACGGCTGACGTGTGCAAGTCCTTGTGCAGAAGACTTGACTTCCATGCGTTACTCTCACCTTGTTCACGCCATAACACTACTGCATGGTCACACCCACCTGTGATGAAACAGGGATCATCCCAAGGCGTAAACATGATTCTGTTGATAAGACCTTTGCTATGAGGCCTGTCCTTCAGAAACTTTGACTCACAGGTCTGCATATGAAACAACGATCCAACTGGTATGAGCACATAACTAACTCAATAACAGTATAACCATCGAGTTAGAACAGATAAGGTCACGGGTTCGAAACAAATTCTCAACTATTTCAGCTTAATTAATCTTCTATTCACAAGAGGTAATGAAGATCAAGTTAACTTTCAACAAGTTTAAAGAGACACTCGATTCATCAATTTTGCAATCAAAGTTTAGATATATGTAATATGCTAAAGCGTCTAACAGGTTTTGATATAGCTTTTTTTTACCTCTCGAGCTTCGTTCAGATGTAAGGCTGATATCTGAGCGTGACCTTCATCTGCGGTATACACAGAGAAAAGTGCACTTTTGTGTGGATGCCAAGCGATATCTTCTGCCCATCTCTTCTGATCTACTTCCACCCGATTAACCGTCTTAAACAGAGTAGCTGAGGACCTGCTCAATGGTGGAAACAAAATTTCAATAAAATACAAATAAAAATAAGTCTGAAAAAGAGTTGGGGTTCATAATGTAGGTAACATCGTACACACCCTATCTTTGAAGGTGTGTTGACAAGAAAACTAAAGTTTGACGACTGATCACGTTGATAGATGAAGATCCAAGAACTTGATACATTCTTAAAATCAAGGAACTCTATAAGGATTTGAAGTAGTATAATCCAATAACTCCTAGAATATTTCTACCTAGATAACCACTAGTTAACTATACACCTCAAGAAATAAGCAAGAAATATCATAGGCATATACAAGGCAGACATACCTATCAGACTGAAGCTTCCAAAAATGAACCACACCATCCAACGCACTGAAAGAAAGAAAAAACGGTTAAGCATATGAGTAGAGAGTATATAAGATGAGCTAACTTTGTCCAAGGACTTTCCTGGTACCCTTTTTCGTATATAATACCATTTGTTAGTAAAAAAAAAAATCTAGATCGAGTTCCATCCACAACACTGGCAGTAATATACAGTAGCTAGGGTCTTTTGTTCAAATTTGGTAAAGAAACAAACAATAGTAACATAAAAAAAAAGGCACCTTGTAGCAAAAAGATCACGGTTTGAAGGAGAAAGAGCGAGACTTCTCATTCTTTTCGTGTGGCCACTGGGTAGCATAGCTAAGGTATGACTTTCAATTGTGGCACGCAAAGAGCTCCTACCTATAAGCGCTATCAACTCTTCATGTCCATGGAACTCTGCAAACCAAAAAAAGAAAAAAGAAAAAAAAGACTCAGAAGCTATGAGAAGCTGAGATGTGGCAAATCGACCAAAAGAAGAGACTTTTTTTTTTCTTTACCAGACTTAACCTGTTGCGCTGCTTGTCCAGAAATGTTAGAAGAAACTCTGATCCTTGGCTTTGCAGAACTGTTATCTGGACCTTGGGTTTCCCTTACCACTTCATCAGGAACAACAACAGTACGAGACCTCTTGGCTTCAGACCCATTTTTCAATTCATTTGGGACGTTGGCATCACTTCTATCCACGGGTTGAGCTTGTGAGGTCTCGTTCGCTTCTGCTCTAAAAGGAGCAGAAGCTTTTCGCTTGAAAGAAGGCGGTAAAATAATGGATGGCATTTTCAAGGGTTTAATCTCACTAGGAGGAAGTGGAGTAGTGGTTCCGTTAGCAGTCTTCACCTTAGTATCTCCTTCGGTCCAGAACTCTGCTATACCAAGTAAGCTTCCGGTTTTACCAGGCACCTTCGGTTTTCCCTTGGCGCTTTCAACGCGATCAACTCGTAGAAACTTTGTCTCAGCATCAGCCATCAGTTTCCTCTCTTCAGCAAGCTGCAAATGTTTTCGGGAAAAAAAAAACACAAAGACCAAACAAACAGTAGGAAGAAAGGTTTCTGAGCAAGAAGATGACATTTAAATAATAGACGAATCGAATGAGAAAAAGGTTCAATGGCTATTATCAGAATCGAAAATCTAAAGGAGCTGTGTGAACTCTTAGAAGAACTCATCGCACATACAAAGCAAATGAAAGGAAAGGAAAGGAAAGAAGAGAGAAGAGGAGGACCTTCCTGTCGAGGATTGAGAGCTGGTCTTTAAGGGATTCGATGGACTTGGCACGCTGGTCCATGAAATCTATAAGACCTTCTTTATCATCCGGGATTTGAGTTGACACCGTATTTGCTTCTGCTTCTTCCCCTTGTTGTTCAACTTTAGGTTTCTTCATCGCCGCCCAAGACGCCATTGCGCAATCTCCTCCGTCTCCCCTATATTCCCGCGCCGATCGTGAGAACCGGGGCTTAATTGACTGATTTTCCCTCCAGTCGTTTCAATCACTTTTTTCGTCTTCAATTTTAGCGGTTCCTGGGGCCACCTCCCTCACTTGCTAGGGCTAATGGAAGTGGAGTCGCCAAACTCCTTTTATTTTTTATTTTTTCTTTTTTCTTTCATCACCACTCTTCCTTTATTTGGAACTCCATTTCGTCCGGACTTTAATCTATATTGCCCTACTATCTCCCTTGTTTATTCTATATTGTCCCACTAATAACAAACATTATCTTTTTTATTATATTTAAATCGAAAACATTGGAAAAGACATAAAACCCCTTAATGAATCTAAGAAATTACAAACTCAAATCGGATCATCCACCCAAACCCATACCCAATACGGATCCCATCAAGTTAATAATAATAAGTAAATAAGAAAAAGAAATCAAAATCCCTAATCTTTCCAGCTTCTTCTTCACGAGCCTCCTTCTTCATTCTTTTTCTGTCTTTTTCAATTTCTCGCACAACACATTCTCTGTTTCTGATGAACCCTCATTCTAAAAACAGGGACACAGATTTTAAATCAGAATGACGCATGTACGTTGCTGAGTCTGGCACTCGTTGAAAATTAAAACTCAATCGGAGCCTGCGACTCGATTCCGTCGCTTACAAGTTACAAACGCTTAACGCTTAATAAAAATAAGAAGAGAGAGGTCACCACCGAAGCAGTGAAGCCATTGGTGGATCTCGCAGCGGAGAAGGCGATGGTGGTTCTGAGCAGTCATACAACAATCGAGGAGAACGAAAGCTCAGCCGGAAGCTATGACGCGATTCCGCCGCTTACAACGCTCTAGAAGTTGTGCACGCTTCAGCAAAACAAGGAGAGTTGATTCACCACCAGAGGGGTGAATCCGTTGGTAGACTTTTGGGGCAAAGTAGGGGACTGTAGTGGTGAAATGGTAGAGAAGGCGATTTGGAGGCTATGTGGTATGTTTGATATTTGGTTGTTTTCACTTCAGCTGCATTTGCTCAGAATGTGATCTCAATTTAAAATATTTTTCTTCTTTTGTAGGACATTGTTTCAAAAAAGTAATTTCCTTTTCACACAAAGGACATTTTTACCATACTTGGATCGAGTTTGTTTAAGATAGTGTTTGTGAGATATGGTTTAAATCTTTTTGCTAAGCTGTTGGATTATCTTTGCCACTGTTTTTTTTTGGTCAAATCTTTGCCACTGGTTTAGATATCGTTTATGTTCATAAATGTGGCGTCATTCTTGTAAAATGACAGTAACTGAATCCGAGATGCGATCATATGGGTCACTTGCAACGAAGATTTCATATTGGCTGGGTAACTAAATGTCTTCGCTTTATGGTTTGAGCTTGTGTTTCTCATGTTTGTTAGATTTGATTTACTAATTTGGAAAGGATCAACAAAATATCTTCGCATTATTCGCAATGGAATAGGAACAAAGCTGATAAAGAAGTTGACAAAGTATCTGAGGATGCAGAGGAAGAGAAATAAGGATAGAACATAAGGTTCAAAGGCTTGGAATATACTGATTATGTGTTAATTAAGAATTTAAAAGTGTAGTTTACGAATATTGTGTAGGAAAATTTGTTATGTTTGTTGCAAAACTAATTTGGATATTTTGAATGTGACTGAATGTCATATAGAGTGTGATTGGTTATCAACAAGAGTAAAATGATGAAAAAATATGGTGGAAATAAGAGGGATAAATAAAAAAAATTGGAGGAAACTTTATCTTCTCATTCATAGTTGAGGTAAGATTTATGGTTAAATGAGATGAAACTATAGAGAAAAAGACTAGGATAGTACCAAACCAAGTTTTTGTTTCTAAACTAACACTCAAAGTAACAAAAATAGGTTTGATTAAAGAGATAAATATACACTTATATCTTTTGGATAGAGTTTAGAGTTAAGCGGGATGGAGTTTTGTAATTAGGGTTTAAAATTTTATAAAATAAAAAATAAATATTAAAAAAATAAAAAAAAACAGTTTCAAAAAGTGTTTTTTAATTATAAAAAGAAAATTTGAAAAAAAAATAAAAAAAAAATTTAAAAAAAAAATTCAAAAAGAAAATTATAAAAAAATTCGAATCTGAAAACATATAATCTGAAACTATAAAATTTTTTTTTTTCATTTTTTAATTTTTAAATTTTTATTTTATTTGCTTTTATTTATTTTTGTTTGTTTATTTAATTTAAACCAAGGATATTAGGGATATTTTGCCTTTTAATGAATGTCATTTTTGTGACTTTCTCCTTTTAGTGCTATTTTTGAGACAAAAACTCAAAATGTGTTATTATTGACAATTGCCCCAAACTATATTCCACGTAAATTGGCTGAAATAAAATTTTCTTTTAATTTATTCTAAATCTATCATATAGTCATACCCATAAAGTGAATATTTATAGAAAAAAATATTAACTCTTCGTGGTAAAACCAAAAATTTGAACTACTAAGTTCGATAGATATTTATTAGGAGGACAAAAAAATTTATCTAAAACGTGTTAAAAATTTTAACAAGAAAAAAATTGTCTAAAACAAGTTTAAAATTTTCAACCAGAAAAAACATATTTGAATATTTACACTTAGTAATACTCAAGGCGGTAGTAATATTTCTTTCTTCATAGTAATACTTTTACAAATTACAATAATTTTTAGTAATACCGCATCAAAAAATCAAATTTATTAGTAATACCAATCAATTTAGACAGTTATAGATTGTATATAACATATTGGCAGGAAATGTTTTTCAAAAATATGTATTTTATGTTATTCATCTTAGTATGATCTTCCCTTCAAGACGTTAGTATGGAAGTATAAGGATGTTTTCTATGGAAATGAGAAGTTTTCTATCAACTTGAGAAATTAAGAGTATTTTATGTCAATTTGACAAATAAACACATATATGGACATATAATTATGCAATATATGAGATATATCTTCTAAAATAAATAATAAGACAAAAATTAAGGTTCTTAGAAACATGCATAATACATAGTAATTCAAGGTATTTTAAGGTAGTTCACAGTAGTACCTAGTAGTTCATTACCATCCATCTTTTTTCCTCTCGATGCTTGTTCGAATACAATACTATTGGAAAGTAACTAATATTCATCATCCCATCTACCTTAATATCTCTGCATATACTCTCAACCCATCCATAATATGTAACCTCTTCCACATATGTCTTCATCGCTAAAGTGTGAATTTTATCTTTTCTCAAAATTCATCTTATCTCAGCCTCATCTTTGATGTAAGTTTCCTCGTAGTCAAAACATATGATTGTAATATGAGAAACTACATATTTCCATTAAGAACAAAAAAATATTATTAGTTAACTATTTAAAGAATCTAAGTTGTTCAAGAACTTTTAATACATAGTCGATCCAGTAATACTAGTAATACACGTTTCACTTTAGTAGTACTAGTAATTCTAGTAATTCCTCGAAATTTTCATTTTCATTGATTTAACCTTTTTAACCTTTTTAACCGAACACAAGGGTGTTATACAATCCACAATATTATCTACCAACATTGTAATGTATTATTTTGCTTCAAAATAGTGCAAAATAAGCAGAAATATACAAAATAGTCTGTAAACATCCTTTCATATTTGTTTTATACCAATATACCTAAAACTTTATTTTTTCATTAATTTACGTGTTTTTAAACGACCAAGAACGTGTTACAAAATCCAAATTATCGTCTAACACCATTTTAATGTCTTTTTTTTTCTTCAGAACGATGTTAAATACAAAGAAATATACATAATCTTCTTTAAATTTTATTTACATCTAATCTATTAAAGCTGAAGTACAAATAAATCTTAACCCTAAGTTTTCCTCAACAATTACCATCCAATGCCACTAACTTTATAGATAACAATTTTCATAAACATGGCTACGAAATTGCCTAATATTTAGGTACCTAATAAATTTAAAAGATATGCAATCTTTCATTTACTTAAAAATCAAAAAGTCAATGTTTCAATCCATAAAAGAAAAACTATGAAATATGTTAAATTATCAGATTAATTTATTGGTTTATTGAAAATTAAATTAATCAAAATCGTTTTAATGTTCAGAATAATAAAACTAACTCAGTTATATTTAATTAATTAGCTTTTTCTAATTTAATTAGTACAATAGTATATGTATTTAATTTTCGAACGTTTACAAAAATTAAAAGTAAATACTCGTGCGGACGCACGGGTCAAGATCTAATATTTCTTTAAAACTCCACGATTTGTTACCCTTAATACATACAACGTAGATATTACATTCCTACAAAAAAAATTTATGAAAAAAGCGTACCAAATTACTTTAATAATCACTTTTGAAATCACCAAATGGAGCTCAAAAAAAAATGTCGAATATTGTTGGAGAATAAAAAAAAGATAGACACGTGTTAAGAGGAGAGAAAGCATCTGAGAGTGGAAATCCTATGATTTTGGTTAATGTATCAGCTTTATGAGAAAAGGGTCCCCACCTGAGATTAAAATAATGAAACAAACTGAGATGTACAAGAGAGACGTGGAGTCCGTATAACATTAAAATAATGAAACAAAATGGGTGAGGAAGAGAGAGGGAAGTGGGGTCCGCGAGTAAGAGAGAGGGATTTGAGGTCCGCTGAATAAATAAAAACTAATATAAAAAGAAAGGGTAATAAGAGAAAGAGAAAAATAGTGGGGTAATGAGAAAAATAGTGGGGTAGTGAGAATAATTTTTTTCCAATTGGGGCATATAAGAATACTTTCCATTTCGTCCCCTCCCCCTCCCCGAAAATTTGCATTTAGAATTTTCCCACCTTTGAACAAAAAAGAAAAATAATTTTCCCAAAAAAAAACTGACGACTTCTTTTCGTTTGTTTTTTTTTACTACGGATGGGTAAATTTACAATATAATAGTTTTATTTAAAAATACATTTTAATTTTATAAAATATTTGAAGACTACTTTAAATTGAACCTAATAAATATAACTTTTCCTAAGATCATATTGTCAAATTTATTAAAATTTTGTTGGTTTGAGTTTTTTTTTTGTTGGTTTGAGTTGAAGAACCATGAAAATTTAAATAAAAAATAAAGAAAAATGAAATAATTTATATTTATTCTTTTGATTTTTATTTCGCTTTGATATAGTTGAAGAAATCTAAACTAAGCATAGTTAACATATTTTTTTCATAGAATTTCAAATTATAATATTATAACACTAATTAATTTTCTTACAATTAAAATCTAATCCACCTCCAAGATTAATGAATTGAAAATATAATGTAATGTGATAAAATTATAAAAATTTATATTTTAAAGTACTATATAAATATTTAATAATTCATAGATAATAAATAATATATTTTATTTAAAAATTATATTTTATAATATATCTTTGTTTTAGTTTATATTAGATTTTCAATTTATAATGAAATTTGATTTAACTTTTAGTGTTTTCGTAACTATGTTTTGTAGATTATTTTAGGTTTTGTTGAATTTTTTATAGCAAATGTTTTTTTTGTAATTTTGCTCATGCTGCATGAAAATATTTTAATAGATTAGTTTTATAAATTAATAAATATTACTTTCTAGCAGAATTTTATTTGAGTTTCATACCAAATCGTATCAAATAATTTATTTCAAATAAGTAACAGTAAACCAAACCAGATTCTTGCACAAGAAAAAGAACTGTATGAATCGAATAACATAATTTATCAATTCTTGTTTTTTTCAGCTTCTTACTCTTCAATCATATGAAGAAGATCCACATCAGAGAAAACAGATATAAGCGCATCAAGATCTTCTCCCGGTAACTGATACTTGATCGTATGCGGATGGTTGCACAGAGCATAAGTGTTGTGCATCAGTTCGTTTAATCCAACATGTTTACGTATGGAGATGATAAGAGTCACCCCTCCAATGTATCCAAGCTTCCCATCACCAGGTCTCTGTAATTAAGATCCTTCCAACGAAACTACAAAGAAGCTTCAAGATCTCCGGCATAAAAACATCTGATGTTATAACGAACAGGTTGCGGAAATGCTCCCTTCCAATGAAGAACAGCTATGTACAAGATCATATATCCAAAAAAAAACATACAGAGATCAGAGATTCATCCTTTGTCGAATGTGTTTGACATTTTTCGATTCAAATGTGTATATACAATTGAGAACAAGATCAAATGTGTTGGAAGGGAATAATAAAATTTGAGGCTTGAGATGAAGTTCATGTAAATTATCTAGGGAAATGGCAATGTCGAAGGAGGGAGAATGATACTAACAATGGCGGATGTCGAAGGAGGGAGAATGATACTAACAATGGCGGAGGAGGAGAACGATGGCACACAAAAAGAAAAGAGATTTTGGCAAAACGTAAAGAATGTTTATGGGAATTGAAAAAGAGGATTCAAAAGTTGAGGTTTTTGATTAGCGAGAGGGAGACGAAGAGAAGAACGTGCAAAGGAAACATATTTCAAGTTAATCCTAAGAGAGTATTTGCTTTAAGGTTTGCCATTTCAAGATGATGGAGGGGCTGGCCATAATAGAAGAGTGAAGGTCAAACGCACATACAAATGTCAACAAGAGGACGCCTACGAATCAAACTTTTGCTTTCTGATTGCTCCTCTGCTTTGTTACTGTGTATTACAAAAATGGATTTCTGTTGCTTCAAAACTTCTTGGGTACTCTTGTTAATTTGGTTGTAGATGTGTGCGTTGAGATAAACATCATATATGAATTAGATGGATCATTAATTAAACCTAATTGATTAATTAAATTTCTAATCTTGACTAACAATTTATGGGACAAGAAAGATAACACAATATACACACAAGTACACGTTTTTTGTTACAAACTTGAAACCATGTTTCCATCACTCTTTTTTCAACACTGGTGATTTCTTTCAGAGTAAACATAGTCCAACATGTTCCAGTCCAAAAAGACTATCACAGTAATAAAAGAGAGAGAAACAACCAACACCGGTAGGCATCAGAAGGAAAACTTTAAAGAATGAAGCTCTAAAGAGCCAGAGTCGATCAAGGTTGCATATCACATGTCAACACTGCAAACCATAGAATATCAACAGGAACCAAGTGTAACTTCGTTCTCGGGTCAGGGTTTCTTGAAACCAAACATGTCCGTTACTATATGGTGTATAATAGTTTTTTTTTATGTTGTAACTTTTTTTTCAGATTCTCTAGTAGTAGAATAATTTTGGACACCAAATTTCTGAACAATTTTCAACATAAACTTGCATTCATGTACATTGTAAGCTAATTCTTTCACATTGATATACATTGCTTTGATATTGATTCATTCCTTATATCTTTTGTGATCAAATAAATTTTTAGATGTAGCTTTTTTAAATGTATATCATTGTATGGAATTGATGGTAATTCTCATAGCAGAGTATACGCGATTCAAACTACTACTACTGTTGCAAGAAAATTGTTTCGACTTGATAATACCACCGAGCCTACACTTGGTGCCAAGCCTTAATAGCTTTCTTATCATTAAAAAACAGGGTGTGATCCAAGTGGATGGTGAGGTTGCAAAACAAAGTTCATGGGAAAGGTAGGTTTATTCTTGCAATTTTATCAACATTTGTTTAAATTTTATAATGTGCATCTCTTTTGTCCTTTAAAGCTTATATTGAAATCCATTTTGGATTTGCAGATTGATGTACAAGCGTATGGAAGAGTGGATGAAAAACCCCAAAGGCGTGTGTATCTTATCAATGGGCAGGATTGACATCTTTTGGTGATTGAAGTAAGAAACAAAGATGAGCTGTGAGTTAGTCTAATGTAGTTTGTTGTTTCAGCATCAAATTAATGGACATGCTCAATTTTTGTGCATAATTTCTTCTTTTAATCTGTGTCCTTAATGTGGAAGCACCTCAGAATATGCCAAGAGCATAGCTATACTCCCGTTTAATATGGCGTCCGCTGCCACAAAGACGTCACTTTTCCCATCAAATGGAGTAACAACGTGAAGTTAAAACATACTCAAATCCATTCCACTGGAATAATTCATCTACAAAGGTAGAAAGAAAGGCCACATCAACGCTAACACCCAGAGTGAGGAGTCACTAAAATCAATCCATAAAATTAGAGTTACTAGACTTGATTGTTACTTGACAAATTATCAGAGCATAAGAACAATAACATGTCATAGTACAAACCTAAACCATCGCTATGACACATGCTTTGTTACAAGCAAATGACCAAATTCGTTTTTTGTAATTTGAGCAAAATATGTATTTTCATGGTCTCTATTTTCAATTTTAGCTTCCATAATAAATAAAACTAATCTACAACTTTTTTCAAAAATTACAAAGACGAGAATTCAAGATATAAAAACGTGAATCGATAACTTCTTTGGTTAACGCCAATACAGTCAACACTGAAAATACTAAATATTAAGACTATGTCAAACAATTTGATCTCCAACGGCATCAAACTAATACGGATTCGTAATGATCCAAACAAACAAGAAGTTAATGCCAATACAGTCAACACTGAAAATATTAAAAGATTGAATTATTTCTTTGGTTTTAGTATTTGAAGAGAAAAACAAATTTCAGAAAACATTTGTATGCGGTTTGGCTCATCTTAGTTTCCAGATTATTAGTGTTTACACTATGTTTAAATTATTTTAGTTAAATTATGGTTTGGTTCATTGTTACTTATTTGAAATAAATTATTTGATATGATTTGGTATGAAACTCAAATAAAATTCTGCTAGAAAGTAATATTTTATTACTTTATAAAACTAATTTATTGAAATATTTTCATACAGCATGAGCAAAATTACCAAAAAAAACATTTCCTATAAAAAAATTCAACAAAACCTAAAATAATCTACAAAACATAGTTACGAAAACACTAAAAGCTAAATCAAATTTCATTATAAATTGAAAATCTAATATAAACTAAAACAAAGATATATTATAAAATATATTATTTATTAACTGTGAATTATTAAATATTTATATAGTACTTTATAATATAAATTTTTATAATTTTATCACATTACATTATATTTTCAATTCATTTATCTTGGAGGTGGATTAGATTTTAATTGTGAGAAAATTAATTAGTGTTCTAATATTATAATTTGAAACTCTAAGAAAATATATGTTAACTATGCTTAGTTTAGATTTCTTCAACTATATCAAAGCGAAATAAAAATCAAAAGAATAAATATAAACTATTTCATTTTTCTTTATTTAAATTTTTGTGTTCTATTAAAAAAAAAGAACTTGAGTGGTTCTTCAACTCAAACCAACAATTAAAAAAAAACTCAAACCAACAAAATTTAATAAATTTTACCATATGATCCTAGAAAAAGTTATATTTATTAGGTTCAATTTAAAGTAATCTTCAAATATTTTATAAAATTAAATTATATTTTAAATAAAATAATCATATTGTGTCTTCACTTCTTGAAGGCTATGAAAAGCTTGAAATGAAGAACATATGGAAGATTTTGGTTTTCCTTCGACAGTGATGAACATTGTAAAACATATTATTCATATCCTTGTTTCAACTCAGTTTCTTAAATTACTAAAGAGATGTAATTTAAGAGTCCCAAATAAGTTACAAAATCATCCACTGATATCCAATGTTAATACATTATTCTCTAAAGATTTATATCAGTTTGAAATACGAATAAGTTGATGTTGAATTCTTTGATATCTGTAGCATACGAACCCGGAATTATAAGGAAGCATTCCTGCTTATGATTAGTCAGAGATCCAATGTATTCTGGTCTCACATTATTAAAAAATAGAAGGAAATTATTGTTATACTAAATCATTTCAGAATTTTATAGTTAAATCCAATTCTATTGTTTTAACATTGGTTTGTCTTCATAATCGGTAATAGTTCTCTGATACATGTTTTGTATATTTTTCAAGGTTTACTTTTTCATGTACGGAATCCAACTGCATACCATCTTTCCATTCCTTCATTTCTGCCGGCTCCTCTTGGAGAAGACTGATATCCATTGTGTTTATACAGAAAAATTTGTTGTCCATTAATAGCATTATAGTACATTTTGGACCATACACTCATATGGTGCCATTTGTCGGCATATAATGAAGTCAAATACTATAATTTATAAAGTAAATCGATCTTGATAAAAAATGACTGAGTAAGGATTTGTGGGCTTCTTTTGTTTATAACGAAAGAAAAATCTGTCATATATATATATATATATTGATTTTGATTTAGTAGATAGGTGATTAAAACAAACTATGGAATAATTATGTCCAGTAACATACGCTTTTCTAAATGAAATATGATTACCATCATATTATGAGGGAGAACTATTCTGGAAGGTAGATATTTAACTGTGTCTATTTATTCAAACCGATACATAAACTCAATTTAACTGTGTCTATTTATTCAAACCGATACATAAACTCAATTTCTGGAATGTTTAAATTTTGTTGATTTATAACTGAGTGATGTACAACCCGAAATACGTTCTCCTGCAAAGGTATTTGACGAATAGTGTAATATACCAATAGTTTATATTTTATTAGGGTATCTAACTTTTGAGCATGAATGTCATAAATCACTACGATTTGGAGAACCAATTTGGGATAATTTCTCACATTGATTTTAGCCACGAAGATATATATATATATATATATATGTAACATTTATAAGTTTTCAAGTTCCTCAAGAAGTAGCTTTTTTCTCATCATTTAGTTGCTGACCATTTCTCTCTAGACAGAACTTCACATCCCCCATCAAAGGCGGACCTATGTTATAAAATGGGGTGTCATCTGACACAAGTTAAATGTTAATAATTTCTATTTGTATTGCAATTGATGTAAACGTTTGTAGCTCATCTGGTCTATTTTCTTAGCAACTGACTCACCATTCCCGTTTGACGCCGCACTGATGAATTTTGTTTGTTTATTTTTGGTTTCTATAAGAACTATGTTGGGCTAAATCCCAGTGTGACACCCCTTAAAATCAAGCCTGGTTCGCCACTGCTTATATTAGTGTTTGTTCACCGAGTTAAACATAGTGGGGATAAGTTAGAATAATCTGTTACTTCCAAGCAGTATGTTATCATATTTCTAAAGGAACATATTCAAAGTATCAGGTATGTTAGGCCTTATATGGAACCTTTTTCATCATGCTCATTCTAGCAAGATTTTGAAAGAGAAGCGAGCACTTAAGCTCAGTTCTTACTGCATTACCGTGAGAGTTAGCAAAACGGCTTTAATCATTTTGTCTTGCCTTTTAACAAGTTTCTTTTGTCCTCGTGATTTGTATATTTTCAGGAATGTGAATACATCAAAGCAATCGCCAGTCCTCGCCTTCAGGTTTCCACTGTCGTTGGTGTTAAAAACGGAGAGGTACTTCCATATTCCTATTCACACACTCTAGAGATTAAGACCTATGTTACTGTCAAACACTTATGTGCGAGTAGAAATGGCTCTAGTTATGCTCTCAAAGTCTTATCCATCCTCTTTCCTCTTGCTTAGGGAGTTAAAAGTGATGTGAGGACAAGCTCTGGAATGTTTCTAACTCACGTTGAAAGAGGTTATCCAATAATACAGGTAGGTCAGTGACTCTCTAACGTTTTCAAAAGGTGTGTCATTTAATTTGATAAATTATATTCCTGTTCCTTTTGCTATCAGGCAATTGAAAAGCGAATATCAGTCTTTTCTCAAGCACCAGCAGAGAATGGCGAACTCATTCAAGTCCTAAGATGCGTCCAAAACTGCAATCTTACCACACTTAATTTAAAGCAAATGAATCGTTTTTATTGATTTGATGAATCAAAATCTGCTGCAGTGCAGATATGAACTCAACCAGTTTTACAGACCGCATTACGATTGGGCCTGAAATTATTATACGATCCGGATCCGCTCCGAAAATTCGGATATCCGGAAAGGCCGAATCCGGATCCGGATAGTAAAATGTTGGATCCGTCAAAACCGAATCCAGATCTGGATATCTAAATTTTTTAGTCCGGATATCCGGATCCGTGATTTTTATTAATAATTATTTTTAAAAATAATAATATCTATATATAAAAACGAATTTTATTTATCATATTTTCATTTTTATAATAGTATATATAACTTTTATATAAAATTTGTAATAGCATACATACAAATAATTAAAAACATTGTATACATTTTTATTTTTAAATTATTGTTAATATTTTATATATTTTAATATTATTTTTTATTTATTTTGAGGTTCCAAATCCGGATCCAGATATCTGCCGGATATTACAAATTTTAGAAGGATATCCGACACCCTGATATCCGAGAACCCCAGATCCGGATAAGGATAGTAAAATCATGGATCCGCCGGATAAGGATCCGGATACGTCAAAATTCTCCGGATACCCAATCCGTCCCACCCCTAATTACGATTACTTTTCTGACACTGTAAGTCTCTGGTTATATTTCATTTGTATATCTTACTCCTTCTTTATCGTCTTAGAACAATTAGTTTCTTAAGTAAATATCTTGTGTGTACGTCATATATCTCTTGCGTTTCACTCTTTTATGTTTCCCAATTCTCACACAGTTCAATCTGAAGCGTGGTGGTCAGCGTGTAGCAACAATGCTAATGTATTTAACAGATGACGTTGAAGGAGGAGAAACTTATTTCCCTTTGGTATAACTTCTTCTTCCTCTTCTGGAGGATCTCTTTCTTTATAATGCACATTTGATTCCTCTCTCTGTTATGAAACTTCTTTCTGAAAATAGAAACCAATGTGTATATCTTTCTCTCTCTTTTCAAATGTATACTGGTGATGGTGAATGCACCTGTGGTGGCAAAATCATGAAAGGAATCTCTGTAAAACCCACCAAAGGAGACGCAGTATGAATCATAGAGAAGATGAAATGCTTTACTGAATACGTTTTATTGCTTTCAACTTAGAGACAACGCTAATACATCACCATCTATTTATACAAGGAGCCAATCTCAGTAAGCCCTAATACATGATTGGAGACAATCAAATCTATTAGCTGTAACGATGTGGTGAACTGGAAAGGAGACCGTTGCGGACACGCCTTGAACTTTGTTTCCTCTCGTACATTCAACGTTCACCAAATGACAAGAGGAAGGCGATGACGTGTGTTTTGTCTTTTCCTGCTGACGGGCTTCAAGATTGGGCTTGTTGTGAGTCAAGGTGATGGGCCGAGTATCGTTAATAGACCCCCTCAAACTTGGGGTCGAAAGGAATTAGACACCAAGTTTGCCGCGCAATTTGAAGAAAGCTTCACGACCAAGAGGCTTGGTGAAAAGATCAGCGAGTTGTAAGGAAGCTTAGATGTGTTTCACCTCAAGAGCCTTCAGAGCTACTCTCTCCCTCACATAATGATAATCAACATCAAAGTGTTTTGTTCGTTTGTGGAACATGGGGTTAGCCGAGAGACACACGGCGGAGAGATTGTCACAAAGGAGAAGAGGAGTTCGCTGCTGCTGAAGACCCATGTCACGAAGAAGATTTTGAAGCCAGACTATCTCAGATGCAGCAGCAGACATAGTGAGATACTCAGCTTCAGTAGAAGACTTAGAAACCGTTTCATGCCTTTTAGCGGATCACGCGATGACGTTAGAGCCAAGAAGAATGCAGAAACCACCAGTAGACCGTCGCGTGTCGTGACATCCTGCCCAGTCACTGTCACTATAACAGAGCAATGTGGAGTCAGTGTTCTGTTTGATGCCAATCCCCATGGCAAGAGTCCCTTTGACATAGCGAAGAATACGTTTGAGCAGAGTGAAGTCAGATTGACTGGGCATATGCATTTTCTGACAGATGAAATTAACAGCAAAATGGAGGTCCGGACGGGTGAGTGTGAGATACTGGAGCTTTCCAGCTAAACTGCGGAAGTAAGAGGGATCAGAGAACAGATGATCTTGATCTTGACCTTGAACTTTGTCAAGTTTCATAGGTAATGGAGTGGTCATTGGAGCACAATCAAGCATTCCTTCTGTAGTGAGAAGATCAGTAGCATACTTCTCCTGATTAAGAAACAGTCCATCTTCATGATGAAGAACTTGAACACCGAGGAAGTAGTGAACTGTACCCAAGTCTTTCATGCGAAACCCTCTGTGTAACTGAGCAAGAAGCTTGTCAAGGAGACCGTTGTTGTTTCCTGTGAGAATCATATCATCAACATAAAGAAGAAGGTATATGACATCAGCTCCATGATGATAGATAAACAGAGACGGATCAGAGAAGCTGCATTTGAAGCCAAAGTCCAGAAGAAAGAAGCTAAACTTGTCAAACCAAGCACGTGGAGCTTGCTTTAAATTGTAGATTGCCTTTCTGAGACGCCAAAAATGATCTGGTTTGTTGGGATCTTCGAAACCCGGAGGCTGTTTCATGAACACTGTCTCCTTCAAATCACCATGGAGAAACGCGTTTTGCACATCAAGCTGCTTCAGTGACCATTTCTTTGTGACAGCTACGTGAAGAACAGTTCGTATTGTTGCTGAGCGAACAACGGGACTAAACATTTCAATGTAATCTAGTCCTTCTTCCTGTTCGTTACCTCGAGCAACTAATCTGGATTTTAACTTAAGAACGGTTCCGTCGGCATTGCGTTTGACTTTATGAACCCATCCACAACTCAGAGGAGTCTGATCTTCTTCTGGTGGAACAAGCTCAAATGTTCCTTTTTCAGACATATTATCAACCTCAACTCCCATTGCCTTAGTTCAGCCAGGATGTTGAAGTGCTGCTTTTAGAGATTTTGGTTCAGTAACTTCGTCTTTGACTGTAAACAGAGCATAGCGAGGATTTGGTTTCAC
Organism: Brassica juncea; assembly: GCA_018703725.1. Lineage (NCBI taxonomy): Eukaryota > Viridiplantae > Streptophyta > Magnoliopsida > Brassicales > Brassicaceae > Brassica > Brassica juncea. The sequence continues at coordinate 53,061,454 of CM031936.1, read as the reverse complement.
TATGCCTGCTCGTGCACGAGTAGTCATAGAATGAGTTGGAGGGATTTCAGCATCAGGAGCAACCTGAGGTGGAGGATGAGCTGGAGGATTTTCAGCATCAGGAGCAACCTGAGGTGGAAGATCATTTGCAGGAGCAACTGCAGGGATAGGAGGTATCATCGAGTTGTCTACTTGAACACGAGCTGGAAGAGGTTCTTCTTCTTGAAGTGACTCTGGCGCAGAGACAACAGTAGAAGCAAGGTGTGCTTGACGCCAGGCATTCAACAATGCAGAGTCAGTATCTCGATGAAAGCGCTTGTAAAGATCTTCAAAAGGGAAAGATTGTTCATCAAAAAAAACATGACGACTGATGAACACACGTCCAGTTGGAGGGTAATAACATCTGTAACCCTTGTACTTTTCATTGTAGCCGAGAAAAACACAAGTCAGAGACCGGGGATCAAGCTTGTTTTTCATATACGGACGCAGAGTGGGGAAACACTTACACCCAAAAACTCGAAGTGCTGTGTAAACAGGTGGTGAACCGTACAACAACTGGAAGGGACTCTTATGATCAGGAAGAGTCGACGCAGGCAACAGGTTAATCAGAAAATTTGCAGTAAAGAAGGCCTCAACCCAAAACTGTTGAGGCACACGAGCATGATACATCATTGTAAGACCAAGCTCTGTCAAATGTCTGTGTTTCCGCTCTGCCATGCCATTTTGTTGAGGCGTGTGAGGACAAGAAAGACGTTGCTGTATTCCAGACTGAGTCAAAAGCAAGAGAAACTGGTTGCTGATGAATTCACCACCACTGTCACACTGGAACTGAAGTATTTTACTCTGAAATTGATTCTCCACAAGCTTTTGAAAGTTCACAAAGACAGAGTAGAAATAAGATTTTTGCTTCAAAGGGTAGAACCAAGTAAATCTTGTGTGATGATCTATGAAGATAACATAGAATTTAAATCCTTGATTAAAAATCACTGGGCTTGGACCCCATAAATCGCAATGTATACGCTCCAAAGGGCGAGAAGATACAAAAGCTGAATCAAGAAAGGGAAGTTTACAGCTTTTCCCAAAACGACAAGCATCACACACAGACTTGGCACTAGCCTTATTCAAAACAATGTCTTTATTTCTTGAAAGAAGATGAAGAATATCTGTATGAGCATGACCGAGCCTTTGATGCCAGATCTTCTCACAAGCAGCCTGTTGCCGAGTAGAGTAGAAAGCTTGAAAACGGACATCCTTCAAAACATAGAGATCTTTATGTCGCTGACCTTGAGTGATCACCTGCTTTGTCACCTTGTCCTTAACCATCACAGATTCATCATCAAACGTAAATTCACAAGGATAGTCTTTGGTGAGTTTAGAAACAGAGAGCAAAGACTTAGTGATAGCAGGACATATAAGGACATCATCTAAAGGCAGTATACCTTTTGGTGTATGCAGAGGAATCGACCCAATGTGAGTGATAGGGAGGTAGTCGCCGTTACCAACAGTGACCTGATCATTACCAAGATAAGGTGCTGAGGTTTGCAGCTGAGAACCATCATTTGTAATATGAGCAGAGGCCGCCGAGTCTGGATACCATTCCTGTCTAGTGAGAGAACCTTGATCAGAAAGTTTGACCGTTGCTAGAGCATTGTGAAGGTTCTGTGGAGACTGATACTGCTGATCAAAGCCATTGTAGCAACGATCAGCTGTATGACCAGGGCGATGACAGATCTGACAAGTAGGGCGGGAACCACTGCTGGCTCCGGAGAACTGTTGATTGAATCCTCGACCTCTTGTAGAGTAAGAACCAGAACCAGAACCATGACCTCTGTTTCCCCGATTATTGTAGTATCCACGACCTCTGTTGGAATAGCCTCTATCAGTGTGAAAAGCAAGATGCGGTGTTGGAGCAGCAGACTCGTTGTAGACTTTAAACTTGTCAGCAAAGTTTACAAGCTTAAAGACTGCGTCTTCAAAGCGAATATCGGGATTTGCGTCTATAGAATGCTCAATAACCGTGCAAATCGACTCGTACTTACGCCCCAAACCATTCAAAGCAGCATAAATCATCTCTTGTTCAGACACACCACTTCCAATAGAGTCAAGTTGATCACAAACACTCTTGACATCATTAAGATACTCGGTCATAGACTTGTCTTTCTTCGACATACCTTGAAGTTTGCGTTGAAGGTCAAGTTTCCGTGTTGCAGAAACACAATTATACTTCGTGGCAAGACTGATCCATACGTCGTGAGCCGAGTTGAGACCATACACTGAGCGAAGAGCTTCTTCAGACAACAAACCGAACAACCACGCCATAACCAGTTGGTCACGGCGAACCCAACGGACGAACTCAGGATTCGCTTCCTCTGCACCAGCTTCACCGTTGGGAGCTTGAACAGTCAGCGTAGGACGAGGAGAGGTTCCATTGATGAACCCAAGAAGCGACTGACTGGAGAGAAAAGACTCAAACTGTGTCTTCCACAAAAGGTAATTTGTGGAAGAAAGCTTGAGCGTTACGCATTGAGAGATAGTGAGAGATGGAGCTGAAACCGGATCTGGTGTTTCGGCCATGGCTCAGGATTTACTCGCTGAGCTCTGATACCATGTGAATCACAAGAACAGAGAAAATGAAATGCTTTACTGAATACGTTTTATTGCTTTCAACTTAGAGACAACGCTAATACATCACCATCTATTTATACAAGGAGCCAATCTCAGTAAGCCCTAATATATGATTGGGGACAATCAAATCTATTAGCTGTAACGATGTGGTGAGTTGGAAAGGAGACCTTTGCGGTCACGCCTTGAACTTTGTTTCCTCTCGTACGTTCAACGTTCACCAAATGACAAGAGGAAGGCGATGACGTGTGTTTTGTCTTCTCCTGCTGACGGGCTTCAAGAGTGGGCTTGTTGTGAGTCAAGGTGATGGGCCGAGTATCGTTAATACACAGTTCTCTTCTGGAGGATGGTTTGTTTCTTCAATCTATTTCTTGACACACTGCTTTGTGTTCATATTGGTCTTGTCTCTTGTGTTAGTCAGGGGCTTGATGGACAGTCAGATCCAAAGAGGGCGTGTACATATTAATTACCTCTGAGCTGAGGAAGTTATGAAGAACGAGGGGACCAACTAGACTACTTCAGGCTTGACCTGCACTAAAGCAAAATAAACATTAGCTGGAATCAAAAGCAGAGCAGACCTTGATTTTACATAATGGATATGATAAGACTTACATAGCGAAGCCGCAACGTTTCTGCATCTTTGTCATTTTTCCCACCGTGAAAACATCTGTAAATAAATGACTCTTATCGTTAAAACTTTCCGTATAGTCTTAAATTAATCTCTGTAAGAAAAGTCTTGTCCCAATGATACGAACCTCGGAGATACCGGGAGCTCTGTCCCCAAAGCCCTCTTAGAGATGGTAATCCATTTCCTGAAACAAGAAGATCAAGAAGCTACTAAGGAAATCAAAGGACACCAGAACAACAACAACAAAAAGAAACAGAACATCTCAAAGATTCACTACATAGTTAGTGTTTTCAGTGCAATCCCGTACAGAGGAGATCACGTAAGCTAAATCTCATCAAGAACAGGACAGACATTGCCAAGAATCAAAGTGATAGAGTCTTACTATCGTATGTTGCTGAAAAGATACAAAGAACAATCTCAAGTCGGGAAATCCCGAGCTTGAGCCCAATCAAGAAGAAACAATCTTCTGCTCCTAAACAAACAGATTCCAAGCCAAGTTCCCACGAAGAAGACGAGTTCTATTTTATATGAATCTTCTTGTTGACTCTTTGACTGTTAACTGCCAATCACACCCAAAAGTGCCATGTCAGCTTCCTCTTTATTCATATTAGCCAACTCATCCTCATCAACCCGGGTACTTATCACAAAGACATTCAAACTACAAAATAAAACATGTAACACACGAAAACGTATAAAAATGGGAAGGAAGAGGTAGTTACCATTCGAATCTTCCAATATGTTGATTAAGGCCAATTGTAACAAGGCACCTGTAGATTCCAGGAAAAAAGAAGAAACACAATCTCCATGAGTTACTTTCGCAATGTATCCAGTTACTTTCTAGCGATATGAATCTGAAAAAAAAAAAGAACTCGTTATTATTTTTGATGGATGGGAGTAAGGTTGTGAAGTTTGTAAGTTGATCACATATGGTTGTTCGGGTTTTTGGACAGAGACTAATTTTCATTTGCTAATAAAATACATGAACTATTTTGGATCCCCATTTAATACATGAACTAATTTTCGTTGCCTATTAAATATACAAACTTTTGAAATTTGTAGGTTTTACACATCATTTTAAACAGTTTTAACTATATTTAATAGAAACAATGACGACATTAACGTTTAATTAAACACGTGATTAATTGTAAAAAAAAAATTCCTTGAAAATACACAAACTAATTTCCATTTGCTAATAAAATACATAAACTATTTTGGATTCCCAGTTTAATACATGAACTAATTTTTGTTTTCCATTAAATACACAAACTTTTGAAATTTGCAGATTTGACACATCGATTTAGACGATATCAACTATGTTTAACATGACTTAGACGATATCAACTATGTTTAACATAAATGAAAACGATGTTAGTGTTTGATTAAACATATGGTTAAACTGCGAAAGAATAATTTCTAAAAATCCTCTCGATAGATTATATTGTTAGCTTTATTTTCTATTACGCTTCCATACTGTAAATTAGCCTGATTGAATCATTATCATTGTAGTCAAATCTAATAATAAGAATCAAAAACACATAAATGGAGATGGGACTACACTTTGAAGCGATATAAAAGGAAATCAAAGCGAAGAAGAAGAAAAGAAACATAGTTTGGAGAATAAAAAAGGTTGAAACAGATTAGAGTGCCAAATTTGAATTGAAACCAACTTGAATTAGGGCTCAACTGATTTGGGAGTTTTTGGCTGAGGGTGAGCATGCTTTTCATAGTTTAACCACATGTTTAATTAAAACTAATGTCAACTTCTGTTACGTCGTCTAAATTGATGTGTAAAATCTGCAAATTTTAAAAGTTTGTGTATTAAACAGGAAAAAAAAATTGTTTGTGTATTAGGAATCCAAAATAGTTTGTGTATTTTATTAGCAAAAAATAAATAGTTTGTGTTTTTTCTAAAGGAATTGTTTTTTCAAAATTAAGACACGTGTTTAATTAAATATTAACGTCGCCGTCACTTCCGTTAAACATAGTTTGACGCCGTTTAAAAGGATGTGTAAAACCTACGAATTTCAAAAATTTGTGTATTTAATAGGCAACGAAAATTAGTTCGTGTATTAAACAGAGATTCAAAATAATTCGTGTATTTTATTAGCAAATGAAAACTAGTTCGTGTATTTTTAAGGTTCTCTTTAGAATTATAAACTTTTAAAAGAATGAAAGTATATAATATACTATGTATAAATTCTCTGCTTAGCGTCACAGTTATCAGAACCCGTTCTTGTTTTGGCGTTAAAGTGAAGACAAACTGTTTTTTGCCTTCTTTGCATGGGTTTCTTTTTTTTTGTAAATTCATAAAAGAAAATCTTACGGTTTTTAGAGTTTTCTTAAAAAAAATAATTGAAGATTAGAAAAAGAAATAGAAAAGCTTAAAATGTGATGTATAAAATGATATTATTTGAAAGTTGCAAGATTTTAACAACATGTTATACATAAATTGGTTTGACATTAAAAGAGTTGGAAACTTAAACGCTATAATATATTCTTGAGTTTGCTGGAAGATTTGAAAAGTACGTACTAAACATCAATTGGCTAACACATCAATAATAGAGAAAGAGAAGTACAATTGGCTAATATATCATTAATAGGCAAACTATACCAACCCTACAACAAATTGGTACGTCTTCAAGTAGAATGAAGGTTGAAGAAAACTTCTATAGTTCTTTTTTTTCTTTTGAACAATAGCTTTTATAACTCTATGTGTAGATAGAATACCTATAAACTCTGAAGACTCAGCCATTTATGAGGATTATTAGTAGCTTTGATCAACTCGTTTGCATCACTCTCAAATAAGAATTCATGCAAACCGTTTATATTACCCAAACAAGATGTAGCCCAAATCATTATGGTAACTTTTACTTACAACCTTGACGATAGCCACATGGAAATATCATCCAACCAATATGAACCATTTCACATCTCTTCTTGATTCCAACAGCGTCCAACCAGTATCATTCACGGTAGGAGATCCAAATGGTAAAAAGTTACAGCAAATCTGATAGGAGACAATGGCCAACGAAAAGCTACGGCGTCGAAGAGGAAGAGCTTGAGCGTACACAAAACGATCCAAACCTTAAAACCAAATCGGACCACATTGATGAAAGTGGTAAGGGCCCAAAAAATAACATAAGCCCGTTGTTCAATCTTCAATCGCTTGCACTCAACGAAACAGATTCATAATCAAAATAAGTAACTCTCAAATTGTTTAACACGTGTAGCAATTTGAGATAGGCAATACTAAGGTGGCGCATTGAGGAGAGACACAACTCAACTTTATTGTTATAGAAGATATATAGATAGATGGTTTCAAGAAGTTATTTAATTCTTATGCATGTTCTATTTGCTAATATAATAAAATATAGTTTAAAAATAGATTTATATTTATTAAATTAACATAAATTCACAGTTATGATAAACTATCAATAATAATACTATTATAGACAAATTTTAATCTATACTATTAAAAGAGAAAGATTCTGAAAAAATCTACTTAAACAAGGTTGTTGCATTCATTAATATTAGTAGACCAACTAAATAATCTCCCTAAATATTCTCCTAATAGTTACTATTAGGGGTGGACATTTTATTCGTTAAATTTGATTCGATTCGTTATTTGTTTCGGTTCGATCCGAAAATTCCGAATATCCGTAAACTTTCGAAGCAAAGTAAATACTAAAAATCAATATTCGTTAAAATCGAAGCAAATCACAAATATTAAAATTTTGGGAAACGAATATCCGATCCGATCCGTCAATATATAAATACATGTATATCTTGATTATATTTAAAGTTTTAAATGTATAAAATTATATAATTATTATTCTAACATATGATTTGACAAATTTTATTCACCTTATTATATATATAAAAGTATTACATAGAAAGAAGAGAAATTTTTTATAACAATTATAACTTTTTCTTAAGGTTTGTGTTATTATAATTGTTAACTAAGTTTAAAAAACTGACAAAATATGTAGATTTATTACTTCTTTTAATTTTTATTTTCTATATCGTACAAAATAATATTTTATAAAATAAATTGGTATCAGATTTGTAAAATTATTTGTATTAATCAAAACAGATGAGATATCCGTAAGTATTCGTAAATATCCGCAAATATCTAATTATTTTTCGAATATCCGTTTTTCCGAATATCCGTATTTTTCCGAAGCAAAGCAAATCGAAAAATTAGATATTCGTAACATTCGAAGCAAATCGCAAATACCTTGAAAAATCCGAATATCCGATCCGTGTCCAGCCCTAGTTACTATATGTACGATTCTGAATTCGAATATCATTAATATCTTTTTTGTGAAACCATCATTAACATCTTTAGAATATCATATTATACAGATACGACAACTACATAAATATTCATTGATAGTATTACCTTTATTTTTCTACATAATAGTTGCCATATGTCGACAAAAAGAAGTTACCATATACAATACATTATTATTTCACAAGAATTATAGTGTCTTTATTCTAATTTTAACAGACGGCTAATACATCACCAAAACCGAAATTATATCGAGGCATAATCAGTTAATAATTTATGTACATATATCTACATCATTAAAGAGAATCATTTTAAAAATCTACTATAAAAAATTGTTGAACAAATGTATAACTATTTTATTTATTTTTATCCTACCCATAATTACTCTAACCATACAAAGTTTTAAATATTTCAAAGGACTCTTATTATTACTCCTTATTTCATGTGATATACTTCTTTTCTAATATCATCTAACAATATGGTTGTTATTCGATATTGTTATACACCATATTTTATACTCAATACAGACCTACAACATTTACACATTAATTATAGAAATGATTACATAACCAAATATATAATTTAACCATTTTGAAATTTTACCAAAATCCGAAACTATAACCAAAACTCAAGCCCGAAACTTAGAAAAATATTTGTAATACTAAAAAATATCTGAAATATCCAACTATACATAATATACACAAAACATTTCTATATTTTGGGTATCCGAACTCGAATAGAGACCCACGGGTCAAAAAACAAAACCCAACAGGTATTTTGCTGCATCCATAACCCGAACCTATATTTTTGTATTAGTTTCAGTTCAGTTTTGAAGTCCGGGTAAAATGCATATCCCTAAAAAAGGTATAAGAGTGTACATGTAAAATCTCACATAAACTAATTCATAAATTATATAATTCTAAACAAATTTATTTGATATTACGAGTTAAAATAATAGTAATAATAATAATAATAATAATAATAATAATAATAATAATAATAATAATAATAATAATAATAATAATACGATTTTATAACATAATAATATACAAAATCCTAAATACTAATTTATATCAAAAAAAAATTATAATTCAAATAAAATCGCGTTTTCGAAGTGCGGGTCAGAATCTAGTATATTTTTATAATGGTTGAAAACACAAAAATTATGAATACAATGTTTTTACATCCGTTTGAACAAGTTTCAGTAGAAGAAAAAAAAAGAATCGGATATTTGTAATCGTAGCTGTGATTGTTGCATACATATACTGAATGTAACAGAGACTGTCTGTTAGAAGTTATAAAAGACTGATCTCAGCATACAACAAATCAACCTCTGTTTGAAAACAGGCGGTCCAGAAAAAACGTAGTGATTAGCTTCAGCAATTCAGAAAATGTACACAGACGCAATGGAAGTTAAGAAAGATGTCAAGAGTATGGAGACAAAGTTCACACCGTTGTTGTCAAGAATGTCCACACCTGAAATCTTCTTTACCGTCGGCCCTGGTTTTCCTACAACCTGCACGCAACATTCGGTCAACAAAAATACTCTTCTCCTTCGATCCACAACGTATTTACATGTGTTCTTTCAAAGCTTACCTTGTTCCGGACAGAACAGAAGCCACTGAACTGGATGGTTGCTCCAAGCACGGAATCAATAAGGCTCCCACATAACCCAGCTACTGCAGAGACTGGAATCACTAAGAGTTGCTTGAGAGTCACATTACTTGCACATCTTACAGTAAAGAGTCCGAAGACAAGGAATGTTACTCCCACAGTGGCGCCGGCTGCCACAGCAGCTAAGAGTCCTGCCTTTGTAACTCCACCATTTGTGCCCTTCTTCACAGGCTGAGAGTGAGAAACCAAACGTTTAGCTAAACAACACGAAATATTAACTAAAAACAGAAACAGAGAACCTTTAGCGTTGTGATAAGTCGAGGCTGGGCATCGCTAAGCACCCCGAGCTCCGAGGACCAAGTGTCACCATTACAGCATGCGTAATGGCCGATGATCCCACCAATAAGAGCTGTTACAATCTCTGACTGCTTCGAGTCCAAACACTTGTCCTGCCATCCCGTTAAAGTAGACACAATTACAACTAGAACCGATGCAATTCCACTATTGCAAAGCACTTGTATCCTGAAACAAAATATTTGAGGTCAAAGCAATTTATATCGGTCAAAAAATATGAAGCTCTGTAAGTGAAATCATCACTCATCATTTCCTAATATTCCAACATCAAAACTAACATTATTTAACCAAGTAAACACAACTATCGTATTACCAAGAACAAAGACTATAATCTACCAAGGAAAACCAAGTACTCTTAGTTTACGAACAGTCCATCCAGTATATGTGGTTCAATAGTATGTTAGGGGTAGAAGAGACAATTTCAACATGTGAATAATTTTATGTCACCAACGGTCCAATGAAACTATGCTTAACTCTAGTCATCTTTTGATCTGGGATGTATCTTTTATTTTAAACTTCATACCCAGATAGATCCAAATAGGAGACAAAAGAGTTTACCTCGTGAAAATGGTTGATATAAACTAATCAATAACCATACATTGGCACAAACTTAGAGCAGGGAAGTCATTCTCGTGAACTAAGATTTGAGTACCGGTGATCCTCAAAGCAGAGAGAGAAGCAGCTCGCAAGATAAGATAAACAGGAGATGCAAGGAAATGTTACCAGTTCCTTTGGCCACCTTCCTTGAACTCAACATCAACACTTCGTTTCTTATCTTCGCCAACCTTGGTAAGCTTCGACGAAGTAAGAAAGAACACGAGCAGCACAGCTCCGTACCTTTCAGATTAATCCGATCAAGAAAACAACGGAATCAAAACAATCTTTAAAAAAAAAAAAAAAAAAAAGCGGGAGAAGAAACCTGAAACCGGCGGCGAAATGGATGGTCATGACGAGGAATCCAGCAACTCCGCCGGAGAGGTTGAGCGACTTCCGCTTGTAAGATCGGAAGGCGATGAGAGAAGAAACAAAGACGGCGAAGATAAGCATGAATTGAGGTGACGTTTCCATTTTTCCAAGTGGCGGAGATTCTGAAGATGGATGGATGAATGTCCGAGATTCAGTTTAGTTTGGTACTAGGCGACGAGATACAGAGCAGTTGACTTCAACTAGTCATCATCACTCACGTGTTTGGTATTATCAATTGGAGAACCTCAGTTGGGCTGGACTGATAGGCCCAAGTATGTACATTATTGGCGAATGGACAGACCAGATAACGCAGGAGAACATATCTTCCTACGTGGCGGGAGGTAATCAGGTGTGGGCCAAAGTCTCGATTTCTATTCTGACGTGGCAGCACCGCGACCAAAGTCGTCCCCCTCCTCACATTATCTGCTTCACTCTTTGTTTCTCTCTCTCTAGACCAACAATGGCTACGGCTGCTTCTTCCCTTACAATTGCGTCGTCATTCTCCGAACAACGGACTCAGATTCTTTCCTTGAAACGCTCGAACTTCCCTCTTCAACACTCCGTCCCGTATAAGGCCAATTCACGGAACAGAAGTAGAAGACTAGGACTCGTCGTGAGCTCCGTTTCATCGCCCAAAGTTGAGCTCCGTACTGGCCCCGATGATCTCATTTCATCCCTCCTCTCTAAGGTCTGTCATTTGATTTGCCAAAGCATAGCAAATCCAAAATGATTATGGAGTCGTGTGTGAAACAGGTTGCGAACAGCGATGGAGGTGTGACACTCACCCCTGAGGAACACAAGGAAGTGGCACAGGTAGCTGGAGAGCTTCAGAAGTATTGTGTGAGCGAGCCTGTTAAATGCCCTCTCATTTTCGGAGGTATGAACCTGAGCAAACACTGCGAACGCTTCTTCCTTTATAGCAAAAACGTGAGCTTACTGAATCTTCTGCTGCAGATTGGGATGTGGTGTATTGTTCTAGACCGACCTCTCCTGGAGGAGGCTACAGAAGCGTGATAGGGCGCCTCTTCTTCAGAACTAAAGAGATGATCCAAGGCATTGATTCTCCTGATACCGTGAGGAACAGAGTTTCCTTCACTGCTCTTGGTTTTCTTGACGGAGATGTCTCCTTGACAGGTGAACTGCATAAACCATGATAGATTATTTGGTCAAACCCACGATTTAATGTTTCATCCTGTGTTTGATCTTCGCAGGGAAGCTGAACGTGTTGGACAGTGAGCGGGTTCAGGTGCTATTCGAGCCTCCGGAACTAAAGGTGGGATCTTTGGAGTTTAAATACGGTTTCGAAAGCGAAGTGAAGCTTCGGATCACATACGTTGATGAGAAACTTAGGTTGGGAATAGGCTCTAGAGGATCATTATTCGTCTTTAGGAGGCGTCAATAACAATACATGATATGAACTTCCATGTCTCTGCTCTCCCAGTTCTGTATCAATCAGTGCAAATTCACTACAGAAAAGAAGAAACAACGTATGGGTGTACCTGCGAGAGTGTTTTAAGATGGAAACATTGTTGTGTAATGTAAACTTTTATCCAAAAGTGTCTCTACACAGACTCATTGCATTTAAAAACGACCTCTTCCTCGACCTCTTCCTCTTCCCCCTCGACCTCTTCCCCTTCCATGGCCAAAATTATCATCTGTTCTTCCGTAGTCAAACATATTCATTCTGATATCCGCTGCCCCAGTTCCGTGCACCTCCTGTCCCTAAAAAAGTAGATTACAGTCACAGCTCTCTCATTGTAACCATTGTTGTTTGTTTGAATGGTCCAAATACATAACTTATAAGCCATTGAATGAATAACATATAACAAGGTGTGGTAATCATATCAATGGACTGGTTGGGAAAATAAAGGTTTTTGTAACACTCACATAAGAGTCCTCAAGATCAAACTGATTCTGAAGCTGCCACGCAAGATCTTCATCGCGGGTAGTGTCGCTCGGACGGTCAGCTGTTGCAACAGCTCCCCCACTAGTATTCCTTTTTTCCCACTCCTCAAGTGTAAATACAGCAGAGTCGTCTTCATCTCTTCCCCTCCCTCTCCCTCTACCTCTACCTCTTCGTCCTCGGTGTTGCCGTTCATTTGAACTCGAATGTTTCATCTTCTCAAGAAGTATCTGCGCAGCTGCTTGGTTCTGTAAAGGAACAGCTTCCACCGCTGCAAACATAGGAATGTCATGGCACTAACGAGCATTAGCGTTACTTGGCCGTATAGGGATGAATAATAAATAAATCTCGTCTAAGGGATCAATGTAATTGCAAGATGAGATTGACAAACTAATTAAAAGAATCAAAATGTGATGTTATACAATGAGCTTTTGATACAGAGAGGAAAAAAAAGCAGATGCCAAACCTTGTTTAGGTCGTGTATCGGAACTGCTTGCCTTTTCTTGATTTTCAACTTTGACAGATATTTTCGAATCAGAATCTTCAGAATTCCTCGGTAAATTCTTATCTGCGCCTATTTTGTTCCGAGCAACTTCACTAGTTTCCCCTTTTTCTCCACCAGTATGTTGTGCAGCAGTAGGTACAACAGTCTTAGAAGTCGTCTTGTATGAATCTGTCAACCATCAAACATATGCTGACGAATTAACTTCTCCTATGCGTTGTCTAAACTTCAATCACAAAATGTAAACCAACAGGCTCAACACAGACGAAAAGCAAATAAATATACCATCATTTTACCACACCATGAAAATGCAGTCACTGAAGTTCAATTTTGTAGACAGTGGAGACCGAGCAAAGTTGGATACCGAGCCAAGAGAAGTTATAGATTGGATATCTACATGAGTCCTTATAGGCTAAGTGAATAGCTTAACTGGTTCTATATGTTAACAAAGGTGGGGACGTAACAAAAATGCAAAACAATCACTAGAAGAAAACTGAATGACAATGAGCATAACTAGCAAACCACTGCTCACCACGATGGTGACGAGAACCAGCTCGGATCTGCAACTCCTCAAATGGAGGAGCTTTACCTTCCTGAGATTGCCCTCCAGACGAACGAGACAAACTAGCGTATTTTCTCCTCATCTGCCATTCTTCAAAGAGTGATTGCACATGACCTCCCAATACAGTCACCTCTTTAGGAGTCAAACATACTAGACCGTCACGCACCACAGCCTTATTTACTAAACGCACCTGCCAACAAGACAGTACCAAATTAAAAATAATAAAATATCAAACAAAACAAAGGAGAATCAAATTAGACTGAGATGCAAAATACCTTAGTACCAGGAGTCACATCACTGTTTAACGATGGTATATGAGAGTACTCAAGTGCTGATATCTCTATCTTTCCATCAGTGAGAACGAGTTTTAGCACACGTTTACCAGTCGAGCTTCCTAGAAACTCCTCTGCGCTACTCTTTGTAACATCTCTGACGGAACTTATCTAACAAAAAAAAAGTATTGAAAAACAAAAAAAATCAACACAACACAGTCCATTGCTTTGCATTGAATAAGAAGAAGATGAGAAGCAATGACTCAATGTATATACCTGGAGAACTTTGGGACCTTGGAGATGAGATGATCTGCGTAACTCGGTCGCGTCGGGGAGGGACTTACCTCCGATTAACCTGATATCCGTGTTGAGAAGCTCCGCCTCCACTGAATCCACGATGGCGCCTGTTTGGTTAGCGCCGCCGATGGAAGAGGAGATTTGAATGACTAGAGGCTTCAAGTAATCGGCGTCTTTGAAGCACCAGCCTCGGGTAGTTAGGGCATTTATCACGGCGGTGTGGGTGTTGCCGGCGGCGGACGAGCTGGATGTTCCCTCCTCCATTGCCTCGATTGATCCTCTCGTTGTGCTAATATTTACTGAAAGCCCAAATGGAAGTGATACAAGGCCTGTTTAAAGCCCAAATTATTCTTCCAAGGAAAAAATTCACCGAAAAGGCTAAAATGAGTTGTTTAGCACTACGAACCAAACAATCGATTAAATCAGACAATGAAGGGGGAACATCATCGTATCTACAATTCAAAACTGGATATTTTCAAGTACACTGCACCTGTTTCGGCAGTTATGTTTCAACTCAATGGATTTAGACCCCTAGAACCTAGATTCTTACAAAAACATTTCAAAGCATCAAGACTCCAACTACAATCCATTCAATTTGCTAAGTAACTCGAGCATTAGCAGCTACTTTCCCCGGAATCAACTCGATCAACTCATCATCCTCACCCTTGTCGGCATTGTTCGACACTTGAGACGGACCATTCGTCGGCTTCTTAGCCACAGTCACGGACTGCTGATAACCAACACCTCCACAGATGATAACAAGCAAACAAACCAAACCGAAAGGAGTCGCATGCTTATCCCAAATCACAACAGTGAAGAACTTGTTCACAGCACCCGTCACCGTAAAAGCTGTGGCGGAGATAGCTTTCCTAGCAAAAAAATTTAAAAATGTAAAAGGTTAAAAAACACGCGCGGTCACTTCTTGTTTAAACTCTAACTAGTACTCCCTCCGTCCCACTTTAATTGGGTTTTTGCACATAGATTAAGAAAATACATATTTTAAACAATTTATCTTGGTAACATAAAATACATTAAATAAATTAGTTTAACCAATAAGAAAATAGTACAGTATTTTATAATTGGTCATAAAATTCAAATCATATTAAATTCTATCTAGATTCGTGAGAACATCACTTAAAATGGGACAAAATAAAAAACCTAAAACACCACTTAAAGTGGGACGGAGGGAATATTAGGCAAATAGCACTTTGTTTACTTATGTATTAAATGTAATATATATAAAATTTATAATGAAAATATTAATTTGAATCTTAAAATAAATAAAAGTGTGCTGTTTATAGTTTACAACAGTCCAAGATGATTGTAAAATACCGATTTCGATACCAAAACCTAAATACCTTTGTAATACCAACTTTAGTAGCTTTCAGAAAAAAAAACCAACCTTAGTATGTAACTGACATTAATATCTTTTGTAGTCTCTTCTTTTTCATACTTTTGTTTTCTTTCGTTGTATCTTTAAAATTTATTCATTTTGAGTGTTATACTTACTCATGCATTTTTGTTTTGATCATCTACAAATTTGATAACACTATATAATAAAATTTAAAACAAAATGTATATATATTAATTGAAAAGTAAACAAAATAACATCTCCACATTTCTATAAAATTATAAACACATAGAAAAGGAATACTAACCTCATCAGATTACGTCTTCATCTAGATAGAAGCATGAGTGTTCATTGGCCGTACGTTGCCCTTATCAACCAAGTTTTGTATCCCATTTGCTTCTTTCTAGTTATCATCGCTTTTTTAACTTGTGGAACGTCTCAGGTTTCTTAAGGAACTTGTAGAATTGTATGTGTTCTTTAAGGCGAGTCTCACTTACAGTTTCTTCCCTGAACTATCGCCATCACACAAATAAGCACATTCCAGCAAATAAAAAAATTGATTTAATCCATTTTCAAAATGTTATTGACTTGTTTTCTTACGCTTAACATTTTCACGATGCAATACATAGCTTTTGCCTATAACTGTAAAAGCAAGAGCAAAATAAGAAGCTATAAAATATATTAGAATGGAAAAATTCTATTAAAAAATTCAAATGATAACAATTATGATTAGAGCAAGAAGAGTTAGGTGTTTTAGAATTACGTACTAACCTTTAAGGCTTTAACGTTCATATGCCAACTTTGGAGTACGCTAGCTAGCTCCGCGTATCTGTCATCCTCAACAAATATGTGTTTTCTCAAGTCTTTGAAATTATTTTACAAAGACTTTCTATTATGCAACTGTTTGGTTAGATGCAACAGTGTGAAGTTTTCGATCTATCTGGTTGGATTTTGAAATTTCATCACACTTTGAAGGAGCTAGGAACCGTTACAAATAATACTGGAAGTTACAGTTTCCAGAATAAGTAGATATGGTATTGTGAGTTAAATTTTCTTTTCGCTAAAAGTAAGTTAAAGCTTATGTAGAGAAAGAGATAAACTGCTCCATAAATCGTGAGGACATGAGGAGTAGTGGGAAAATATCAGGTAATATTTTATTTTATTTTGTTTTATAGAGAAGAAATAGAAAATATGGTTAATATACGAAACTGTTTTTTTTTTAAAAAAAATTATCTGCATTTTCACTTTTTAATTAGAAAATATAATATTCCACATGTCACAGTAGGATGACTTGTGCATTAATATATAAGGATGCCATTAAAACTATCTAATCCTAACTTTTAGCATTTATTGTCTTTTTGTCAATTAAAACAACCATAGAACATACCTAAATTAATTTTCAAAATAATTAATGCTAAAACATATATGTAAAATAATTTATTAACTAGGTTTTGACCTGTGCTTTTTTGCAAGTTTTATATAAATGTGTCAAAATGCCAATGTTGTTTAAGCCAATCAATTTTTTTTTTTGGTTTATTAAAGCTCATTTGATTTTACTCAAATAAAAGAACATACTATATTTTTAATAATCATTATTGTTCATGAGTTTCACAAAGTTTCGATGTGGGACATTTACACTTCATATATAAAGATCTTAAATGTATTTAATGCTTATAGAGATTTCTCACATAAATTGTTTCATATTCTCGAGGATATATAATATTCAAAATCTTGCTATGTTAATAAAATCTTGTTAACCATGATTTATATTATATTATTATTTTAAAAAATATTAATAAGGAAATAAATATCAAAAAAATAGAAAAATATGTGTAAGTGGTTAAATGTTTTAAACGTCCAAATTACCTTTAATGAATTAGAATATCATATAAATATGTCAAATATTTGTAAGTTCATGTTTTTATCTATTATTAAACATTAATTCAAAATGCGGGAAAACATTCGGAGTTCAACATTTTAAAGAGTTTTTCATGTTTTTCATATGGTGACAATATTCTCCTTGTCGAATTCAAAAACTTGGTCGAATTACCGGTTTTATAGCTAGAAAAACGCTAATGGAGATAACCTACTGCGATTTTGCTACTCAACACAATAACTATATCACGATTTAAACGGTCTATTTAACATAACTAAACACTATTACTCGGATTAATTACCAAAGAGTAATAAAATTTTCGTTAAACCCAATAAAAATAGGCTTTGGGTTTACTATAGCTCATTTGATTTTAATCAAGTAATATTTATAGTAATCATTCTTGTTGATGAGTCTCATAAAGTTTCAATGTGGGACATTTACACTTCATATATATAAAGATCTCAAATATATTTAATGCTTATAGAGATTTCCTGAATAAATTGTTTCCTAAAATCTCGAGAATATATAATATTATAAATCTTGTTATATCAATAAAATCTCGTTACCCACGATTTATATTATATTAGTTATTTTTTAAAATATTTAAAAGGAAACAGATAGCAATAAAATAGAGAAATATATATATTAGGTGGTTTTAAAACTTCCAAATTACCTTTAATAAATGACCTTATTTTTTCTTTGTAAGTTTCACATTCATGTGTCAAATATTTGTAAGTTCATGCTTTTATATATTATTCAAATTTAATTCATAATGCGGGAAAACATTTGAAGTTCAACGTTTTAGAGAGTTGTTTATGTTTTTTCACATGGTGACTATATTCTCTTCTTTGAACTCAAAAACTTGGTTAAATTACCGGTTTTATAGTTAGAAAGCACTAATAGAGGTATCCTACCGCGATTTTGGCTTCTCGGCAACGTAAAATTGTAAAAATTTAAATGGTTGATTTAACAAACTAAACATTATTACTCGGATTAATTGCCAAAGAGTAATAAAAAAATTGTTTTAAACCCAATCAAAAAGATAGGCTATGCATTTATTATGACCTATTTGGTTTTATTCAAGCAAAAGAGCATGATACATTTATATTAATCATTCTTGTTGATGAGTTTCACAAAGTTTCAATGTGGGACATTTACACTTCATATATATAAAAATCTCAAATATATTTAATGCTTATAGAGATTCTTCCATAAATTGTTGTGTTAAAACTGGAGAATATACAATATTCTAAATCTTGTTAGATCAATAAAATCTTGTTACCCACGATTTATTATATTATTTATTTTTAAAAATATTTAAAAGCAAAAAAATAGCAAGAAAATATGAAAACATGTTAGGTAGTTTAATGTTTTATAAGTTTCATATAAATGTGTTAAATATTTGTAAGTTCATGTTTTTATATATTATTAAAATTTAATTTAAAATGCGGTAAAATATTTGAAGTTCAACGTTTTAGAGAATTATTCATGTTTTTTACCTTGTGACTATATGCTCTTCTTTAAACTCAAAAACTTGGCCGATTTAACGGATTTGCAGCCGAAAAAAGCTAAAAGAGGCCACTTACCGCGATTTTGGCTACTCAACCCAATAAATCAGTAATAGTTTAAACGGGTGATTCAACATAACTAAACACTATTATTTAGGGGTGGGCGTTCGGGTTCGGGTCGGGTATTCCGGATTTTCAGGTATTTCGGTAAAGGAGTATAAAACCCGTTCGGGTATTACTTTACTTCGGGTCAGGTTTGGGTATTTTTAATTCGGGTTCGGTTATTTCGGATCGGGTTCGGATATTTAGATTTTAAAATTAAATGAAAAATTCTTCATTTCTTAAATTTCTTGTATTTAAAAATATAATTTTACTAAATGCTTTTTTATTTTTAATATATGAATGATTAATAAATTTGGAGATAAAATTTTAAAAATAAAAGGACATTAATTTGGGTATTGTTTTTTATTTGGGTATAACTTTTCTTAATGCACGTAACAAAAGGCTTGACATGAATTTTAAGCGAATAGAGAATCAATTTTTCCGTATATATATATATATATATATATATATATATATATATATATATATATATATATATATATATGATCTTAAAGTATGAGTAGCATCAATAATTTTAAATAAATTAGAAAAGTAAATTATAAATTTAAGATTAAATATGCATAAGTTTGGTTATCTTCGGATATCTATTCGGATTCAGATATTACCCGTTTGGGTTCGGATATCCAATCTCTCCTAATTCAATACCCGTTTGGGTATTTTGCTACTTAGGTTCGGTTTCGGTTCGGCTTTTTTTGGTCGGGTTCGAGTACGGGTTCGGATATCGGATAAAGTGCCAAGCCCTATTACTCGACTAATTGTCAAATAATAATAAAAAATTTGTTGTTTAAGCCCAATAAAAATAGGACTTGGGTTTACTGCAGCCCATTTGATTTATTCAAACAAAAGAGGATAATATATTTATAGTAATTATTCTTGTTAACAAGCTTCACAAAATTTTGATGTGAGGCATTTACACTTGATACATATAGAGATCCCAAATATATTTAATGCTCATTTCCTAAAATTTCGAGAAATATTAATAATGAAACAAATAGCAAAAAATGGGAAACTATATATTAGGTTATGTTTCTCCCAGATTGGACTAGAATCAGGAAAATGTGGTTTAATGCAAAACCAATAAAATAGTTTAATTGAAAATGGCGCAGAATGTCCTAATTGTCCTTAATAAAAGAGAAAGAAAGGCTAAACCGGTAGGACAATTAGTGTAAAATTTATGAAGTGTAACATGTTTTAATAGTATAGATAAACATAATAAAATAATTAATGCGGATATGTGTTTGTTTTTGTCATGCTAAACAAAAAAAACTGATTAATGCAGAAGAGTATTTATCAATAATTAATAAACAAGTAATTAATAAATTGGACAAAAATATAATTAATAAACATGACAAAATGTATTATAATATATTAATTAAAATAACTATTTAATTACATAAACGTAAAATAATCAGTAAAAATCATCTAAATCGATTTACATATCCATTTACTATATTTAGAATATAATATTATCTAAAGCTATGTAAATAGTTATATTTCTTGTTATTTATTAATTATAAATCAAAAATCAAAAGCCACATAAAATAGTCATTTATATAATATTTAAATAAAATATAAATTAATATCTAAATATTATATATATATATTCATAAAATATATAGCTCCAAATTTTAAATATTATAATGGTCATACATTAAAGTTTTGATCCATGAACAATAAAAATACATTCGTGCAGATACACGGGTTATATTTTAATAATGTGGATGATACAATTGATGGTTAAAGAACTAATATAAAGTTATTCAATTTTAATTATTAGATTATTATATTTATAAATATTCTATTAAACAATTATTTAATATGAAAATGTTTTAAAAATATACTATTATTTATAAAAAGAAATATTTATTTATAAAAAAAAATAAAAACAAAATTCGCACTGGTCAAGCTCTAGTATAATATTAGTGGACAAGCAAACTCATTTATGTATATGAGAACCTCATGATCTTATCAAACTCTTTAACAAAAAAAAACATCATGATCTTATCTATCCACTTATTAGTTATGGACATAGCTCATTAAAGTGCTGGACTCCGACTATGGCCTCGATTTTGTCTAGAAGTTACTTTCCTTACACAAATAAATCATTATCCCATCTCGATTAAATGATTGCTTCAAATTTCAAAACGTAAAAGAACAAACAAATGATTCACTTCTCAGCAAAGTAATACCCGCAAGAGCTAACCCAAAAAGAGAACAGAAAATGAAAGAAAGCATTTGTTCTGTTAGTGTTGAAGGAGAACATTTTTTTGTTCCTTTCTTTCGACATAAAACCATTTTCGTTGTTGAAAGAAAGCATATTTTCAGATTTCTTCGGAGATAATCTGAATGTCCTGACATGACTCATCACTTTTATGTATCTTTTGTGACACACCATTTCTTTATCGTGTTTTGATGAAAGAAGAATTTAACTGATTCTTTATTTCTTTGAAAAGATAATGATTTACTTAAATTATCTTAAAAATAATACTATATATAAACACGGTGATGGTCCATTCTGATTATCATTGTTTTACAAAGATACATATATATATATATGTATATGTTATCCAATTCCTCTTTGATATCTCGCTAAAAAAAACTCTTTGATTTGCATACATTGATCCACACATGGATTTACATGAGCATCCTCTTTTCCCTTCAGCTTGTTTTACTAGAGGTGAATGTAGTGGCTGCCATGTATCTGGAGCCATATATGGCGGGTATTATTGTAATGAAATAATTGTTACGTTAAGTTTCATAAGGAGTGTGCAGAAGCCCCATTGGAAATCAACAATTCTTTCCATCCCCAACACCCTCTCACGCTGATGTTCACAATCAACCACCGCCTGAGATTCGCTCCATGTGATCTTTATGGAAAACATCTAGGGAACCCAGTTTATCGTTGCTCCTCATGCAGATTCAAGGTACATTTTAAGTGTGGTATAAAACCATCACCGCTTGCTATTGAACATCCGTTGTGTCATGACCATCCACTTGCTTATCTGAAGAAACGAGATGAGGAGTCTCCGTGTGAGCTATGTGAGGAGAATATTAATGACCATCCTATTCATGTATTCAGTGCCATGTGCACTTCCATTTGGATTGCATCCATCTCGCGAAAGAGGTAAATCATCCTTGTCACTCTAATCATCCTCTTCAACTCATCGCAGTTGAATCACTTATCAATGGTGCCGAGAAGTTTTGTGTTTCATGTCTAGTAGAACCAGAAAAATTACTTTATCACTGTTCCATCTGCAACTTCAGCATATGCCTTATTTGTATCAAAAATCCACCTCCCCTAGTAATTGAGCATACTAAGACTCACAAACATCCACTTCACCTCTTTTCGAAGAAAATGCCATTTATTTGTGACGTTTGTGGGGAAGAAGGCGATGAGATGCCTTATGTGTGTGTTTTATGCGCTTTTCTTATACATGGAGAGTGTATCGATTTACCCCGTGTCATCAACATCAATCGTCATGATCATCGCATGTATTTCACTCATCATCTAGGCCCTGATTATTTGAAATGTGGTGTTTGTCACCTAAGTTTAAATCAGTACCATGGGGCTTATTGATGTTCTGTTTGCCCAAATTATGCAGCTCATTCTCGATGTGTGGTAAGAAGTGGCGTATGGGATGGTGTAGAATTAGAAGGTATTCCAGATGATACAAAATATATTGCACCATTCAAGGTGGTGGCTGATGATTTGATAGTTCATTTCAGCCATAAAGACCATACTTTAAGGCTTTACAAAGACAATACCACTCATTGTGATCGGTGGCTACAATGTGAAGCATGTATGTATCCGGTTGTGTTGGACTCCATCTACGTGTGTGATGAATGTGGCTACGTTCTTCATGAAAAGTGTGCGAATCTTCCTATGAAGAAAAGACTTATCTTTGACACTGTACCATACACGTTGGAAGCTCATACTCTTGATTATATAGACTGCCACATGTGTAGAACACTATCTGATGGTTTCCTGTATAAATCACAATCACAAAAATGGAACTACAAAGATGTACATTGTGGTTCCCTTTCTGAACCGTTGTACCATGATGGCCATTTACATCCACTATATTTTCATGAAACTAGAAGTCACCACTGCCATGGATGCCATGACGTTGTACATGGTTATGTGCTCCGTTGTGATGCTTGCAACTTTGTGTTATGTTCTTATTGTGCTTCTTTGCCAGAAAAGATATGTCACATGAATGAGGAGCACCCTTTGACTTTATACTACGATGAAAAGGGGAACAACAAAAATTGGTGCGACAATTGTGAAAACCAAATAGATCCATGTAAATGGTTCTATATATGCTTTGATTGTGAAGTCATTTTGCATGCACGATGTGTACTAGGAGAATTCTCGCGTCTTAAGCTAGGAAGGTCCATTGGCACTTGTTCCTGGGATAAGTTTACGGTTGTTCCTAACAATCACAACACTCGGCCATTATGCATCCAATGTCAGTCTCGATGCAAGTTCTCTGTCATCCTAAACCAGCCTGAACTGAATATATACATATGTTCCCTCAAGTGCCTGTCACAATACCGATGGCTTACATTTCAATATCGTATAATTCGTCGGCTTTAGTCGTGCACCTGCGTGTCTGTGCACAAAGTATAAGTCTTTTCATGATGTGTTTCTTTCTTTGTTGTATTATTTCATTTTCTCGTCTTTTCAAACTGGTACTCCTTGTCAACTAAAACGTATGAGAATTAACTCAACAGTAAAAGAATAGAAACTGTATTCTATAGCTACAAAACGAACTTTAATTAAGGATATGGAAAAGCGAATCAGAGCCACTGTTATAATTTTAAAAACCTAAGGATACCCCCACTACCAGCTCTGCACATAGGATAGACAGTTAGATATGCTGCATATGCAGTATCTATACTATATAGTCTACATGCAGCTACAATAACTATCCTACTAGACGCGACTATACGATTTCTTAGAACATCTCCGTTGCATAGGTTTTCAATTTTATGAGATACTTTGAGGTGAGGATCTCAGCCTTTAAGAATTTCATTGAATCAAATATAATATATCTTTTTGTTTATTGTGAGAACCCCGAAGTTGAAAACCCATGAATAAAGGTGCTCTTAATCGCTTTTAAAACTGCAAAAACCTATCTACTAACATTAGACCACTCTCTTCCTCTTTCCCCTTCTCTGAACATTTTTTATTTAAACACTAGGGTTGAACAGGGTTAAGTACGGGATGTTATAATTTTTTGTTATGTTGTATATATTTAATGTGTGTGTGTTTTGTGTATAAAACAATATATTATTAGTAATTGTGTTATTCATATTTCTATCGAAGATGTGGAGATTTGTATTTTCATCAGGCCTTACATATAGTAGCTATTTTGTTGATTAGATGTTAGCATCTGTATCTGCAATTCAAAAGTGGATATTTTCAAGTACACTGCACCTGTCTCGGTAGTTATGTTTCAACTCAATGGATTTAGACCCCTAGAACCGAGATTCTTACAAAAACATTTCAAAGTATCAAGACTCCAACTACAATCCATTCATTTGCTAGTTAACTCCAATAGCAGATGGAACCTGTAACTGTTCTTTCACATTTTTTTTTTTATTACAAAGATTGAAATCTTATAATGCATAGAAGGAAGATAAAAAAAAAACTGATTTTCTTGTATAATAATAATGGGTAGAGAAGAATGAGATACAAAATTGATACTGTAGAGGCCAGAGAAACCATAGAAGAAACCTCTGAATTCGAAAATCAAATGCTTGAACCTCTTTTTAAAAAAGTTGCCAAGAATAGAACCTGTCTCATACATTAGTAGCTACTTTCCCCGGAATCAACTCCATCATCTCACCCTTGTCGTTGGCATTGTTGGACACTTGAGACGGACCATTGGTCGGCTTCTTAGCCAGAGTCACGGACTGCTGATAACCAACACCTCCACAGATAGTAACAAGCAAACAAACCAAACCGAAAGGAGTGGCGTGCTTATCCCAAATCACAACATTAATGACAACAGTCAAGAACTTGTTCACAACCCCCGTCACCGTGAAAGCAGTTGCGGAGATGGCTTTCCTAGCAGCGAACCCGAAGAAGCTAATAAGAAAACCAAACACACACGACAAGGCCACGGCGAAAAACGGAACCGGCTCGAACACGTTCCCTCCGTTAGCATTCACGGCGGTGAAAACCTGAGCGTGCTCCCCAGTGATAAACCAGAAAAAGGGGGCGATCATCAACGACAGGAGGTTGTTGTAGAGAACCAACCCCCAGGTGTTGAGCTCGAGAGTGGAGACCATATGCTTGATGTAAACCATCTCGGTGGTGATGGTGACGAGGTAAGCCAAGGCCCAGGAATAAGCGGTGAGAGTGAAAGCGGAGTCGTTGGCCACGTACCCGACGGCGCCGGCGAGGATTACCAGGAGAGAGAAGAAGGTGAGCCTGGAGGGACGCGGCTGGGAGCGGAAGACGGTGTCGGCGACGGCGACGAGGAGCGGCGTGAGGGATCGGAAGACGATGAAGGTGTCGACGTTGGCGTGGCGGAGGAGGTTGGTGTTGGTGAAGATGGCGAGGTAGAAGACGAGTGCGGCGGGGAGGAATTTTTTGGATGTGTCCCATGTGAAGGCGTCGTGGCGGAGGAACCCTAGTTTTCCGAGGAGATAGACGCCGGCGGCGGAGGTTAGGTACTGGAGAGCGGTGAGGAGGCCAGGGTAGTTGAAGTAGGTGATGGCGAACTTGTTGATGACGGCGAGGAGGCTGGAGCAGAGGGCGTAGCCGATGACGAGGCTGCTCGTCGCGTAGTCGGATCGGGAGGAGGACATATTGTTTGATTTGAAGAGATGCAGATCGGAGAATGGATCTGGATCGAGACGATACAGATCCTTTAGATTGTTAGACGAGGATGGAAGGCGACGACTTCAGTCAGTGTCGTACGCGTTTGGCTATTATTGGCTGTAAATGTTTTTAACTTCACAAAGTTACTTCGAGTGTGTGATTTTTGCTTTTTTTTTGAAAATAGTGTTAATTTAGTCAAATGAGCATGAATCTAAACTATTAAGTCATAAGTACAAAAAGGAATTAGTCCTTAGAGTTGCACAAAAATTACATCCCTCTGCCACTACAAATAAAATTCTATCGTTTTATTTTTTTTTTTAAATTTCGTTGACATTGCATTTGGGCTTACAAATTGTTAATAGCCCAGATCAATGTTAAATTTATATTTTACCAACCGAATACAGAAAATCAATAACGAAATGTTTCAAAATTTGCTAACCCGTTGCAAACCAACCGATTGAACATATATTTACAAAATATTCTTCATATCAAAATGTATCTACACCATTATATTCACGTTTTCTATTACATGTGCATGATATAAACAGAGAATACTATTATTTATGACTATGCATACTAACATTTAGTATATTAACTTTATAAAGGTATGGTCGTCTTCTATTACATATGCATAATATAAACAGAGAATGCTATTCTTTATGACTATGCTTACCAACATTTCGTATATTAATTTTATAAAGGTATGGTTTGGTTGTTTTATGGTTTAGATTTTGGTTCGCAAAGTCAAATATTTATTATTGTTTATCAATTTGTTATATTTTGTGTATGCGTATAATATGCTCCTTAAATATTGTATTAACTTAGATTTTGCATATAAAATCAGGGGTGGCGTTCAGGTACCCATTCGGGTTCGGTTCGGGTCTATTCGGATTTCGGGTTTTCGGGTCAAAGATTTCAACCCCATTCGGGTATTTCTAAATTTCGGTTTGGATTTGGTTCGAATCTTTGCGGGTTCGGTTCGGGTTCGGATAACCCATTTAAATTATTTTTAAAATTTTAAAATTTATTATATACTTTAAACTTTTTAAAATATATAAACAAAATAATATATAACATATAAATTTGAATAACATATGTCAAAATACCTGAAATTAACATTTAAATTGATTTTCTTTAAATATTTGGATAGAAAATCAATAGATATTCATGTATTTTTGGTGTTTTGAGTATACTATTTTAGACATTTACTTTTGACTATTTGTACATATTTTTAAGTATTTTGGAAAACTTAAAAATATCTTATATATTTGGATGTTTTAATATACATTATATATAAAAAATAATTAATATATTTAGGTATATAAATCTATTTCAGATATATTCGGGTACCCGAAATACTTCGGTTTGGATCGGGTTCGGTTCTTTAAATACCAAAATTTTGAACCCGTTCGGATATTTAATCAATTTCGGTTCGGGTTCGGTGCTTCTTTTTCAGATCGGGTTCGGTTCGGTTCTTTGGATTCTGATTTTTTGCCCAGCCCTATATAAAAATCATACCCAATTAAACTTTTTTCCTTCCAAAATAAAAAACATTCCAAAAACTATTCCTAAATTTACGGTATTTAAAAAACAAATCAGCAAAGAATATTTTTTCCTAATTGTCCGCAGTAAGCATTTAAAAAAGGGATCAAATAGCTAACGCAATCACAAAATTATCTTTCAAAATACTTGCCAACCAAGTAATAAATAATGAATGTACATTAAATAATTTTGGAAAGATTTTGCCACTGATTCTGCGTTTAAGTTATAACTACCAAAATATACTATCTAATTATTACGAATTAACCTAACGGGATCCCATTTTTCATCCCAACTATATATATCTCATCATCTATTCTCGAAATCATATCAAAGAAAACACAAAACCTCAACATGTCTAAGATGACGACAATTGTTCCTCTCACAAAACTCAGGCCATTCAAAGACAACCGGAGAATTCAAGTGAAATGTTTACATTCATGGGAACAAAACACACCTTATGCAGGTGATACTTTCGAGATGGTCTTAGCTGATCAATGGGTAAGTTTTGTAACACACGTTTCTTCCTTTCATTGTATTACTAATGTCACAAATCTATTATATAATGGGGCAGTTGAGTCATTCCTGAGGCGACACGTCAGCGTTTTTGTGGGGCCCACTTTTAAAAAGTGTTAAAAAGTGTCAAACCCATGGTTTGAACCCAGGTTACAAAGATACAACCTCCACCATTTATACCACTGAACTAATGGATATTTTGTACATTGATGGCCGCAACTAATATATATATTATGAAGGTTGGAAGCCATTACTTCTTGGGCTTTCTCTGAGGGCGAGCCTGTAAATGTATTATGAGATTCATTTTAAATGAGTTTCATCACGTTATATTAAGAAATAGCTTAAGTTTGCAACAATTATAGTTTTTTCATATTGTAAATCGTCGTTGTTTAACATCAGTTAAAATTCTTTTCATCATTGTATGAGACTGAGTTATAGAGTTGCGCCGTTTGTCTATTCGTTTTTTTTTTTTACCGGTAAACTATTCATCTCCAAATCTTAAATCGCTTGATCATAAATATTTCTGATTTGTAGCCCCTCTGATCTCCACATAAATCATCTTTAATGAACCCAATCTGCATCTCCACATAAATCATTGATTCCTCTTAGCTTTAACCATCTTCTAGAAAATGTCTCTCTCCGCCTCTCCAGTTTCTCAAACCAGCGTCACCGGCGTCTGTTACTCAACCTTCGAGTTTCTCCTTATTGGTCGTAGTAGTCAGAGCATTGTCGCTGGCCTCCTCCGCTTTTGGGATTTCTTGAAATTCAAGAAAGACAGTGAGTTTATGGTAAGTTAATATTTGATCTATCACATTTATTTAACATAATTGTTTTTAATTGATTTCCTGATTCTTTGTTGAATAATATTATTTGCAGATTTTATGATTCATGGATTTATTCCCGCCAGATGTGCTAATCATTACATGCCATCTTTGAAAGTCGGTTCGTGAAAATCGATCGTTTTGAGATTGCTAGGTGCTCAAACATGTACAAGATAACTGATCATCAATTCCTCATTCCATCAACCATTATTGATGAAGTCATCACGAGTGCTCCTGAGATCAATCTTCAGTCATGATTAGGTTGTTCGACAATCTCCAAATGATTGCAAACACAAACCTCAAACTTCCATGTATATTATCACATTACATATGAATTTATATTATGTTTCGATATTATAAATGATATTAAACTCAAATGTGGTTGGGAAAATCCGTTCTATCCAGGGCTCGGAACTCATAAAAGAAACAACTCGAGTCATTATCCGTATACTCTATGACCAGTCAGAAAAAATCAACACACAATTACCGTCTATATTGTACTAACGTCAATGATCGAAAATATTTCCTACCCAAGATCTGTGGTCGTCTATTTATCTCCCTCACTTATCAAACTGATTTCACACAAACCTTTATTTTACAGTTTAACAGAAACCACAACAACCCAAATAATCAAAACACCAAAAACTAGAATCCAAAAACTGGAATCCAAAAAAAGACGAATCATTAATGATCACCTTTTTGTTTAATTTTACAAATAAACTTCAAACCAAATATACCAAACCAAGCACCTTAACTAAAACTCAACGACATATAATCGAGTCAGGTAAACAAATACAAACTACACAACCAGTTATTTAACAATTTATAAACATACTTTCGCAGATGCTTATGAAGAAGACAAAGAAGACAAAGAAGACAAACAAGATCAGTGAAATCACCTAAACGAAAAAAGCTGAGTAAATTATGAACTCTGATTAATATAACAAACAACGATTTTTGTTTATATATTACCCATCAAATTAAAGAGAAACAAACACATGCACACCAAGAGATACAAGAGAAAATCCAGACAGACACAAATGCGACAACAACATCTCCGCCTGCTCACTCCTCTTGTCTTGTGAAAATAGCTTACATGTTCAATGTCAACATACCAATGCTATTGTCTTCTTATGAGAAATATATAAATTTGTTGAAAATCCATTAATGTTCAAACACTCATAATTATCACTCATTTTATAGTTATTTCTACAAGTCTTCATGTATTTGTTTTAAAGGTTCTGTAAAAGCAACAAGTTTAAAAATAAAATAAAAAAATATAACAAACATAATAAAGATAATAAAATTATTACTTAATACATACAACATACACAATTAATTTGGAGAAAAAAAAATCCAGAAACAAAAGTACTCTCAACAACTTTAATTTAATTTATGTACTCTCAACAGTACAAGAAACAAATAAAAAAGACAAACAAACAATAATTCTCAGTGACACAGCAAGCAACACTACGAACTATATCTACCAAATTACTAACACAGTTTTATATTTCATAAAGGGAGAACAATGCATATACATTTCATCAACATAACTCTAACCATATAACAATAAAAAAACGCGAAAAACAATGATCGACCGAAAATGCAAAACTCTCACTACAATAACTCTAGCAAATATTGAGATGAAACTCTGTTCATAACCCCGCGCTTGCGCCCTCCAGACTCACACATTTATGCATATCAGGAAAAGAATCGCAGATGTGAAGCTCTCCCGAAGACGGAAGAAACAATAAAGACCATACTTTTATTTTTTTACAAAACAATAGTTCAGAAAAGACCCATTGTAATTTGAGCCCAACGTTTTAAACCCACAATTACTAAACTTTACAATAAAATATTAGGGAAAACAGTTTCAATTTTAGATCAACAATTCAAATAATTAGAAAGACAACAAAAAACTCCACAGCTCAAATAAACCACTAAAATAAATATTTATATAACAATATGAATAGAATCCTCATTCTGTATTCAAGATATTTCTTCGATAAATTTGAAAGTAAAGCTATACATTAAGCAATTGTAAAGGTCAACATTTTATGCAAATAAAAAATATTAATATTTTTTATGAAAGATTAACAAACAAAGAGAAAATTAGTCTTCATAACAAGAAGAATTCAATAAATCACCGTAATAAAATATTAAAACATTAATTTCAATTTTCAACATCATAATAAATACATTATATAAACAAACGTAAAAATAAATAGGTAAAAATGACATCAATTCCTAACAACCTATAGACATATCTACAATATGATAAGCTTTCACAACCAAACAACATCAACAGGAGCGACAATTACTCCAGGTCTATATACAAAGACCAAACACACAACAATCGGTCATCGATTTCCAGGTACCATCAATTTTTGACAATCAAGGTAATTACAATGACTCAGTCGCTGAATTTAGATTTCATGTTATCATATCATGACATTCATCATTCCGACTCTACATTCCTTATTGAGGAGACTAACCAATATGTGATAAATTTAATGAGGGAAAACCATAATATTATATCTCAACATCTTCAGGTTACTCTCGCCATTAGAGATTACAATCTAAATGCAACCGCTAGACTTGACGTTGATCTAATCATCACGGACCTAGAAGTAACTCGACAACCTAAGAGGAAAACCATATATGCACCATCTGCTTTGAGAATTATACCAATGTAACCAATATTTCGACACTCACCTACGGCCATAAATTTCATTGTCTCTGCATTAATCATTGGCTACGTACAAATATAAGTTACCCAATATGTCGGGAAAGTAATTTATGAGCCAAAACAAGCTAATAATAAAAAATAATTTCATGTTTTAAACTCAAAATTCATTGTCTTATTTCTTACTATTCTTGGTATAATCATCAAACAACATTCGGTAAATATTCAAGGGTATAATCAATGGATAAAATCACATACACAAAATTACCCGATACATCAACAACGTCACCGGCCCCGCGCCTGCGCGGAGGCTATGCAACTAGTCTATCTAATATGACTGTGTTTTTCTTAGGGTAACAAGATCCATGCTACTAGCAAACGATCTCTCATGCAACTAATTCAACATGTCTTACCAATAGATTCATGGGGACTTATTGAACACGTTACCGTCACTACAACAAATTCAATGTGTCTTACGTAAATAATTTTTTATTTGTTTTGGGCTTTTGTCATTTTTGGGGCTTACAAATTTATCAACTTTATTTACAAAGCCCATTTATAAATAATATACATTCTTTAACTATATATATTATTTAGAAATTATTATTAACAAATGAGCATATTTTTAAAAATTATAAATACGAATTTTCTAATATACATAAAATCAGTACAACTATATTTGATCTATAAATGATATGGTTAATAATTTATTATGAACTTTTGCATTTCTAAAAATGTAAACAAAATAATCCATGCAATTTGATGAGTAAAAAAAGGGGAATTTGCCAAAACTAACCTACAACTTGATTTTAACCCAAATACTAAACCCAAACTTGAATCATATGCAAATCTAACCTAAAACCCCTATGAAATTACAGCATAGTCCCTTGTGACCAAACAAAAAAATAGAAGATATTTTTACGAATATAGACCCAGTAAGTTGTCTGAGTCGTCTGAGATGTTTTCAGTCGTCTGGACGACTGAAATGTAAGTCGTCTGTACGAGTGAATCTTAAAAATAATTTATAAATTTTGTAAAAAATATTTTGATGAGTGAAAAATTAAAATCATATAATTATAAACAATTTTAAGTGATAAAATTTAAGATACGATAAAATTGATTTGTTTTCAACATAGATGAGTGGAAGTAGTGAATCATTATATTCTTTGGTTTAGGGGTTTGGCAAACATATGTTGTAGTATTGTATGTATTCTTAGGGTTAGATTTTGAAAAGCTGAAATGTTTTATTCAAAAAATAAATTTTACTTCTATGTATTTATTTCTGTGTATAGTAAACACTTTTCAAGTTTAATTTTATTTTATGAAGTGTTTAATTAGAGAATAAAGTTTATGGGTTATGTTTAGGGGTTTGACGGCTAATATTTCAGTCGTCTGGTGAATAATTTTATCCAGACGACTGAAATTTCAGTCGTCCTAATATTCCCGCCTAAAATTTAAGAAAATTTTATTTTCCCGCTTAAATAATTTAAACCAGATGACTGAAATTTCAGTCGTCTTGTAAATCGTCTAGAAAGTCTTCTATTTTAGTTTCCCGCTAGAAATATTTTAGTTTCCTGCTAAAATTATTAAAGTCTCCTGGACGACTTACATTTCAGTCGTCTGAATCGAAAATATTTAACCTAATTGGATTTTTTGTCTCCTTATATACAGAAAAATTTACATTTTCTCTCTCCTCATCTCAAAGGTCTGCAACAATAATGTAATGTTCATCTTTCTAGAACTCTCCAACCTCTCTATAATCTCTTTGAACTTATAAATACCAAACTTTATATCAATTTATTGTTTTTGTCTCATGTCTTTCTCACTAATTTATCTTGTTTTTGCAGGTTTTTCATCACATGGTTCTCATTTTCCACTCATTTAAAGGTAGATCTATTAATTTTAGATATGTATTTTTGCATGTTTTATAAAGGTAGATTTATATGTTTTAGATTCACTCATTTCTCTGTTTTTAAGCCATTTGAACGTTTTTGAATATGCAGGTTTTTCAGATCTGGATTTGGATATGCAGGTTTTTCAGATCTGGATTTGAATATGCAGGTTTTTCAGATCTGGACGACTTCTAGGACTATTGATTTTTTAGTCGTTTAAACTATAATGCGCTAGACGACTTAACTGTTAGTCGTCTGGACTTCCTGAAAGTCGTCTGGACTTCCCGGAAGTCTTCTGGACTTCCTGGAAGTTTTCTGACGATGTCTTCTTTCATATAAAGTGGAGTCCAAGCTTGTCTTTGTAGAGGAAGTGGTGTTTCTTCATTTGGTATTTTTTTGTTGCATAAAGTTCTTACCTTTTTTCCAAACTTTATATGACTTTTTCAGTTTTGTCTCATGTTTTTCTCACTAATCTATCTTTTTTTGCAGGTTTTTAATCAGATGGTTCTCATTTTCCTTTTGAATATGTACGTTGTGTGTTCTATAAAAGTATATATATATCTAATTTTCCACTCATTTTCTGTGTGTTTTAAGCAATTTGAATGTTTTTTGATATGCAAGTTTTTCAGATCTGGGCTTGATATGCAGGTTTTTCAGATCTGGAAGACTTCTGGGACGACTTATTTGTTAGTCGTCTAAACTATAATGTGATGGACGACTTACTTGTTAGTCGTCTGGACGACTTACTTGTTAGTCGTCTGAACGACTTACTTGTTAGTCTTCTGGGAGACTTATTTGTTAGTCGTCTGGACTTCCTGGAAGTCGTCTGGACTTCCTGTAAGTCGTCTGAAAGTTGTCTGGACTTCCTGGAAGTTATCTGAAGCTATCTTCTTTCATATCAAGTGGAGTCCAAGCTTGTCTTTGTAGAGGAATGATCTATTATAGTTTTGTTTGTGGTATATTTTGTGATTTGCATGTGTACTCCTTTAGTTGTGAATTTTTTGTAAAACCAGTAATATTGTTTCCTAAGATGTAATATATGTGCTAACAATGTGTTTACACATTTACAAATCAATGAAATAATAAACTTCAATAGCCTTTTCTCATCTTTGGATCTTCCATATGCAATAATAAATCATCACTGGTGTCAAAGCATATTACGTGTTTTACAAGTTTGTGTTGAAAAACTTAGTCAAATTTAGTAAAACTAAGGGAGAAAACATATTTTGAAAACATATCTTGAAGTTACTTGCCTATCACTTGTAACATGGATAGGAGGAAGGTCTGGAGCCATCTGTTGAGTCGCGTAGGTTAACTGCACTGACTATGTGTTCATGTCCAGGTTATAATCTTCTTGAGCCATTGCAACAAGATCAGCATGTGTCGAACCTTCACTCAAAACTAACATCCTTGCTCCTTTGAAACGATCAACCACAAAATTCCAACATCCATCTTTCAATAACCATTCTCCATACACCGCAAGTAACTAACTCATCATCTGAAAAAGTCAAAATGAAACACATTAGCAAACATAGAACAAAGAAAACGAAAGTTTATTAAAGATAAACGACTGAAATTTAAGTCATCCAGACGACTAAACTTTCAGTCATCTGGTCAACGCATAGGTTATTTTTGCAATTGACTTTGAAATCTGTTATTTCAGGTGACTGAAATATCAGTCGTCTGATTTTGTTTGATTAAAATAATATCTCCAAAAAACACAGACGACTGAAATTTCAGCTGTCATAGGTTAATTTTGCATTTGACTTGATTTTGTCAGAAGTTTGACTTTTAGAGACGACTGAAATTTCAGTCTTCTGAGAAAAAGTTGAAATATCAATATTTTATTAAAACTCGACGACTGAAATTTCGGTCGTCATAGGTTAGTTTTGCAATTGTGAAAAAAAAACTTCAATATTTAATTATTTCCAGACGACTGATATTTCAGTCGTCCAGTGGACGACTGAAATTTCAGTCGTCCAGGATTTACGAGGTTTGACCAAAATCTCGGAATAAAATCCTGACGACTGAAATTTAAGTCGTCTGGCGAACGACTGAAATATCAGTCATCTGGAAATAATTAAATATTGAAGTTTTTTTTCACAATTGCAAAACTAACCTATTACGACTGAAAATTCAGTCGTCGAGTTTTAATAAAATATTGATATTTCAACTTTTTCTCAGAAGACTGAAATTTCAGTCGTCTGTAAAAGTCAAACTTCTGACAAAATCAAGTCAAATGCAAAACTAACCTATGACGACTGAAATTTCAGTCGTCTGGATTCTTAAGAGATTTTTTGTCACCAAAGTGAAGCAGACGACTGATATTTCAGTCGTCCCAGAAAACAAATTTCAAAGTCAATTGCAAAAATGGGCTTTGCATTGACCAGACGACTTATATTTCAGTCGTCTGGACGAACAGATCTGGGAAAAAACTAGATTTCATACCTTAAATTGGTGAGATAATTTTCTTAGCACACATAAGGTTTCTCCAAGCATACGGAATCTCAAACGAAAGTAACCCACCTAGAATCGTTAGTTTCTTTGACCATATGAACCATAAAAAATGTAGAATCAAAATCTTGTGATTTTTTTAGCTCAATGTGGAGAGAAAGTGAGAGAGATGTTGTTTTTAGTTCATAAGAATTGAGAAAGAAGAAGTATAAATCGATTTTAGGTGCATTAAGAGCTTCAAATTGGTTGTTCATGGTGGTTGGTGTATTGAAGGCAATGGCAATCTTGTAAATATTTGAAGATGGTGAAGTTGAGAGAGTAAAAATGCTATTTT
Organism: Brassica juncea; assembly: GCA_018703725.1. NCBI lineage: Eukaryota > Viridiplantae > Streptophyta > Magnoliopsida > Brassicales > Brassicaceae > Brassica > Brassica juncea. Next base: position 53,025,532 of record CM031936.1, on the reverse strand, counting down.
CAAAAAAAAAATGATGGCATTTTCGTGAATAATGTGAACTTGTGTGGTGGATACGGCAAAAAAAGTTTCAAAAAAAAAAAAGTTAGTTTTGTGTTTGACTTTAAGTTTTGAGTCAATTTTGCAAAAAACCCTAAAAAAAACATATCAAACCTTTTTTAATAAATATATAATTAACAAAAAACCACAGACAAAATATATGATTAACAAACATCTTTTCAACAATTTAGATATAAATAAATAATCTAATTCATCATTTAGTTATTTAGATTTCAGAGTAAAATAAATAAATACAATAAAATAACAATAAAAGCTCATCGTTTAAAAATGTACACTTAAAATATATATATAGATATAACAATGTCATAGCTCAATAACATATGAAATAATATCATGAATGTTTTTACAATTAACAAAAACATTTGATTAAATAAAATATATATATCCGCGCGGATGCGCGGATCCAAAATCTAGTGAAAGTTAATTAACAATACGATTCTTTTTGATAAACAGAATCAAATCAAGGAAAAATCATTCTTGTTAACACAAGGTACAGACAGCTATGCAATTCATATAGTTGAAGATTCAATTTATCTGTTTTTATTCGCATAACAAAACTAAGGTATTGTAGGAAGGCCAACCATTATTAGACTACTAGGACTACCAGCCAGCCCCAAAACAACTAGCTTCTATTCCCCTTGAGATTGGATATATATATATGGAGAATCCTATCAATAGTAGTAGTTGGCCAAACTCTCTAACTAAAACATAGGATCAAAATTTTGGCAAAGAATTTAAATATTTTGAGTTGAAAGTTTTGAAACATTTATTGATAATTTTGAAGTTGGACAACAAACTAGTTAAACCCTAAATGAGAACATCACAACATATTAGACTCTTTCATCACCATCATATTTCATTGATAAAAATTCACTACATATAATTTAACAAGTTAATACAAACTACATCCAAGATTTGCCACCTTACTATGTCAAATATGAATCTATCTAAAGACATATCACAATGTTAACAAAGAAGTTTATATATATATAAAGTTAGGTTATAAGAGCATCTCCAACCCTAATCTATAATTTAGTGCAAAATGGAGTAGGGAATAGAGTAACGAACAAACAAAAAATGATTACTCTATAAATTATGGAGTAAATTCAAAAGTGACTACTCTATAAATTATGGAGTAATGAACAAACAAAAAGTAATTACTCTATAAATTCGACTAAGTTTTTAAATTCAAAATGGAAATATTGTCACCATGTGAAAAACATGAAAAATTCTATAAAACGTTGAACTCAAAATATTTTTCTGAATTTTGAATAAAAATTTAATAACATATATAAAACATAAACTTACTAATATATGAAACTTGCAAAAAAATATATATATCTGCGCTTTAGTTATACGAGTCAAAATTTAGTTGATTGGTTGAAATCAAAACCATCTATATTATTAAAGCTGAAGTACAAAATCAATATGTTTGGATACTTGGATAACCTTTAGTAAAATCAGTATGTTTGGAAACAGGTTTAGATGTTTTTAAAAAGAAAATTACTTCATTCATACGGAATGAAATATTAATGTAGCCCATAAACTTGATTTAATTTAAAAACTCATAGATGAGATCGAATTATAATATGCCCGATTTTGATAATCATGAATTCAAAAACAGATTTTTAAATATACGATTAGATTCTCCAACATTTAAGGCACGTGTTGAAGGTAATATTTTAGACCCCTCCCTACCTAAACTCGGTTGAATTCCTGCGCAAGTAATTTAAAAAGATCAATCAAGTAATTCTAAAAATTAAATATAACTACCTTACTTGGTTACCATTTATTGCGCTAAATATACCATATAGATACAATTTTGTACTAAACAGAAATGAGAATATCTCTCAAATATCTTTACTAGCTGCGGATACAACTTAACCTAGATTCTTTTACTCATCTATATATACCGAGACACAATTAGAGACTTCTCATCGACCTCTCAAAGAAAACATGTCAAACAAAAAAAATGAGTCTTACTAAAGATCTCAAACCTTACAAAGATGAATGGCGACTAACAGTGAAACTGCTTCATTCTTGGAAGCAAAACACCAGCTTTGGAGGAGATACTCTTGAGTGCGTCCTGGTAGACGAAAGTGTAAGATCATTCCACTTAATATAGTTACTTATATATATAGATGAGTAACGTAACTTAAGTAATAATGAATCGTTTTATATTTGTGATAGGGTGACAAGATCCAAGCGTCTTGCAAAAAAATCACTGATGGTTCGAGTTCAGCGTTACTTACCCATTGGTGAATGGAAGGTCATTGACACCTTTAAAATAGGTGAGGCAGGAGGTCAATATCAACCTACAAAGCAGCAGTACAAGATGACTATCCTTACAGACACAATGATCAGCCGTTCGGATTATCTTAATGATAGTGAATTCCTTGATCTGGCTAGCTACGAGGAGATTGGTAATGGAACGTGTAAACTCAATTTTCTGATTGGTATGTATACATAAATGTTAATTACTTTGTTATACTTCATAGTATATGACTATTTTAGTTACTAAATTATCGTATTTTTGAACAGATGTCATGGGACAAGTTACTAATCTTGCAGCAGTAGCCAGGGTCCAAGTCAAAGGGATTGACACCAAAAGAGTGAACTTTCGTTTACGTGATGAAAGGTATGTAGATCTCTAATAATATATATAGTTTATATATTGATTTAACTATATTTTTGCTTGACTTTACATAATGTTCTATCAGTGGTAATGAAGTTGCATGCTGCTCATGGGGAAAATATGCTGAGCAATTTTAAAAACATATCGAAGAAACTACAGCTGATATTGAAATATGTTTGATAAGGTTTGCAAAAATCAAAGAATACAAAGGTATACACTAATATTATTATTTTTCCGATGGTTATTATATTTACAGATTTATACATGCTACAAAAAAGAATCAGACGCATCCAACATGATTTTGAATATTATGATTTCGAATTGTATTTCACATATATTTTGAATATAAAAATCTAGGAGAAATCCAAATCACCAACGCATTTGATGCGTCACTTTTGTTTCTCAATCTAACAAGGAAGGAAGCTGTTGAATTTAAAAAATTGTAAGATAGATTTATTTTATTATTGTGTTACTCATTGTTTAAAATTAATAAAATTTTAAATATATATAAATATATTGTCTAAACGTGTTTATCAGGGTTGAGAATAGTCATCTTCCCCTAGCTCTCTTTGATCAGAAGAATGAGAAAAAAATGATGACAAAGGTCAAAGACGATTGAGATGTTGTAGACGTGAGATGCATATCTGAGCTTTTGCTTAGCGTTGAGGTAATAATATAGAGATAAACAATGTTTCCTCATTTGGTCTCTAGCTACAATGTTTTAATTTTATTACTTTATTACCATACAGCCTGAGAACTGCAAAATCATCTGTTCAATTGAATCCATTGACACGGATTGGGGTTGGTTCTATTTTGGATGTGATCGATTCTTATCACTCGAGGAAACATAAAAATAATTTTAAACAATGACAAAGTTTATACAGATCAAACATAAAAATTATAATTAGCAAGTATAATATCTGTTTCTTAGATCAAAAACTATAAGAATATCAATTTGTAAACATACAAAATATATATATCGGTTGAAAATAATTTTAGTGTGTCAAACCTGTAAATGATGCCATTGTCAATAACGATCTTCATAAAACAGAGCCTATAGCTCCTCTTTGGTTGAAGGTGCCCAATAACTGTCAGAAGAAAGAAGTTTTCTTTAGTTGATCAGAAAAAATCTGTTTTGTTCCCGAAAAAAAAATCGTAATAGAAACCCCAACGAAAATTTTTATTCACTAGGTAATTAACATATTTATAATAATTACTTTAACTAAATCTAACAATTAAGATAGACACAAATTATTTTATTTATCAGAACAAACATAAAAATAAACATTAGCGAGGATAATATATTTTCCTTAGATCAAAAACTATAAGAATATCTTCTTTAAAAGCCATCAATACGTCCATAGTTAGTTACCTATACTGCCTCATACAATATAACAAAAAAGATTTTTCAATCCAAAATATTCTGAAAAATATATGCTATAAATTGATAATTTATAGAAAAGAATATCCCAAGAAGATCTTCATAACCTAAATTCACACGCAATCTCTCCTTATAGCCTATATAAACTAAATTAAATCTCTCTTTATATCCTGTATAACCTAAATTCCTCCGCACCTAACAGTAGAAAATTCATATACTATGTCTATGGTTACAAACAACAGAGTCACTTTGTTGAACAATATCAAACCATATTCCTGTAGGTGGAAGGTTGAGGTCAAAGTTCTTTGTTTGTGGACACAACACTTTTCTGGACAAGAGACTTTCGAGTTTCTAGTCGAAGATAAGATGGTACGTGTTTCTTGAAAAGCTATTTGTTTTCTAGAACTTTATATTTCTATCTACTAAACAATGTATAAGTTTTGCTATCGTAGGGAACCGAGATTCAGTGTACATGTAAGAGTCTCCTCCTTGAGCGTGTTAAGAAATTGCAGATTGGTCGATTGAGGTACCTTGAAAATTTCACCCTTTACCTAAACACAGGGATACGCAGACAAATCAGCCATAAATTCAAGATACGGATCACCGTGGATTCCATCGTGACCAAATCTCCTGTTAATACCTACGAGGTATAAGTTTGTTATTTTATAACTGCACTGATATATTAATGACATTGTATTGACCTAAAAATATTTTGTTATTAGGTTCATTTGATTGATCATAACATAGAGGGTTCATCTGGAGATGTTTCAACATCTTGCTCTAAGCGTAAGGAAGGAGATGCTGATCTTAATGACATGAATTCTACATCTAAGACGTTATGTGCTAAGAAATTAATAATTTAGAAGACAGAGGAAGATTAGTTATGTAACTTTGAGCCCCTGTTTTGTTTGATGTTGGCTTTTGAATTTCGTTTTTTATTTTCAAAAAAAATTGCTTTTTTTCGGTAGTTTTGGTTTAGATCATATTTAAAATCGATAAATTTATATTTTACGAATAATCATCTCAACCAGTTAACATATAACTATTGTGATTTAGAAATAGTCCAATCTAAAATTACCTAACCATCAACTTAAAATGTAGATTTCTCACTTATAAATTATTTTGACCAAATTAATGATAATTTTCATAAACTTTTGGTAACTGATTGTAAAAACCCATAAGTTTTAAATAAAAACAATCAAGATGCAACGAATTTAAATACTCCTAACTTTTAATTGAATTAAAAAACAAACCTTTAACTCGGAAGAAATAAAAATAAGCAAACATTTATATATCTTAGTATATTCTCTATATCTCACAATAATTAAATGAAAGATTAATTATTTCCTTAGATATGAGGATCCTAAATGTATAAAACTGCAAATAAAATATGTGATTAAGATCACTTGTTATTAACGAAAACGTAATTCAGTTATTGGATTTTTAATATATTCATTTCGATTAGTAATGTGAAAAGATATGACTCTTCGATCATATCCTCTTCTATATAAATTGTACACTGAACCAATTTCATCTCTTACTATCATCTCTCTTCTTCTCCAATTTAGTCTGTCCCAATATTAGGTAAGTAAGTAGATCTATCCTTTTTCTTTATATTCGTCTTGCATGTAGATCTATCCGTTTTATGTAAATTTTGTTAATGGAATCAATTAGGTTTTGTAGCGGTCGTGAGTCTTTTTGTTCTATAACGCATATTGATCTTGCTAGGGTTCTAATAATTTTGATCTATCCGTTTTATATATATATTTTGTCTATGGAATCAACATGTTTTAGGTTTTGTAGCCGTCGTGAGTCTTTTTGTTTTATAACGCATATTGATCTTGCTAGGGTTTTAATAATTTTGATTCAATTTAGTAAACTATTTTAGTTTTTGAGAATTTAGGAGATCTTATGTAAGCAGATGCTTATTATTGATTGAACAAATTAGTTTCACTTAGATAATATCTATTTTCTAACCAATACTGTTTATATTAACATCCAGACCAAAATCTCACGATGGCATTCAACAAAGACCTTAAACTCAACGCTCCCATGGTTGAAGATTATGGTTCTTCTCTAGAAGAGGCATTCAACAAGGGAATGGAGGCGAGCACTGAGCATTGCCGAGCCAAGCTCTTTATTTACAAGCAACTAAATGATGCCGTCACCAAGAAACATGATGAAGAGCGTGAAGTCTCGTGCATACAAGGTAAACTGGAACTCATGAATGAACTTTTCAACAAGTCTGCATTGAGCGAAGAGAAAGAGTTTACAAGCAACTAGTCTGCATTGAGCTCTTTATTTACAAGCAACTAAATGATGCCGTCACCAAGAAACATGATGAAGAGCGTGAAGTCTCATGCATACAAGGTAAACTGGAACTCATGAATGAACTTTTCAACAAGTCTGCATTGAGCGAAGAGAAAGAGTTTTCAACAAGTCTGCATTGAGTGAAGAGAAAGAGAAGCTAGAGTTCGAACTTGTGCTTGCAGAGGCCAAGGAGGATGATGTGAAGCTTCCTTACATCGATTGGTACAAGTTGAATGAGCCACATATGTTTGATTAACCTTTTTGGTTTCTTAATCTCTTCAAGTTTAAAACATTTAATGTTTTTTGATATTATGGTTATGTCTTTCGAAACATATTTTCTGGTTTTTCAAACCAGTTTTCCTTTGATGTTGGTTGGTTATTAAAATAAACTACTTATGTTATATGTTATCTGCTTATTTATTTGCTTATCTCATTTATGGGTTTTTTTATTGTCACAGCTTATAATTGTCTTTCATGTTTTGGTTAGACGAATATGAATTAAACAAAGTTATTTTATATTTATAACGTTGATAGTTTATGTGATTCCTGAAATAAGATCAAACAAATGAAAAATCCAAATCTTTAATTGAATCGCAAACAGTATTTAAAAGATTAGACTTATATTTAAATTCACAGAATAGTAGTATTTAGAAGATTAAGTTGTCAAACAAATGAACCAAGACTAACCTAAATAAGTATACTATTTAAACTTCCAGTCTACAAAGGTCGTTACATATGCTCAATATTAAAAATAAAATTCAGAACCCGTGCGGGACGCACGGATCAAAATCTAGTTTAGGTTTAAAGCCAAAGGAAAAACACTAGACTATGATGGTAAAAAGAGCAACAAAAAGATCGCAGTTGAATAAAACATCATTATCTCCCTTAATTTAAATATTCTTACTAAATCAACTTTAGACTTATAGTCAATATCTAGACACTAGATATACAATTTAGTGACGAAAATATTTATTTCCAAAACTTCAAACATATCTTAAGAAGAAGCTCACAGATTCTCCCCCATCATGTTTAAGAACACAAAAAAAACTAACGAATAGATTGATTGAACTATTTGTATAGTTGTAGATGGGCTTCATTTCTTTTGTGCGAGTGACAAGTAAGAACAAAAAAATGATCAAATGATAGGGAGATTGATGTGTTTGCTTCATATATCTCTCTCATCTGTTACATCAGAGGACATAACCATCAACACAAAAAAAAAAAATTTGTTACTTAGAAACCAAAAAAAAGAAGAAAGAATGAACAACTAATGGTGGCAAGACCTACTTTCTTTGTTCATCTAAACTATTTCATGACCGAGAATTCCAAGCTTTGCGCATTTTCTTTGAAAGATACATTGTTGCATTAATAGCTCCAGCAGCCAAGAAACCAGACACGGCCTGTCTTGCACTTGAAACCATTACCCTTCGCTTCATCACCTTCTCCATACATTTCGCTGCTCCTTCTCTTGAAACTATACAAACTTCCCCTGAAACTCTACCTATACCAGTTCAACCATCAATTATTATCCCTCCATTTCCTTTTATATAACTAGAGAGAGAGAGAGAGAGAGAGAGAGAGAGAGAGAGAGAGAGAGAGAGAGAGAGAGAGAGAGAGAGAGAGAGAGAGAGAGAGAGAGAGAGAGCGAGAGAGATAGAAGAGAGAGAGAGAGAGAGAGAGAGAGAGAGAGAGAGAGAGTCAACGGCTCTTTTTTTGAGTATTTACATGTCAGATAATTTGAATATATGTATATATAATATGATTTCATTAAAAAAGGAAAATTCACAAAATAGAAATATTACAAATTTACAAGTTTACAATTTGTTTAAACTGCTTATTTTAAGAGATATTGAAGAAAACAATTAACAATAAACATCTTTTGATCAAATAATTACAAAATAATTAACAATAAATCTAATTTTTAAGATTATTTAAAATAAATGTAAATTATAGAATGACTCAAAACCTATTAACAAATGAAAATAAAATATTAACCAAATGTTACAATTCAGTTCTTTTGTAAAATTTATATATATGCATGAGACTGTAGAATATTATCGTTATATTAATTTATGTGATTTGAAATCGGACACTTTAGTTAATTTTTATTTCATTCTAAGCAGAATATATCTTAAGTTATACATAATCTTCATCAAATATATTTACAAATCTAAGACAAAAACCAGCGTAAATAAAAATAAGAAAATTAATTATAATTTTAATATATTTAAATTAAAAATAACATGGTTGAACTCAGAGAAAAAGATGCAAACCAATATACATAAATGATAACTAAATCGACTATAAAACAACAAAACCGACTAAATATAACATATCTAAAATCATATGTCTAATTAAAATAATATAATATTTTTAATATAAATTTTGCATACAAATTATAAATCAATTTAAAACTAAAAGTAAATAAAATAAATTATTATAGTATATTTATTTTATAAATATTTATATCCGTGCATGAGGACGGGAAAATCATCTAGTTTTACATATTTGTAATTCTAGTACTATGCGTTTTTATCACAATAATAACTTGGATTTCAGAAAAATTAGAAAAAGGTACATATATTTTATTTTATGTAAGATTTTTTTTTTCCGGCCAGATTTTTCTTTTTCTTTTGACCATTAAAAAATTGTGAATTGTTTTTTGAAATTTAAATATAAAATGAATTAAAAAGGATGAGAGACCTTAAAAAGACTCTAGTTCAGGTAGAAGGGTTCCTCTATTGAGTGAATTTCCTTTATACCAAATTAATAAATATCGCGTTAGGCGAAGTAATGTTGGCGTGAGCGTGAGGGTTTCAGATTCCGATAAAAAATCTACATCTCACGACCCAGAGAGAATCACCGACGTTATGGCGGCCGTAGGAGTCGAGGCGAGGCGTTCCGAGACAGCGATGGAGGAAACCTGCAACGCCAAGGGAGCGGTGGCGGCGAAACAAGGGGAAGGGCTTAAGCAGTACTATCTCCAGCACATCCACGAGCTCCAGCGCCAGCTCCGACAGAAAACCAACAACCTCAATCGCCTTGAAGCTCAGAGGAATGAACTCAATTCTCGAGGTCCCTTTCCTCCCCTTCCTAACCCTAATTTCGGATGGATTTCATTGTTACTTGTTCGATTGATTTCAATTGCTTGAGGTTTTCCCGATCTGGAAGTGGTTGGATCTTTTCTACAACTGTTTGTGTACTTCTGAGCTTTGATATTTTTAGCAGAAATAAGTTTCAGATTTCTTGATTCTGTTTGATCTCTACGGGTGTGTTGACTATGCACTTACCGTATAATTTAGTTTGGTTCATTGTCTAAGCTTAATGCTTAGTAAACACATGCCAACATACATAACAGTACGAATGCTCACTGCTCAGAGGTTTAAGCTTTAGAGTTACATGTCATAACATCATCATATTTTTAAGCTTTACGGTTTTCTTAATTTCTAATTATTTATTATTTTTTGAAACTCTTTGACACACTTTAATTTTTTTTTTTTTTGTTTTTTTTTTCTGAAAACAGTACGAATGCTCAGAGAGGAGTTGCAGCTGCTTCAAGAACCTGGTTCCTATGTGGGTGAAGTGGTTAAAGTGATGGGAAAAAACAAGGTCTTGGTTAAGGTATGATGATTCTTTATATCTTATTGGTTAGAGTTAATTTGGCCTTGTATTGTTTCTGTAATCTTGCCTACAGATCAGTTAGGCTTAAACTCATCTTTTTCCAGGTTCATCCCGAGGGGAAGTATGTTGTTGATATTGACAAAAGTATTGACATAAATAAGATCACACCATCGACAAGAGTCGCTCTCCGTAACGATAGCTATGTTCTTCACCTGGTCCTGCCAAGTAAAGTCGATCCGCTGGTCAACCTTATGAAAGTTGAGAAGGTTCCTGACTCCACATATGACATGATTGGTGGTCTTGACCAGCAAATTAAGGAAATCAAGGAGGTATGCTTGCCTTGTGAAAGAAAAAACAAAGCTAAAAGTCTGGTTCCGTATGTTGTTTCATGGTTTTGATAATTTATATAGCATCTTTACTTTTTCATCAGGTCATTGAGCTGCCAATCAAGCATCCTGAATTGTTTGAGTCTCTTGGAATTGCACAGCCAAAGGTACACATGCCTTTCAAAGTCTTCTTCTTTTAACTGTAGAGATGTAAGGTGGATTGTAGATGATTTGTCTTCCTTTCTTTCTAGGGTGTGTTGTTATATGGTCCACCTGGAACTGGGAAGACACTTTTGGCTCGGGCTGTGGCACATCACACTGACTGTACGTTCATCAGAGTTTCTGGTTCGGAGCTGGTCCAGAAATACATTGGAGAAGGTTCTAGAATGGTCAGAGAGCTTTTTGTCATGGCAAGGTTTGTATATGCTAAGCCCTAATTTAAAATTTTCAAGTGTAGTGAATAGTGGTGGGTAGGAAAAGATGGAATAGTTGACAAGCTTAATCTCATTACATGTCTGCACTTATTAGCTGAAATGGACATGCAGTGTTAATTGTTAAATAGGATGAAGGACGTCATCTTTGTTGGTACTATGAATATCATGTTGTAGGCAGTCTAAAGGATGGATATCTATCATGGAGGTCATGGTTTCCAGCATTTAGGCCACACTACTAGGTTTTCTTAGCAAACAGCAAAGTACATATGAGATGATTGTGTTGAAAAATGCTATTGCTGATAGTTTATGGTTTTCAGGGAGCATGCACCATCAATCATCTTCATGGATGAAATCGACAGTATCGGGTCTGCTCGTATGGAATCTGGAAGTGGAAACGGTGACAGTGAGGTGCAACGGACTATGCTTGAGCTTCTCAATCAACTTGACGGATTTGAAGCATCAAACAAAATCAAGGTACGTGTTAAAGGTGTTAAGGAAACCTGTGGTATCGTTGTTTGTTCGAAACTTGTAGACTAACTCATTTATCCTCTTAAATGACTGTTACAAGGTTTTGATGGCAACAAATCGTATTGATATTCTGGATCAAGCTCTCCTCAGACCAGGAAGGATTGATAGGAAAATTGAATTCCCCAATCCTAATGAAGATGTAATTGCTTAGTTTCTTATTATGGAGTTGAACAAGTAGATAGGTTGTGTAGAACAAGTTTTACTAATGTGGATGTTTCTAAATATGCGTTGCAGTCACGTTTTGATATCCTGAAGATTCACTCGAGGAAAATGAATTTAATGCGTGGAATTGACCTGAAAAAGATTGCAGAGAAGATGAATGGTGCGTCGGGTGCGGAACTGAAGGTAATATATTTTTGTTCACTCTCGAGTCTCGGTCTCTCTCTCTCTCTCTCTCTCTCTCATGCCTTTTGGTTGTTACGGTCAGGCTGTGTGCACGGAGGCAGGCATGTTTGCTCTGAGGGAGAGGAGAGTACACGTGACACAGGAAGACTTTGAAATGGCGGTGGCGAAGGTAATGAAGAAAGACACAGAGAAGAACATGTCTCTGCGTAAGCTCTGGAAGTAGGGAGTCTCTTTGTTGTCTAGACCTGAAAACAAAGTTGTTTCTGAAATATTTTCGTTTTGTTGTCTAAGCATTCTGAAAACAAAGTTGTTTACAAACACTAGTTTATTTTCAAATGGTCCTAAGACATCAGTTTCGTTTTTAACAAACAAGCTTTTTTTTTACAATATAGAAGTTTTCCCAACTGAGCCATCAGATTAACGAGAACCTACTATTAAAGTAGATCTATCCGACATAGAGAAAGTATGTTGTCGGGGGATGGGCATATTAGATGCATCCAATATAGGTGGGTATAGGATTGGACATTTTGCTCGGACCTGAAAACTTGAACCTAAACCATCCCAAATCCGAAAGTGAAACCAAAATTTACAAAGTTTCAAAATTTATCAACCTTAAAAAATTGGAACTAAAAAAACTAATTTAAATAAACTCAGACCCAAAAAAACCGATCCACATATACTTAATTCGATAAAATAACTGATTCTGAGAATAACCAGACTTTTGAGGTTTATAGAGATGTTCTGTGTTTTAAGTGCTCTTAAAGATCACATTCAGGCTGCACTGGCCGTCTCAAGTAATATATGGACCCTGAGCTAAAAAAATATTTTCTCCTACAAAAAAAAAACTTTTAAAATATTGGACCCTAATTTAAGCTAGAAAAAATCAAAAATTGTAATGGACCCTGTGCCACTGCACCCCCAGCACATGCATAGAGCCGGGCCCTGTGACACGACTGAGGAAAGCTGTTCGCCCTTTGTCTTTTTTGACAATCTTAACCGTATCCTATTGCTGTCACATAATGTTTTATTAGATTCTCTAGATTTATTACTTTGGATGTTTCGATTTATCCTTAACCTACAACAGAGTTTTCTGCTGACCTTAGGCTGAAAACGCTCACGAGTTTTTACAAGCGTTTTTGGATAAGCTTGAGAGATGTTGTATAGATTTTAACTTTGTTCAGCTTATCTTTGGTGGTGTTCTTCTCAATGGGGTAAAGTTACATCTAAAACATTTTGTCAAGCAGTTTTTGGTATGTGTTTGAAGCAATTTATTTGACTCCGGGAAACATGTACGTTATTTCTTATCTCAGTTTAATTGCTGCAAGTGCGACTCGTTTTCTTCGACATACGAGAAATGTCTTGGACTGAGCTTGGAAGTTGAAGATGCAGATGACCCTCAGTGTGTGCTGGATTCATTTTTCGTTGTTGAAGAAGTTGAGATGACTTGTGATGACTGTAAGGAGAATGTTTCAAAGAAGAAAAAACTATTGCTCTATGAACTGTCAGAGGTTGTCACATTCCAGCCGAAGAAATTCAGGAACAATGGTTTTCGTTTGGAGAAGATCTCCGATCATGTCGCCTTTCCACTAGAAATAGAGTTGAAATATTTGTTCAACTTAAATAAACCCAACCCAGAGAAACTGGTCCAGATAATTATTGGGAATTGAAGTCTAATTAACTTTGGAAATTTTGAGATTCCATTTGTTATTTGGTTTTTGGATTTCAAAATTTTTAATAGAATCCACTGTTATTGGTTTAACAATTCTCAAAATTCATCCAAATCTATTGTTATTCAATTTTTTTTTTGTTCTTATGGATTCTCTAATTCTAATGAAATCTATTGTTATTGAGACATGAATTCTATTCATTTTAACTTATGAGACTCAACTTTCAAAATATCATATGTATCCATGTGATTTTCAAAATCCATGTGATAATGGATACCAAATTATATGTCCAAAACTATAATTCATTATATTTTGTATACGATTACACTTTTGAAAACATAATTTATATTTATAATGATTATCGTTTTCAATGTATAATTATATTTATAAATATTAAAAATTTAAAATAAAAAGTTTAGAATAGTTTGAAAAATCATTTTCAAATTTCAAAAAGAAAATTGAAAAAGAATTTTTTTATAAATATATATATATATATATATATATATATATATATATATATAACAAGTGTGCATCTTTAGTGAAACCTCTTTTGGTAATCCAAATTAATGAAAAACTAGACCAATCTAAAGAAGTCATGATCAAATTCTACAAGTCAATGTATATACATTTTCACAATCCACATAACTTTTAAAATCTATCAACTCTTAAAATTCACAAACTTTATACAAATTCATCTCCCAATAACCCTGCTTAATTCGATGAAAATTGATTCTAAGAATACAATGATATATATATATATATGGATATATATGAATATCTAAGAATACAACTTTATAAGTTCTATTTTTATATATTTTAATTTATGATTTAGTTTTGATATGTTGAATCGCAATTCTTTTATTATTGTCATATTCTTAAGTAATATTATAAAACTTTAAAATGTCAATTTAAAGTTTAGAATGTCTAGTTTCGATTATTAATAGTTTATAGTTACTTAGCAAAATTTTAGATAAGTGATAGGTTTTGACTAAATTATACCATGCATATATAGTATTTATAGATATAGTATTGAAACCAAACTGATATGAAACTAAAAAGAAATAATCCAAAATCGAACCAAAAATTTATAAGTTTCTATATAAATCCAAATCTTTCAGATTCGAAAGATTCGATAAAAACTGACCTAAACGTGAACTGAATATTTGAATATGCAGGTGCAGATGGCAGTGTACCTAGATGAACCAACAAATGTTTGAATCAGATTGTGGTTTAGGTAACGACTTGAATGCTCATGTGTTAATGATTAGTATTGTGGTAATAAGTTAAAAGATTTTGTCAGTAAATACAAGATGAAAATCAAAGTTGTAGATCGAGTATTTGTATTTTGTCAAGAGCAACATATATTAAGGAATCTCGAACTTAACAAGGGAATAAACACAGCGCTGGGAGCGCGCAGCGCCAGAACGATCTCCTTCCTAGCTGAAAGGGGAGGCATAGGCTCGACAGCCTCCTCCTTGTCGTCAACAACAATCGGAACCATCGACGACCCTGAGGGCTGGGTCAGAACTCCAAGAGAATGCGGCTCAGATTTCTCTCCGGCCTCCGGCGGAATCGGAACCTCAGAACCGAAAGCTGGGACGTCCGCCGCAGCAGGAGGAGCTTGATTCTCGTCGTCGGCTCGGATGATTTCCTTCTCAGCCTTGCGGCGAGCCATCTTCTCGCGGAAGGAGAGATAGCCGGCGACACAAGCAGGCTCGGAGGTAAGTTCGACGGCCAGAGCCGGCAAAGCCTCAGTCATCTCAACATCGGAACTCTTCTTGCCATCTTGAGAGGAAGACATCTTGAGAAGAAATTGAGAGAGAAAGTAAAGGAGTGAAGAAAATGAGGAAAGGATCCCAGCATTTATAAAGGTATGGGTGTATAATTTTTTTTTTTAAATAATATATATGCATGTATTCATATGTTGGATACGAATTCCCTTCTTGTGTGAATATTTTTACAAACTTACGAATACGAACTTCGTCCAATACGACTATCTCGTCCGACTCGCCATAACGCACACTAGAATCTCTACACGATTCTAACGAGCTGGGGGGCTAACTGTTGGGGTCGAAAACCGTCACAACGAAGTTAGTACAGAAACGTTCGATAAATATATATATATATATTTGATTTCTTTACGAAAGAAATCGTAAAAATCGAATCCTTGCGAGGAACTCTACGACTAAATCGTGTCTTCGTTAAAAACCTGATCACTCCAAACAACGAAAGATCAACAACGCGAAGGCTAGGCTAGATCATTACAAAGCAGCCAACGGCACGCCCGGCTCGGTCGCTATAGCGACCGAGCATCATACTAAGCTCGGTCGCTATAGCGACCGAGCATCATACTAAGCTCGGTCGCTATAGCGACCGAGCCCAAACACAGGCTCGGTGGAGCTCGGTCGCTATAGCGACCGAGCCCAAACACAGGCGCGGTCGCTATAGCGACCGAGCCGCAATACAAGCTCGGTCGCTATAGCGACCGAGCTCCGGACAAAGCTCGGTCGCTATAGCGACCAAACATGCATGCATCCCGGTCTTTCCGTAGCGTCCGAAGTCTTCCGAAATGACGATACGACGTAAAACAATGGAGTCTCGACTATCCTCATTACAACCTTCCGCAAACCACGGCTTAACCATTTCTTGATTTCCAATCAAATGGAATCCTTGGTCTGGTTTTACGATAAAAACCGCGAAAATTATCTTTATCGAAGAAACCATAATAAATGTCCCGAATCAAAAGACGGTCCAAAGAGTCCTAAAACTTGATTCGAGGCCCACTTACGATTTCTTAAAACCCATAAACGCTGCACGGTTATGCTTGGTAAGATAAACATCAAATTCCACGGATAAATGGAAAGTTTCCGCAGATAATCATGAAGATCGGAAAAATGGAATATCTCCATTTTTTAGACTATGACGGCTTAAGGGCAAAAGAGGAAGGCATAAACCGACCTAGAAGGGAGTATATAAGGAGTTCAAGACGAGAGGCATAGGAAGAAAACTTTCTCACAACAAACTTAACACTTAGAGCAATTTAGGTATTTTTCCGTTTTTGTTATTCGAGCTGCGACTCAATTAGGTTTAGCCGCCTTCGGGTATTAGACTAGGAATCTCGCCGACAGCTCTCGTAGCCGAAGCATCTTACCTTGTTGTTACGCTCAAACGCGAATTCGAAAATAAGATCTTTCTTTGCTCTTTTTACGATTTCTTATTATTATTCTCGTTTTATTTCATGTTCTGATTGCTTGGCGTGTGGTTTCTCAGATATCCGGGACCTCAGGGAAATTAGGGTTTTCCTACTTTCCTTATTTATACGAAATATTGACGGTGCGAATTTCGGTTCCCACGATCTCGTTCATAAAGTATCAATCTGAGTTAATCCCCGAATCTGTTTTTACATTTTATTCATCAAAAAAAAAATTAGCAATGATGATTACTTGTGTCTGTTGTGCGACTATAATATCTAAGCACGGCTACTCTGACTGATGTGTCAATTCGTTAAAGAAATGATATTGTTTGTAGCACCTTTAAATTCCAAAGGTGGATGAGTTGATCGATTGAAGACAAAAATGATAAAGTGCGACTGTCAAGTGTCAAGTGTCAACGCAGATGAAGTTTTTTTATAAAAGAAAACTATGCTTTCAAGTATTATTCTAGTAGCTGCTGCTGTGGTTAAAAACTGAATCCTCCTCCACGAATTCAATGTGTGCCTTCTAAGGTGCCATGAAAGACGTAGGGAACAGAGAGTTTGTGGCGATAAACCATCTTTGCCAGTTTCAATAGCTGGCTCTTTCTAATTGTCATCACCACCGACATTGATCTTGGCTGGAAGGGCGCAAATCCGGGTATATCATCTCCAGGGCCGATATTGATAACAGAAAAAAGATATTCTAATTTCAATACAGGGTAAAAAATAAGTTACACATTATATGTCATCATTCTTCTCGGCAAATCAATTGTGTGAACTTGTAAAAGGAAAAAGGCAGAGAGTCGAACAGGCTCATGGAAATAGATATATCACTACTGCAAATTTCAGACCAAGTAGGTAATGGTAACATGTTTTAGTAGTACTACTTGATTGATTTATGATATAGTAGAGGTCTTTTTATAAGCAGAGAGTTAAGACAAACCTGCTGATTCGGATGGCACGTTCTTTGCCTTATGAGGAGTCGTTCACAATACTCCAAATAGCACTAGTGAAAGAAATGAACATTGAAATATAAAACAGGGTTAGATTGTAAAGTGGGAGAGAGTGACCAGGAAGATGTGTTGGCGCTGTTGTTCATAATCGCGGAACTGGAACGGTTTCGCTCACCGGTTCTGTTATTTCGGTGAAGTCGGTCAAGTCACTGAAACGTATTGACTGAGGAGAGTTGGACAGTTTTTAGTTCAGATTGCTCCATGTCACGTTGAACCCGCTCACCCCGTAAATCGGAAAAAAGGTTCGAAGGTATTTAAACGGTGGCTCGCATAAGAGTTAGTTGCTTGAATTGTAAAACGGATACATCTTTAAAAAAAGCGATTTTTTTTTTGTTTGCCGGAATTTACCTTTACGTCTTGGAGGAGCATGTCAGCTCGCCGCCTCTATACATTCCTCAGCCGGTGCTGGCGCTTGCGTAAGCGGCTCTGCCTCCCAGTAGATGAACTTCGGTTAGCAATTCTGCTATATGTAAGTTTCTGGTGCTAAGATGATTGTGAAGAATAGAATGATTCATTCATTTTTTTCTTTGGCTTGAATTTTATGAATTTGAAAAACATTTAACGCAACAATAATTATTTTATAATGTAAATAAAAAAAAATGTTCACAACAATTGTTTTTTTTGTTTTACACTATCTTCTGATTTTATAAGAAGTGAAAAGAATAAAAATGGTTAGCACATTATTAAAACTCACTTTGGTGTTTAGAGCGAGAGGCGAAGTTTTTATTAAATTTGCTTGGATGATTAGGAATGAGAGCACGATATCAAATGCCTCTATAAAATTCAACTCCCTTTGTCTCCACTTTAAAAACGCAGGCTTGTAGACCACAGTGATCATCTTAATGGCTAAGTGCAGAAAAACATCTTCTGTAGCTTAACACAAACGAAATTTGATGGTATCCTTCATATCGTAGGAGCCCTGAGTTGTTATAAAATCTCAAAAAATCTGAAAAAATCACACTCCAAGCCAATCATCAAAGATTAAAAAAACAGAACAAAGTTAATTGCTTTATCATGGATTAAATCTACTATACATTGATTGGCATCTCTGTGATGATAATGGTGCTGCTTTCTTCAAGGCTTTTGAGAGTGGTTACTTCACATCCCACAACCACGTTTATAACAATCCCACCTTAAAGAGAAAGTTTCAAATGTTAATATAGACTTTAATAAATGATGAACAAAGCAGTTTACTTTTGAGAAAAGAAACTGAAGCTAATCAAGTTGCTATACACACATAACGATGAAAATGGAATTCTCCCGTGAAAAAAAAAAGTGTTTCAAGGATCTTTGAATGTGGGTCAATGATATGTGCGAGAGCAGAATTCACCACGGCTTCTGCCTAGGGAATAAACGATGAAATCAGTTACCTAGCAAAGAGTTTTGAATAGTACGTTTTGTTACCTCAGAAGCTACAAGTGCTAGTCTCTTGGCATAAACATCTCTCTCTCTCTCCTCTCTCTCTGCTCTCTCTCTCCTCTCCTGCTCTCTCTCTCTCTCTCTCTCCTCTCTCCTCTCTTTCTCTCTCCTCTCCTCTCTCCTCCTCTCTCTCTGTCTCTCTCTCTCTCTCTCTCTCTCTCTCTCTCTCTCCTCTCTCTCGTCTCTCTCTCTCTCTCTCTGCTCTCTCTCTCTCTCTCTCTCTTCCCTTTCTTCCTACTCGCTTCTCCTCCTCCCGGTCACAGAGTCGAATCCAATGACTCTGGGGTCGCAACCCACTTCGAAGTACATCTCGCACCTCGGTCTCAGCCGACGGGCTCTAACTACCGCGGTCTCGGGCTATAAACGTCGAGATCAGAGTGAACATCTCCGGGCGGAGGGGGATCTCTCCTCTCATCTCTCGTCTCTCTCTCTTCTCTCTCTCTCATCTGAAGCATCGCACTCTTCTCTCTCTCTCTATATCTCTCTCTCTCTCTGCTCTTCTCATGCTCTCTCTCTCGCTCTCTGCGTCTCCTCTCTCTCTCTCTCTCTCTCTCTCTCTCTCTCTCTCTCTCTCTCTCTCTCTCTCTCTCTCTCTCTCTCCTCTCTCGTCATCATCTCTCTCCTCTCGTCGTATCTCCTGCTCTCTCTTCTCTCCGTCTCCTCTCTAGTTCTCTCAGTCTTCTCTACTCCGATGGGTAGCTCTCAGTCTCATCTCGATGAGGGGTCGCGATCTCTCTCTCTCCTCCTCTTCTCTCTCTCATCTCTTCTCTCTCTCTCTTCGGTCTCTCGTCTTCTCTTACTCTCTCTCCTCTGTCCTCTCTGCCCCACCTGTCTATCCTCTCTCATCTCTGCTCTCGTCGTCATCTCTCGCTCTCTCTCTGCTCTCCATCTCCTCTTCTTCAGTCTCATCGTCATCTCTTCTCTCTCTTCTCTCTCCTCTCTCCTCTCTCTTCGCTCTCTCTTAATTACCCTAAAGAATTAATTACTCTCTCAAATAAGATGTTCAGTTGTAATACTTAGGGATCGAATCCAAAGAGTTAGGGAACCAATTAAATTTAATCAGAGAATCAATTCTAGGAGAATTGTGGTTTTTATGGTTTAAAGCAATGTAAACAATCCTAATTGAGAAAGGTAGTTGCTCGACTAACAAGATGATTGGGTTGAAACTTTATTTGGAAAATGCTAGACTTAGGGTTTTTTATTCTGGTATTTAGAGATTATAATCCTATAAATGCCTAACAGTTGCATGCATGATATATTAGAGCTCAACTACTTTATTTAACAACATGCCAATCAGCT
This sequence comes from Brassica juncea, assembly GCA_018703725.1. NCBI lineage: Eukaryota > Viridiplantae > Streptophyta > Magnoliopsida > Brassicales > Brassicaceae > Brassica > Brassica juncea. Next base: position 53,005,304 of record CM031936.1, on the reverse strand, counting down.
CTCGCAATTTTTTGGACAAGTCTATTAACTAGATCTAATGACCAGAACAAGTGATAGGCCTTATATTTTACCATATTTACCCTATGAATTTCATATGTTTTCAAAGGTTTTATATGCATTTTGTAGCTCTTTTTAGAGATATTTCAGGTTTAGGTACTCATTGGAATTTTGTGATTATTATGAGGCATTTTGAGATCTTTTTGGAAGATCTTACATTTCACTCGCGGAGCTGACTTCTAAAGAAGGCATCGACCGACACAACATCGTAGTATCGATCGATAGAATATCACATGAATCGATCGATATTCATTTGCCATATCGGTCGATGCAATGCCACTCGCGATTAATGAAGAATATAAGATTTACGAAGATGTCGAAAATATTTTTTATTTGCATAATACACCCTGGCCGCCTGTTAGGTCATGTTTTTAGGGTTTTTGTACCATTTAAATAAAGAGTCATCAGGAAGAAAGAAAGCAAGCAATCAAGGAGGCAACTAAAGAAGCCACCAAAGTCATCACCAAGGAGAGAAATAATAGCTTAGAGAATCAGTTGGAGAAGAAGATATCTACCCTGGAGAGAGAGATCTGAACTTCATAAACAGAGAAGATCTTGAACTCCTTTTCTTTTCTTACTCTATTACTATTTTCATTAAGTTTTATTTAAGTATTATTCAGACCATCATAACTTTGCTTCTTATGAATATGTCTGAGTAGTTCTACTGTTAGATTTAGGTTCACCTAAGGTTGATTTATGTATTGCTAATCATATTATGATTGTTAGGGTGTTTTAATAGTTTTTTCATTCTAGTTGTGCTTAATGCTAAGTAAAGGAATTGATCACCCTTGACTTAGAACTTAGGTTTAATTTTCGCAAGCGACAGCATGGTGAGTTGCCTGAAAATAGACAAGTCTGGTCTTATTAATTAGCTAAAGACGAAAGTTGCCCTAGTTAATCTGAGAACCCATCAACCTGCTCGGTAATGCTTTCTGGAAGGCTAATCGATCGATACGACAATTAGTCATCGATCGATTATCTGAAAGGCACACCGATCGATAGTCCGAAAGCCATATCGATCGATGCTTTCTCAAGTTGGAACAAGCGACAGCTGACTGACTTAAGATCCAGCTATTAGACAATCCTATAGATTGTTTCTAAGAGTTGAGTTCGAGAACAACCATATCTAAAACCCCTTTAATGCCTAAAGCATTATGCCTACCATACCTAAAGGTTTACCTTGATCTAGCTACCTTCCTGAATTGATAACAAATCCCATATTCTGAAATCGAGCAATTGTCCTGTTCGTCGATCAATATTCGCATAGGTCTATCGATCGATTTTCCTAAAGTTCATTTGAGTTACTATTTTAAACCATTCCATCTAGCTTTATTTCGAAGACTATAAATCTATTGTGTGATCCAAGAGTCTCTGTGGATTCGATCCCTAAGTACTGCAATTGAACCACTTTTGATGAGAGTAAAGTTGCTCTAGGGTAATTTGAGCACGTATCAAATTTGGCGCCGTTGCCGGGGACTCTTTCTTATCACCATTAGATTAAGTTTAGAGTATAGTCTACATTTAACTTTCTGTTTACTAAAAGTTTTTCTTCACTTCCTGCTTACACAGGTACCTAGAGGAAGAACTTTTACAATTCGCCAAACTATCGATCGACGCAGATACTGACGCATCGAACGATATGGTGACATCTGATACTATGACGCTGGGATCGATCGACATGGTTATACCAGAATCGACCGATAGTGGTTGACAGGGATCACTCGACATACGACCATCCACATCGACCGATAACAACCAGCCGGAAGCAGGTAAGTTTTCTAAACTTACCAGTACTGAATTAAGGAAAGTAACCCTAGGAAAAATAGTTCAATCATGCAACACAGTCAGCCAAATTATGAAAGAACAGGGGACTGAAATCCCTGTTGAGATTCATACAACCCTTAAGAATGAAAAAGAATTGTCTTTGCAAGAATTCTCAAACCCTAGCAGGACCTATTCCAATAGGTCCGCCATAAAGTTACGAGAAATTGAAACAATAATGTCCAATCTAAACCTTGACCACCTTATTCTGGTACGGCAGGACCCTTTCCATGGGACTCTCTCAGACCATCCACTTGACCACATCGAGAAATTGGAAGATATGGTGAATGACGAAAATAATCGCTGCAAAGTTTTCTCTTTCTCCTTAACCGGAGAAGCCAAAAAGTGGCTGGACCTATCACCAAACGGATCCTTAACTTGTTGGAAAGAGATTAGGAGCGCATTCATCAACCATTTCTTCGATGATGCCTGCTACTGGGATGTGAGAAGGAAACTCTCCACATTTCGCCAGGACATACGAGAATCCTTTAAAAATACTTGGGGGAGGTTTAAAAACCTCCAAAACGAATGCCCCCATCACGGCTATTCGGAACCCCAGCTGATTAACGCTTTTTACGGAGGTGTTAGCTTGCGCTACCAAAAAATACTCGATACAGAACCGAAGGGAGTTTCCGCTCCAGGAGCCCCAAAGATGCAAAAAAACTGATCGAGAATGTGGCTGCCGGTAGAGCTTATGAAAGGATGGATTTGGAGAGAAGGAACGAAGTGGAATATGGAAACAATTCTTAACTAGCTTATTTCAAAGAAACTCTGAACTCGATTCAATCCTTTTTAGCAGAACAAAGTCAACGAGGAATCTTTCAGATAAGTGACAAGGTTTTATCTGAACTTCAAGAACAAGTAGACTTTGTGGACACAGACCAGCTCAATGATATACCATGGATTTTATCCGTTTTTACCCATGGTATATGAGTATTTTTATTACTATTATCTATGTTTTGGAGTCTATTAGGTATGTTTTCAGGCTCGGGAGCATTTTGGAGAAAAGTGATGTTTTAGGTGCCTTTTTGGAGCTTAAAGAAGAGTTCACCCGAGATCAGACCAGAGGTCGACATCCGGAGCTACACATCGATCGATGCACATTCCGTGCTATCGATCGACACACATTTTCCGAAGGACGATACATCGAGATCATAATCGATCGATGTACATCCAGTACTATCGATCGATATCGAGCGGCGAAAGAAGACAAGTTGGACTTGGCCGAACTTGAAGCCCACGACATCACATTTTTACAAGATTGCCCCTGACGAGTTTTTAACCTAATGAACTCATATTTATATTTGTCTAAGTGTTTTTGGCAAAGGAGAGCTTTTTACCACCATCTTTTCTACACATTTCTTTTACCATTGTTTCATTACTTTCCAAGTTCTCAATAAAGTTCTATTCAGTTCTTAATTCTTTAGTTGTTCTTCTTAACAATGGTTATAGGATTCTAGATCTAGAGGAAATTTTCCCCGACCTGTGCATGCATCAGATTCATCTTTGATTCATCTTGAAGATGAATCAAAGTCATCAATAGAACATCAAAGGCGACTCAGCCCCAACCTGAAAGAAGTTGTTAAAAAGGAGATTATCAAACTTCTCGATGCCGGTGTAATCTATCCAATCTCAGATAGCAATTGGGTGAGCCCAGTTCACGTGGTGCCTAAGAAAGGAGACATTACTGTGGTCAAGAACGACAAAGACAAACTTATTCCAAAGAGAACTGTAACTGGACACCGTATGTGCATCGATTACAGGAAACTACACTCCGCAACACGGAAAGACCATTTTCCTTTACCTTTCATCGATCAAATGTTGGAAAGATTACCCAATCATCAATACTATTGCTTTCTTGACGGATATTCCGGAATTTTCCAAATTCCAATCCATCCGGATGACCAAGAAAAGACAATCTTCACATGCCCTTATGGAACATTCTCCTACCGTAGGAAGCCATTTGCTTGTGTAACGCCCCTGCTACCTTCCAACGCTGCATGATGCCTATCTTCACTGATATGATAGAAGATTTATGGAAGTTTTTATGGATTTATCAGTCTATGGATCTGATTTCAAAAGTTGTCTCGATAACCTCTGTAAGGTTCTAGCCAGATGCGAAGAGAAGAACCTTGTTCTAAATTAGGAAAAATGCCATTTTATGGTTAATGATGGAATTGTTCTTGGACACAAGGTATCTGCTGCTGGAATTGAAGTAGATCGAGCGAAGATAGAAGTAATGACTGGTTTACCTCCACCAACTAACATAAAAGACATAAGGAGTTTTCTTGGGCATGCTGGATTTTATCGAAGGTTTATAGAATATTTCAGCAAAATTGCCAGACCTCTAATAACACTCCTCTGCAAGGATGTTAAATTCGAATTCACTCCAAAGTGTCAGCAAGCTTTTGATAAAATCAAAAAGGCGTTGATAACTGCTCCCGTCGTGCAAGCACCCGATTTGAGTCTTCCTTTCGAAATTATGTGCGATGCAAGTGATTTCGCAGTAGGAGCAGTGTTAGGGCAGCGTAAAGATAAAAAACTTCATGTTATTTACTACGCGAGCCAAACTCTGGACGACGTTCAGAGAAATTATGGCACAACGGAAAAGGAATTACTTGCTGTCGTGTACGCTTTCGAGAAATTCAGAAACTACCTTGTTGGCTCAAAAGTTATTGTTCACACTGATCACGCAACAATAAAGTACCTTATGCTGAAGAAAGATGCCAAACCACGACTTATCCGATGGATCCTTCTACTCCAAGAATTTGACATGGAAATCAAAGACAAAAGAGGAGTAGATAACAGTGTAGCTGATCACCTTTCTCGGATAAAAGTCGACGACAACATTCCTATCGATGATTTCCTGCCAGCCGTAGGTGTATACCTGGTATAATCAACATTCATTGGTCAGATAAATCTTGCATCTGAATCCATATCAGTCGATGAATCAAGTGATGAACTAATCGATATAACTGGCTCTATGTCGATCGATGACACAAAACGATAAACTGATAGATACGACTGATGACATGTCGATCGATGAATTGACCATTCAATCGATCGATAATAAGACAGACGCACCAGCAAGCTGTGAAAAAGGCTTTGACTTAAGTAAAGTTTCATTTAAGATATCCTTCAATATGACTATCACCGTAGCCGACAGTATCACCACTGATCCGCACACTCCTGATAGATACAAAAACCCCGATCAGGAAGTGCACGTTGTTGAAAGAAAATTCAGATACATACCTTGGTATGCTGACATAGTAAACTATTTAGCTGCTGATGTCGAACCAGAAGGACTGAAAAATTATGACAGAAAGAAGTTCTTCAGAGAAGTTAGGCGATACCACTGGGATGAACCATATCTCTACAAGCCATGTGCTGATGGAATTTACAGATGCTGTGTTGCAGACGCTGAAGTACCGGACATCATATTCCACTGCCATGGATCTTCTTATGCCAGACATTTCGCAACTTTCAAAACAGTATCTAAAATCGGATTTTGGTGGCCTACCATGTTCCGCGATGTTCACGCCTATATCATAAAATGTGATAGGTGTCAACGAAGAGGAAAAATCAGCAAAAGACATGAAATGGAACAGAAGTTCATTCTGGAAATCGAAGTCTTTGACTGTTGGGGGATAGATTTTATGGGTCCTTTCCCTTCCTCATATGGGAACAAATACATTTTAGTTGTTGTTGATTATGTTTCCAAATGGGTTGAAGCTATAGCCACAACTACGAATGATGCTTCTGTTGTTGTCAAACTCTTCAAGAGCATTATTTTCCCTAGATTTGGAGTCCCTCGAGTAGTAATAAGCGATGGTGGTACCCATTTCATCAACAAAGTTTTCGAAAATTTACTCAAGAAAAATGGAGTTCACCACAGAGTTGCCACACCCTACCATCCACAGACAAGTGGGCAGGTAGAAGTCTCTAACAGACAAATCAAAGAGATTCTGGAGAAAACCGTTGGGATCACCAGAAGAGATTGGTCACGAAAGCAAGATAATGCACTTTAGGCTTACAGAACTGCATTTAAAACTCCACTAGGAATAACTCCTTTCCATCTACTCTACGGAAAAGCTTGTCACTTACCCGTTGAATTAGAACATAAAGCAGCATGGGAAACAAAATTGCTAAATTTCGACATCAAAACTGCTGCCGAAAGGAAACTCATACAACTCAACGAGCTAGATGAAATCAGACATCTAGCTTATGAGAGTTCAAAGCTATATACAGAACGGACGACAGCTTACCATGACAAAAAGATCGTCTCCCGGCATTTTGATGCCAACGATAAAGTTCTATTATATAACTCTCAGCTCACTCTGTTTCCCGGAAAACTCCATTATCTCTGGTCAGGACCTTTCACAGTTACGGTAGCCAGACCAAACAGAGCCATCACCCTTATGAACGATATAGGAGAAGAATTTACGGTGAATGGGCAACGAGTGAAGCATTACTGGGCTAAACCGCCAAATGTCAAACCTTTACGGTTGGGCATTCCCTAATCTAACTAAAGAGATTTTTAAGTCAAGCTAATGAATAAAAATAAAGCGCTTAGTGGGAGGCAACCCACTCTTTCATTTAGTTTCTATTTTCATTTTTCTTTAAAAAAAATATTTAAAAAAAAAATATAGAGAAGGAATTGCCTTAAAATCTATCGATACGCGTCTAGGCATATCGATCGATGCGTATTTATCGAGGCCGCGGGTCATTAACCCCGATTTCCGCCTTTTCATCCCCTCATTTCGCATTCCTCTCCGGAAAACCAAAAACCGATTTTTCTCTCTAGAAACCGAGCCGATTTTCGCCGTTTCTTGCCTCAATCTCCTTGTTTTTCACTTCTCTATCTCATTTGTTCATCTATTCAACAGATCTTCAAGGTATTGTTGGGGTCGAAATCGGATACGACAAAGTTGACATCCAAATGTCCGTAAAAAATTAACATAAGATTTTTACATTCTCGAGAAAGAAAAACTTATACGAAGAACTTGTGATAAATCTTGTTTTAAGGAATTCAAACAGCGATTTCTTAAAACAACGACACAACGCTAACATTGGTCCAAACATCCGTAAACAACATCTCAAGCATCGTATCATTGCGACAGTCTCAGACGCTTGGACGATGGGTTTTCGCAACAAAGTTTTCAGTCCGCGGCGTAAACTCGGTTGTTGGGGTCGAAAACCGTCACGACGAAGTTAGTATCGAAACGTTCGATAAAAATATATATCTTTGAAAGAAATCGTAAAATTTGAGTCCTTGCGAGGAACTCTACTACCAAATCATGTCTTCGTTAAAAACTCGATTGCTCGAAACGACGAAAGATCAACAACGGCAAAGACTCGGCTCGATCATTGCAAAGCAGCCAACAGAACGCCCGGCTCGGTCGCTATAGCGACCGAGCTCCGAACAAAGCTCGGTCGCTATAGCGACCTTGCTCCGGACAAAGCTCGGTCGCTATAGGGACCGAGCTCCGGACAAAGCTCAGTCAATGTTCTGCAAACAAAAAGCAGACATGACTAAGAGAGAAATAGTAGAGAGAGAGGATAGGAACTAACTTTTACCTGCATATCCAGATACTTGTCTGAGCGACCTTGCATCATGTGATCGATACTCCCAAGGTAAAGCCCGCACTTTTATCTTTATGCACAGAAATGAAATCAGTAGAGGGGCTAGTCAGACAGGATTGCTAAGTTGTTGGCTAGATGAACTTGGTTGCTAAGCTAGGATATGGTATAATGTACTTCTGAAGCTAATAGATTTTTGATGTGGCTTGCAACAAAGTTGAAGTGATGATCTTGAGTTAGAGGTTGTTTAAGTCTCACTATTTGGAAACCTCTTCTAGACCTATGTCCTTAAATTTGCTTGAGGACAAGCAAAATGATAAGTCTGGGGGAATTGATTAGTCATGGATTTTACCCACTTTCAACCATGATTTTTATATGTTTTTGGAAACAAAAGGACACTTCTAGTGTCTTTTATGAGCTTTTACAGGTTCAAGTACTTTTTGGTGAAATGTGACCATTTTGGAGCAGAAATGGATACTTTAAGGAGGGTTGTAATGGAACGATAACTTGAGCTAATCGACCGATGCTCACCATGATGCATCGACCGATGAGACACTACATTCATCGACCGATAGAAGCCTGTGACATCGATCGATATGAAAGGCCTCCGAGAATTAATGACGAATTAAATGAGCTAATCATATCATTAGGGTTTCACTTCTACCAAATAAGTCCCTGGCCGCCTGTTGGGCTATATTAATAGGGTTTTGTATTATTTTAGAGGCAGACTTGCCTACAGAACTTTTAGACCTAATTTGGAGAGAAGCATTTTGCTACCTTGGAGAGAGAGCTTAGGAATGGAGAGATAGATCTGAACTGCATAAAGAGAAGATCTTGAACTCCCTTATTTTTCTCTACTCTTTTACTGTTTCTCTTATTATTCTATTTAAAAGTATTATTTAAACCATCATGATTTTGTCTCTCATGAATATGTTTGAGTAGTTTCTCTTGCTAGATTTAGGTTTCTCATTAAGGTTAACCATGCATTGCAATTAATTTAATGCTAGGGTGTTTAAAATATAGTTCTTCATTCTAGTTGTTCTTAATGCTAAGTATATGATTGATCACCCTTGTCTTAGATCTTAGGATTAATTTAGATAAGTGAAAACTTAGCAAATCCCTGAAAACCAAAGCTGGTATGTTCCAACTTTACCTAGAGCGCACGAAAGTGGCCTCTTTGTAAGATTGGAGAACCACTTCAAATCCGATCTTAAAGCTCACTAGAAACAATATCGATCGATAAACAATCTGTTTGTCGAGCGATATTGCGAAAGGTGTATCAATCGATATTCATATTGAATAATCGATCGACACTTTCTTATACTCATCGAACGATAGTTGATGACTTAAGATCTAGTTGCAGATAATCAATCATTGATTTAACCTTAAGGTTTGAGTTCAGAACTATGAATATTAAAAACCCTAGATACCCTGCATGCTATTTACACCTGAGAAATAGTCTAAATCTAGCTATTCTTCCTCTTGCTTAAAACCTAAACCATTCAATCAAGCAATTACTTGCTTACCCTCTATTTACTGCTTTAAACTTGTTTGTCTAGCTTTATTTCAAAGACTAAACAATCTATTGTGTAATCCTAGAGTCTCTGTGGATTTGATCCCTAAGTGCTACAACTGGACCTCTTATTTGAGAGAGTAAAGTCACTCCTTAGGGTAATTTGAGTGATATCAGTAATAGATGGTCTAAATATTGCGAGAGCTGATGGATTCATTTAATAGTGTTGAGCTCTGACATATCATGCAAGCAACTTGTTAGCATTTAATAGTGTTGAGCTCTAACTACTTTTCTTTATTGTCTTAACCCAAAACCTTTCAACTGAGTAATCTTACCATTACTCAAAAACCTGCATTTTACTTTAAACCATTTTCAACCTAGCATAGTCACTAAGATTGCATCTTATTTGTACACTAGCTCTATGTGGATTCGACCCCTAAGTGCTACAACTGAACCTCTTATTTGAGAGAGTAAAGTCACTTCTTATGGATAAACATTTGAGTGATATCACTCAACAATCAACCAATAGATTTGCATGAAGGCAGTGTCACCCGAAGTTATGATGAAACCGTTGGATCAAGAAAAGGAAAAGCAAAATTCAGGCTACAACAAGCTTTCACGGGAAATCGAAGGTTGATCGCTGACTTCGAAGGAAGGATGGGAATGATTTACAGTGAATTAATGACAAAACTCGAAACCCTCGACGACCACATAAAGATGCTAGATAGCAAGGTTGCAGAAAATGCAATCGCTATTAAAAGGGAAATAGGACGTCTTCCTGGGAGCACTGATGAAAACCCAAGACGCCATGTTAGTGTTGTTCTTCTTAGGAGTGGTAAATGTCTCACTCCAGTTGAAAAGGAAAGCATTACCAATGACGATCCCACTGGAAATGAGAAAACCAGCAAAGGAAAGCCTGATCAAACGAATCCCGAACTAATCTGTCTTAGTGATGAGGATGAGGGAGAGACTTCTATCGATGATATCACTCAAATTACCCTAAGGAGTGACTTTACTCTTTCAAATAAGAGGTTCAGTTGTAGCACTTAGGGATCAAATCCACAGAGAGATAGTGTACAAATAAGATGCAATCTTAGTGACTATTGTGGGAACCGAAATTCACACCGTCGATTTTAATAAATAAAAACGGAGGAAAGCCAAGTTAACCCGACTTTCCCTGAAGGTCCGGATTCTCTGCGACAGCCAACGACAAGTGACCGAATAAATGCGGAAAATATTTTGTTAAGATTTGGGACTGGACCTTAAGAAAGGCTGCCTACGTACCCCTTTCGAGGATCAAGTCGGACGTAGTTCAGTTAGAAAGAATTGAACAAGAGATCGAACCGTCTGGGCGGGTTCCTCTAGTATGAGCGTGGGTTATAGAAACAGGCATGTCGAGAATGATGCCTAGGGTTTCTAAGTGTCGAGCTCTAGAGTAAAAGAATTGTCCGATCCTTCCGAGAGGAGCGGAGATTTGCGAGCAGGAGGCGGCCAGACGTTCTAGGGCCTGCCTTGCTAGTCTATCCGCCTAAATTATAAGTTCTATCAGCTAACATGAGCTATCTGGGTCTCCAATCTTGGATTTTCGGATCCCCTTCTCTTCTGCTCCAGTCCTCCTTATATAGTCGCTTTAGGTCGGTGGCCCGTTTAACCTTTCGCCTTTGGGCCCAAGTTTATCTCTTTTGGAAATATTCCATTTTCCGTCGATCTTCGTAGTTATCCTCGAGTATTGACATTTATCTGCGGAAACTTAGCATTTATCCTACTTCGATAAGTTAGGATAAATCGTCATAGCTCCTATTGGGCTTGGATCTCCAAAATCGTAAGTGAGCCCGTGGACACGCTTCAAGCCCTCGAACGTCCGTACGATTTCTCGGAAAGATTATCTTTTCCGAAAAATAAATCGTATAGCCTAAGGAATCAATGTTCAAGTTGATCGTCCCTGTTATACACGATACATTTTGCGGAAGAACCAACCTTCCTAGCTCTAGTTGTAAGCATTGATTCTCTAAGAATCGTGAATGGATCAACATTCCATATTTCTCCACATACTAATCTACAAGCTACTTTAACTATGTTTGAAAGGTAAAAAATGTCAAGGTTTATACGCTTTGATACATTACGGATGTTTGGTCCTACTAAAAATAAATTTTTCATATAAATTAATTGCAAGTACATGGGACAGATATTTAGAAGAGTGTGAGTCCGTGAAATACATGATAAGCTTGATGGTATTTTCTGGATTAGTCTTACTTCTAGCATATTTGTCTATAGTTATTTGGGATGTAATGATCAACATCTGAGTTTATTCAGACTATCTCTTATAGTGAATTTAAGGCTTACAATTTCATAAAGCAAAGGACATGTTCATATTGCATAAATACAAGAAAGTGACACATGTTGTCAGGTTTCTAGCATTGTTGTTTAAATCAAACCAAAAATCAAAATAATTAAACCCAAATTAAATTAAAATTTATAAATAACTGAACGATTTTTATATTTCTTGAACCGACAACCAAAAATCATAACCGAACCAGAAACAAACTGAAAACAAAAAATACGACCTGGAAGAAAATCAAAACACCTAAACATATTCGTGAACGAACAGTATAAAAATATATTCAAAATTGATGACAATTTTTATCAAACATATCGAATAATAAGTTTTTAATATGAAACATATGATTCATTAAAAAAAATCACTTGGAAAATTGAACTTCAGATAAAATATATTTTGGTTACATATACATACTGATCTACTAGAACATATTATTTCGTATATATTTATTAATAAATTTAATTAATCTTTCATAAATATTTTTAAGTACATACAAATTATTGATAAATTATTTAATAACTCTCAAAAGTATATACACAGATAAAAATAGCAAATTTATGTTAAAAATATAAATTTCAAAATTCACATGAAAACATTAATGTATATTCTTCTTATATTTGAATTTTCAATTTAGGATGAAAACATATTTTCGTTAATATGACGCAACAAAATGGAAAACATTAAATTTATGTTTTATAAGAGGGGATAATATATATTTCAAAATTATATTATATTTAATGTATATAATATCATGTTAATATCATTTAAATATCAGAAAAGTAAAAGCACATAAATTCAATAATAGAAGAAAAATATATATAGTATGAATTTAAGAGCGAAAAAATTAATGTTTTCATTATTTTTATGTCTTATAGCATCTTTTTAGTTTAATGTCATTTTTTCTCAATTACTAAGCAACATGTCATATTATTAGTTATTAGTAATTTTTATTGTTTATTCACCTGCATGTGGGCTGAAGTATGAATTTTAGAGTCAAAACATATGATGATTTTGTTCGTCATATTATCAATCAGAGAGACCCTTTTTGACACAGCTCACAATTCAAAAACTAATTATGTGAACTGAAGATTTTTTGCGGAAACTTTCAAGAAGCAAACACATAAAAGAAGAAAAATGATTTATTTTTGGAGAAAAAACTGTTTTTTAGTCGAAAGATGATGAGTTTTCACGATAAAAGCAGATGATGATAAGCTTAATTACGATAATATCCTTTTACTTTTTGTGTGTGACTTTGTATATAAAAGAAGGACAGTTTTAAAAATTTAACATTAGATTTAGATTAAAGCTACAACTATTAGTTAAATGTTTCTTTGCTAAAAATAATCGAGGTGACATCGTTAGAAGCTAAATTAGACCAAATTTGAAAGAAGAATTATATTTTATGGTTTGTAATTTGATTTGTTAAATAATTAGATTATGTTTAGCTAACTAAGTTTATTATTTATAAAATAAATAGATAAATTTGACGTGTAATTTTTAGCTAAAATTAATAAAATCACACTAATGTAGAAACATACAGAAAGAGAAGAAGATATGAAAAAGATGAAAAAATAGAGAATGTGAAGATAAGAAGAGATGAAATCACAACAAAAAAACGGCCACAATGGTGTAAATATAAATCTGCAAAAGACAAAGTCAAATGATGATAAAGGCTTCTACTTTAGAAATCGTTAAACACACAAGGATCCAATTTTTATAGTTTGTACCCAAACTAAATTTAGTCAAAATTCAGTATCTGAAAAATACATTAACTGATTCAAACAATTATCCCAATTTTGGCTATACGAAAGAGAAGTCAAGGCAGCAAATACAAAAAAATAAAGAAACTCACTACCATGATTGAGAAAGAACATGATCAAGCTTGAAAGTAAGAATAAAGGTTAAGAAGAAGAGCAAACATGCGCTGAAACCGCTTGAAACGACTCACTACTCTTCTCTAACTCACGACTCTTCTCTGAACCAATATTTTTTTATCCTTAAGTCTCTAAATCACTCAGAGAGATTTTTTTTGACACAACTCACAATTCAAAATCTGATTGTGTGAAACTGGAGTTTTTTCGCGAAAAATTTCAAGAGGCAACGCACATAAGAGAAGAGAAAATGATTTGTTCTTAGAGAAAAGAATTTTTCGAATCGACAGCTGCCGAGTTTTCATAACAAAGCAAATGATGACAAACTTAGTTTATGATAATACATTTTTACTTTTTTGTGTGTGACTGTGTATAAAAGTGAATGAGAATTTAGAAAATTTAACATTATATTTAACTATTAGTTATATGTTTCTTTTTAAAAAAATAGTCAATGTGACATATCGATATAAGCTAAACTAAAACAAACTTTTTTAAAAAAATTATATTTTTATGATTTTAACAGTTAATTAAGTTTATGATTAAATAAATAGATAAATTTGATGTGATAAAAAACTAATTTTATTTTCAGATAAAAATAAATTAAATATTTTAATATATTTAAATTAATTATTTACCCGTCCGTAGGGCGGGTTTCATCCAAGTATAAAAAAAAAGCATGTGTCAGCAGACCGACCCAAAGCTATTAGATAGGTTTGACAAACTACAATAAAGGTAAAACTGGAATCAAAATGTGTTCAATCAAGTCATGTGTAATCACCTAATTTCCACGGTGCGTGGAGGCATAGGGGCAAATTTTCTCTTTCCTTTTTTTCTTAGCCATTTCACAAATAGGCAAATAGCTCAAAAAAAAAAAAGTGAGAAGAATCAAAGAAAGTTCTCATGCGTTTGCCTTACATCCAGAAAGTTCTCCGGCAACCTTTTTACACTACGGACTTGTTGTAACAGCTCATCAAAGAATCCGAGGCGATGCTCGAACGCTGCATGCTGCTTCCCCGAAACTCGAACAGAAGAGCACGAGTTCGTGGAGAGCCTCCACGTGAGAAGCACGGTCGCTGCCTTGCGTGTTTTGAAGGAGATCAGGAGAAAAAGCTCTACGGTGAGTGTCTTCTCGCTGCCGCCGCTCCAGTTAAATGGTGTCGACGAGACGTGGAAGAAGATTCCGTTGATGGAGCAAGAAGCCAAATAGAAAGGCATTACTACTTCTCCACTTGTGTTTTCTACAGTAGAAGCTAACAGATTGTTTTTTTTTAAAAAAAAGAAAGACATTATCAATGAAGAAGGCAAAAGATACGTTTAAGATATTTTTCTGGACATCTTTGGTCTTTCTTCTAAGTCCCTTAGCGGTTGTTTCTGTGTTCGTATTTGTTACTAGTTATTGTGGCATCAAGCTAACTCTTAACGATAACAATTCAAGACTAGTAAGTTTAGTCATATATCACGGATGACACAATAATTAGCCACAAAACGAATACAAGAAACACAATTGCAGATAAGTGTATCAATGTGATGTCATTATCATAAGTTACAACAAGCTTAGAAGTAAAAATAGAATCTTAGACGGTTATAGATTTTGGTAGTCGCATACACACACGGAGACTCATCATGCTTTAGATAAGAAGCTTCTCAATAGCATCCTTGAGCTGCTGGATTTGTGATTTCAACTGACTACCTTCGTTTGATGTGACCGAACAAGCGATAACAGATCTTGTTACACCACATGCTCTTCCCAAGGCTTGCTTTGAAGGCACAAACACGTATGGAACATTCTGCAATAAATTCATTTACATACGGGGTAGAGTACCAAAAAGAAAAAAGAAAAAAAAATCAGTCCAAAAGAACATCAAAACATTTTGGAATCGGACAAATATGCTTTAAACAAAAAGCATGAAAGTATAATAGAGAAACATAAAGCATTTATACTTTCAACCACAGAATCAAAAGTTCCAGTTATCACTTAAAAGGCCAAAGGATACAGAGAACAAAACTATCTACAAACTCAATTGATTAATTTAATTAGGAGAAGGATTTTAACACAAACTAATCAAACCAACAACTATGTATTTTGACTTTAGGAAACAGAGAGCTCGCTTATATTATAATAAATGATAGATGTATAGAACACTGGACAAGTAAACAGAACACAACTCACAAGAAGTAACTGTCTAAATTCAGGCAACAAAGCGCTAATCTTGAAGAAATGGCTAAAACAAAGAGGGAAGAACTCAAACCTTATCCTCAGCTAGTAAGGGTAGATGAAGAAGAATCTCGAGAGGCTCTGCATCTGCAGCCATGACCACAAACTCGGAGATACCACGATTAAGCGTTTTCGTAGCTGAAAGCAAAAATGAGAAACTATTCACATAATTTCAAAGTTGATATATATATATCTAACAGAGACGAGCTAATAGTCCTATAACGTACCTTCATTAGCACCCTTCTTGAGCTGCTTGTAGTTAGCAGCTTGTTGAATGAGGTCGAGAATCGTTATCGATAACTGAGAATCTGCAAGCGGGTACGCCTTCGGGTTCACAACTTCTCCTGTCTGCAAACGAAAACTAAAATCAAACAATGAAAGAGAAAGATTCTTTGCATAAAAGAAGCAGTTGGAAGGGAAGGGAACCATCTTTGAGGAGCTGGGAAGCAGAGAGGATTTAGGGTTTTAGTAGGGACGACTTCAAGATTGATTCATATAGGCTAAGCTGCGCTAGTTATTATATACGATCGCTTAAACTGGGCCTGGGGTAATATATTTTAGCCCATGTGTATACATCTTGAACAATGGGCCTTATAGATCGCCAAATTTATTGATATACACTTTTATGGACAATCACTCGATCTTCTTTAAGAGATGCGTATTTGATTCATGGGTATTATTATTATGTGTTATGTTCACAGTTGGGGCTAGTTTTCACATCACAAAATACAAGACCATAACCATAATCCAAAAAAAAAAAAGAATATTATAATCTACTCTTATCAAAAAAACCTTAGAATCGTGTTTGCACACAGAAAACTATCTCGATGAAGAGACGGAACAGGTTCTGTAAGACTCAGAAGAAAATGATGGAGACACCCATCATGAAACATCCCACAGACATCCAAGGGCTCAAACGCTCACCTGTTACAAGTGTGACAACAAAGCAAATGTTAATCAAGAGAATGTTTCCGAAACAAACAAACGAATCACTGTTAACTGCTACTCTGAAAACCAGGCTTTCCAACTATACTAATGTGCCCGCCCATCATGACATGATGCTTAATCACCAAAGGATTAGAACCAGATATCTGTTGGGTCGGAAATGAAAGTTCAGTTATTAGTAGCTGGATTGGTTACAAACTCCTCCTAGAAAGCCTATATAGCAGCATATGAAGAACATAATAAGCAAAGAGGGATTGTTGGTTTTCTAGAAAGGAACTGGGGAACAGAACCTATTCTAGCAGCTTTCCAAAAGAATCCACGAAACCTGCAACGGGCCAAACATAAGCACTTTTCATCAAATTAATATGTATAGACCAGAGAGATAAATGGATGCGTGAGTTATGAACCATATGAAATGAAAAGTAACGATTTGCAGAGAGAAAAGAGTCTTCAAATTTGGCTCTAAGACTAACAACAAATGCTTGATAATAATAATAATAATCAGTTTCAAAGCTCAAAATGTGCTCTAGTGAACCAAACCAATAAGATGTGGATCTAATTGACCAAGAGGTGAGTAAAGAGCTGGAAGGTACACAAACCCAGTTTTCTGCTCGAGAATGGCAGGGAACTGCATCTTGAGATAAGTGCAAGTGCAGATCACAAGCAGCACCACCGTCAAAAACGAATGGAAATTGAACAACGCTGACTGAACAACGAAGATAAAAAAAAAAAAAAAAAACACTCCTTAGCTCAAATCACTTGAAAGAAAGTAAACCAAAAGGGATTTCACAAAGGCAATGGTAGTAAAGTTACCATTGTATCTGATGATCACTGAAGAAGATTCACTTGCTAAAATTGCCTTCTTCAATCTGAAACAAACAATCATGGGAAGACATTTACGACACACAAAAATACTAGGTAAACACCATCAGTTTTACACCATCGAGATCTGTGGAAGAAAAAATCAAGAGAAGGAGATGGAGAGCAAAGAGGAAAAGATACCTGAAGTTGAGCTAGTTACCGATGGCGACGAGTTAAGGAATTTAGGGTTTCGAAGCTTGGCTTGAATCTAGAGCAACCGATCAGCGATCAAGAGACGACGGAGCGTTTGTTTGCGAGGGGTTATTCTGGATTTTTCGGATCTTCGCTACGGGTATTAAGCCCATTAAGGCCCACTATACACCTACAATTGGCCAGTCTGGCATCAAGCTGCATCCATTCTCCTTTCTCTTCAAATAGAGAGATACCATATGATATGACACGAGCTGGTTGAGTATTTGCTTTGTAGATTTTCTTTCGGTGGAGCAATATAATGTTCCCTCATACATTTTGAATTTTTATTGCAGATGTTATCTAGTTTTTCGACCTTTTATTTTGAAAGACAAGCCTATGTGATCTATCAATTTGCAATAGGAAAAATTTGATATATGAATAAATAGTTTAAATAGAAACTTAAATAATTTCAAAATGTACGACACAACATATGTTTCGCATAAAATATTCAAAAAACAAGTATTCAAGTATATGTAATGTATCTCAATAATTACTCTAGACTAGAGTCTCTAGTGTGGGAGTTTGATATAGGTCAAATTTTCCAAAAGACCACTAAAAAAAAAATTTGGTATATACGGAGTAGAGTACCAAAAAGAATAAAAAAGTCAGTCCAAAAGAACATCAAAACAAATTGGAATCGGACAAATACGCTTAAACAAAAGCATGAAAGTATAGAGAAACATAAAGCATTTATACTTTCAACCACAGAATCAAAAGTTCCAGTTATCACTTAAAAGGCCAAAGGATACAGAGAACAAAACTATCTACAAACTCAAATGATTAATCCAATTAGGAGAAGATTTTAACACAAACTAATCAAAATAACATATTTTAGAAAAATTAATATAATGAGGCTGCATAAAGCACACCCACTAGATGCGAATCAAATACAAAGAAGTGAGGAGATACAGGGGAGGACGGAGACCTTCTCCGCGACAACGACCACTTCTCTTCTCCACCGTTGAGTTCTCACTACATGGGCCCCGCAGGTGAGGTCACACGAAGCCCATCAATGAGCATCCCTGGGCCCCTCACTTTAAAATCTTTGGACACTTCTACTTTTGGATGCTTCCTTCTTACTTTTGTTTTAGTTTCCCTCCATAGATCAAGTCGTTAAACAGCTTGATTCCAAAGAATCACCTCATCTATAATTGACGCACACCTTTTCTGCTGCCATTTTAACCCAATTGATATTGAGGAAGGGATGAATGATAACTGTGTTTCTTTCACTTGTATGTATGGTAATTTGAACATGATCCATTTTCAAAGGTTCAGGATTGTCTGCCAATGAAAACTAACATGATCTTAATAGGTGGACCTTTATAATGTAAAAGGTTATGCTTGTCTGACATGTACTTGCTCATTGAGCGTCCAAGTAATACAATTTGTACTTTAATTGTAGTAATAAAACTTTATAACATAATAAAAGCTCACTTTTGTTTCTCATCAGCTTCATATATACAAATTTGAACATTATATCCTACACTAACAACATTATATAAATCAATATGCAATCTTCATCTTGAATATATGTGCCTTTTATGTTACAATAAGGATAGTTTTGTTATTGAGGTACAGAATTGAGAATTAATTTGTTGTTTTCTCGCCGTTGAATTCAGGCCATGTTATCAACTTAATACACTAGATAACTATTTAAGTCAGCATCAAAGACTAAGTAAAAATATAGGCCATGTTATATCAACTTAGAAATGGGACCCTCCCCCCCCCCCCCCCCCCCCCCCCAAAAAAAAAAAACCAAAGATAGAAATGGTTATGGGCGCAAATGGTCGATTATATCGTGAGCCTTTAGTGCACATGGAATCGTGAACCGTACAATCAAAGGGGGACACATCCAAGTATCCAATCCACTTGAAACTTTTTTTTTTTTGGTAAAAAAAAAATGTTTTCACGTCTTTGCCGGAAACCCAAACAATGTAAATAATTCCTCCCACCGTGAATTGAATCCAAGTGGCGGTAGTTACAGCCGCAACCCCTTTAACCTACTTGAAACTTATTTAACTACTATTCATTTTGTTTTCTTAAACAATTTGTATGTTTTTGTCCACACGCACCAATGATATACTAATAAGTAAATAATTTACGTTGGATTAAATTAAAGCGAAACTACAATGTGTGCAGCTTATGTTTTGGTAGCACGTGTGATTCGTAGAGAAATACAGACCGTGTACGATATTTGGTTACTGCCGTCCACTTACAACTCCGTGAGCTTCATCAACCAAAATGTAGTGTCCCGTCTGTCATTAAATTTTAATTTAGGTTAGCTTTGTCCTTCCTCTTTTAAGCTCAATCTAAACCAACAACTAATTGTATAATGCATCTGTTTTTTTTTGTCATTTTTGATTCCACAAATGTTTGTACAAATTAAAGAATAAATGATATTCCAGGAACTTTCAGTAAATCATATGCTGAGAAATCCAAATTTGTTTTAAAGAGAGGAGAAAATTAAAAGCCTAACAAACGGAGCAGAGAATGTGCACGCTAAAATCATAGATGAAAAGTCAAATTTAAAAACATTTTGGTACACAACTTGGAGAAAGAAGCTTATACCAACCAAAAAAAAATCTTGGAGAGAAAAAAAAAAAACTAATTAATTAACAAAAATAATCAAATTGTCGACAGAAAAATAATAGTACTATTAATCAAACTTCACGTGATGAAAAAACTAATAGACGGCTGAGATTGTTTTATACTTGACCTTTCTCCATTAAATAATCTCACGAGTGACCAGTGTATATAAAGGCACCGTCCTCTTCACTTGTCATACACAGCTCATAAACCCTTAAGAAGATGCTTTTACGAAGCGCTTCGACTCCACTTCTCAACTCGTTAGTCCATGCCTCGAGCCCAAGGGAATCTCCAAGCGAAGCCGAATCCGTTCATCAGATCCAATGGCCCACCAGATCACTGATGCTCTCGTCCTCTTCCTCTTGCTGCTACAGCCCGATGTCCGTTCACTCCAGCGAAGAATCCGCGAGGAGGATGAAACGGACGGCGTCGGAGAGCGATCTACGTCATCTGACGTCGACGACGAAGCCGCCGGTGAGTAAGTTCCTCAGCGGCGGTGGTGCTCTGATGGAGGACGTGGAGGAAGGAATCGGCTTCGGGCTTATACGCACGTCTTCTATCGATGGATTGAGCTGGTGTTTGGAGGATGATACTGAGGTTAGCGGCGGTTGCGGTGGTGGAAATGGGATTATCCACGGCGGAGGAAAGGGTGACAGATCGGATGGAGATGATAGCAGCACAGATGTTCACTATCGTAAGATGATTGAAGCTAATCCGGGAAACGGGATATTTCTCAGCAATTACGCTAAGTTCTTGAAAGAGGTAACGATTTGGTTTTGTTATAGATCTGAAAGTGATTTATGAAGCATCAAACTGAGTGTATTTGATTTGAAAACAGGTTCGTAAAGATTACTTGAGAGCAGAGGAGTATTGCGGGAGAGCGATTCTGACGAATCCTAACGATGGGAATGTTCTCGCAATGTACGCTGAATTGGTGTGGACTATCCATAAGGATTCATCTCGTGCTGAGTCTTACTTTGTTCGAGCTGTTGCAGCTGCTCCTGATGACTGGTGAGAACTCGCCTAAGCTCTCTCTTCTTTGGTGATTTTGTGGTGGCTCTTGTGTGCTTATTTGTAACTACTTATTGTTCTGTGCAGTTATGTCCAAGCTTCGTATGCGCGGTTTCTTTGGGATGCGGATGAGGAAGAAGAAGAAGAGGAGACACATGAAGAAGAGCTTGAGCCTCAGACTTCTCGAATGAGTTTCTACACTGGTACTTCTCCAGTTACGGCCATGTCTTAACTCCTGTGGTCGCGGCATCTTCATCCAGTTTATGTTTTATAGGTTTAGATGAACGTGTTACGTCTATGATCTATCTAACCCTTTTGTTTTAATGTAAATTCGTTATTGTTTGCCTTTCCTTTCATGGGTGTTTCTATTCTTCAGTGCTAGAATTTGCATCAGTTGTACTTGTACCACGTGAAGAAAAATAAAGATTATGGAATAAAAGTTTTGCTTTTGATGGGTGTTAACTAGATTGTTGCTGTGTGGATCTATTTCTAAAAATTTTTTTTTTTTTTTGGTCAAACTAAAAATTTTCTTTAATAACTGAGTTTCAGACACGAGCAAGAGTATCTGTTTTATGAATCTGACCGGTCTAGAATACTTATCACAATGGGGAATAACTATGAAGATGACTGGTAGTTTATTATCCTTCTGGTACAGGAACCATTTTGGTGTCATGATCATAATTCATAAGGATGTTCATGAGGTTTAACCACTGGTGAGGCTGAGAATGGTCGTCAGGAGTGCGAATTAGGTCTTTCCCTATTATCGAATCTGGACAATAAATCATGTATTGTAGACCTTTGAGTCTCCTTGTAGCTGGCCGCTTGATCATGCTTCCAACTATCCATCATGTCACGCATGGTCACAAGGGATGAGACAGGTTTGAAAGTTCAACAAGAGTTTGTGATCTATCTTATTTTCTTAGACTCCAACTAGATTGCTAAACTGTGGAATAGATTTGTCTAGAATAATGCATCATTCTATAGAATTTCAAAAATTATTTACCAATTATTAAAAGAAACTTTTTAAAATTCACATATTCTATTTTTTGAATTAAACTTAAAAGCAAATCATTTATAAAATCTATTCCATCTATCTATATTATTAAAACTAAAATATGTTTAAAATTTGTTTGAAAACATGGATAGCAGTATAAAAACGATTATAATGTTGTTTGGAAACATAGATACCACTATATTAAGAAAAAAGTAACAGATTTCAGTTATTAAAAAATTTGGAAGTCCATTATATCTTGATAAACTATGTATCTGGGTCAACTTTAAAATATATGAAAATGACTAATCTAATTATCTGAAAACATTTTTTATCTAAAATAATCATAAAACAAAATTTAAACTTTATATGCATATTTCAGATAAAATAATAATTCAAAACTGATTTATACCAAAAATTGATTCAAAAATATACATATATTTATAAAATGATTTTTACTAAAATATTTTCCAATAATGGTTATAGAAAAGGTGCTTTCAATATTTATAAGAAAATTATAATACAAAGTCCAATTTCAAACACCAACTTAAATCATGGTTTTTATATTTCACATTAAGTGTTAAAAAAATAATATATATGATTATTTATTTGATGGTACTTACAAAATACCATTTATTATATGATTACTTATATGATGGTATGTATAAAAGCAGAAAATATTTTAAATTCCAAAACAACATGAAACAAAACCAAAACAAATAATGAAAAACTAACTATCTCGGCCAGCATTAAAATATACGAAAATGGTTCAATATAATTACCTAACAAATAATGAACTTAAGTTATTAAGAAAAATTAGAAGTTCATTATATTATGAGAAACTATCTATCTAAACTAGCTTTAAAAAATATGAAAATAGCCCAATCTAATTACCTAAAAACATATTTTGTCTTAGATAATCATAAAACAAAAATTTAAACTTTATATACATATTTCAAATCAAAATAATAATTTAAAATTGATTTATATCAAAATTTGGTTCAAAAATATACATATACTCAAAAACTGATTTTTACTAAAATATTTTTCAATAACCATTATAAAAAATGTTTTCAATATATATAAGAAAAATACAATACAAAACTCAATTTCAAACACCAACTTAAATTATGGTTTTTATATTTCACATTATGTTTTAAACATAATATATGTGATTATTTATATGATGGTAACGATGACACATATATGAGAAATAGTAATGACATGAAAAACAAATATCAACTTATTTTTTAAGAGATACATCCTCACCGACGTGCGTATAAAAGTCCAGTTCCATATTAAGGCTGTAACTGGTTATCAATCTTTGGAATATTATGAATAAATGGAATCGAAAAAATGGAACATAGATGAATGGAAACAATGGAAGTTATGGAATAAAAAAAAGTAGAACTTCATTCCAATTATTTCACTTATTCATGAACCTTTTTATCATGAATGTTTTGTAACTATATTCCATTAAATTCCATTCATTCCACAAAGAATCGTTGGAATGAGATTTGTTTTTCATTACATTCAAATAGTAAAATATTTTTGGAATCTATTGGAATAAGTCATTCCATACAATTTCATTCCAAAATTTACAATCTAGTAGCACCCTAAAAAATTTCGTTAATGTAGGGAGTGATTGGAATTCCATCCACTAACAGTTCAGTGTCTACTTCATTTTATTTATCATTCCATTTTTTTTCTGTTTCACGTATAATCATTATTTTTATCCGTTTATTCCTTTTGGGAATACCCAGTTACAACTTTTAATTAATTTCTTTTAGTTCGGTCTAGATATATTTGTTTGTTCTGTGCTTTCTTGGTCATCTCCAACAAGACACCAAAATACTAAATTTGATGTATTTTATCTCCAACAAAATACCAAAATTGACATCATTTTACTAAATTCCGTGTAATGTGAATAGTGTTACATCAAATTTGGTGTAATACTATTCATCATATCAATCTTTAAAATACTTATTTTACTATATTTTATTTAATAATATAGTTCAGTTTTTATTAGTTCAAATTTATAACTAAACATATATATATATATATATATTGTATTATTTTTATTTTTAATTGGTATTACATAATTAAATGATTTTTCATTTATTTTTCAAATAATAAATCCCTAAATGAGTATTATCATTTACGTTATATTGTAGAAAATAAAATATCGTAGAATTTTTATTTTTATGTTTGATAGTATAAATTTTTAATTAGTGTTTTATAAAATGTAGAAAGTAATACTATAAGCTATATTTAGTAGTAAATAATTAAATTTTATGTAATACTATAATATTTATCAAACATTAAAATATCATTTTTATTTTTTATTTTATAATATAGTTAAAATTGTATTACTAACTAATACAAATTTTATTAAAACAAATATATTATTTTGTTATGTGCTTTTCAAAACCAAATTGATGTTATTGTTGAAGATATCCTTAAACTAACAGAGAAAGCGAATCACAGGATGTAGGTATGTGATTTTCCTGGCTAATAGAGAGAGCCGAATATAATGGCGTGTCAGTCCAAACCGGAGAAAGCCAATGCTATATAATGTCATGTCAGCCCAAACTGTGCCTCACTTAAATAGGAAGATAATTAGGGATGGCACCAATTATAATATTATCTCAGCTATGATCAATTAGGGACTAACCTCTAGTTCAGTTTTATCTCAGCTACTCCTACAATCAATTATCTTACTTGTAGTCTATCTCAGCATAACAATCACACTACTTGTAGACTATCTACATCTATAATATTAAACTGAAGTACTTTTTAAAATAATTCTTATTTTACCTTAATATTTACCAACTTGTGCCACTGAATTAATAACTGTTAATTAATATTTTTTTGGATTCTTTTCTGTCCAAACTTACCAAACTTAATTAGTTAACCAAAATCATTAATTATTAGATTATTTTTAACCAAAATTACAATTATTCTCTAACCGAATTATTGTCTAATCATATCTATAACAATAAAATAGACTTTTTTTCTCCTTAGGGGAAAAATGCCACCTGTCCTCCTTTAGATTTATGCTGGACTGTAGTGTTTTACAAATAATTTAATATTGTTTCGTTACTCTTTTATAAGTAGTATATATTGTTGGGCTAAGGCCCTTTTGATTACACAACGCCTCAACATCCTCTTTGCGTTTATGTTCGAGTACGGCCACCGTCTTTGAACAATGTCACAGTAACGCTTTCTGCTCCACTTTAAACTGATTCAGTAACCGCTGTTGATGATGGCATTCAACGAAGCATCCCACTACTTATTCTTCGATTCACTTTCTCTGCCTTATACATCACTACAATCAATATATATATATACACCCACGGGGAGTCTTCACATGCTTATATCTCGCAATATTCGAAGCTATTCAATTCTCTCAGACATCCACGCAGATAATGGCGAGCTTCTTTTCACTAAATTGAAAGCATCTCGGAGAAAAAAAAACTGTGGTGACAAGGCTCCATTTTTGGGAGGTTCGAAATATCAAGAAAGATGTGAGGAGTTTATGGGTTGATATGGTCTTGCTAGAAGAGAAGGACGATCTGTGGAGCAACAATTTTAGGAGGTATGTAATTTTCTAAAACACAAGGCTTTAATATCGTTGTCATGCTCTTCTCCGACTTACTCTCATGCTTTGCAGTCCTCCAGTTTTAGAAGCTTTTACAAAATTGCAATGCAAAAAACGCTACAAACAATAACTCTAAATGGAGCTGATGAATCTCAAGTTTGTTAGTTTGTCCATTTTTAATTTTACTCCCTTGAACCTAAATTTAAGATAGACAAATCATGTAGCATTAATTTGGTTTATCTCTAATAGTTATAGAGGTTGCGGGTTAGTCAAGTTTCTTACCCTGAAAGAAACTATCATTTCTTTTTCATGGTTTGTGCTGCACATGAACAGGTAAGCCTTATTTCTTCTATGGTGGTGATAGACTGATAGGTGTAAATTTTAGAGATCATGTATGTGTTTGATGGGCTTAATGATTCCAAGGAATACATATATACAAGAAAAGCTATGGTCGTTGCTGGGATCTGATTCTGAAGATCAGGTACTTTCCATTTAAACTTTGAGGTTGTTCATGCTACTTATTATTATTATTATTTTTTGAATGAAAAAACGATATTTTACCAATTTTGCTACTAATTCTTTCGGGTTGTTCATGCTAACGCTAAGGTATGGCTTTGCTTTCCTTTCTTCACTCATATTAACCTCAAAATGAAGGTTACTTAATATTATCTGCTATTGATACCAATAGGGAAATTTTTGCTGTATGACAACATACATGCATGTTTGCAAGAATTCATGTTAGCTAGACGTTAAGCAACACTGTGTTACGAACATGTGTTCTATGGTATTGATGTGAACGTTTGGTCTCCACGTTGTATCATTGATCTAATTAAGCGAGGATCTTTAACTCTATCCGAGATTCAGTTTTCTTCCATTTGTTAGGTATGCTCTTAGTTGAGACTTTTGATCTATTAGATGGAATAAAGAATCATATATATCAAGATGGAGGATTACACTGATAAAAATAAAGAAGACCAGTACATCTCTTTAGCTTTTTGCCAGCTCCATCACCAGGCGAGAGATATTTTTCTTGCAGCTCGCTATTGTTTCACCGTATCTTTGCACGGATATTGCTTTACATGTCAACAATTTTTTTTTTGACAAATATGTCAACAATTGTTTTTTGACAAACATGTCAACAATTTTGAAGAGCTCATTTTCTGCATTAGCAACTAATTTGCCAGACACACCAGTGCCTCAAATAGAGATCCCCCCCCCCCCCCCCCCCCACGTGGCTAGCCTCCCCCTCCACTCATTGCACCAGACTTTTGAAAGAAAGTGTCACTAAGAGTCATAACTCTGTGAAATCCTCCATTTCCACCATACGCAGTACGTGTCGCGTATAACCAAAACAACCAATATTTCAGCTTTGAATCCACAGAAACTTTGATCTCTCAGAGGCATTAGTCATCTTCTTTTACATTACATCAGCTGAGCTTAGCTGAGTTCATCTGTATTAAGGCAGTAAAAAAATTCTTAATGTGTGAACAATATATAACTGATCGAGATCTAATGCCACAACAGAACCCAAGGCTGCGTAGAATGGAAGTTTCGTCCTTTTCTACCTGAACTCTAATCAGATCAAAGAGGCATGGAACATCCTTGGTATCTTCACTTCCTCCTTCCATCTTTGTAGATGATTGGTTCGTTTTTCCTCCTGCACGATACAAATTTTGTAGAAATAATATACATTCTCTATTTGTTAGACAAAATATTTGACAGAAATTTTAAAACTAAAGCATTTTTAAATATAAATAATTGTCTAATACTTGATTTAAAATCAAACAAAAACAATTAAATCATATAAAATATCTGTACCCATGCATAAATCGTATTTCAGCCTCTCAAGATTTGAAATATAGTAGAAATAAAATAATCCATAAATTTGAGTAGGAGATTTACTCTTGGTGCATATATGAATACAGTTAATGTATGCATATAGAAGATTAAAATAATAGTATTTGTAAAATTATGTTCTGTCAAATGGTTTAAGTATAATATGATTCATATATTTTAGTCTCAGTCCTAAATTATTATATCTCTGAAACTGGAGTACATTAAATCTTACATGTATTTGTTGGAAAATGTTCTGTCAAATTACTGAAATAAAATATTTATTCATATTTTTTTGATTAAAAGGTCAAACAATCCATTTACGTAAAAGGCTAAAATATTTTGCACATGTATTCAAAATTTTCTTATTAAAAAATAATCTAAAACAATGAATGCAGAAATTGAAATAAATTTAAATATCTTTATATGTTTGATAGATATTTTTACTAAAACATCGAATCTATTCTATTAAAACAGCAACATGATCTATTGATATAGGTGTAGTCCAACTATTTTAATACAATTATGAAAATCTCTTATTTATCATTTAAGAAAATATTATACAAAGAAAAACACAAATATAAAAAATTATTTTTTTATAAAAAAATGTAAAATAAAAAATATATCCGTCCTTTTAGTTTTAAAACTACTAAAAATATATTATTGTACACAAATCCGGCGCGTAGCGCCGGCAAACCCCTAGTTTGGCAATAAATAAAAAATTATTTGAAATATAACTACAAACGTTAAATGTATATTATTATTTTATTTCACATACAAAATATAGACTTTAAATATTTTTGTTAAAAAATATAAAGTTATTTTAAATATATGTTAAACAGTTTGATGATTAATTTAAGGGATAATTTGCAAAATACCCTATTTAGGATTTGAAATTTGAAAAATACACTGCCTTTAATTTTTTTTTGAAAACTACGCTTTCTTTAATGTGAATTTACTTTTTCACCCCAATTTGATATTTCAATAATTAATATATAAATTCGAAATTAATAAAAAAATATTCTACTATTTATGTTTAAGATAAATGTGTGCTTAAAGATAAATATGTTACAATAAAAAGATATATAAAATAAATAAACTATGATTTGTGTTGACTTTATTATGAAGTTTATATAGATTTAAATTTAATTTGTTAACTTTATATAAACACAAGTCACGTTCCATTATATACAAAATTTTCATTCTTCAAGTTATCATCTACTGAGACCAAGTAAGTTATAATATGATGTATTCACATATGTGTTTTTTTTACTTTGTATTCACAAGTCACGTTGTATAATATCATTCATTGCTTTGGCTTGTTATTCTTCTTTTCAACGTGACATGAAAACCATTAACTCAGATAGAATTAATTTGCTTGTAATCTTAAATTATGAGAATCTTGGTCCATTTAAAAGGGAATTGTTGATTCTTGTCTTTAAATAAAAACCATTAACTCAGATCGAAATATCTGTTTTATCAGGTTAATCGAACTCAAAAGATTATGATACCAATTTACAAATTTGTTTAAATTTATGTTGTTTATAAAGAGATGGAGTACAAGGTTCGAAAAGAAAATAATGGAAAAAGAAAGGCAGAGAAAGACCAAGCACATAATAACAGTTTAAAGTCACAGAAAAATGGTGTTGCTTGCATTGAAGTCTTATCGAAAAATTACTTTCATGTGTACATTAAAGAGTTGGAAGAAAGTCTGAACAACGGATTCACGAAGCTGAGTTCTGAAATTTAAAGCATAAGAGCTAAGTTAAATCTTCTTGACAAAAATTTCGAAAGTTTACAAAAGGTGAGAAAAGTTATTATCTTTGAAAGATTATTATTGTGAAGTTATGGTAATTCAATTTTTTTTTTTTGCAGGCAATGAAGAAAGATCCAAAGATCACTTTCAATACAACAGAGTCTACAGATTCCTCGAGATATCGAGCGTAACACCATCAAAGACAAATGATGAAAAAACAATGAAGAAAAGAGATAAGAAAATAAAGAAGTATGGTATGTTAGTGAATACTAGTAAAGGAAAAGGAAGCAAGTTGTGAAACCATATGATCCGTTTGCTGTAGTGGAGATCATGTTAAAGCTGCATGGTTAGATTCATGGATGAAGATAGACAGTTTCATAGAATCCAATTTCCTATCATTGTTCACAAAAGCAAGAGGCATGTCCTTAGGCATTTCTCGAAGCATTGATTCTGGTAGTGCGTAGCTAAGTTCTAACTCATTACCCAACCTATCTATACCGAAATCTTCATGAACCATCTGAACCATATCCTCAAACTTTAAACCTTCCTTAATGGTAATTAATTTACCTCCTGCTCTTGTATTCACCATGAATTTCCATGATTCTTTATTCACCATCTTCCACTCTCCTAAAACTCCAGCCAAATGCAACATGATTTTGCTAAAAGACAAAAAAAGCAGACTATTCATCAACAAACCTCTTGAGGTGAGAGGAAAAATCTGTAAAACTAGAGTGAAAAGAAAAAAAATCGGAAATGGAGAGGATACGGGAAGAAGACGCGTCTTGCGTTTTTTTTTCTCAAAATAATAAAAAAATTTAAAATATATTAAAAAGATATGGGAAATATATAGTGTAATATTAAAAGATTTTATGCATATTCTCTAACGGTTTTTCCTTTCTTAAAACAATTTTTTAAAAAAATATAATAAGAATTCAGAAATATTAAGATTGGGCAATTTGGTAAATTTATATATAAATAAGTGTACTTTTCCAAAAGCTTAAACAAGGGTGTATTTTTCAAATAATAATCTTATTGAAATGCATTTATCCAAATTTTCCCTTAATTTAATTCACATATATATTTGAATTATAAAAAACAACAAATAAATTTTAATTTAATATTTTCTTCAAAAATAAAAATAGAAGTATAATTTATTTAGAATATAAAAAACTTAGTGACATATCTATCTATCTTACTAAAACATAAATACATTTTATTCTGGAAAGATATTCTATCCTTAAATATAATAATTGGTGTTTTAATTTATAAATAAATATATCAAACATGGTTACTATAATTAAAATATTAATTGACGAATATGTTACATAACATATCGTTTTGATTGGTATTATATCTAACCGCAATATGAGCAATCAAAAAATTATAGACAATTAAAAATTGTCTATTTATCATAAGCTTATATGTTATAAATTGGACAAACATATATACTGACACATGTTTGTATAACTATTACATTAATTTCATATGTCTATTCTACTAAACAAATATTCGTGTGGATGAACGAGTCCGTTAGTGTTTAGGGTCGCGTCTAAGTTTTAATTAGAGATTCGGGTCGCGGGAAGTTTTATTTGTGGAAATGGGCCGCCTATGTGAGAGAGTAAAATCGATGGCCATTTTGGCCTTTTGACCCAGCAACTTCTTTGTTTTGACCCATGAAACTATGGCAGCGACCCATAGGAAATGACCCAAAAACTTAACGACCCACTCGACTTTCATGGTTTCTCACGTGCGAGCGGCCGGCTGAAGCTTTTTTCTTTTTTTCTCTGGTGACCGGTTGAGCAGGTGACCTGTTACACAACGAGCTTAGTCTACTTTCCCGCCAGTTTCAGATATTTGTGATAATATTATTAAACTAATTTTTGGGTCTTATTAGTTAATGGTAAGATTAACTTAGAACTGGTGGACAACAAAAAAAAAGAACCCTAATAGCAGAAGATATATTGGTTCTCTGAAGCGGTGGAGGTGCATCCACCGTAACTGAAAACGATGGAAACAATTATCGGGTGCCGGAGCGGCGGGTCAAGCAGTGATGGGAAAGGGAAGGAAATTAGTACGACGACCGGCGAGGGTACAATATTCTTTTATCATAAATTTGGGTTTCCTCTGTTTGCAATTACTCTAACGGTAACTTTTTCTTGGACTGTAGGTGGCTGTAATTCTTGCATTGTCGTTATGGTTGGGAGGTGGATAATGTATGACACCGGCGCTTGGGATTTCAAGATAGATAATGATAGAATGGGTAGAGCAATCGATTTATCCAAAATTAGAGGTGTTGAGGGGTTAAAAGGTAGTATCTTTGCTGAGTATGGGCTATTGGGACGGGAAGTCTCTGTGGAAATGCGATACTGGCTTAATGATGGAGAGAGTGATATGGTGGGTACAGGGGCTGCTCCAGGTGAGATAGTAACGGACACAGATTTAAGGATTTTCAAGGCTTTACACCGTGGAGACAAGTCTGTCAATCTCTTCGTCACATTCAGAGAGCGTGTTGCAGGAGAAATGATATTTCTTAGGTCCGAAAGAGCAATAATGTCGCCAATGAATGCACCTTTGGGAGCTCCAGAGCAAGATGACGTTGATTGGGTGCAAGAAGTTGAAGCAATTGAAGCACTTTACAAAAGCAAATCTCTGTCTGGTGGGGCTAATACTGAATCGCAGTCTGGTGGGGCTAATCCTGAATCTCAGTCTGGTGGGGCTAATCCTGAATCTCAGTCTGGTGGGGCTAATCCTGAATCGCAGTTCCGACCTAATAAAGAGAGTTGCGAACAGGAGAAGGATAACATGTGTGGGAATGAAGTTGGAGTAGTGAATGGAGGGAATAATGAAGGCGCCAAAAATGGATTGAATAAGGAAGGTAATTTACCTCAACAAATGTGTAGTGAAGAAGAGACGGGAAGGCCATGTCTTGAGAAGGCAATGGACAAAAGTGAAGCTGAGGTAGTAGGAACCTCTGGAGCTATGGAGGTGGACGGTGGAGCAAGCAGGGAAGATGTTATGTCAGAAGACGAAGGAGATGATTACGATTACGACTACAATCAGTGGGATGATTACATTCGGGACGTTTGTGGTTATAAGGACGACGATGATGATTTTGAAGAGGGGCCAAGCACAGGGAAACATGGTGGACAGTTTGGTGGTAATGGTATTAGGCGTTCTGGTGGTATTCGTGGCAGAGGCGTGGGGACTGGAAAGAGAGGGTCTGGGCGGGGTAAACGTTGTAGCTCTGGTGGGCGTAAATCAGACAAAAGCACTTCCAAGCAGACACTTTCAACGGACACTATCGATGTAGGAAACGATTATATATCATCCTCTCGCTGTGGTTTTAGTTCGTACACCCAAGCAACCCATATCGATGAAGGCGATGGTATTGTTCACGTCACGCCAACTAAAACAAAAAAAAGAGACACCAGGGTGACTGAAGATGATGATACTCCTGTCTCGAAGAGGACACACACTGAGGGTGTAGAACCGGTTGATAGTGGTGATGTAGTTCTGGATACTCCTCCGAAGAAATTTAACAGGCACAACCGTGAGATTGAAGATGACGACGATGTGTTTACTGATCCTCCTGGCGCCGCAACTACACAAACTAAGGGTGGCGATGCGAAGGTGTGTACTTTTAAGCTGCGGCATTGTAAACGCCGAATCACGGCGAAATGCTACGATGCGGAATGTAAGTGGAGGGTATTGGCGGTGCAACTCGGTGAGTCACCAACTTATCTTGTTAGAAAGTCCATTCTTACACATACATGCGTATCAGATCTTCGAGGAAAGTACAGAAAACATGGTACTGCAAAAGTGCTTGCAGCTCTGTTGCGGTCAAAATACGAGAGACTCTACTTTGGACCGCGTGCTATGGAACTCCCTGAAATATTGCGAACGGAATTCAACTACACATGCTCATACTGGAAAGGTTGGAGAGCAAAGGAACTAGCGATTGCGTCCGCGCAAGGAACAGAGGAGACATCTTACAAGATGCTACCACAGTACTTCCATGTTCTGAAGGTTGCAAACCCTGGAACGATAACTGATATCAAAACCGAACTCGATATAGAAGGAAAAACAAGGTTCAAGTATGCATTCATGTCCCTGAAAGCATGCATTGATGGGTGGAAGCACCTGCGTAAGGTCATCGTGGTGGACGGGACGCACATGTTTGGCAAGTACAAAGGTTGTTTGCTAACTGCCAGCGGACAAGATGCTAACAGCCGCGTATTCCCCATTGCTTTCGCTGTAGTGGAAAGCGAGAACAAAGAATCTTGGTCCTGGTTTTTCGAGAGGCTATCTACTATTGTAGAAGATGGGTGTGATTTAAGTATGATATCAGATAGATGTGCAGCAATTTTTGCAGCCAAAGAGAAATGGTACCCGCGTGCACACCATGGAATTTGTCTTGTACACCTTCAACGTAATGTGGTTGAGAAGTATAAGGGTAAACAACAGAAGGCTATGGTTGGCAGAGCCGGAGAGTCGTTCAAAGTGTCAGAGTTTAATGAGATCATGGAGCTTATTAAACTTACGGATTGGCAATGTTGGGATTATTTGGAGAAAATCGATAAGAAGTTATGGACGCGTTCACATTTCAAAGGAGACAGGTTCAACATGATGACTTCTAACGCTGCTGAATCGTTGAACAAGGCTCTTTTGCCAGCTCGTGATAGTCCTATAATGGCATTGTTTGAATTCATTCGGCGGAAGTTGTGTACATGGTTTGAGACCAGGAGATGCGATATCAGTAAGATGAAGGGGAATATTCCTGATAAAATTGAAGAAATTCTGGTGGAACAGCTAGTGCTGTCACCGGGCCTTCTTGTTTTGCCATGTTCCACATGGAAATTTGAAGTTTCGCACAAGGCAACTGGCTTCAGTTCCACCGTTGATCTGGAAAACCGGACCTACACTTGCCTCGAATTCCAGATGCTTGGATTGCCTTGCCGACACGCCATTGCTGCTGCTTCTTCTCGTAATATGGAGTACAACATGTATGTTAGTAAACATCATCTCAAAGAAACATGGGCAGCCGCTGTTGAGGGTATCATACTTCCGGTTCAGGATCCAAAGGATATTGAAGTGCCAGCAGAAATACTAAAGGTTGATCTTTGTCCACCCATGACCAAAAGAACGAAGGGAAGGCCAGGAATCAAACGCAAACTATCGGCCGGAGAGGTTCCGGTAAGACTGCAACTTCGACTTTAACAAATAAATCAGTGCCCCATAGTACATGTTCCAATTAATATATACTTTGTCGTTTACAGCAGGGGGCGAGTAAAAAGAAAAAACCGAACAAGTGCTCCAATTGTTTTAAGGAGGGTCACAAGAAGAGTACTTGCAAGAAACCGAAGCCATGATCGGTAGGGTGCATTTTTTGGGAGCAACGTCGTTCATCTTTTCGAATACCGAAATCTTTGTTTTTTGGTAACCACAACGTAGCTGTTTTTGGATACATTTGATATGGTGTACGTCATAATCTACCAGGTGCACATGATTACTTGTAAGGTGTACATGATACTTGATTAATGCGTACACCAGGATGAGCGTACTTAATACATTATGGTTTTCATATCCGTTAATATTTGTGATAACATATTAGCTGTTTTTGGATACATTTGATATGGTGTACGTCATAATCTTCCAGGTGCACATGATTACATGTAAGGTGTACATGATACTTGATTAATGCGTACACCAGGATGAGCGTACTTAATACATTATGGTTTTCATATCCTTTAATATTTGTGATAACATATTAGCTGTTTTTGGATACATTTGATATGGTGTACGTCATAATCTTCCAGGTGCACATGATTGCCTGTAAGGTGTACATGATACTTGATTAAAGTGAAGAAATCAAACCTTCTAGAGAACTCTTGAATCTAAATATGTATGCTGTTGCATACAGCTAACCAAATATATAGGGTGAAGATAATCAGCGACCACAATTTAAAAATGGGAAATGCCATGGAAGATGAGGAGGCCAACCTTTTCACAATTCTGTCACTGCTCAGTACGCACCAGCGGTAGAGTCAGAGGTAGTTTGAAATTTTGTTTTTTCTATTCGCTGTACACCCAAGTTTCGCATCCAACTAACTGATCTCATGCAGCACCGTCAAAACGAGGAGTATGTCAAATATCGGACGCTTGGGCCTTTAGAAGATCCTACATATAAGGTATTCGTAATGTCTTAGCCGGTGTACACTTGGAATCCGAAATTAATCGTTTGCGTGCAGGAAACGATTGTACCCGATGGCAGGACGATCTCATCTGGAGAAGTGATCGCCGATCAGGTATTGTGGCTGGTTGTAGTTAAACAGAAATATAAAATATTTTAAATAATAACAGAAATATTATAAATTTAAAAGAGTTCAAAATAAAAAAGAAATACATTGAAATACAAAATATTTATTAATTATTAAAAGAGTGGGAGGTTGCTAGTCGGTGTCGGAGTCGGAGTCGGTGTCGGTGTCGGAGTCGGACTCGGAGTCGTTGCCGGAGCAGACTGGGTAGCTGTCCACTGGGTTGCAGTCGGAGTCGGTGTCGTTGTCGGAAGCGTCGTCTTTTTCGACGTCCGTCTCCATGTCCATCCACTTCCAGTAGTCACGCTCTGAACCCTCCTCCTCTGTCGCTGCTTCGCTGTCATAACCGTAACCCTCATCCTCCGGGTCACCTTTTGTCACCGACTTGCGTCCCCGTTTGCTACTGCGGTGATCGGGGCTTGTGCGGCGGCGTTTGCGAGGGCTGGAAGGAGGTGTTTCCTTCAAACCCTCCTCAACCTCCTCTGCCTCCTCGAACAGGGCGTCGAGGGTGGCAAACTCCTCCTTTTTCAGACCCTGGCGGATCTCTTCCTTCAGCCTGGCCTTGGCCAACGCTATCAACTCCTCCTCGGGACGGTTGGCGACCGCAGGCAAACTGTAGAAGAATCGCCTGTATTTTTTCACCGACATTTTACCCTGGCTAATATCGTACACCATTTTTGGTAATGAGAAAGTATGCAGAAAAGGAAGTTTGCTGAGAAAGGTGTTTGCAGAGAATGTGTGTAGAATGATATTAAATGACAACGGAGTACTATATATTTAATTATTTTTTTGGAAACAGAAGCGGCATTCCATTACTACTCCTTGGTTGAAACCATGCGAATTTAATGGTTGCGACTCCTCGGTAGAATTAAATCTCCGACTGATTGGACCATGCGGAATAAAGTTGGAAACTTTCTTGTCGTAGGCAGAGTTTACTTAAATTTATTTTCGCATTAAATCCATAAGTGTACGCGTGTTCGTACACCAACGAAGAAAGAGATGAGAATACCTTAAGTTCATACATTAATTAGTATAAATATGTATAAAAAGATGTCTTCTCCGTGTCAGAAGGTAGCCTTAATTTCAAACTACATTATGAAGCTTACGTTACCGAGTGGGTATAATGATGACTTTCGTACACCTTAAAAGAGAGATGAGTAAATATTAGGGATTTCTAAATATTATGTGTTGCATTTATGAATTCAAATGGGTTTCTTTGTTTTTTAATCTATTATGGATAGGCCCATTATGAGAAAAACAGTTCAAAATGGGTTTGTTTGTTTTTTAATCTACTTT
The DNA here is from genome assembly GCA_018703725.1 of Brassica juncea. Taxonomy (NCBI): domain Eukaryota; kingdom Viridiplantae; phylum Streptophyta; class Magnoliopsida; order Brassicales; family Brassicaceae; genus Brassica; species Brassica juncea. The sequence continues at coordinate 52,968,523 of CM031936.1, read as the reverse complement.
TCTGTGCTTAATCTAATTTGTGCTTATAAAAGAAAAGCGTACACCAAGAATGAGCGTAATCTTTACGGTGTACGTCATAAGCTTACATTACCGAGTGGGTATAATGATGACTTACGTTACCGAAGACACTCTTTCATTGCAACTGTTGGGTTTATCTTTCCTTTTAAAAGAGATTGCTTGTTCATTGCGAAATACACTCTTTTCGTTCAGTACGCGAAAAATCCGTCCCACAATGCTAGAATTCCCTATATTAAGCCTCCCACAAGAGATTCAAGTGTCAGTAGTGGAACGCGTCGCAGCCAATTCTTTTGTAGATTTTTACAGAGTCCGCGCTACTTGCAAATCCTTGTGTGCGTTGTCATATGGAGTTGGGGTGTATGCGTCTGTCGAAATGTTCAAACACCCTTTTCATCCGGGTTTTGAAGACAGATTGTTGAGAAGATGCTACGACGCGGGGAACCCAAGTACATTTTACATCAAGGGTGTAGAGTATTTCTACAGACTCGATCGCCAGGAAGAGGGATTAGCTTTGTTAAAGTCAGCCGCAGATGCAGGGTACGAGAGAGCTCTGTATACGTATGCAATGACTGCAAATATTTTAACTGGCCGGGAGGAGTTATTTTCACTCTTCTCACGACAATCCGTTGGTCAAATAGGAATGGTTGCTAGATCATCGCACCGGGGGTGGAATTTGGACCATAACGCCTGGTTCATCACAAAGAGGGAGGAATTCATATCAGCGGTCGTCCCAATGTTCCGCAGTTGCCCGTGTTCTCCTATTTTGGACCAGGATTGGGATCTATTGGGCATTGAGCAGAGCAAGGCGGAAGACATGTGTAACATATGTTTTTGGTTAATAGAGGTCAGTATTTTTCTACGAGACTTCAGGCCGACCACCGGGTTTCCATCCTTCGATGCGTGGTAGTTGGATGTTTGTGAGGTGTACAACGGAAAGTATTCCTAATACTCCGATATATAAGCGTAATAGTTATTTTCTGCATCACTTCGTTGCGGTGTACAACCAAAAATATATGGTCCACGTGTTACAGATACTGATAAATTTTTATTGTAATACATTTTGTTCGTACACCATTGTGTAATCCGATAATTTCTTAATAAAAACTGTTTTCCTAATTACAGTGCTTAATACCTAATACAAAAGACATAGGTTCCTAATACAGTACTACATCACACTTGTAATACATTATTATAGTACACCATGGTGTAATCCGATAAGTTCAAAATACAGTGCGTAATACCGAATACAAAAGACAGAGTTTCCTAATACTTGAGGTTAAATATTACATATAGTACCTAAAATCGAATATAAGACATAGAGTTGCATAGACTAATATAGTTAACCGCTTTCCGAATTGATACGGCCTCTTCTCCCCCTGCGAATTGAAAGATCTGCCTCAACGCCATACATCCTATGTGGTTCACCAATAAGAGGTTCATCAACTGGAAGAGCCAGAATCTCCCTCTGTAGAATGAGTGTTTGATAGATAAAGTTGGGGAGAACTATTTTCTTGTCGGCTTCAGGTGTACGACACATTTCAATGACCTGGTCGTAAACCAACACACCAAAGTCTATGGGCATGTTTTTTACAAACGCAAAGAGAAAACGCAGCCTATTCTTGATCATTGCATCAACATGAAAACCAGGAAGCCAGTTAAGCTCACAGATTTTGTAGAGGCAGAGATACTGCGGTAATAGGTGCGTTAGTGAGAATGTTTCGCACCGAGAGGAGCGACCAGCGGTTAAGAACGAAATGGCTTGCGATAGATCGACATCCACCCAGCTGCGCGACTGTACCGTTAAAGGAGTCATAAAGAGTTGATTGATGACGACGGGGTCGAAATCGAAACGGCGTCCCCTTATATAAACGCCGTCTTCGGCATTATTTAAGTTCGAGATACATTCCCTAACTACTCGTGGGCAGAAAGGCCGAACATGCAATACAGTGTACATCCATTCACGATTATCGATTATTGTGCGCGCTTCAGCAAAAGCCGGATCATCTAACGCTAACATTCCCTGAACTAAAAACCCTCGTATGCATAATTGTTGATACTTACGAAAGCTCTCTTCAGTTACATGCCGCATAGACCATGGGTTTGCCACTGGTGGGCCGGCGACGAAGAACCCCCGAGTTGTCGCAAGGCGAGATTCAAATGTCATAAACTGAGGCTCATCATCCCCATCCTCCGATGAGGAACTTAAAAGGTTAGGACTTGGGCTACGGTATTCACGATTCCGGCGACGATTGGACGCAGATGACGAAGAGGCCATCTTTAAGGTTTTTTTATTTTTATTTTTTTGACTTTAGGACTTGAAAGGTTAGGACTTGGGCGACGGTTTTTTTATTTTTTATTTTTAATCGGAACGAGAAGATAAGGAAGATGGTTAGAGGAAATACAGTTTTCTAGAGGAGAAAGTAGAACTCGAGCACTCAACCATCACGTCGGTCATTCAACACAATTAATGAGAAATGGTTCGAGAAGTCGCCACACAAGCATTATTTTACTGGACTTTGGGCCTAATATGTTAAAATCAATTAAATTAGGCCCATAATGGTATATTTAATCGCGGTTTATTTAAAACACAACCGGTGTACAAATTCAAAATTCTCTTCTGTATCCAGCGAAGTAAATAATATATAGCCGTTGGGAAATACAATTACAAAGTAGCCGTTGGGAAATACAATTATATGTCATATTGTTGATTTCGTCGACTTCCATAAATAAAATATTATGCCCATTTAAATCTCCATAAAATATAATGGAATGCATGTACAACACATATTTATAAGAGTACCATTACGTTTAGCCTATATTATTAGAATACCTTCTATAAGGTGGACAAATTATTTTGGTATTTATGTCCGTATGGTTGTTGGTGTGCCTTTAGTTTTATAAGTTTGTCTAATATTAATTATCATCAAGCCAACCATATGCATGTTGTGTTTCACACTTTTTGAGTAAGGTGTACGGACTTTTCGGAATGCAACTTCTACCCAATCGTCGCAACTGTTACCCCCTATAAATATAAACCAACCCACAATTGTCTTGTTAAGATTTTGCCCACAAAAATGCCAGAATTCCCGATATTAATGCTTCCCAGAGAGGTCCAGGCTTTGGTAGTTCAGCGTGTGGCACACAACTCTTTTCAAGACTTTTATAGACTCCGTGTGTCCTGCAAGGCGATGCGAGCATTGGCAGATGAGGATATGGTCTATGCTTCTTTTGATTTGTTTAAGCATCCTTCGTACTTCAGGGTCCGAAGTAGTTTGTTGCGAAGATGCTTTAGGGAGGGAAATCCAAGTACTCTATACATTAAGGGTGCTGAGTATTTTTTCAGGCACGAGCGTCACGAAGAGGGACTTGCGCTTATTAAGAGCGCGGCTGATGCAGGATACGAGCGAGCGTTGTATACCTATGCAATGACAAGGAAGCTATACTATGACGATGAGGAATACCTGTCTCGATTCACAAGATCATCTCTTGCGGAAATCGGAACGCTGGTACGAACACAACCTTATTGGCCTTGGGAACACTGGCCTGCTTTCGTTAAAAAGAGGGAAGGGTTCATATCAAAATTCATTCCGTTGTTCTACAGTTGCCCATGTTCTCCTTTAAATCACAGGCGTTGGTGTCATTGGGACATTGAGGCCACCAAGGCTGAAGACATGTGTAAGTCATGCTTCTGGATTAAAGAGATGAGTCTTTTTATACGCGACTTCACGCCGTCCACCGGTTTTATGCACTTTTATCTATGGGAATAAGGGTTGTTTTCCTTAATGTTTTACAATGCATACACTTATACATTTCAGAATATATGAATCTTCTTCGTCGTTGTTTTGTTCTATAATATTACATATATATGTAAAATAACAATATATTTTAAATACAATCACTTCGGTATTTAACTCACAAAGTATGACGCACTAATGCGTACTCTGACATTATTAGGTTTCTTGGTGGGATAATAACTTCGGTATTTAACTCACGCGGTTTCACTAAATACGTCTCTATTTAAGTTGGAAAATACATGATATATCTGAAATACATATTCACGGTAGAAGATAAACAGTGATCAAATAATCTAAAAGTTATGGCAACTCAAGTTCTCCCAACTCTTCCCGACGAAATTGTGTCCAAAATCATTGAGCTCTGCGCAGAGGAGTCAGTATACAACCTAGCCGGTTGGTTGCGGGCTGGAAAACGCGGTTACGCACTCGCACACGAACGTTCTGTCTTAAAGACGTGCGATGTTAGCGAAATGGTCTTGTACGTGACTTGTCAAATACGCGAAGGTGGTAAGTTTCGGGCTTTGCATCTAAAATGTGTCGATGCTGGTAACACACGCGCAATCTTCCACGAAGGTCTCCTAAAGGCACCGACAAGCGAAGGACTTCATGCGAGTATTAAAATCTTGGAACCAAATATCCCAAACCAGGACATGTCCATCTTGGCTGTTGGCATTTTCAATGTTTGTCTTGGGAAAGAGAAGGAAGCCGCCACGATTTTCCGCCAGTTCGCATCCTATCACTACGACCTACAATCCGAGATGATTGTAGAAGTAGGAGAATCCATACAGTGGCATTTGGAACGTTTTGGCGTTCGACCTCAACATCAACAAATATGAGGATACTTTCAAGTTTCCGGATGATTTAATAATTAAGACTCCAAGGTTCTTATATGGCCATGATTACCGACGTGAAGACATTTACGGAGGTTCTTGTCCAAACTGCAGGCTTTTTTGGTTATGCGTCAACATTTCTCAAATTCTTTAAAATAAGAAGTTGGATACGCATCCTAGGGTTCCCTATAAAATTTCCTCTCAGTGGCCAGAAGTGTGCATCTAAAAGACATAGGTGTACGCTGTAAAAGCATCACTATATGGGGTGTACGTTAATGTAAAACAAATTATGTTGTTAGGGTGTACACCTCATACTGAACGAAGCATCGAAACTGCTTGTCTCTATATATGTTGTAAGGGGTGTACACTTTTATCTATGTACATTAATGTACACCTTTCGTATACATCTGTACACCCTGTTCCTTATGATGAAATTTATATATGCCGGATTTATACAATAGGGTAACACACCGTACACATACGTCGTAGGGAAAATACAATAGGGTAACACACCGTACACATACAAACTTAATAATAGACCATGACGAGAAAGAGACATTTCTTTACAGCTTTAGAAAGCCATTGATGATGTCTTCTTCGAATTTTGCATTTTCAGCCCAATCGCTTTGAAACTTCGCGGTGTTCTTCTTCAATTCCATAATAGTCTCCTCTTTTTGCCGAATGTTGTTCCTAGCTTCAAGCAAAGCTCTCTTTTGCCATCCATAAGGGCTTCCCTCGTCGATCCATTGAAAAAAGCGACAATCCAGCGGAGTCTAACAATTAACAAAATGAGATTGTTCCCAAAAAACTAATATATATGAGGCAACCACATTTTAGGAAATACCTTGTATCGTTCACCCATAGAACCTACGAAACGGATTTTCGTCTGTCCAAGATTGAGCCTTCTTAGCCGGCAACCCACAGTCACAAAGCAAAATGCTTTCTTTCGCCTTACCCTTTCCCTTATGCCTCGATCCACGGAAATCCATCTCTCTTTCTCCCATATAATCTCTCCCAAAATCACAGTCTCTCTCTCCCCCTCTTTCTCTATCTCTCGCCCCTTTGAAAGCGATAAAAACCCTAATATAAATTAGATCAAAAAAGGGAAATGATAGCATCAAAATACCCGGGTCGGGTTTATCAGTTTCAAACGGGTCGAATACTCCAGATACATCAATTCTCCTCGTGCCGGCACTTTAAATTCAATTTTTGAATCTGATTGTTTTCGCTCCATTATAAAATTTTCAAAATCTGAAAAATGAGCATTAATTGATTGATGAGACATATCACAACTTTTTGATAAATAGAGCAAGGTCCCCTTTTATATTTCACCATATTTGTTTCCAATTCCATCTCTCGTTCTCTCTAACTCTTTAGAACAAAATGTCTAGAACGTCTGATGATGATAACTACAGCGACTCTGATGGGTCGTCGTATATGAACATGGTACTCGCAGTCGCCCACTATGATCATGGAATTCCGGATAGTTGTCCATGCGGAAACCAGATAACGGTAGAGATCTCTAAAGACGGGGCAGACATTGGGAAGAAATACTTTGTATGCAAGGATTTCAAGGTACGTTGTAAAATCCAACTTCTAATTGTTGCCTTTCATTACATACTTATGCAGACATGCTATTTCCAGGATGACGGCTTGCACAGAAAGAAGGAATGGAACGAGGCAATTGAAGATGAAACCCGGCGTTTAAAGGATAAAGTTGCTGCCAACGAAGCCAAGATTCGTAGCTTTGGTCCACTTGAGTTTCAGGTGGATATGATCAAAAAAGATTCGATCACCAACGACGGTAACATTGCACACCTCAGTTACCAAATCGATGAAATCGAGAAGGTTTTGAAGGAAAACGCTGATGACATTGCACAACTTGGTTATCAGTTCGACAGGATGGACAGAGCTTCGAAGAAAAACGCTGAAGAGATTGCAGACCTGAAGGACATAATTAAGAAACTCTAAAATGTAATAATTCTCCATGTCTCCTGTGTTCAGTTAGGGAAAAGCCTGTTGTACGGTAGTAGTTCTCCGGCTCAGTAATCATAACCCTTGTTTTTATCAGACTAATGTACTGCCAAATCTTATCTAAAAAATGTTTATGTGGTGTGCATCTTTATTACCAGGTGTACCACAAATTATTGTTTTGGTGTGTATCTTTATCAGTCTAATGTACTGCCAAATCTTATCTACAAAATGTTTATTTTGTGTTCATCCTTATCTAAGGTGTACGACAAATTGCCAAAAGACACTTACGTTCCATAATATCTGTTACAATGTAACAGTCTGTTATCCACCAAAGCTTATGGTTTGAAATGGTGTACAGTGATTGTTTCTAGGTGTACGCTATTTTTATAAGCACAAATTAGATCAAGCACAGAAAAAACAGCACACATAATTATAAGAGTACCATTACGTTTAGCCGACGTTCAACGAGAAAAAAGACATAACTAACATAATTTTTAGTTTATTCTTTCACAACCTTAACTTTCCCAACGAATTCTTCATAGCAGTCCATTGCATACTGCTCTCTGAAATTGTCGACATCGTTGTCTGTTATCCGACTCATCTCCTCCGTCCCAAGACCAGCAGCATGCATCTCAATGAACTTAGCAGCACATGGACCACAGTCGCCACCCCTTTGGTTGTGATAAATACCCTCAGCGCGTATCCATGAGTAACATCGCATCCCATCTTTCACCTGATATGAACAAAAGCCAGCATACTTCTCTAATATATACGGCAGCGACTGGATCAGTGGACGCAAGTATTCATCGACCTCCTCGTCGCTGTTGTGAGGCACGAAGGAATCATATATCATCACTTGAGAGTCCTTCAGATCAATGCGTAGCCCAACCCAATGGTCTCCACCCCAATTCATCGTGCATAGACGGTATAGACATCGCGACCAAGTTCCAACTTCATTGATTGCCATCTCCTCTTCCCTGTCACATACTTTGGTATGTTTGGCCCCCATTCGAACTTCAGCTTATCATTGGCAGCTTCAAACTCAGACCAGTATGACAGAATGGTTTTAGTAAAGTACTGATCGAAAATGACAATCCCGTCCTTGTGAAGATGTTTCCCCCGACGCCTCCACAACATATTCATTAGGACATGCATGTGCTGTGCAACGAAGATATGAAAAAACAATTACTTGCAACGCTCTATACGTAAAATTGGATAAACATAAACGATGGTGTGCAGCTATTTCACATTATTGTAAGCACGTCAACAAAAAGCAGGGAGATTATTACCTCGTCGGTCAACCATTTCTGAGGCTCAGCCATGTCAAGAAAGAACCGATTGTCGACAGAGTGACCGGTATTGATCTGGAAAGTCCTGCAAAATCAACCCCACGAAAAGAACTTATGCACGGGTGTATATATATAACCTAAAGGCGAGATAGGACACTTACGAATCGGTGTTTTCAGACAAAACTGTTCTGAACTCCTCAAACACAGCAGAGTCCGTCTCCTCCATCGGCTTATACTCAACCTTTTTCGCGCTATCAAACAACTTTTTCAACCTAGGATCGGCTTCGTACACTCCCGTCAGCTTCCTGGATCTCTTGTGCTGCCTTTTACCAGCACCGAACTTGGAGTCCTCTTCCGGCTCAGACAGCTGATCCTCTCTGCAACTGTCATATCGCTCGTCGGCATCAACCGGGGCGCCTGTATCGCTAGTCACATCAACAATAGGAGAACCGCTTTTCTGAATGTTCTCTCCAGACACTGGGGATGCTATGTTTTCTTCTGTCCCCGGCCCTAGAGGATCGAGATCACGTTCATGCCTGTTTTTCTCCTGCTGACTATAGTCCACATCAGTCGGCGTAACCGCTTTCTGGACGCGAATAGCATTTTAATGTTAAAGAATGCACACCAAGAATCCACCATAACTACAACCACCGACAGTACCTGAACGCCGCTCACTTCTCCGGTGCTGGCATCGGGAACAATCGTTTCCTGCAAACGAAGACGATTAATTTTGGATTCCAGATGTACACCAACTAAGAATCCACCATAACTAGAACCACCGACAATACCTGAACGCCGCTCACTTCTCCGGTGCTGGCATCGGGAACAATCGTTTCCTGCAAACAAAGATGATTAATTTTGGATTCCAGGTGTACACCAACTAAGACATTACGAATACCTTATGTGTAGGATCTTCTAAAGGTTCAATCGTCCGTTCTTTGACAGACTCCTCGTTTTGCCGGTGCTGCATGAGAGCAGTAAGTTGGATGCGAAACTTGGGTGTACAGCGAATAGGGAAAAAAAATTTAAACTACATGTGCCTCTACACTCAAATCAGGTGGTGCGTACTGAGCAGTGACAGATTTATCGTGTCCAAGACGATCACCTTCCTGCAAAAAAATGCGGTTAATCATGGTGTTACAGAAGTGTTCACATATAACAAACCAAAGCAGCTTTCATTATATAATCAGGAGCGGCGACATTTCCACTTCCGGTCGATGTAACCTTCGCTTTGGAGTCGAATTTAGCTCCCCGTGGGGGATGGCATGAACGCACACTTCCGACAGACCTATAACGGTGCGGGTTTGTTTTCTCCCATGCCACTGGGGAGCCGCCCTCCGCGCCATAACGGAAGATAGACGGTACCTGCAATTTGTCACAAAAACAACACAGCAGCCTCAATATTAAATACGTCGTATTAGGGAAATACACCAGCTCAATCTTAAATCACACTGACCTCTGGTGGTAACACATACGACTGGGGCTGAACACATAAAGGATCCCTGTACAGGATGAGGGCAGTAGATGGTCTCTGTGGCTGCTGATCATCCTCCCCAGCGGTGAATTAAAACCGTGCTACATTGAGGTAAAAAAACACAACTATGAACACATTACCTGATCTATCAAATTTCGGCAGGTGGGTGGCGTCAGCGCATGGTCCGGTGGGTTCTTCGTCGGTGTGCAAGGTACCTGGGAGTCATCCGCACACTAACGATTAGCGAAAGTGTACACCAATTAAACACAATGAACCAGTGATTATGAGATAACCTGACGGGGTAGACGGTCCAAAGTTGCTGCAGCGCGACCTTTGGCGGATACTTTTTTTTCAACCCCCCGTCTCTCAACTGCAGCTGTCCTGTCTCCGCCGCCTGCTCGCAGCGAATACGGATGAGTTTTTACAACTGAAGCACTCGCAACCGTTTTTCTCCTCTTCCCACTCTGGTTAGGCCGTGGTTTAAGGCCACTACTCTCAGGGGAGGAAGTCTGTACATGATTATCGTCGCTTGCTTTCCTCTTCCGGCTATTACTGATGATTCTCTCGGGCAAACCCAAATCCCTACGTATGTTTCTCTCCATCTCCTTAATCTTGGTTGAAATCTTCTCGTACTGCGCCGCTAAGAATGCTTGCATCTTCTCATACGTACACCCATTTGAGCAAGGAAAAACCGCTGGCTCACTGTCTTCATCCGATGATATATCTTGAATTTTAACATCCACTGGTTTACGCGGTCGCAAATTACGCCGGTGTACGGGATTGGGTACAGGGTTCTCTTCCACACACTGATCGGCACCGTGTGCGCTGTCCACCTTAGGGCAGAAGGAGGTGTCTCCGCCGGGAAAGTCTTCAACTCCAAACGTTTCTCCACTCAACAGTTTCTGAAGAAGATAAGTAACTTGGGTGTCTTCAACCTCGTCCAACAAAAGCAGGCGTTCCTCCTCCGGCGTGATGGCGAAGGAGATGGTAAACTGCAGCAACAAAAAAAACAAAAAAGGTAGCATAAATTGAGAGACCGCGATGACTACGGTATGAAAATCGTGTTAGCTAACTTACACGCGGATCATTCTCCACGGCCACGACGTCCTGCACAGTAAGAATGGTCAACGGGTTTGCGCAAGCCGCCGGGTCATCCAAGAAAGTTGCGGTGGACAAACCGGCGTGTATCTTTTCCAAGAGCAGAGGAACACACTCAAAAGCGAACAACTGCAGAGCCAGGGGAAAACCATAGGCAGCTGTCGTCTTCTGAGACAGCCGCTGTCGCATCGTCTCAATAGGATTCGGCACTTCTTCCGAGACAGGAGGGGGTAGAAAACGAGGATTTGTCACCATGAAAGACTCTCTACCCCATGGATACGCCAAAAACCTCTCAACATCTAACAGCATTACAACGTACCTCGGAGTCAGTTTAAGACTTTTGTTATTGCAGCAGAGAAGACCATCAACCAAGGCGATCAGCGCCAAAGGAAGGCGTTTCCAATCAGCAAGATGTCGGTTTCTCAACATCTCTCGTACGTCGGGTACTGTTATCGAACCGCGTGCGGTATCAAAAAGGCGATTCCACATCGTGCTGTCTGTAGTTTCACCAGCTTCGGAATCCTCAACATCGAAAGCTCCGCAGTTCAAGCCCGTTACGTCGCGGTATTCATCCAGCGAGAAGCGAATAGGAGTGGTTGCGAAGGTGAACCACAGTTTGTGTAAACGCGTAGTCACAAGCTGTCGGCAGAGGAGGCTACCAATTAGCTTGGCAGAGTTGTGGCAGCGAACGACGGGAAGCTGAAACAGTTTACCAAACTGGGAAGCAAGCAACTTCTGGAGGATGGCAGGGTAATCTTTCAGACTTCCCGCAACCTCACCGATTACGTTTGCTTTTGAATATATGTTCAAACGCAGTTTGCCGGGATATGCACCGGCGGCGAAAAGTCTGGTAGGAAATGCCGAAGAAGATGAACCGATATGGACCTCCTCCGCCTGGTCATCTGATCCAGATTGACTACCATCTGAAGGAGAAGCTACAAAACAGAAATTAACCATCTATAAGGCAAGCAGAATATAAACAAAAGTTCCGACAACAGCAATAGATCTTAGAGGTATCACAAATCAAGCCATTCTCCCACGCCTCGATGTCGACTATGAAGTTCAGAGAAAGAAAGAACCATAGACAGACCTGGAAAACGTTGCGCGTCCGCAGGAGGCAAGGCTTCCGTCGATCGGCTCCGACTCCCGGCTGCAATCTCACTCTGAGATCCCTTCGGAGCTGACTTACCCACCATCGCTCTAAGATAAATGCTAGGACGCACGATGTGGCGATGAGAAAATATCAATCCGAAATCAAAAAGGATTCACCGATTTAGGTCTTCGGGGCAATGAGAACCGGAGAAGAAAGTAAAGATTCTTTTGACTGTAAAGCTGATTATTACCACACAGTCGCTTACCGCCAACTGCAGGTAAGAAGATGGAGTTAATGAGACGCGTGTCTCGGGAAGCGGGACAGTCCACAAAAGCTCGCACGTGAGACAAGGAGTGGCATACTCGTTAATAGTCAAGGGGAGAAGGGAGCTTTTTGTATTTGCCGGACGAGTTTGTATGGGTCGCAAAAAACACCGACCCATCTTTGCAAATAAAACATTCGCGGACCCGAAGTGCAAATATATAACTTCAAAACGACCCAAGTGGCCAATTTTCTCGTGGATGAACAGGTCAAACTCTAGTTTAGATCCACAAGTATATTTTGTAATTGTCACAGTTGGGCGTGGCCTTATTTTAAATCATTAGAATGTTATTAAATTTTAGTAAGTACAGCAACAAAATAATCTTGAGTACATAAATTAACAAATATTAATTATTCACTTCAATAGCTTTTTTTTGACATTATTCACTTCAATAGCTAAATCTAATTAATATTTTGTTGAAATAAATATAATTAGGTGTTTCGTCCGCACATGCGGGCCTAAACATTTCATAGTTACTTATTAATACTTTCATTATTAACTAAAAAAAATAATAATAAATTATATTTATGTTTTCATTTTGAAAGTTTTTTATTTTTTCAAAAATTTTAACACATTTTCTTATATATTTTAATTACCTTTACTTAAGTTAAGTTCTTATTTTCTATTTATTGTTGCTACCTAATAGAAAAGTTCTTTTCCCTTTTAATATTATATTTTTCTAAAATAAAAGTATGTTTTGCTTATTTTTACTTATGTTTTAGTTATGTTTTACTTATTTTTACTTAATTGTCAGTTTACCAATTATTTTATTAAATTTATATTTCTTTCAAAATTTCAAAATATTACTAGCTTTAACCTGTGTATATACCCTAATTGTTGTTTTGACAATGGTAGGGTCCTAGAAAGCAGTTACTATTGATAGCAGAATGGTTCTTGAAAATGTTTACATGATGAACATTGGAAGGAGAGATATTGATCCTTCTCAAGAAGTGCAACGAGAGGGTCTTCTCCATTTTCCTCAACAACGTAACAGCGGAGCTTAAAGCCTATGTAGTTGGCTGGTCCGGTGAGAATGGAATCGCGGTGCACCGCGTGTATGTTGTGGATGCCCCTAATAATAACCATATTTGGCTTAGTCTTCATCCAAACGAGTGCCAAACTTTGTTAATGCCCCTAATACACTATGAACTATCAAACTTTTTAAAATTTACATATTCTATTTTTTTGAATTAAACTTAACAACAAATCATTTATAAAATATATTCCATCTATCGATACTATTAAAACAAAACATTTTTTATCTACTTGAAAATAATATAAGTTGGACAATTACTTTGATTCAACTTCCTATTATTTCTCATACTTAGTTATTATTAAATATATACCATATCTAATTTATTATTTTAATATTTTAAAATAACATATCAAAAAGATATTCTTAAGTATCTTTCTTTTTCAAAAATTGCATTTTAATAATATCTATTAATACCTTTTAATTTCAAATGTCAATATACATATACATTTCTTTCTAATATTTACTTTTATATATTAAAATTCATAATTAATATTAAATACAATATAAAATTATTAATTCACTTTTGATTTGTAGAAAAAGAAATGACATTTCTATAATATTTATACTAAGATAATTTATATTCATAATTAAATTAATACAGCAATTAATAAATATAAAGTAAATTAATCCATTTATTAATTATATTATATTATATTATAAATAATAAAATTAAATAATAACACATATTCGTGATTTCACAACATATTTCAACTTATTAAAACAAAATATTAAAGTAAAGTAAATTAATTAATAAATAATTTCATATTTTAATATACATATTTAAATTAGAATTTTTAAATAATTCAATATATATCAAGTATGATACAGGTTAAATGACATAGTTAATTTATATAATAATAAAATAAAATTTGAACAGTATAAAAAATAGAAAACAAATTTGTATTTTAATTTGAAGCTTTAAATATAAGTAAAATTAATATGGGGCGAGTTATGTAAATGAATTATCTTAATAACTAATATTTTATTAAAATAAATATATTATTTTGTTATGTGTTTTTAATATTTAATAGTTTGTAATATTTACTATAGCTAATATTTTATATAAAATACATAAAAATATAATACTTGACCAAAAAATTTATACATGTAAATAAATTTTATTTTGTTATGTGCTGATATTACTTGTATTACTAACTTGTACTACATCTTTCTTAGACTACAAAAAAATATATATGTAAATAAATTTAATTATAAAATATATTTTTAGATTTTGGATAATTTTTATTATTATTAATTTAAACCACTTCTATTAAAACGAAAAAAATTCATTTTTGGGTAATTTACATATTTTATTCATCAATTTTATAAACGATATTAACCACTTTAACTTTTAAGCTGAGAGCTTAAATACACTTCTAAATAATAAATAATAGTGTAGATAGATATATTAATATGTAATTTTTCTTTTTCAAATTTTTATTCTCACTATGTATATCAAAGGACTAGAACCCATTGACTTGGAAAGTCACAATACTCTACTCTGGATATTCGGTCCCAAAATATAACAAATAAAAGATTTTTTGTTTAAAAGAGTGGTAAAAACTTTGAACGAAGCACTGAAACAAAGAGAGGAGAGAGAGAGAGAGAGAGAGAGAGAGAGAGAGAGAGAGAGAGAGAGAGAGAGAGAGAGAGAGAGAGAGAGAGAGAGAGAGAGAGAGAGAGAGAGACATGGGAGGTGGAGGAAAAGCGACCTTCTCTGCGGCGGCGAGCGATGCGGCAAGAGGTACAGGTGGCAAACTGAAGCGGCAAAGCGCGAGAAGACATACGACGCCGTATTCCCGACCGCCTCAGAACCAAGTACAACAACGGAGGGCGTGGATCTCGAGAATCGTCGATCCTGCTTATCGGGCTATCTCCAGCGGGGCTACGAAACTACTTCCCTACTTCTTCTCCAGTGCTGCTGCTCTTAGAGCTCCAGAAGACGACGAAGATCAACAACATCAAGGTTTTCTAGATTCGTATAAGGCTTGGGAAAATTTCTAATTGATTATTATGCTAAACTTACTTGTATGAAGTTTCCTTGGTTTACGAGTATCTTGTTGAATTTGTTTCATTGCTAGAAAATTAGAATCCACCAAGGTTACATTAGTGTTAGTAACTAGCTCTTTGATTGGAAAGCTTCTCTGAACAGTTATCTCATCTCTTTGTATATACAGTTTTAGTCCAGTTGTCCCTGCTTCTAGTTATCTAATATAGTCTTTTGGATTTCGTTCAAGAGAGATGACTTAACATTTACCCTCTTTTTTCCTACTAGATAAGTTGCAGGATGAGTCGCTGGAGAACGATCCCAGCACTGTAACTCCAAGTTTAAATGTAAGCGTCAAAAATAAAATTCTTTTTGGGAAAAAAAAAAAACCACTGCGCTACTAGCTGAGCTGTTTTTTCTTTTTTGTTCTTCGTTAAAGTTTCGTTTGTTTTCTGTATGTGTCCATGTGGATTTTATCTAGTTGTTGAAATCGACAAGCATTCTTTTTCGAGTTTTATTTTTAACTGGATTACCAAACAAATTTTATTTCACTGATTGTTTTGCTATTTAACTTCCTCTCTTCATTGGACATTCATACAATTCGTTTCTCCTGCTATCCGCACTCTCTTTATTTAATACCTGCTTTTATGATTTGCAAGAGATACATCATTTTTCTCCTCCTTTACATTATTTGAGAAACTTTGCAGAAACCCAAGTCAGAATCAATTGAAGAGGGAGGTACCAGCAGTACATCAAACATTAAGGAAAGCAATTTCAATATCAGTGCACAAGCAATAAGCAACAGAGCAAAAAATGATGTTGATGCGATCTCGGAGCTTGAAAGGCTAATGGAAGGAAAAACGTTTTCTCGGTATGTTGTTTAGTATCATGTCTGTACGTTAGCTGCATTTCTTGTGATGCTCGATGGAAACTTGCTTCCTTTTTGCTTATTATTTTGTTACTGCTTATAGTCATGTCTGGGTCATTAAATTCTTATTGAGCGGCTTCTTGTTCTTCCTGTTATCTTTCTTTGCACTTCTGTTTGTACTTTGTTTACATAGGCGACTTTTACATTGATGTATTTAATCTCTATCCAGGGCGGAAACTGATCGTCTTATAGAAATAATAAATTCAAGGGCTATTGATCTACCTGATGTCGCCAGAGAAGAGATAATGGAGATCCCTACGAGAGAGGGAGCCAAGAAAAGTGTGAGTTTTCTTGATCAGAAAAAAGTACCCGTTGGTGGCAAGGATGCTAGTAGTGATCTTTGGGCTACACCAACCCCACTTGCCAAGTCAGTAGTAAGTTGCTTGCAATTTACATGGTTTCTCAGGCTATTCCATTTTGCCGAAAAGTTTAGTGTAGTTCGGCAGACTTTAGGAGTAATTTGGATGTATCCACAGGAATTTGGTCTCTTAGGTCTTTGTGAGATTGGATTATTTGTGAAATCATATGAAGGAATAGCTATGTTATTTCACATATTTGCTTCATCAAAGAGTTGATGTTTCTTACCTCACTAGTTCTTATTTCTGTAATTATTAGTATGCATACTTCTTCTCATTTGCTTTTTATAGACTTTGGAAGGAGGCGAACAAGTGCGGGATGAAGCTGGTCTATCACCAGCAGAACTTGCTAAGGCATATATGGGAGGCCAGGCAGCATCAAGTAGTTCCCAAGGTTTTGCAGCAAGAAATGTAAAGAACTGTCTAGACCGGGGTATTCTTGTAGCAAATTCTTCAGGTGCATCACCATCAAGCAAGCCTTCTGCTTGTTTGCCTGGTGTCAAGTTAAATGAGCAATCTGGTTCTGCAACTCCTCAGAGTCAACGAGAAAACTTTGGGATCCGAAGTTTTCCAAGGACCCCATATCCTAGATCCATCCTTTCAGGTTCTAAGTCACAGGTGTGTAGAGTTTTTCGTAATATCTTTTTGCTGAAAGATTTTTGGTATATTTGAACTGTTCCTTTTATTTTTCTCAGCTGATGCAATTGCAAGACAATAGTAGCAAGCGCCTGAGCACCCTCCAGTCTCCCTCCCAAAGTGTGCAGACAAGATATGGCCAGGTAAACTCTCCCAGTCGGCTATACAATTCTGCTTACCTGTAAAAATTTATAACAGTGTGTGCACTTACTGTTTATTTTTGTTAACTTTAAGACAAATCTTAATGAAAATATGGTATCGGGATGTTTTGTTAACATTTAGCAAAACTTGGTTCTAACTTACAGTCATCACTATGCTGCCTTAAGAATTTTTTCTTGGGTTCTTCTATAAGTTCTATCTGCTGAATTCTATTTCCTTTGTTGAAACCTGATAAGTTCTTATCTAATGTGGACAGCTCAAACTTAGCAAGGGAAGTGATGGACCCAGTAGAAGATCTCGCCAGAGCGCCACCATGTCTCCTTATTCACGACCTTCCAGGGGTCGTTTTGAAAATCCCGCTAACATGAAGATCTCTGAAGCAGGGGAATCTAGTGATCTATCTATGTCCCAGACAACAACATATGGTAAGCATATAGGGCTGGAAGCTGGTACACCGACGGTGCCTAGACATTCTAGTCAGATAGCTAGGACGATACTGGATCACCTTGAAAGGACACAAGCCACCCCGAAAGATAAATCTGCTGAGTTAAAGCTTGCCACTTCTTGGAGATTTCCCCAGTCTTCGAAAGCTGTTGAACAAAGCAGCTCAAACATCAACAATGTACAAAAGGATGGCCCAGCCAAGGTGAATGAAGATATCCCTAATTTTTTCTCTCACAATCCGCAATCCTCTGTGCCAAAACTATCTGAAGTTACCACCGGTGACACTCAAAATACAATGGCCAAGACCGCTTCAGCATCAAATGGAATATTGAGTGGAAGTAGTAGTGGTACCAATGAGTTAGGGAAGCTTAAGAGCTCTTTCTCCGGAAGCACACATGAAAAGGTACCTGTCTTCTTTTTCCCTTGGTGTGTATTTTCAGAAACTGGATATACTTTCTAACAGTTAGTAATCTTGTGATAACCTACATCTGTATTTACAGTTTTGATGTATGAACTGAACTGCAGTTGTTTGCTTCTTCTCAGGACGGTGCAAAAGCTGTTTCCTATTCTTTTGGAGGCGAGCCCGCTAATCTCCTCAAGCTACCATCTCATTCAGTGGGAAATAACAAACGGTCACTTTCATCGATCTCAGTAGAGAAGCCTACTTACCAAAGATGGGCCGTCCCTTGGGGTTCAAACGCTAGCTTCACATTCCCGGAGTCATCTTCATCTGATGGAGCAACAGCATCAGAGCCCACAACTCCAACGATCATGCCATTGACAACACCAAGTGGTGGGGATGCCATTACGAGTCAGCATGAAGCAACAAAAGATGACGAGATTCCTCAGTTTAGTTTCGGGGGTAACAGAAGAGGAGATGATGAATTGCCTCTGGTCTTCGCTTTCCCCTCTGTGAACGACGAAGTGAACAATGAGAAGTTGGGAGATATCTTCAAGTTCACATTTGGGTCTAAAAAGGCAGAGAGAATGTCGTTCAGCTCACCAGGAAGTGATGGTGTTTGCTGTTAAAACAAGAAAGATGATGGTCTCTTCTGTTTCTCTTTTTCTTTTCCAGTCTTTTTGTATCACAGATTTGTTACTTTGCGAATATAACTTGGTTCTTAGAAACATTTGGTTTTGATTTCTGAGTTGTATTCATTTGATCTCTTTTGTATCTGATTTAAGAAGCAATCATGATCTTTCTACATCTGACATTATTCATCGAATGTCATTAAGAGAGTTAAAACGTATGCCACGTTGGATCGTCACAACAATCTAGAAGAAGCAAAAGCAAAGTATAGGCTTCTGTTTTGTTTTCTTTTTGTCTTTTTTCCAAGCCGAACACTCGTGTGTGGTGGTGAGTCTTCCTCATCTCCCCCCCTTCAATTTTTTTTTTTTTAATGTCTCAAACGACTTGTTCTCTCCTCATGTGCTCGATTCATGCTGTGATTCAGGTTTTGCAGCCACAATGGAGACTGAAGAAGACGCAATTCATGTTTCATCTGAATCCCAACTCAAAATTCGCCTTCTTTCCTCGCGCATTATCTTCTTCAGACAACAACGATGGTTCAGTTTCTTCCTCCAGACAAAACAACGTATTATTATTATAATTCAACCCACCTTCTCTTATCTCTTGTATACATTCTTTAACACACTGATGAATTGTCCTGTCTTTTGAACAGAGACAGATGGGTTATGATCCTTCAGAGGAACTGTTTGGTGTTGACTTCAAGCCCAGGTAACAACAACACATTCCTTAACTCTCTCTTTTTTTTTTTTGTATATCAACTTAACGTCCTCCTGCTTTTGTTCTTTAATTCAAAATCTTTATCAAAGATAACGTTTGCAGATTTTTGTTATGTGCTCTTGGTCATGGTTTTGTTCAGGAATGTATCTGGTGATTCTCGTGAACCCAGATCATGGTTTGGTCCCAACGGTCAGTACATCCGAGAGCTTCCATGTCCTACTTGTAGAGGAAGAGGTTACACCTCATGCTCAGACTGCGGAATCGAGAGGGCAAGGTTGGATTGCCCTCAATGCAAAGGAAAGGTATTCAAAAGTGTTAATAGCTTCTGAAACAGACTGACTTCAAACTTATGTCCTCGTTATTGAAACTTTTGTGTAGGGCATTATGACTTGTCTCAGATGTTTGGGAGATTGTGTCATATGGGAAGAATCAATCGATGAACGACCTTGGGAGAAAGCTAGATCCAGGTAGTGTTGTAGTTCATGAGTTGTTGACTTCTTCAATTAATCCTGTGTTATTGTTTAAGACTATTAAAATGTCCTTTTTTCACAGTTCTCCATTTCGAGTAAAGGAGGATGATGAGGTTGATAATTTGGAGATAAAGTTCAGTCCAAGGGGAAAATCGAAGCGAATTTACCAGTCACCTCCTCCTGAAGTTGGACAAAAGATTAGCCGTTCTCTTAAAGTAAAGTTCCATATAAACCTTCATGCTTTCCATGAGGAATTGTTACTGACCAGAGATATGGTTTTATAGAGTCTGAATGCCAAGACCGGACTGTTTAGTAACCGAATGAAGATTATACATGGTGATCCTGTACTTCATGCTCAAAGGGTAGCTGCGATTAAGGTCTGTGATCAACTCTCATTTGTTTTTTTACACTAAGTTAACATGTAGCAGCTTTCGTTTCCTCCCCCCTCTTGAACCTTGCTTAATGTTCTTGTGCTCTAGAAAGCTAAAGGAACACCAGCTGCTAGAAAGCATGCATCCGAAACTATGAAAACCTTTTTCAGTAATCCTGAAAACCGTGAACAGAGGAGCTTATCCATGAAAGGTAACATCTCACTCTCTTGGTGTAGTTTCAGAGATTAGCTCAATTTATTACTAACTTTCTCTTCTCTAATAATGTGAGATGTTGTAGATTAAGTGTGTCTCTTAAAGTAGCAAAAATTCAGCTTAGGTATGCATTGGCACTGAATATTCTGTCAGTGTGAGATATCAGATTTGCTTAAGTGAATGTAAAACGTAGGTTTTAAGTATTATATATTGTGTGACAGTTTTTTCTGCAAGATATTGTAGCCATTAATTTTCTGCTCTCATTGGTTCAGGAGTTAAATTTTACTGCAAAAACTGCGGACAGGAAGGTCATAGACGCCATTACTGTCCTGAGCTGGACACTGACGCGGACAGAAGATTTAGATGTCGGGTTTGCGGAGGGAAAGGTCATAACCGAAGAACCTGTCCTAAGTCGAAATCATTGGTCACGAAAGGCATGTCCACAAGGTATCACCGATGTGGAATATGCGGTGAGAGCGGTCACAACAGTAGAACATGCCGGAAGCTGGCCACAGTGAAACCCATTGAGGGTGGTGGTGAAGAAGGTGTTGGTAAGAGAGTGTATGTTTGTGGGTTCTGCAAGAAAATTGGACATAATGTAAGAACCTGTCCAAGTAAAGGAGTTTCAGATTATAGTGATTCTTGATTAGAGCAAGAAAGTTCTTGATAATTGTTTCGAACCGGTCCGACTGTAACTCGCTTAACAAACCGAGTTTGGTTTTATCAAATCCCCGGATTAGAGAAAACCAGTAAATCGTCCAAATTAAAAACTCAGCTTTCAAATTTTACAATAAAAAAATAAAAATCTGGTTCAACCGATTAGACTGGTTTGATTAACCAACCAGTAACTACACTGAATATTCAGTATCTGTCTGAATTTCAAAACATTAACTACACTGAATCAGTATCTGTTTGAATTTCAAAACATTGAGAAAAACTTAAGAAAAAATAAAACACTAACTTTTTCAACTTATGTTAAATGATTTTAAAGTTAACTAACACTAGACGACCTATACATGCGGTTTGCCACGAAATTGATTTTGTTTTAATATGTGAACGCCTTTTTCTACTATGTTTTAATCTCCAAAGAAACTGACACAATTGTTGTACGATCACAGTCAAATTAGATATGGGTAACTTATCCGATCCAAAATTTAAGGTATCAAACCAAATCCGGTTTGGCGTAAATATCCAAACCGACTCTAATCCGATTTCCATATTTTTGGATATAATATAACCGATCCATATTCAAAAAGTACTGAACTGAATCCGATTTGAAACTCTAAACTATCTGATCGGCACCAGTTTTTCTACTTTAAAATACTTTATATCCAAAATACCTGAACCGAACCCCATCTGATATATGAATACCCAACCTTATTAATTATATGGTATGTGAACCATTAGGTAGAAATGCAATGTTGGTCCCACATACGTATTTAATTACAAATTTATAAACGATATTTATTTTAAAAAGCAAAGTTCACTAACCATATTTTTAAATCAAAATGTTAATTTGTAAATGATGTATCGAATATTTTATTCAAATATCTGTGATTTCGAACAATAATAGTTCACCATTCTTATATTTTTATGGAAGAGGATTGTCGTTAAATTTTTACTTTTCATGTCCAACTTTCTCGGTTGTTCTAGTTTCATTCGACAAATAATTTTTAGTGACTAATAAAATTTACACCAACCTATATTTAAATATTCCTTTAAATCGACCAAAACAAAACAAAATCTTGTGCGATCTGTTTCATTCTCCTCTCTATCTCTCGTCTCTTCACTTATTCACTTGTTGTTCCATTCTCCAAGAATCACTTCAAGAATCATTCTTGACTTCATAAATGACAAATCATCACATTCCTACGATCACTGAAGCTTAAAAAGTAATGGCTCCTACTAATAATAATATTAGTATTATGATAACAATTGTTGTATAAGATCCTATAAATAAGGGGATGTAGATTACATTAGATCTAGCATATTCTCTTGGTTTTCTATGTATATAAAACCAACAGTTGATGAGTGCAATATAACTCACTAGATCTGCTAATTCGATTTCTATTTGATTCTCTTTGTGATTTAGAAGAGAGAAAACACAACCACTTGGCTGTAAAACTTATCCTTGTTTTCCTTGTGCTTTTGTTAGCAATGGGGACATCTCAAATCTTCCAGGGAGACACTGGTGCATCCTCATCATCTCAGCCTCCTCCTGAAGCGGCTATTACTAACGCTGGTGATGCACTAATCCCTCTGCAGCCACCCCTTTCTCTCGATAATCACATTCATCCTCTGTCCTGTTTGGTGCTTCTAAAACTGTTTGCTCATATTATTTTCTTTGATTATGTTAGCAATGGTTGCTGCTGCTCAAAACTTCCATGGTGCATCATCATCATCACATGTTCCACCAGAAGCTAGCAATGCTGGTGATGCACTACTCAATTTTAAAGCAGATGTTAAGTAGTAGGACCAGATGATCACTAAGCAAGACCAGAGTATCACTAAGCAAGACCAGAGTGAAACCCACTGAGGGTGGTGGTGAAATTTTTTTTGGTAAGAGAGTGTATGCTTGTGGGTTCTGCAAGAAAAGGACATAATGTAAGAACCTGTTCAAGTAAACGAGTTTCACTTTAGTATTTCTTGATTAGAGCAAGAAGGATCTTGATCATTTATCGTTGGTTAGACTTGGTTTCAAAGATAAATTGTTGAATCTGTATTTGTTTTTTCTCTCATATTCTAGAGAGTAAAATATATTTAACGAGTAATCCATGTACAACGTACCTATGTTGACATAAAGTTTATTAATGATAAACACCTAATATTACTACAATAAAAAGCGATTAGGTTAAGAAAATAAAGGATTATATCACTGACCTTTGACACTTTAACTCCTTTTCTATTTGAAAAATATACAAATATACATTGAAGAAGTTTCTTGTTCTGTTTTATAATTATTGTATCTTCTTTTAAAATATATAGAAGTGGAGTGAAGATGTTCTTAGCATTCTGTAATTCATCTACATTTGTTGTTTATTTTTACCATTATAATTATAAGGCTGCAACTAGTTTTAATTTATTGGAATAACGTGAATAGGATGAATTCAAAAAAAAAAAATAGAATACAAAAAATGGAATAGTAGCAGTTACAAAAATAAAAGGAATGGAAATTTAGGTCTCTACTTAACATGAATGATAGTTTTTTTGCAGGAATGCAATAGAATGAAAATCGATTTAGTTTAAATTAAATAAAAAGCTTTAATTAATATAAAAATCTTATTTTATTTATTTTCCTTTAATTCTTTGCATTCATGAGACTTTTTGTTTCTGAATGTTTTTCAAGTACGTTCCATTGTTTTTCGCATATTCCATTTCATTCCTTTCCTTTTATTTTATTTTATTTTTCATTCAGTTCAAATGGTAACATTTTTGTGGAATCTTCATAAATGACTCATTCAAAACAATTCTCTTCGTATGTTACATGTAGCATGAACAAAAAAATTATAATCAAAAGACAGAAGTAAATAGTCACGTTTTCTTCCAAAATATGTACATCCAGTTGCAGCCTTAGTATGTTACATGTAGCATGAACAAAAAAATTATAATCAAAAGACAGAAGTAAATAGTCACGTTTTCTTACTTGATCAACGTGTAGGGATGGACAATAAATACTTAACGCGCTAAAAATAACAAACAAATTTTCTGGAAAAAGAGAAACTAAGCAGGCAAATATTGACCATGATGATAATATCCAATAAATTCAACAACTACCAGACACGTATACGCGTTCTTCACGTAGCTTGCGTTAAATGGTCCCTTGAAAACCTCTCTTTGTCCTTATAAATATAACTCTCTCCTTTGAGACTTTCAGAACCATACAATCACAAAAATCAAAAGGGTCGTAAATACTCATTTTTGAAGACAAACGTGTATCAAGTTATCGACCAAGAAAAAAAAAAGAAACAAGGGGTGACCTGAGTATTTTCAACACAACACAAAGAATGGCCGGAGTTTTGAAAACGGTGACATGTATGTTTTTGGTTTTAGCTGCGGTTGTTTTCGCAGAGGACTATGATGTTGGTGATGATACCGAATGGGCGAGACCTAGCGATCCCAAGTTCTATGATACATGGGCTGCCGGTAAAACGTTCCGTGTAGGTGACGAGCTTGGTGAGTTTGCTTTTCTATTTTTGATTGTTGAATAGATTTCACTTTCCACCGACTGATATTGATAGTTCATACTTTATTATACATAAGGCATAGGTTTTTTTTTTCCTTCTGAAACACATAAGGCATATGTCATGCAGAAGAAAATTTTGTTACACTGATGGATAATGTAAATGTCACGGTATTTTATTTGTTTTTATTTCAATTTAACATTGCCAATTAGAAAAAAAAAACCTTATAGGATTAGGCTTTTTAGGAAGTTCATCAACAGTATTATAAAAATTGGTGTATCTTACACATCCAATTAGACTCAAACATTGCCTTTAGAAAAAATGATTATGGAACTATGCTATTTAGGAAGTTCATCAACAATGTTTTAAAAATTGGAGGATCTTAAACATCCATCTAGTCACTAACTGGACATGAATTGGATGTAAAGGAAACGGTTTTTCCAAATCAATTTTTTAGAAAATCGGTTTAGATAGCGCCTAAACATCCGTCTCGAATACACTTATTCAATATAAAACATTTAATTGTCGCTCAGTAATCCAGTACTAGTTTAGTTCAACTTTTCTTTCGTTTGTAAACCATATTTTTCTTTCCAGAAATCATAGGATAATTCAACTAGGACATCAACCAACACTGGAAGGCGCTGACTATGTGCTTCATTTTTAATTGCTAAATTAATAACAAGTTTTTGTGTATTATTATTACAGAATTTGATTTCACCGCTGGGAGACATGATGTGGCTGTTGTAACAAAAGATGCATATGAGAACTGCGTGAGAGAGAAACCCCTCAGCGTCATGATGACTCCTCCGGTAAAGATTATGCTAAACACCACCGGACCACAATACTACATCTGCACCTTCGGTGACCATTGCCGCTTTGGTCAAAAACTTGCCATCAACGTAGTTGGTGCTGGTGGTGCTACCACCCCAGCTGCTGGAGGAACCACTCCCACCACCCCAGGAGCGGGGACCACTACTACTACTACACCTACGGCTGGAAGTGCCGCTTCTTCATTAGGTGGTGCCTCTTTTCTTGTCGCCTTTGTTTCTGCTGTTGTTGCTCTCTTTTGAGTTAGATTCGATTGATCGGAACACTGAGTATGTGTTTGTTTCAGCTTGGTATACGTACGTAGTTTAACAATCATGCATTTTCTTGATGGGAATAAAACTCGTTCTAGGGACATATGATAACTAGGTTATAAATTTAATTGACTTTTAACATCATCGATATATATCATATATCATATTTCATGGAAAGGTGTGTCATCTTCTTGATCCAGTATGTTTAGTTTTCTTGTATGATCTAAACAACTCTGCCTTCTAAATATATCAATCACTCACGAATTTGAAACATTAACCGATTGTGAACCCAAGTTTATAAATTTTATTGAACATATATATACACGATCTACGTTTTCATTACCCATACGGCTCTCTCTCTCGCGAATCTCTCATGAACCATTTAGTCATGGATATTAACAGCAAGATAATTCTCTAATAGATATGATTTTAATGTTATCTAATAAACGCATAAACTTTGATTAAACGTTTTAGGCGTTATACATACGCCCGATTAATTGTTCTTTGGTTATCGCGAATATCACATAAACGGTCTATAGCAAACAAGTAGTACTACCTACTACGTAAGACTAGAAACTTGCACTAGAGTCTGACACGTGTCCAATTGACGTGAAAAACCATAAACTTTTTTTTTTGTTTTGTCTTGTTTTCGACAAGCAATGACATTTTTCCCTTAATAATTTAAGCATGATATACTTCCAATGGTTATACCAAAGTCTTTGGTAATTTCAGTGCTTCTTTACTTTTGTTGTTTTTTTCTTATCAATCGATTTAACTTCAAATCAATTTATTTCACTCACTTCTTTGTCAACATCATATCTTCATATTTCAATAATTTAATATGTTTGATTAATATAGTGTAGCTACGATATTTGATAAGGCCTATATATGACATAGAGTTCTTGAAATAGCAAGTATTGGAATGACCAAAGTAATAACCTGTAGAAGTAGTTCTTTTTTTTTCCTGTAGAAGAAGTAGTTCTAGTTTCTACTGAGCGCTATTGACTTCAAAACTACAAGACTACAAATTTCAACAATTACCTCGCTTCAATTTAATGTATTGTTAATTTGCTAGCTAAAAACGGATACCGGTTTGCAAAATGATTAATATGGAAATTGGTGTATAAAGACTTTTTCCCTTTTTCTGCAATTTCAAATTAATCTCGATCAAAGGAAGAGACCAGAGGTTAGAAACAACAGTTTAACCTACCAGTAGAGAGAGACAGAGATGATCAAATCAAATGAAAGCAATAAACATCAATCACAGGCAAAGAGTGTTAAGCAAATTAACTAATTATCTCTTAACTTCATTTTTACGTTACTTCAAAGTTTGTTTACTTGCTAGTGTAAGAAGGAGGGATAATAGAGTTGGCTATATGACTAAGTGTAATAAGAGAATCACAAAAACAAGCCTTCCATTACTGTGTCATCACGAAAGTAGCTTTGTTTTCCATCCCAAACTGTCAAAGGTCTCTCTTCACCTAATAGAGTAATGCAACACGTTCCCTCTCTCTCTCTCTCATCAATGTTCCTTTCAGACCAGTGCTCCTCCTTTTCTTCTCCATATAAACCACATATCCTCGCCTCCATATCCTAACAATTTCTCATAGCGAACCCTAAAACTGAGAAAAGAGAGCTAGAGAGAGAAAGATGGGAAGAGGGAAGATAGAGATAAAGAGGATAGAGAACGTAAACAACAGAGTAGTGACGTTCTCAAAGAGGAGGAATGGGTTGGTTAAGAAGGCGAAAGAGATCACAGTTCTCTGTGATGCAAAAGTTGCTGTCATAGTCTTTGCAAGTAATGGTAAGATGACTGATTATTGTTGTCCTTCCATGGATCTTGGTGCTATGTTGGACCAATACCAGAAGCTATCTGGCAAGAAACTGTGGGATGCTAATGTACTCACTGGCTTTTCTTTCTTTAATACAGTCTAAAGTTTCTTTGTCTCAAAAACTATTCTATGGCCATCAATTTTCTTTTCCGAAAACATGTCAGAAGGCCCCTGAATCTTCAAGCCTAGATACAGATCTATTCCAGTGTTTTATCTCAAAAAGCAAATATTCTGAGCTAAATATCATGAAACGGGGTTATTTAATTATTTTTTCTCAAAACATGTCAAAAAGGAAAGCCTCGAACCCTAGTTGCAGATCTACAAAGTTTTCTTTTTGTGTGTCTAGCCTTCCAAGCCTCTCTATTGATTATCTTGTACTCAACAAGACATGGAGCCACAAAACATGGAAGTTATTCTCTTCTTTCCATTGTTTTTTTTCATATTATTCATGCTTAATTTTTACGATCTTGATTATATTGTAGAGTGTATATCTAAATGTATTCACCAACTGTGTTGAAACCACCAAGACAATCTTGAGAGAGCTAGCTAGTTAGATCTATGAGTAATTCCATTTTTAGGTTATGAGGTTAGTTAGAGGAAATTTGGGATGTGATACAAATACTAATATCTGAACATTTACTGATTTTACATGTGTAATTGAAAACTGGGAAATGCTTTTGAATTACTCTTCATAAGGATTGAATTAATTTCAAATATTAATTTCAAATATTATTAATTAGCTCTGACAATCATAAGTTTAGTTCTAATAAACTGGATATGTCTTTATTAAGTAATCAGCATACAGACGTTGTATACCATTTAAGTGACTGTCTAGTAGTATATGTGTATACTTTTTACAATAGGATATCACTCAATATATATATGTCGTGCATAAAACATGAAAGGCTTTTCATGGAAAACCAGATTTGTTTCTTCAATATTGTTTTTGACATATATTCATGTTTATAATAGTTTTTATGTAAGTGAATTTGTTTGCTGGGACTAAATTATTGAAAACAATTATTGCTCATCTAATATATATAAGCTGAATAATTTTTGGTGTTCAGAACCTTAACAATGAGATTGATATGATCAAAAAGGAGAATGATAGCTTACAACTGGAGCTCAGGTCAATCTTCACCCTTCATATTGCCATATTTTTACACAAGTATACATAAAACAGATGATTAATAATCTTTGAAATATCAGCATAAATGATAAAATGCATAAAATTGTAAACACAGGCATTTGAAAGGGGAAGATATACAGTCTCTCAACTTAAAAAACTTGATGGCCGTAGAGCATGGCGTTGAACATGGCCTCGACAAAGTCCGAGACCACCAGGCATGCATAAATCTCCATATACAAGCATATTATCTATATAAAGATACATAATCAAAATTCACAGTTAACTCTTTAATTGGTCTGCTTGGAACAGATGGAGTTCCTTATGACAAAGAGGAGAAACGTGAGCATATAACCGATTTTCTACTTAATTTACTATTGAGATTTGGAACTGAAATATGTATTAATGATTATATCCAACATTTTTTGTGGCAGGAGAAAATGATGGTGGAGGAGAATCGGCAGCTCAGTTTCCAGCTGGTATGTATAAATGATAGTCATGTTTTCATTAAGCCCTTGAGCATATGATTTGGTTTGAAACTATATATTGGTATGTTAAAGTGTGCTTGAGATATATGGATATGGTTTGGAAATTGCAGCAACAGCAGGAGATGGCAATAGCTAGCAATGCAAGAGGAATGATGATGAGAGATCATGATGTGCAATTTGGGTATAGAGTTCAACCGATTCAGCCAAATCTTCAGGAAAAGATTATGTCATTGGTCATCGATTGATCATATTTGAGATTAGCAATCTCATGACCAATCTACTATCTATCTCGTGGTTCTTTAATTTGTCTTTATAATTGTGTGTCCTTTCAATCTCGAGCCACATATAAACTCTCTATCATGCTTTCTTATGAACTCTATGTATTGGTTGTGATTGATGTGTGTTGCTTTAATTTGATTTGATCATCTCTGTGTTCTCTATCTTGATAGGTTAGCGATATTTATGTAGTGTTAATGGATATAAGATATTTATGCAAATAAGATAATAGTAGTTTCTGGCAGTCTCTCAGTCTCTTATCCGCCAACTCATGCATGAGGCCATGAGGGTGGTGTGAACCCATTGGGTCCAATTGGGACAATTATCTAACTTCTTTTCTCATTAAAAAAACACAAGTTGATTTGCTTTCCCAATCACTTTCTGAGCAAAATCATTCGTTGCAAGCGAATCATGCATCGCCGAATATTTCATTTTCTGGATTTTATATATATATGTACATAATCAGTTGCAAACAAATAAAGAGTCGATTACCTAATAAGACACATTTTATCTTTTGTTTACATTCAAAGGCACTTTCAACTTGAAAGGCACAATTACACTATACGAGATATAATTTGGACGATTCTACCCTTACTGAAAAGAATCCAGTTAGAAGAAGTGTTTATGTCGTGCAACTTTAGTTTACTTTAATAACACCATTTTAAATTATTTAGTTTCTTTTATTTTATATTATTATTATTCTTCTATCTCATGTTTTAACTGTTTTTCTTAAATTTTGAGATATGTAAAAGCAAAAATAATTGCTTTAATAAATTGTAAATTTTTTTCTCTATATTTTAACATCCATTTTCATATGTATATTTTACATATATTAACCATTATATAAAAATATGTATAAATAAAAAATATGGATAACAAAATGTGGACAGTTCTAAAGTTTCTCGATATCATGGTCAATGTGTTCTTAGTCTTTAGGTGTGTGGACAAGGGAAGTGTGGACTGAGAGTTGGGGATGAACGAGTTATGGATAGAGGATGTGTGTACGTGGATGCCTTGTGGATGCCTTCGGCAGAGACGTGGATGGGAGGATTGTGGACGGCAGATCTGTGGAGTTGAGCAGCATACTCAAGACCAGTAACTGTCCCAAATACAAGTAACAATTAGGTACCAAAATAAGAAAGCTACCAACTTAACTTCAAATCAACGTGGGTTTCATTGTTATTGGAAACGAGGAGAAACCTCAACGTGAATGTAAATGAGAGTGAGTCAAATTTGTGGAAGGTTTGAGACTTGAAATGAATATGTATTTTTGTGGATGCTCTTTTTGTGGACAGGATTTTGGGAACAAGATTACCAATTATATGCACACAAAAATGTGGATCGTTGGCACATAATCATTAATAATTCTAGTAGTCAATTAGACTCCACATGCATAAACCAAGATTTAAAATTTCATGAAACAAAGCTAAAGATGATGAAAGAAGATGCAATTAAAAGAGTGCTCAGAACCTAAGATAATTACCAGGTAAAGGAGCAGCAAAGTAAGAAAATTGTGTACGGCTCCTAAGATGATAAGGAGGAACATAGTTGGTTCGGTACGGTACTCTCTCCGATTCAGAAACATCAACACTTGATGAACTCCTATTTACACTGATCCTCCAGTGTCTTGTTCTTGGAGATAAAACCACTAGAGATGGTAATAAACTTGCGTTAGGACAAAGTTCACTTTTTTCAGACATAAATTAAGAGATGATGTACATGTAAGTAATAAGAAAGAGTCATCAGATCCATAAACAGATCTGAAAATGAAGTAAATGCAGATCCATTGTAAAGAAACTATCTTTAAAGAAAGCGATTTTAGCCTCAAGTAAGATCAGAAGAACAGAGACGAGGATTGTGATGACTAACGCTACAACCACATCAAAGAGAAAGACAAGGAAAAAAAAACCATGGCAGATTCTTAAAAAAAACAAAAAAAAACAGAGGATATGAGAGACCTAGAGAACCGAGCATGCTTCAGATGGTCTGAAGAAACCATGGCGGCTTCTTTATCGATGATGAACTCGAGATCCTCCATGCTTATAAACTGCAGCGTTTCTCTCATCTTTGATTTGGTCAGGATTAAATTAGGATTGAAATAATTGATAGAGTGATTCTGCGTTAAATCACAAGGATGAATTGTCTTGGACAGAGACGAGAAAGAAACCAGTTCTTCATCTGAGACAGAGACGAGAGATGAGGATGAATTAGGCGATTTGACCATAATTGACTTGGCTTCTTTTTAGTCAGAGGGTATGAAAGTCTTTTAGACACGGAAAAGTGTCTCCCAAGTGCAAAGTGGCTTTATATGTAATTGAAAAGTAAGAAAGTGTTTGTGGATGTAAATTTTTCACAAATAAACAACAGAAAAGAAAGAAAAATTTACTCCTAGAGACACTTTATGTGGTTTCAATTACATCCAGAGACACATTGGACTTGCCACACACATTTTGTGTACCTAAAGACACTAACACCCCTAACTGACTAAACCAAATTTTACTTTTTCATTTCCCTTCTTTCCTAACTCACTACGAAACTCATTTTTTTTAATGAATAACAAGTTCATCATCCTCTTTCCTACTTCAATTATTCTTTCTCAAATGCTCATACCCTAATATTGAGAATTCAAAAAAAAAATCAATGAGAGGATTGATAGGTGTGATGCTAAGCCCAATCGAGCGTGGACGAGCTCGGGATCTGCCGTGGCTGAGCTCGGGATCCGCCGTTGCTGAGATCGGGATCCGCCGTGGCTGAGCTCGGGATCCGCCGTGGCTGAGCTCGGGATCCGCCGTGGCTGAGCTTGGGGTAGCTGAGAGTGGATGAGCTAGGGATTCAGCGACCGTTTCACCGTTACCGTCAGTGCCTGTCAACGTCTTCGACTCCTCATACTCACCGCTTCCAAAATCCTCCACAAAGAACGCAATATTGTCCAACGTCGTCGAGTCCCTCATCCTCTCCACAAGTTGTTGTGGTCATGGTCTCGAGTTCATAAGCATGGAGGGTCTCGAGTTCTAGGAAGACCTTTGTACTTTGCTGCTCCGTCACCTGGTAATCATCTTAAGTTCTGGGTACTGTATTAATTGCATCTTCTTCTACCATGTTTAGCTTTTTTCATAAAAATTTTAAATTTTGGTTTATGAGTGTGAAATCTAATTGCCTACTAGAATTGGTAATGAGTATGTGCTGAAGATCCATATTATTTTGTTCAAAGAATGGGTAATCTTGTTCCTAAGATCCTGTTCACAAAAAGAGCATCCACAAAAATACTTATTCATCTCAAGTATCAAGCTTTCCACAAATTTGACCCAAACTCTCATTTACGGTTACTTTAACTTCTACAAAAAAACATTTTCTAGGCAACTGCAGTCCAGTTCAGCTTACTCTTTTTTGCTTTATGTTAAGTAACAATGATTTTGTGTTCAGCTTACTCTTTTTTGCTTTATGTTAAGTAACAATAATATTGTGTTCTTTGTCTTAAGATAGATTCAAAGTGTTGGGATTTCTCATGGTTTCAGAAGGGTCACTGCCTTGGCTTATAGGACTCAATAGAAGCTGTAAATCCATCAAGAGAAGCCGTATGTTACCAAGATTCATAAATAATCGTTAGACATGTTTGAAGTTAAGCTTTGTTTTCTCGTCAGACACGAGTTATTAACTTTTTTTGGACAAAAGATACGAGTTATTAACTTTTTGGTTTGTTTAGCTTTGTTTTTTCATCACCCAACCTTTTGTTTTTCTCCATGGACATGTACATGGCTGTTTTTGGTTTAAATTTCTTAACTTGTACATCTTCGAGATTGTGGACACATTGGTATCTATATCCATAGCCTTTTTATGTCACACTATCTATCTATGTTGTTTAGTGTTTGAGTGACTATGTCAACTGCATCAAGCTTCAATTCTCTATCCACAAATTTAAAAAATCTTTGTTTTCTTTTATCTATGGTCACGTTGGCGTCCACATCCACAACAAACCAAAATTTTGAATCAAGTTGGCGTCCACATCCACAACAAACAAAAAAAAATTTGATTAAAAAAATGAAAATTTCAAGCTATTTGAAAATGGTGTTAAAAGAAAAACTATTCTGAAACAAAAACTAAAAGTTCACGTGTTATCAAAATATAAGCCAATTTCACTTTCTTCACAATAAGGGTATAACAGTCAACATTTTTTCTGGGCCCACCACAAAGTGTCTTATAAGTAGAAAGTGTCTCTATATGCAATGAAAACTTAAAATGTGTCCTATATGGTAATCAACTCAAACATCAAATTATTAATTTTCGTGTAGTGCTGTCTCTCTTTCTTTTAATTGGATAGAATGACATTTTCTAGTTTCTATAAAATCATGGAACTTTGTGGGGCCCATGCACCGCACAACATTGAGATTGTTGAAGCAAGTTGAACTGCAAAGATAATTGAGCCACTTGTGTGGAGTTTCTGTCGATTTCACTTTTCTGTTTTAGAATTGGTGGCTTTATAAAAAACTTATATCGATTTTATAGTTATAGGTGTTGTGTTAATCTCATTTTTTACAATGTTAAATGCTGAAATCCATTAACATATCCATCTGCCATCTACAAACTTGTTACAAGTAAACATGTATCTATTTTTAAGATTTTTTGTTAAAGAAAAGAATTAAATTTGTCTCGTGATAATGATATTGATAACCCGCTGACACGATGACACGTACGACGGTCGTGCGAAATTATCTTAAAACCCTTTAAAAAAAATCTTTGAATCTCTCGAGTTTCATCAACATGCACCAATGGGAAGCTTCTTTTAACCCGATGTATTTACAGCATATATCCTACGTGGCAACCTAATCTTTCCTTATAACTTGTCAACGAACAAATCTAATAATTGTTCTTACAGAACCTAAAAGAATGAGAGCGAAATTTTGACGACGCTCTCGTAGCTTCTCTTACATGAAAATAAACACCTGAAACATGTTGAATATTGAATCTGAAAAATGCAATACAGAAGCAAACACAATTAATACACGTCTACAATACGAAAAGAAATAACAAGATGCGTGTTAAAGGAGTATTAACCTTTTAATAAAATAAAAAAATAAAATTAAAATACGGTGGAATCGGATAAATAGTTAAAGACTAGGAAAAAAAAAAAAAAAAAAAAAAAAAAAAAAAAAAAAAAAAAAATTTTATCGAACTTCTTTACTTGGATTCTCTCTCCTCCAAAATACGCTCTCGCCTCTCTCCACCTTATCTCTTCGTTGAAAAGCTTGCGACTGTCTTGCCTCCGGCTCGGACGGCGCGTGGCGGCGCGTACCGGCGTCCGGAGGGCTCTCCTCCTAGATTAATCTCTTTTGCTTTGCTGTCGGCTCATCACCGGTCTTCCTCCCCTCCGATATGCACGGTGTCGTGGGCTAGGGTTTGATGCCGGAGAGAGCTCTGCTGCAGAGGCGTTTCTTCTCCGGTGGTCTCTCCGTTTCTCTGTGACTTCGGCGAGGAGGGCGAGAGGCTGGTGGAGGTTGCAGTCGGCTTTTTGGGTGTGGATCGAGTTCGATTTTCATCTTTAGATCTCGTCCGGTTCCCTTCGTCTTCGAACGGGAGGTACGACATGGCTTCTCTGGACGTCGGAGGTTCTCTGCTTCTCGTCCATGGGGTCACTTGGCTCGGGATGGAGATTCACGGCTCACGGTTCGTCGAGCTCGGGTTCTCTTCCTCCTTGGCATGGTGTGTGCTGGTGGATCTTTTTACCACAGCGGTGGGTTGTGAGTTCGAGTACGCAGTCGGGTTGGTGCTCGAGCTCTGTGGCTGGCTCGCGTAAGGTCTTGCTTGCGGTTTAAAGGGTGGTCGTCTATGCCGTCTCAGTGGCCGCGTGCTTTGCTTCCTCACCTTCGGACCTCCTTTCGCGGTTCTGATTCTGTGTTCCTGTTTGTTTCTCCCTGAAGTCGACGGCTCTCGTTGGTTGTCGTAGTAAGGGGGTTTCGGTCTGGGACTTCGCCCTTGTTCTTCATTTCGTCCTTGCGGTGGCAAGTGATAGTCTAGCAGCACCAGTTTCTGTCTGTCGGTTCTCGGCGGCAACGGACGTGTGGTGGTTCTCTTGTCTTTGACCGCTACTCTTAGTGTTCGGTCTTCGCTCACATCCCAGCGCTACTTGGGTTTGCTTGAGTCTATTGTGGCGGTGTGCGTGGCAATTGTGTGCAGGTTGGGTTCAGATTAAGGAGTACGAAGGTTACAGCCCGTTTTTGCTCGGTTCGACATCCTGTTCATGTCGATCCAGGCCAAATAATTGCTCGGTTGGTTGTTGAAGGTGTGTTAGGTCGATGCTATTGCTGTGTGTTTGTGTGGGCAGGTGCTTGATGTTCTCGGTGAGCTGTTCTCAGGTGGACCATTATCTTTAAGAGCGGATTCATCGGGGAGGCCAAAATTACCGGGTTCCGACTCTCGGTTGAACTTGGTTCATCTTTTTGCGGCAAGCTGTTGTTACGGATTTAGTCGAGCCCCGGGACTGCGGTTGTGGTTGTTGTATCTGTCTTGCTTTCGTAACTTGATTGAGTGTGTGTTTAGGTTTTTTTTTCTGTTTCTCTGCTTCGTGTTTTCCTCTGTCATTCTGTCAAAAACGAAAAAGCTTGGTAATAATATCTTAACATTTTTACCAAAAAAAAAAACTTGTAAAAATAACTCAGCAGGAAGGAAGAAAACAATGGCATCACAGAGATGTTTCAATGGAATTCACAGTATAAAAAGGGTTAATCCTCTGTTTCACTCTCTCACATATCGTTTCTCTTCTTCTTCTTCATCTTATCTTCAATTAAAATCCAAACCTCAAGCTCGCATTCTCTCATCACAGCTTCGTCTATCTTCTGGTATTGCACCTTCCTCAAACCAATTCAATATATATTCAATATTTTGATTCCACGTCTAACAACCTTGTTCTTGATACTCCATGTCTTGGATATCGCAGGCATTGTTCCTCACCTTCTCGACGGTTTCATTTCCATTCACAGAAGGTACTGTTTCTCTTTAGATCTGATCTATGTCTGATTATAGAAAGTCTATTTCTTTCTTAAAAATTGAATATATTAATCTGTCTGATATATACAGAGAAGCGAGGCAGCTTCGCCGTTGAAGAGGAGTTACATAGAAGAAGAGATGACGATTAAACCGGCGGTTCGTATCTCCGACGGGAATCTAATCATCAAAAACCGTACGATTCTAACCGGTTTACCTGACAACGTCATCACGACGTCAGCATCAGAAGCCGGACCGGTCGAAGGAGTCTTTGTCGGAGCCGTATTCGACACAGAGCAGAGTAACCACATCGTACCGATCGGTAAGCTTCACGATTCCCGGTTCATGTCTTGTTTCCGGTTCAAGCTTTGGTGGATGGCCCAGAGAATGGGCGAGCTGGGCCGGGACATTCCTCTCGAGACGCAGTTCCTGTTAACCGAATCAAACGAAGGGTCCCACCTGGAGCCTGACGGCGACGAAACTAACCAGAAACTCTATACCGTCTTCTTGCCGTTAATCGAAGGCTCGTTCCGTTCGTGTCTACAGGGAAACGTTAACGACGAGGTGGAGCTCTGTTTGGAGAGCGGGGACGCCGACACTAAAACGTCGTCGTTTACTCACTCTTTATATATTCACGCCGGTACGGATCCGTTTCAGACGATAACGGACGCCATCCACGCCGTTAAGTTGCATCTCAAGAGTTTCCGTCAACGTCACGAGAAGAAGCTCCCGGGGATCGTTGACTACTTCGGGTGGTGCACTTGGGACGCGTTTTACCAAGAGGTTACTCAAGAAGGCGTGGAAGAAGGGCTCAAGTCTCTAACCGCCGGCGATACGCCGCCGAAGTTCGTTATCATCGACGACGGTTGGCAATCCGTCGAGAACGATGATGATAACCCGGTCGAGAACCCGGTTTTCCGGTTAACCGGGATCAAAGAAAACGCAAAGTTCAAGAACAAGGACGATGGGATCAAGAACATAGTCGATATAGCGAAACAGAAACACGGTCTGAAGTACGTTTACGTGTGGCATGCGATAACGGGTTACTGGGGCGGGGTACGACCCGGGGAGGAATACGGGTCTTCCATGAAGTATCCGATGGTGTCGAAAGGTGTGGTGGAGAACGAACCGACGTGGAAGACGGATGTTATGGCGGTTCAAGGGTTGGGTTTGGTTAACCCGAAGAATGTGTATAGATTCTACAATGAGCTTCATAGTTACTTGGCTGCTGCTGGTGTGGACGGTGTGAAGGTGGATGTGCAGTGTATATTGGAGACTTTGGGTGGTGGTTTAGGTGGTCGTGTCGAGTTGACGCGTCAGTATCATCAAGCTCTTGATTCCTCTGTTGCTAAGAACTTCCCTGACAATGGCTGCATTGCTTGTATGAGCCATAATACGGATGCTCTCTACTGGTAAGTCTTTGCACTATCTTTTACTCCTTTCGTTTATCAATGGATAACGTTTTAGAATAGTGTACATAAATTAAAAATATTACAAGTTTTATATATATCTTTCTTAATTATTCACGTAACCACAATTCAAGCGATGATAAAACAAAAATGCATATTACAATTGATCATATAATGTAAAAACTAATAAATTTTGCATTGAAAATTTAATAACATTATATAATTTGGAAACCAAAACAAGTATTAAAAACAGAGGGAGTGTTAATTTGTGTGTGTTTGCTTTGAGTATAAACTTTTTTGAATTTGATCGATGATGGTGATGCAGCTCCAAGCAAGCAGCTGTGATTAGAGCATCAGATGATTTCTACCCACGTGATCCGGTGTCACACACCATCCACATTGCCTCTGTTGCATACAACAGCGTGTTCTTGGGAGAGTTTATGGTACCTGACTGGGACATGTTCCACTCCGTGCACCCTGCTGCAGAGTATCATGCCTCTGCTAGGGCCATTAGTGGTGGACCTATCTACGTTAGGTGCACATCTCTCAAAATCAATTTTACTGATTGCAAACTCACACTGTTTACTAATTTGTTTGTCTCTGTTCTTGATGAGTAGTGATGCTCCTGGAAAGCACAACTTTGATCTTCTAAGAAAACTTGTGTTGCCTGATGGATCCATACTTCGTGCTAGATTACCTGGTAGGCCAACCCGTGATTGTTTGTTCACAGATCCTGCTCGTGATGGTGTCAGGTAATAAGCAGATTGAGTTATCAAGACATTGCTCATTTTCTTACTTGTGTGCACTGTTTGGTTTCAGCTTGTTAAAGATATGGAACATGAACAAGTACACTGGAGTTCTTGGCGTGTATAACTGCCAAGGAGCTGCTTGGAGTAGCACAGAAAGAAAAAACATATTCCACCAGACGAAAACTGATTGCATCACTGGCTCCATTCGTGGTCGTGATGTGCATTTGATCTCCGAGGCCTCCGCTGATCCAACAACCTGGAATGGAGACTGTGCTGTTTACTCTCAGAGCAAAGGGGAACTCAGTATTATGCCATACAACGTGTCTCTCCCGATCTCACTGAAGATCCGTGAGCATGAGATCTTCACTGTGAGCCCCATTTGTCATCTGGCTACTACAGATGGTGTCTCATTTGCTCCGCTTGGTCTTGTGAACATGTACAACTCGGGAGGAGCTATCGAGGGACTTAGATATGATGCTGAGAAGATGAAAGTGGTGATGGAAGTTAAAGGATGTGGTAAGTTCGGAGCTTACTCATCGGTGAAGCCTAGTAGATGCCTTGTTGAGTCAAGTGAGATCGCGTTTGAGTATGATGTCTCATCTGGTTTGGTCACTTTTGACTTGGAGAAGATGCCTTCAGAGGCCAAAAGATTACATGTGGTCGAAGTTCAGTTATGAAATCTTTGCTTGTAACCTGTAAGAGTGATTCAAACAATATTCATTACATGTAAACGGTTTGGTTATTGTTGTATTGTAGCTACTTTTGAGGTTGTGTGGGTGTATTTAGTTATTGAATTAATTTAATATTCCTTCTGTTTCAATAAAATACATGTTTTAGCATTTTCACATATATTAAAAAAATATTTAAAATTTTAATTATAAAATGTATTGTTTTTCCATTGTTTAACTATTTCCTATAAGTGGTAATCAAACAAAATTCAATAAACACAATTCGTTTTCTTAAAATTTACTATTTATCATTATTATCTACATTAAAAATGTTAAAAAATTGATCTTCTTGAAATATTTTTTTTTTAGAATATAAATCATTTTGAAACAAAGAGAATATTCCGTAAGTTTTTAGATAATTTTAAGTAAATTGAGAATTTATTTTAGTTTTAGTTAAACTACTTCAAAATATCTAATAACTATGAGATTTGAAAAAAATAATCAATTGAAAAACTGCATTAACCCCTCCAATATCAGTAGAAGTATTATAAAATTGTCAGCTTGTTTTTTTTCAATAACAGTTATTTTGAGTTAATATATCAAATAACTAATTTAATAACACTACATTTTATTTTTTTGAATATTAAATAACAGTAGATTTGTCATTTAGATTTGTCACTTAAACGTTTGCCTTTTTGTTGTATACCAATATTGAATCCCTAAAGAATCTTAAAAAAGAAACAGAGTATGTAGAATCACAATTGCAACCTGATGTTTAGCCTTCTCAACCAGACGGAGTGCAGAAGCATTCTAAGCATGTCAAATGGTTGAGATGGTCTATTGATAACGAAATGTCGCTGTACCTGCATGACCCTTCTTTGCAATACCGAGTAACGTCTCCATGACACGTTCTTTAGTATGGTTTTAATCTCCGGGATCTTCTCAGAGGGAATATGAATGGTGAACTTACTCCAATCAAGAACGTCTGAGAAGGGCAAGGCGTAGTGATCAGAGATGATGACAGGGACGCAACCTAAGTTAATGGATGCAACGATACGGGGGCTAGCCACTTCGTAGCCACTAGGACAGAGACAGAACCTTGCCTTGGACATGAGCTTGAAGTAGTCTTGGTTTTTGGGTAAGTACTCGTGGACTTGGACCTCCTCGTCTTTGTCTTTCCAATGCTTTAGTAGAATCTTGCGGATGTAGCCGTGTGAGCCACCTGCGAAGAAAGCAAGGATTGGTCGGTCATGGCCGGAAGAGCTGGATAACCGAGGTGGGCCAAGGTGGCCTCCGGGGATGTTGATCTCCGGGATTGAGACATCTCGTTGGGGCATGAATCCTTCTGATGTGTTGGCGTTGCATAGGACTCTTATCATATTTTTCAACATCTCAGGGTTCGATCCTGAGACGTCTGGTGCCTGCAAGACATCTTACAAGTGTTACGTTATAATCATTAATTACTAACAAAATATAATGTCACATTTCTATCTCATTTCCAAATTATTATTCACGCATATTCTTACCTATAGTGTGAGAACAATAGCTCAATGGACGTATGAATTATAATAAAAGAGAGAGTGAAAGAAAACGAACCCAATCATGGCAAGAAACGAAGAAATGGTCAGCTCCGAGGCTTCTATTCCAATAAGGATACTTGTGAGCCACGAGATGGACGTAGTCAAGAAACACATTGTGAAGTTCTTCTCTAGAGTAGGTCACGAGCGGCCGGTATAGGTAATGAACTACGTTGGCGACGCTCACGGGGATGAGGAAGGTGTGAGCCTCTTCCGGGTGGCTAGCCGCGAATGGGCTCATCCTTCTCTCGATCTCGTCCATGAACTGGCCTTCGATGCTATATATGCTGTTCATTGGACCCATGTGCATTAACGGTATCTCTCCTTCTCTATACACCCACACTTTAAATTTCTTCTCCATCTCTATATGGCTTCTGCATAATATCATAAAGAAAGTTTTAGTTGGCTTGGGTTGAACTCGTTCGTAGAACAATAAAAAATTATTCTTAGTAA
The DNA here is from genome assembly GCA_018703725.1 of Brassica juncea. Classification (NCBI taxonomy): domain Eukaryota; kingdom Viridiplantae; phylum Streptophyta; class Magnoliopsida; order Brassicales; family Brassicaceae; genus Brassica; species Brassica juncea. The sequence goes on along the minus strand of CM031936.1, from coordinate 52,927,468 downwards.
CAATACTTATTTATAGTCTCAAATACTTCAAATTAGCATCAATCAAGTTTGGAGTTTTTCTAGAAGGATAACTCAGAATTAAATAAATAATTGTGTACTTTTGAGTGATTAAATTTAACTTATTTCTCTTTAAATAAAATAACAGATAGATGTGACTACAATCCCAAAGCCGGCTTTAAGTGAGTGCTACGTTTCTTTACCCGCCTGTTATTGTGACTGAGCATAGTATTTCACAGATACAGCGACTATATAGTAGTATTAAACCATGAAATAAAACCATATATATAAAACTAACCACTTAGCCTATAAATTTACATTTATCAACTAAATAACATGGTGTAGACGTAATTACTTATAGAGGTTTAATTTGCATCTGGATTTGGTGAAACCTTCATTTTCATTTTCGTATGAGTTTTTAGTTTTACTCTATACATTACCTTTACTTTTGTTTTTTTTTTTGTCAAAAACCTTTACTTAAGTTTATATAAGAAAAAAATGTATTTACTTCAAAAGAAGATGCATATCCATTAGTATGGATACTTATATAGATCAATCTCGAGTCTACCGAGATGTGGAGATCTAAGCGACGATGATGAATTCAAATGATACTCAATCGCTTCGTTTCCCAAAGCAAACGAGTAAATACACCAAGAAAATCGAATTTGTACGATTTCCTATAGAAAATTCAACTTCTATGAATATTTTGATTATGAACTGTTAAGAGGAATGACTTTTCTGTAAACTGAATTTATAACATCAATGTAAGTTTTGAATTTATCTTTTGAAATTCAAATGAGAACTAATTAAGGAGCTAATCATGTGTCAACAATTAAATGAAAATTCATGGTGTTATTGTATTAAAATGAAATGATATCGAACACTTGATCAGATGTGTTCATAAAAAATTGAACACTTGTGAATACGCTTGATCTCTTAATATTTGAAAATCTAGAAATTAAATGAAAAGAGTAAAACGACAATTATTTAAAATTGAAACTGTTAAAGTACCAAACATCATAAATCATAATGTATATTTTAAAAATAATATTTTCAACTACTTCCTAGTATTAAATTTAAAAAAAATTAGTTGAGAATAAAGTGAAAAAAAAATGAGAGAAGGAAAAAAAAAAGAAACGGAGACGTAAAGGAATGAAACTTACTGATGAAATGCATGAGCGTTTCTGTAAACGGCTCCATGAGGAACAAAGGTTTCGTTATTCTCCGATGCAGACTTCTTCGACCTCAAGGCCTCATGTATGGCCGCTCTTGATTTCGCTAAACCCTCTTCTATTGCATTCCTCGTCTTTTCTTTCTTATTACAACAAATTATATAACTCAATATATAAAAAAAGCACTTGGTTTAATGATAACAAAATGAGTCAAACTCGAGTATAGATTACCTTTTGAGCACTCGGAATTGATGTGAAGTTTGATGGACTGCTAAACTCCATGGTTAGGGACGGCGAAAGAGACGGTTCGATAGATGTAGCATCCACGAAAGAGGAGAGAGTGTTGGAGTTTAGGTTTGGAGAAGAGTGGTGCTGATAAAAGAGGAAAAGGACAAGAAGAAGAAGAAGAGTTGGTGCTAGAGAAAATCTCATCGAAACAAAATCTGATTGTTTCATATTTTCTTCTTTATTTCTGATTTACTAGTTTCTTAGGATAAGAGGATGATTAAATAGCACATTTGGGGCATGCATGTATTACTTATGAGAGGAAGAAAACATATTTTCTTCTTATTATTTAATTTGATTCTTTACTACTAAGGGGAGAATAAGGTAAAAGTGGGAACAAATAAAACTAGGGGGAAAGAAACCGAAGACTAATAGACTCCTAACAATGTATTAACTTGTATTTATTGCATTGGAAAATACTTACCGAATCTGAAGTTTTTCTTCTTCCAATAATGCCGCGTTTGGCAGTGTCTATCGTTAACATTAATCATGGCCCTAAGTTTTGCAGTATGCTTAATTTTGGAGTCAATTTAAGACCCATTGGTAGAAGAATTACGCAAAAATTATGTAACCATGATCAAACTGGTTTCGTCTAATATTCACATGTGGATTGGTGAAGCATGGTTTTAAACCGACATAAATTTCCAAAAAAAAATCAAGCGTCCTAAATTTTCGCTTAAATTATTTTTGGATAAGTTATTTCGCTTAAATTTACGCTGTGGGCTTCACAGTTTAATAATATGCATGCACCAAGACGATATGTGGCTTCCGAAACTTGAAAGGGTTTGGTTCCACTTCCACGCAATACGAGAGAGCCAAAGCTTTGTTCATTTGTTATCGTCTCAATAAGAGAGCCAAACTTTTCATAAATCAAATTCTTGCCACTCGAAAGTTTTTAAAATCACATAAAGGACATATATGTGACAGTGAATTTTAGAGTATTCTATAGTATATTCAACTATAGGTTTGAAGTGATCTGTATTAAACAATTTCATTATTATTTAAATGTGAATTTTTAAAATTCTCTTAAAATCAGTGTTAATGAATTTGTCATTTTATAAAATATTCTAAAATTTACTGTTATTAACAAAAAATTAAGTTATAGATTTAGAGCGATTTACGTTTTTATAGAGTGTTTGTGTAGAATTTTTTAGTTATAAAAATAAAAATCCAAATCTCATGAATATAAATAAGACAATGATTTAACAAAATTACACTAAATTTTGAAATATACTTAAATTCATCTAAAAATTCATTAAAAATCAAATCAATTCAAATTTTAGATTGAATACATCCTCACATTTAGATTTATTTATATGAAGCTTTTGTGAGCCAATTTTAACACTTATGATCAGGTGTTGGTAAGCATTTTTAGACATATTAAAAAGTGTATATTATAGTTTATTTTAAAAATAAAATAAAAATAATCATTCTAATAATAAAGTCACTTTATTATTTTTAGAAATAATAAATAAATAGGAAGGAGAGAGCTTCGAACCTGCGATGATGGGGGAATTTTTTTTTTTTTTAAATAATGAAAAAGTTTATTTAAAAAAAATATAATTAGTAATGTCAGGAATTTAAGAACATGATTAATGGTAAGATTTTAAGGGTGGAGTTCTAAAGCTCGATCACGCTAACACTAAAGTTCTCCCTTTTCTTCTTCATGGCATTAGCATATATACTCATCTAATAAAATAGTACAAATGGAATTACAATTCAATTTAAACAACGAATGAAATTATTACATATTTTCCACGGGGTATAGACAAACTAATTACAAATATAAATGTTTAACAACCAACATGGTCACGCCAATCCAAGAACAAGAGAGCAGCTGCATAGTGAGACATAGCACCCAACAAAACAAACACATGGAAGATCTGATGACTATGCCCCAGACGATCAAACCATCCTGGTTTAAGCCTCTCAGGCACTCTCCCCACGTAGAACCCTGTCCCAACAAGATAAAACACAGCCATACCCAGCTCGTACAAGAGCGTCACATTCCTTTGCGGGTTTCCCCAGTTGACCACAAGCGCATGGGTAGCTGGCACGATCCCGAAGAGCCCCATGGAGGCAAAGAGTAAAGCGCGAAAACCTCGGTACTTGGGAGAGGAAAGTGATGGAGTGAAGAGTGTGATGATCGTGAAGATTCCCATAGAGGTGATGGCGGCGAGGTAGATGAAGGACCAACGAGGAGTACATTGGAAGATGTAGTAGATTGGTGGGAAGAAAGAAGTGATGATCATGGCGGTGATACCGGCATAGTCTATGCGGAGGAGGAAGACGTTAAGGTTATGGGAGTGGCAGCAGAAGAGGTGGCAAATGCTGCTCGAGAGTAGGCAGAACATTGAGCCTCCTAAGAAGACGAAGAATGGCCATCTTGCTGCATTCCCTGGACTCTTTGCATCCTATATAATCATCAATCTTGATACCATCATTAGCTTTCTTTTAAGAACTAGTACATTTTTATTCTATTTCTCGAAAGTACTAAAGCTGTAATTTATTATCAAAAACATAGTCTACGTTGTCGGTTTCAGATCATATATTTCTAATATTTTCCAAAATATCTTATCATTGAGTTGAATTTTAATATAAGAACTACACTAGATTTTGATCCGCGTTTTCAAAGCGCGAGATTGACTATTAGTGTAAATGTTTTTATATAATAATTTATTTATTTTAAGTTTGTATTTAGTTATAAGAAATCATAAGTACAATTTATTATGCTTGTTTTTCTTAAGTGAACTAAAATTTATAAAATTATTCAAAACCGTATTATAAGTAATTTATTTATTTAAAATATTTTTCACTGATTTTATTTTATTAATTCATACTTTTTATTAAACAATATACGAATATATTTTAATAATAAAAGTTGTGTTATAATGTTTGTTCAATTCGTCTTGTAATTTTTTAAATCATGAATTCACTTAGTTTTATAATATATATATATATATTTCTATTAAAACAAAATATTTTTAGATATTTTTATTGAGATGCAATCATAGACGTGGGATCTTGATTATTAGTTTGGAATTGTTAGGCATTTGTTTAGTTAATGAATAATTATGTTGAGATTTTGCGATTAATAAATAATCGGTTAGTCATTATTTAGGAATATTCTTTTTTGAGTTAAAATGTTTTATGCAATATTAATTAATTATATTAAACAAAAATTTATGAGTGGCATGCAATTGTAAATATCTAACAAAACAAAGGATATAATCCTAAGAAGGATTCTGCTTTAATAGTATAGATTATGTTGACTTGCTAAAAATATACTTTTATATATATAAATTAATAACTTGTATATGTGACAGTTTCGAAGATACGTTATCCTAATTTATCATTTCGATTTCACGTTGATATCCGATTTCTAGAGTAGAGAAATCACAGCCAATATATTAAACTCATAATCATCATATGATCAAAACCAAGGAATAAGTACAGCAGTGATAGATGCATTAGAAATCAAGATCGTTGAACGTTAAACAAAGCCAATCAGGTACATCTATTTCCACACGATACATCCCACTTGAATAATTTGAAACATTAATATAGTGGTTGCATATAATATTTATACATATATACATATATATTATAGACAACATTGTGAAAAGCACACTTACCACGGGGAAGAATTTATCGTGATGCAAAATGTTGGCGACGGTTAGCCCCACAAACAAGATGAAACCAAGTAAATGTCTGTCAAGACAAAACACATTCACTTTATCAGAAACCAAACAGTAACCAAATAAAAATGAAAATGGAACTAATTTTGTTGAAACAGATAATACTAACGTCCAAACGTTGAGGGACTCATTGTGGAAACTGAAGACGCTGAAGAAAGCATCTCTAATAGACCATTCAGCTCTGTAATAATTCAATATAAATTCGTTATCCTTCATGTACTCCGGAAGCTCACTAAACGACATTAGCTCTCGTCGTTTTCTTGTCTTTTGCGGCTTCTTCTTCTTCTTCTTTCTTTTCTTAGCACCGTTGCTTTCGTCTCCATCGTGATCATCTCCGGGAACAATCTTGCTCTTGCACTTGCTGTTGCCGCAAGACACCGTTTCTGGTTCCTCTTTCTGATCATCTTGGTCCATATATGAGCTCTAGAGACGATTATATAAGACAATTGTACTTTTTTTATGATCCAAAGATCATTGGAAAAGAGAAGAGGGTGAGAGAAGATCTGTATGAGAGAAAAAATATATAAATGAAAAAGATTATTATCGAAATTATGTTATAAATATTGAATTTAAGTTTGTATATGGGTGAGAGGGAGAGAATAAGGAAGATGGGAAATGCAAAGAGACAGCTGCACCATTTAAAGAAGAAACTTAAGTATGCCGGTAGAAGTTGGTGTCTTGTTTTCATTTAGTTGTTAGTTAGGTTATCAATAAATTTTTATTTTTATAATTGTTTTTCTTTCTATTTTTAGCATTGTATAATAAATTTTTTACGAGAAAAATAATTTTGTTTTACATTACTCTCATAAAAAAAATAAGATAAACAGTACTCTTTTAATTGCTTTATACTGTATTCAACAATTAATATATTATCTGTGAATTTCGCTGAAAGGTTTATTGTTTACCTGACTTTCAATATTCAAGTAGTATCTTAGAACATTTGCAACTAAACAAATAATCTGGAGAAACAACATCCAAACTATTATTATAATTTTTTTTTATAGAAAGTAAACAAATGATAATAGGATAACAACGGAAGCAAATTTACTTCTGTATTGGCTGAGGATACTGTCGCGCTCTTTTGTTAAGTAGTTGGCAACAAAATAATGATTAGAAAAACATACATGAAGCATTTTAATTCTTGTTTTATAGTATTTTTAATTAGAACAAAAAGAAAGAGAACAGATGGAAGTTGGTGCGAAAAAATAAACGATTCTACCTTTTTTTTTATCAACAAACGATTCTACCTTTTCTAATGAAAATTGTTGCAACAAAGATAGTGTCATTTTCCGAAAGTTGCTACTATAGTGGATCACCTTTTAAATGCCGTTATAAAGGTTGGACCATTTTATATTTTTTCTAAAATAGATAAATTATCTTGTAGAGATGAGATTTGCTCTAATATATACCATATTATATATAATAAAGTTTATTTATTTTATGACAAAATAAAGAAAAACTCTATTATAAGCACATATTCTCAAGCAAATCTAATATCTATAGTGGAGTTTCTCTATTTTTAAAGAAAATATAGAGATCATTTGAAAATAATTTAATATATATATATATTTTGTTTTCAATGTATTTTTATTCTAAAATATATATTTAATACATTTTATCTATATTATTAAAAGAGAAATACAAAAATAAATTACCCTTAATTTTTCAAGTTATTTACAACTGTATGCCACTGAAGTAATAAATTTATCTACCTTTTAGTATTGTTGTCTTTTTCTGTTTATTTAGGTATTTTTCTCAAACTAATTTTACCTAAAAATGGCTATAATGACTTTTTTTTTAGCATTTCTAAACAAATAAAATCAATAAATTTGAAATCCAAACCAGAATATCTATCTAAGTTTCTTCATACATAATTAATAAAGAATCTTTATTATAGCAATAAGATATAGAAACTAAAATACCGAAACAATTATAATATTATCTATTACAAAATCACCTAATTTGTTTTCAGATTATTTTTTCTCGCCTTGTGGATCAAACTTTAAGAATTATGAAAATTTAATGTAAAAGATCTATCCAAAAATTATTTACCATTTATATTGAATAATCAGTTCTCTAAATATCTATATAATTTTGTTATCTTTCAAAATTTATTGGATCACTAGATTATTGGTTCGACCGCGGGTGAACAATAAGTTAATAAATTAATTAATTTTGTTACATAATAATATACTAACTATTAAAAATATAAGAAATATTTTATGTTTTAAATATATATATATATAGAAGATACTTAAATTTACTTTTCTTTATATTTATTTTCCTTACACATACAAAATATCAAAAAGGAAATTTAGACTTATAACATATTAAAAAAATATCAAAAATTAAATTCATTAGTACTTAAATATCTAGTGTGAATAATAAAATTAAACTTTGAATCTAAAATGCACTAAAATTAAAATATTATATTATAATAAATTATCAATAACAAAAATATAGTAATAACGAATCATATAAACTAATTTTAGTCCTCTACCACCGTTCATTTTATTCCAGTGGCATAGTGAAATCTTCTTACAAGTCTAAACATGGCAAATAAAAATCAAAACTACAACAGTAGTTTATACAAAGTCAACAGTAAAAGAAGATGATATTAAAAACCTAACTTTTTATTTAGAATACAAAAAATAATAATATAATAACAAAATTCTAAAGAAAACATAAGTAGAAGTTTTCTGTTGGGTGGGTCAACCAGTGTTTGAACAAGTAGTCGGCTTCTAGGTTTTATCGGTTTTTATATTATGATTTTTTTCTGAAATCCAAACCGGGTAACATTCTCTTTCCGTACCTTTACCTAATTCACCAACGTTACCGACCGCCATGTATAAAATAAAAATCGAGAATAGATCACCAGATTTGCCGGCTCGACCTCAAATCCGGGTCAGGTTTTAGAACATTGATTGTATTACAACAATTATGTAATACGAATATATATAACATTTAGTACAGATAAAAATTCAAAATTCAAAATAAATACAAGCGCGGTTGCAGGGATCAGGGTCTAGTTTAATTTAAAACTAATACATTTTATTTATGAAAGTTAAAAATTAATCTGTATTTTAATTTTTGTACGATTTTCATAAAGTTGGACCGAGAATTTATAAAGTAGATGACAAGCTTTTAGACATCTCCAATGTAACTTTTTTCTTATGAAAAAAAAAATCTATTAATTTTTAAATCCATTTCTCTTAGAATAGATTAGTTATTTTCTAAATATGAGATTTTCTCAAATGTGTATCTATAAATAGAGTTAACATATTTTTAGGAAAATATATTGAGGAACGCTATCGTTTTCTTTACATTAGAAACAAATTTTGTTAAAAATAAAATAATTCTATTATAAACATAAATTGAAGTAAATCTCAATCTATAAAAGAATTCATCTATTTAAGAAAGAAAAAAATATAGAGATGAGTTATAAATGGTCTAATAGAAATATGTTGTAAATAATGGAGAAAAAGATTACTTTATTCATATCATAAGAGGTTCTTTATATAAAGATTAAAAATAGATAAACCGTCAATAGATTAATGGAAAGATAACAAATCCTAATCCAACTAGGAAAAGGAAAACAAGATCAAAACATAAAAAGAAAAGCTGGCCACCTATGATCTATGCTGACGGGCCGGTACGGACGGGTCGGTTATGGGTCGTCCACCATATGATTTATAACACTCCTCCTTGGACGCCATAACCATTCAGGGTTTGTAATATGCTTTGATGTTGCCTCATTAAAACCTTACCAGGAAAATCCAATGGGATAAAACCATGGTGAAGGAAAAAGAGTACAACACATACTACTCCCCTGATGAATGCATCAGTGAAGGTCTTTCAGTCGACGCATCCCAATCTGATGTATGAGCTTCTTGAATGCCGAGGTCGGTAGTGACTTGGTGAAAAGGTCGGCTGAATTTTCACTTTACCGAACTTGTAGTACTTGGACCTCGCCATTGTCCAATCTTTCTATAAGTGGCTCTGAATTGGCTTGATAACTCTTCCAAGGATCCGCCTGATCGTCTAGCTTCTGATGTAGCTAAGAACTCCTGCAATATTTCTTGATTGGCTAACATGATCTCCTGGTCTCCATAAATAGCTCTGGGTAGAGCCAAACTCAATTGGCTGAAGACTTTCCATAGATGACTTCGGTTTGGTCGATTCTGGAAAATTAATCATAACTCCTGATTTTCCTGGTCAATTCTTATGATTTCAGGCTTTCTGAAAAACTGATAGATCCCTCTTGAAGCCCATGAGTAGTTCTGGTGAAGGCCGCTTCATGTCTGGGCTTGAAACTTCTTCTAAGACCTGGTACTCGCAGATGGACGGCCAGAAAAAACCCTTGAATTGTAAAATTCATAACTTCTTGCTACGTGAATATTTTGTTGTGTTTCCAAACCTCAGTGATGCATGGTTGAGTTGGCTTTCTGTGAAAATTGGTTTCATGCCAAAAATCCTTTCTTTGTTGAGATACACTCCTGGGACTGAACCTCGGTCGCTGGTACCTCTTAGATGGCCGGTTGGGAAGGTTTAATGAGACTCTGGTTGAATCATGGATTTCATGACTATAACAAGTACCACCATGTATAAACACATAGCCTGTCTGAGGTCGAGCATTATGTGGATCTGAAAGATAACCTGCATCAGCAAAATCAATTAACCCCTCTTTGGGCTGGTCAGTATAAAATAAACATATGTTGTCGAATTTCTTTATAAAATACATGGACTGATTGGGTCATTCTCATAGATCTCTTTCACTAAGTATTCACTTAGTCTATTATACTATATGCAGCTGCTTTGTTTCAGTCCATAACTAGATTTGTTCAGCTTTATACAATGTTGTTTTTCTTATCTTTGAGCTCAATACCGTTTGGTACTTTCATGTATATCTCATTACCCAATGGAGCATATAAGTATGTAGTTACTACATCCATTAGATGCAAATCTAATTTCTCTCTTATAGCCAGACTTATCAAAATCGAAATGTAGTAGCATCCACCACCTCATAATCCATTCCTGGTCTCTGTGAGAATCCTTGTGCAACAAGCCGTGCTTGAATGTTGTAAGTAAAAACTTAGACCACTTGATTATGTCTTATATCTCACGATTTCTCCTTTTCAACTCTCTTCTTCACAAAGACTCATCTATATCCACTGGTTTATATCTTATGGCGTCAATATTGTTAGACCAAAATGCCTTTTCTCTTTAGAATATATAACCCCACGTTTTCATTAGTCCAATTTGATCTACGAGTGCGCACTCTTATATTGACGTGGGTTCATGATCCTCGTTTATATCCATAATTTCAAGTGTTACCTTGTATGCAAATAAATCATCTATGTCAACATATTTTCTGTTCCAATGTGTTCCAGACATGATATAATCGATTACAATCTCATTATTATCAGGACCATTAGTACCCTGAAGCTTGGCGTCCCAAGCCTCAGTGTTTGGTACCTTAGAGCCGGCCGACCTTATGTTCATGTCTGTGGTTTCCTCGACCTCGGATTTGTTTTCATTTTCTGCACCTTTCTTTTGTTTCTGAGGACTCTTATCTTTGGAACCTATTGGTCTACCACGTTTCATACGTTGTCTAGACTCTGTAGCAACTTGATTATGTCCCTTTTGGACATCTATTCGAATTTCGTGCATTACAAGATGGTATATATGACTTAGTCACTCTCTTTCGGGTCAGCAAATGAGTCTGACAATTGATTAGCTAGCTTTTATAAATATATTATCTTTTGGACGTCTAATTCTCATTCTTAGTCCGAGGATCTTGCCAAGACAATGATGGTCGATGCCATTCTATTTCTCTTACCAGCTTATTATTTTCTCCCCCTAATGTTGGATAGTCGGACTAATTAAACTTGCAATCCGTGTACATGGCCTTTAAATAGATCACCCATGTTCGGCTCTAGGTATTCAATAATCGTGGGAGAACCATATCCAACATATATCCCCATCCTCCTTTGAGGTCCCATCTTAGTTCTCTGTGGTGGAGTAACTGATACATAAACGACACATCAAAATGTCTTATGATGGAATATGTCTGGCTCATAACCCGTTAATAATCGAGATGAGGAATATCTATGCTCACTAAATGGCCTGATGCGTATTAACTTAGATGCATGTAAATTTTGTATGGTCCCAAGCTGTGACTGAGAGTTTTGACCTCATAAGTAATGGTCTAGCAATCAGCTGTATGCGTTTAATAAAAGATTCGGCCAAGCCGTTTTATGTATGGACATGCGCCAATGTTCCACACTTGCCCCCATGGACATACGATAATTATTAAACGCTTGGGACATGGATTCACCAGTTTATTATTTACTTAGTCACTTTGACTGGTGATGACCTATCAATGAGTTTCCCTTGTGTACATGCTTCACACGTGAGATTATTTGGGATAACTCTTACTTTCTTTCACTGTGTGCCCTATTGTATTACTTATCAATTTTTGCATCATGTTTGAACCGGGATGGCCAAGCCGGTTATGCCATTTAGTGAAATCGTGGTAAACACTCTGTTTAACCGTGGGATTTGGCCTCTATCATACTGATCTTTGCATAGTATAGACCAGTAGAGAATGCAGGTATAGTCTCGACCACTTTCTTATGGCCTTGGACGAATTTTATATATATCTGAAGGAACTCTTTATTTCCTTTGCCCATTGTTTCTATATGGAAATCATTCATTTTTTTATCTTTAAAATTCAATGGGCCTTTCTTAGGTGAATATAATGAATCAGATATCTCTAGATGCGTGCCCTTTAGGCAACAATATACTTCTTCTGGCTGTGGCCCTCAACTAGGCTTCTATACCCGCAATTTGTACTCATATTGGCGTTTTTCAAAAACATTCATCTTATTAAGTATAAATCAGACAAGACAATAAAATAAACTCAAAGAAATCATAAAGACAAAGAAAACACAAAGGCAAATCAAACACAAAATTTGATGTCGAAATCAGCCTTATTCTTTTAGGCAATCTCAGGTTTCATATTCCATAAGATCATCTTTGATCAAAATCTCCTTCGCCATCTTGATGGACCAAATGAGCTTCTGGATTTTTCCTTTCTGACTCTCTTGATAGAGGTCACAAAGATGTATGGGAGTCCTACATGTCTTAGCCCAATGGTTATCCATTCCACATCTATGGCACACTGATTTGGTCGAGTATTGTGGTTTAGATATACCACGGCTTCTGCCTCGACCACGGCCTGAATCAGGTTGATACCCACGTTCTCTTCCATAGCTATTCCCGCGACCATATGAACTGTATTGGCCACAGCCATGTCCTCTCCATCCACCACGGCCACGGCCGTGTGGTTTATCATGATGGACGTGGTTACTTTCTTTGGATTCTTTCTTTTCCTCTATGGTTGCATGTGCATCAGGTAATGGTATGGATCATGGAGGTCTCATCTCACTGTTTCTCATCAATAACTCATTATTTTACTCGGCAAGCAATAGACATGAGATCATATTTGTGTATGTCTTAAAGTCCTTCTCACGGTACTGTTGTTGTAATAACACATTGCTTGTGTGGAAGGTAGAAAAGGTCTTCTCTAGCATATCCTTATCTGTTATATCCTCACCACACAGTTTCAACTTTGGAACGATTTTGAATAGGGTTGAGTTATACTCATCCACGGACTTGAAGTCCTGGATTCTGAGATTCCTCCAATCATACATAGCCTTTGGTAAGATCACCGTTCTCTGGTGATCATATCTCGATTTCAACTCTGTCCAAAGGTCTAGAGGATTTTCAATCGTCAAATACTGATCCTTGAGACTCTCAACCAAATGATGGCGAATAATCAAGATAGCTCTGTATCTATCTTTCTCACTTTCATTATTGTCCTCGGTGATACATTCACCGAGTCCCTTGGATTTCAAGATGATCTTAGCATCAAGTGCCCATTGCAAATAATCATCTCCAGAGAGATTTATGGCAGCAAAATCCAAGTTGTTGATTTTCGACATCTGAAATCATATGTTTTATAATTTAGATTTAAAAGTGTTCATGTTTAATGCATACAAGACAATCATATATGCAAATTGGTCACACGATCAAACGGGTATGATGTAATATTTGAACAAGCCGCACGGCCAGAACAACATGGAATGATCAATCTTATCAAACGGTTTCTATTAACCTAGCCGTGTGATAGACCATAAATTTGACCCGATTTTACCCATGGTATCTGAGTGTTTTAGGATATATCTAGTATGTTTTGGAGTCTGTTTAGCATATTTTCAGGTTCAAGAGCAATTGGAAGAAAGATGGTGTTTTTGGAGCATTTTAGAGCACTTTTGAGATTTCACCCGAGATGACGCATTTATTTTTTGATTTCTATAAACTCCGACTGTTTTACACTAGGGACAGTGTAATTTAAGTCTGGGGCGATTTCTAATGATTATCTATTGTTTATCTACTATTTTGAGTCTTATTTGAAATTTTTATTGAGTCAAGAAGGGGACAATGATCTTATCTAGTTTAATACTTGTCATCTAACCACTTTCTAGACCAGTCTTGGATTCATTGATTGCAAAACTACTAGAGATAGTAAAGTGGATCAACCAGTCTACTATGTTAGCACTTGCTAAGAATGTTTGAAGGAACCAAAGCTGACCTCCAACCTAATACTGACATTACCTGCTTGTCTTGGGGCTTGGTATACATTGGATCGAATTCCTCCTGCAAGTCTGGAAGGTAAAAAGTCTGTGTGTTTCTGGTTCCCTTCTCTCTCTCTTTTCAGCATCCACCAAAAATAAAAGATTGAGATGATTTCCTGAGATGCAGAGGGATAGGTACATTACCAATGACCCCATTATTCTAATTCAAAGGAATGATCACACATTGTGGAAGCGAGGGATAGGTAAATTACCAACGATCCCATTATTCGCCTACACTTTGTCAATAAAAAAAAATATAGGTCAATAAGATGAACAAGATGTACTACATCATTGTTCATTGGGATTGAAACCATGAGGATTCAGGGAACAGAGAAAGAGGAAAGAAAGGAATCAGAGAAGACTACCTGTGTGTTCAGAAACTTACTTAAGTAAGAGTTCATGTGTCCTTTGATCGATACTCCCAAGGTAAAGCCTACACTTTTATCTATTCAAAGAAATAAGGTTAGTAAAGGGGTGAGTCATTCGGGATTTGCTAAGTTGCTAGATAGATGAATTTGGTTGTTATACTAGGATATGGTATAATGTGCTTTTGTAGTTAGGATGACTATGACTTGGTTTGCACTACTAGGAAGATATGACTAAGATCTTTAAATTTTTTGAGTCCCTGCTGTTGCTAAAACTTCTTCCAGAGAGACTACCATTGTTTTTGCTTGAGGACAAGCAAAAGGTTAAGTCCGGGGGAGTTGATAGACCATAAATTTGACCCGATTTTATCCATGGTATCTGAGTGTTTTAGGATATATATAGTATGTTTTGGAGTCTACTTAGCATATTTTCAGGTTCAGGAGCAACTGGAAGAAAGATGGTATTTTGGAGTATTTTAGAGCACTTTAGAGATTATACCCGAGATGACCATATCGACCCCCTCAGGGTCGACACGGAGAGAGACGCGTCGATCGATACACCTCCAGTGATGTCGATCGATATTCGAGACACATAAGCCCATTTTGGTCACAACCGACTTGAAGCCTATTTTGGTCACAGCCGACTTGAAGCCCAAGCATCCATCTATTTACCAGAATGCCCCTGACGAGTTTTAACCTAATTTTCCTAAGTATTTAGGTCTTGCCTAAGTATTTTGGCAAAGACACAGTTTTTAGGACAGCCTTTTCGCAATTTCTTTTCAGTTTCTTTTCACCATTGTTTTGTGAGAGAGAGTTACAAATTGAGAGCTTTTTTGAACACCTTTGTTTCTATATATTCATCTATCTATGCAGTTTTATATTATTGTTATGATGTTTTACTTGGATATGTCTGAGTAAACACCTTTGTTGGATTTAAGATTCAAATAGGTTGAGGGATTAGCCCCAAGTATGAATACTTGAGCATGTGATATTCATCTTAGAAGATTGTTCTTAATGCTTGTGTAGGAGTAGCTAACCTACAGATGAATACAGAGATAACATCCTTAGATCTATCTTCTCTAAGCTAGGAATTTGCTGGGAACAAGCGACAGCTGACTTGGCAAACTCCTTAGTGAATTGTATTCAGCCACACGATTAAAGCTTACTAGTAGCGTATCGATCGATACTCCTATAGAGTAATCGATCGATAGACGCGGGGCAGTGTCGATCGACATCGGCGACAGCACACCGATTGACGCCATAATCTATGATTCGCCAAAGGAAGTTTCATCGGTTCTAGTAATAGATAGTCATAACGACAGTTAGGCTATTGCATCGTTGGGTTCTTTAATATCATGCAAGCATCTCACATAAGCATTCATACAATTATAATTCTGATAACCTGAATAGTAATCCTAGATCTAATATCTTCACCATATCAGTTAACACCCAAATCAATCACTTGAGTAATTGTCTTGATCAACAGTTTTAAATTTACTTGCAATTTACTGCTTTGAAACTTTGACCTAGCTTAGTTATAATAAGATATATTGTGTTCCATCGCTCCCCGTGGATTCGATCCCTAAGTACTACAACTTGACCTCTTTTGATGAGAGTAAGGTTGCTCTAGGATAATTTGAACACGTATCATCGTGCAATTCTTTTCTATCACCTTGGCTTTTCCGGAAATCACAAGCAATTTCAATCAATTTTCCACAGCAACACAATCAGTTCATTAATTCCTTTAAAACAGTATGAGCGTTCTTATGCAATATGGTATATGCATCTAGCCACTTAGTAACCATTATGATCTATCAACCTAACTTTCAAACAATCTAAAACCAAATCCTTATTCATCATTGATTAGGGTTTTTATCGAGAATTAGGGTTCTTTAGGTTCTAGGGTTTTGATTGTTACCTTAGTTTCTTATCGGGTTGAACGGACCACCGAGAGAAGTAATCGAGCTAGAACAGGCCGCGAACGAGAGCTTGTTGGTATCGGGTCGCGGACACGGATCGGGATAGGCGGTCGGCTGTGCTGTCAGATCGTCGGGTTGAACGAGTGGAGGTCGTTGTTAGGTGGAACGGACTGAGGTCGAACGGGCTGAGATCATATCGCCGGTGCTCGAACCAGGAGGAAGGTTTCACACCGGAAAAAAATAGGATTAGAGTTTTCTCGCTGATTAGGGTTAGGGTTTTTATGGTGGTCGGATTTTAGCTTAGGATTTTAGGGATTATCGTGCTGATAACGTGTTGTAAATAATGAGAAAAATGATTACTTTTTTCATAGCATAAGAGATTCCTTATATAGGGATTTACAAATAGATAAACCGTCATAGATAAATGGAAAGATAACAAATCCTAATCCAACTAGGAAAAAGAAAACAAGACCAGAACATAAAAGAAAAAGCTGGTCGCCTATGATTTATGCTGACAGGCCGGTACGGGCCGGTACAGACGGATCGGTTATGGGTCGTCTACCATATGATTTATAACAAAATATATTTATTTCCAATGTATTCGTTGATTTTTTTCCTCTAGAAGTATCTCTGACATTTTTAATTTACAATTAATATATTTTATTTATGAAAGTTACAATTAACCCAGTTATTTTAATGTTTGTAAGATTTCATACTACTATGATATTATAAAATCTAAAATTTTCTTTAAATGAGTATTATTATGTAAATAGAAAAGTGTGATTCTACTTTATAAAAATTATATTTGTTAATTTTTTTTATTTTAATTATAATTATGAAAAAACTTACGATTTAAGAGATCATCTTTTCATATTAAAGATATAAATCTATAACAAGTGAGTGTTATTTCTTTATCTAAATATAGAAAATATCAATATCTACTTTAGAGAAACAAATAGAGGTAGGTTGAAGTATCTTTTCCTCTATTAAAGATAAAAATAGTAATGAATTGAAAATGCTCTGAAAACTGAATATAAATCATAAAATATAACTCATTTGAAAAATAACTGAAAGGTTGTTAAAAATAGACGAAAATATCTAACTATCTAAGCACAAGGAATCGTAAATTTTCTAACGTACAGTGTATTTATATTGCATGATGTTGTAGGTGATAACACCATAATGGGCCAAGACAACAATAAAGCCCAGACAAGTAGCAGCCCAAGAGAAGTTCAACTAGTGTCCAGACAACGGTCATCTGGCTTGAACGACAAAGGAAATAAAGCAGAGTGTACGAAACAAGAAGAGACAAGATGGTGTAACCGGTTCTCTCCTCTCCAGGCGATGGTAGCTGTGTGATTTGCTTTACAGCTGTGAGGATAAGTAGTGAGCTGGAAAGTAAAGAGATCTAGATGATTCTATGGGTGTATATAAACCCTTATTGTAGAGAGGTTGAGATTAAGAGAAAAGTTTATAAAATTACTCTGTTTTCTATAGTGTTCTTGTCTTTCTCATATGGTATCAGAGCCAGGTTCACTCTGAGGATATGTTCATGCACCAGAAGGCGTACGCACAAGATATACTTCATCAAGCAGCAATGAGTGATTGCAACCCTATGCCTACTCCTCTTCCTCAACGGATTGAACAGCTTGATACAACACCATTTCCTGAGCCCACATACTTTAGGAGCTTGGCGGGAAAGCTTCAATATTTAACTATTACGCGGCCAGACATACAGTATGCGGTGAATTATGTGTGTCAGAGAATGCATCTTCCGACTATCTCAGACTTTGGACTCCTTAAACGGATCTTGAGATATATAAAGGGTACGCTAGAGTTGGGATTACATATCAAGAAGGATAAGTGCTTGACGTTGTCAGCTTACTGCGATTCGGATTGGGCAGGTTGCTCTGAGACAAGACGATCAACGACAGGCTTCTGTACTTTGCTCGGGCCTAACTTGATCTCTTGGTCAGCTAAGAGACAACCGACGGTGTCTAAGTCATCTACTGAGGCTGAATATCGTGCGTTGGGAGCAACAGCAGAGGAGATTGCCTGGATATCGTTACTGCTTAGGGACCTTGGGGTGTCACAACCGCATGCTACTCTTCTTCGGTGTGATAATCTGTCCGCAGTTTACTTGAGTGCTAATCCAGCACTTCATAAGAGGTCCAAGCACTTTGATACTGATTACCATTACATCAGGGAACAAGTGGCTCTGGGTTTGATTGAGACAAAACACATCCCTGCAACCGAACAAACTGCAGATATTTTCACCAAATCCTTGCCAAGGAAAGCGTTTATGGAGTTAAAGTACAAACTCGGTGTGGATCAACCCCCACCCAGTTTGAGGGGGGATGTAGGTGATAACACCATAATGGGCCAAGACAACAATAAAGCCCAGACAAGTAGCAGCCCAAGAGAAGTTCAACTAGTGTCCAGACAACGGTCATCTGGCTTGAACGACAAAGGAAATAAAGCAGAGTGTACGAAACAAGAAGAGACAAGATGGTGTAACCGGTTCTCTCCTCTCCAGGCGATGGTAGCTGTGTGATTTGCTTTACAGCTGTGAGGATAAGTAGTGAGCTGGAAAGTAAAGAGATCTAGATGATTCTATGGGTGTATATAAACCCTTATTGTAGAGAGGTTGAGATTAAGAGAAAAGTTTATAAAATTACTCTGTTTTCTATAGTGTTCTTGTCTTTCTCATAGATGTTTATGTAGCTATCATTTTCTTGATGTACAGTACTATTTTATACAATAATTCATCTTTTTATATAAAATTGAGTTTATAACACAAATAGACACTTTAAGTGTTTTTATTACAGTGGAAAGCACATTGTGCTACTTGGATACTTTTAGGTGGTTAAAGACTTCTTTCTCCTCATAAAAGTGAAATAGATGTGGGCATTTCAGTAAAAGACCATTGTTATCTGGTTGGGTTGGTTATTGGGTTTGAAGTTTGAAAATACTAGGATTTGATTGGTGGATTTGAACGAAACTTAATCGTGGTTAATAAACGGACATGGGACCCATAAAAAAGGTGAAAGACGATTAACCTAATTTGACTTTCATTTATGTTTCTCTCTCCATAACCTAATTTCAGTTTCTGGGATAGTTTTTTTTTTTTTTGCTAAAAAAATTCTAGGATAGTTTATGCGACGGACGAAGAAAGTGTGAAGCCGAACGAGTAAGCGGTATATTCAGACGAAATCGACAGTGACGGCGAGCAGGCAAAGAGAAAGCTGACGGTGAGTTTTTGATTTCCTAATTTGGCTGATTTTATTGTTTGCACGAAAGCGTGTATTTGAACTTCAAAATCGTTTGGTTTTGTGACAGAGGTTTCACTAACGGCGGCAGAAGCGGTGAAGAGAGGTTACCGACGCATTTGTTTGCGACGGACCAGTTTCCAAGCAAGAGGAATAATTGTTATTCGTCGCTGGAGTACCTCCTGCTAGTGAGGGATGTTCTAGAAAGCACCAAATAAATGGAGAGGCTGTTGGGTTCATGCACATGTGAGTATGTACAATTTTAATAGAGCATAAACTTATGTACAACAAAAGAAAGTTGTACACGTGGACAGCTAATGAGGTTGTAAGAGTACTTCAAGATGCAACTCAGGTGAGAGAAGAGTCATAAGATCAGAGAAGCTATCACCCATAAGTTCGCTGAGCACCTCCATGATGAAGTTTGTGCTGTTTTAGATGAAGGTGAAGGTGAAGCTAGAATTATGTTCTTAGGTTCACCCATTGTAGCCAGTTGAGTTCGGGAAGCTAAACGTAGTCAAGTGACTTTGCTCTTTCACTCATGGATTTGAATTGGTGCTAAGAGATGTAGGGAGTATTGAGTATTTTGAGATTGGTTTTGTTTTGCTCTTAAATTAGTTACTAGCTATGATAACCGTCTGGTTTTGTTTGAACTTTGGATCATCCGTTACAAGAGCCATCAAGTCGAGTTTAAATAAAAAAATCTGTTTTTTCAAGAGAAACAGAACACCTTCACAGTCACTCCACATATTCAAAATATCCAGAAATTTATCAATTGGTAATACAGCCAAAACGTGTACACATTTTTCCGAAGTGTACATGTACAAGGATTGCAAATCTTCACAATGGTATCTACATGTACATCGGTCGCAGGATCCATGTGTACACCATAGTTATTTTTAGTTTTGGTCATGAAATGTGAGACTTTTAAAGAATATTTATTTATTATCGGATAATACTTATATAAGATTTCTAGAGCGGGAACACTAAAGTACAAATTAGCAACACAACTGCAAAAAAAATCAGAGAGTCTAACAGCCTAAATAATGATATGCATTAGACTAGATAGATAAACCACATGACATACTTTGTAAGTGATCCCATATCATTACTTGCAAGTTCTCCCGAAGAATACTTAAGACAGAGCTACCAT
This sequence comes from Brassica juncea, assembly GCA_018703725.1. Taxonomy (NCBI): domain Eukaryota; kingdom Viridiplantae; phylum Streptophyta; class Magnoliopsida; order Brassicales; family Brassicaceae; genus Brassica; species Brassica juncea. Next base: position 52,906,914 of record CM031936.1, on the reverse strand, counting down.
GTCGTAAGGAGGGTTATGATGATGAATATCAAATCCTTCAACTTGATGAGAACAACGCTTATTAGAAAATCCTAATTGGACCCAACCCTGATGCGAAGATACCTAACCTTGTGTAGATGGTTAGTGTTGATCTTAACATGCCTAGGTGGAGATTTGTTAGATCTATGTATGATCATATTGTAGAGGGATTTTGATGTGTGTAGTATGATCATACTAAGAGTTAAATAGTGTAGTTGGTGGGTAATGTGTGCACGTTTGTTTGTGTACACCAGATTTCAGTTGTACACATGGATATTTATGGTCATGTACAAATGTTTTATGTACATATGTACCAACAAATTTGTTGTTTATACATGGATTATATGCTAGACAGATGAAAAAGTCTACACAAACAATAAATCCCAAACTATTTTTCAAATTTGTGAATTTTGGATTTCCAATTAAAGTGTAAGCTGACATAAATTTAGGGTACACAGTAATTTCTTATAAATTTAGTATGCATGTAGACAACAAACATAGTTGTACATGTGTACGCTAATATGATAGTGTCATGTGTACAATAAAATATAAACATATATATGTCTGGGAACATTACATGTTTGAGATAATCCATTATATTTCATCAAAAGAAGGAGAAAAAAAAAGAAAAAAAAAACAGTCATTTTCTTCTGTTCATTACTTTGAAACTCACTGTTTAAAATATATGAAGTAAAGTCTGAACATTTTTATGCACACAAACAAACAAAAGAAACGTGAAAAGTAAGTCTTCCCTTCGCCGGCGATAAATACAGTGGTTCGCCATGGAATATACCTGTAAATAGATTCAGGGTTGTTAATCAAGGGGAGTTCTGTGGATGGAAACCACGAAGCGATCTTGGGAATACAGTAAAACTAATTGATAAACAAGATTAGCTCACAAATAACAACTTAGAATCCAATAATTAGGATTGAAATTCCTAGATTAATTAGCAAAGCTTTTTTCTTATGACCACAGAAAACAGAAGATACCGACGTGGGGAGAGAAGAGAAGATTGTTAGATGTGCAATTTAATCTGGACCGTCAAAAATAGGAGGAAGGCAGGTTGATCTAATGGTTGTTGTTTAATGTAAATATATATTTTTTCCAGATCTTCTTGACTAAATCTCAGCCGTAGAAGTTTTAACAAGATCAATGGCTGGAGGGTAAAGCCCGCCAAATGTAATTTAGTCAATAAATAGTGAGCTGTCTTTTGATTGGGATCTAACGAAAAGGTGAAAAGTTAGTTGAGACACAACACCAGTTGGTGGGGAAAGTGTGTCTGTATAACATTGTGTCTCACGGTGTAATAAAATATGAGTAATGTGACCCAAAGTGAAAATATTTCTAAAATTGTTGTTACCTGTATGTTTTTTCACATATTTTTGTTTTTTTTGGTCTCAGTAGGTCGACATAAATACTGTGAATCTTGAAACGTTGTTCTATTATGTCTCGTGTTAACGTACAAATAACATCCTTAATAAGTAACAATAATATAATGTTAGACTATCTTAATTTCGACTAGGGAAAATATAACGAAAATTATATTTGGGAACAGGTGCGTTAATTTAATTGTTTCCACTAGGCTACAGAACTTTTCTGGTTTATTTATGTAACTAATTGCTTATTATATATTGCTCAGAAAACTAAAAAGAAATATGCAAAACTAATTTTTGATTAATTATCAATTAATCTTCGATGTTTGTTAACTCGCTAGGTCTACATCGGCCATCCAACCTACTCCTAACGCAATCCCAAACATGAGATAAAACCAATGAGATTTCACCTCAGTTTACAAAAAATAAATGATAGTATTAATTAAATGTTCAACGTGCCACTTTTTTATAAAACGAAAAAGTTTTACTTAACATCCATTTTTTGTCGTATATGAAGATAGTTAATGTTGAAATTTTTAAAAGATAATTTGATTATCTATTTCATTAAAGTATACTTATATTTTTAGATACGTTCTGAAAAAATCTATAGTTAAATATAATTAATTGAAGGAGTAATCAAAAGACCATCGACCTATTAATAAATGATTTGTGATAACATATTACTAAAGCAGATCATGACTGATTGCAGGGCTGATAAATAAAGTTTTTTTGAGTTCACAAAAAATTAAAGTATTGACTATCACACAAGATTATAGAACTTTTAGACTGAATAAGTAGGGATAGAAACCCGTTAACCATGGATGATCAGGTGTTACATTTACATAGTACGAAAAACATTTTGGTCAACATGTGATAAAATCACTCTTCATTTAGGTTTAGAATGATTATTTGTTGTCTTGATCAACTCTGTCTGATAACTTGATCATCTAAAAATAAATAATACTAGTCAACAGTCACGGTTATTACTTAGAATAATAGTCTCTTTTTTTTTTTTGCTTAATTAGAATAATAGTCTTCAAAGGTTTATATTTGTTGAAAGCCTTTTTTTGGAAAACATTTAACAAGGAACGGCTAATCGGCCGTCCAAGTTTCCCAAAAAAGTTCAGCCCTGAAGCACCCCTACAAAACCAAATCAGGCACGCATTGACTCTACTGTCTCTCTACGTACGTGTCCATATTTATTGGAAAAATTCGACTATATACAACATTTTATATAGTTCAGTCGATAATGCATTATCAAGGACTACTAGCTCAACATCTTTACTAAGCTTTAATTTTGTGTTTGCCTAATGAAAATACTGAAGGAACGGTTTTTTTTTTATTTCATTTAAGTTTTCTGAAAACAATTATCATTTTCTTCTTCACTATCCATGCTTGAGATTTGGTGTTCATCTGATTCCAAATTACCGTCAAGATCTTCTTTTTTTTTCCGTCAAAAGATTACCATTTCGATTCAAATATAACATTTTGATACACAAACTGGCAGATGAAAGAACAATCTCCAGAAACAAAAGTCCATATGAAAGCGGCAACTAGAACCCACTCTGGAGTGACTTAAGGCAACAAATAAACCTGCCAACTAAAACTTAGCAACCTAACAAAGATAAATAAACAAACTTAGCTCCAAGTAGTATTCAATGATCGGGAGATTTCGCTGCTACTCGATGCCCGCCACGCGAAAATATCCACCTCCTTCACCCAGTGCTCCATAACTTACCGCTGCTGTCTATGCCCGCCAAACGGTAACGTCAACCAAACTAGAACACCACGACTTCACAACCCGACAAGAGGGAACACGACTCGGTCCACACAACCTTCGGATAGGAATTGACACATCCAGTGTCTACAAACTCCTAGATAGAAGCCCACACAACTCTCAAACCACCCGAAGCTTTGAACGATGAAACTACTCCAGACAGACTCCAGGAATAAAAACACCGGCAAACGATCATCAAGATACCACAACCGAAGCAAATCTGCAACTTAAATTCGGGCTACCTAGGGAAACAACTTTTTTTTTTCACTTAAACACTAGACGGAGCAATCGAAGAGAGAAAATAGATCTACTCCCAAACCTAAAAGCCGACCGCCCATGAGCCACCGCTGCTACAACTGCGCCGTACCTCCACAGAACGCGAAAACCCACGGTAGAAAACAACCTCACGCGAAGGAGGTTCGCCGGAGATCTCACGCAGACCCAGAGAATACAAACAAGGCAGAGAGACCGGACATGACAGTACGAGTGGCTAAAGGGAAAACGATTGAAGGCTAGAAGAGGCCCTGCCGGTGACGGACGCGCTCTCACGCGGCGTCGGACCGGAGGAGAAAGTTAAATCGGGTTCTTTGTCGCTTCTCTTTTCTCTCTCTACGGTTTCTACACTCCAAACCACTTTCAAGGACCGTCTATTTTTACCGTCAAGATCTTCTTCTTCTTCATTTTCAAAAATAATATTTTCATCATGCAAAAAAAAAAGTTTTTTAGCCAGAAAAAAAAAACAAGATAATTTTTCTGTCATCAACCACGTGTCTCTTCTTCACCAGGGATTATACAGAGAGCAAACAGACTTTAGTTTTTTTCTTTTGCAGCTAGAGTAGAAGAGAAAACAATGAACTGTACGTGAATTATGAGTTATGGTTTCTTGATTTGTATTAAAACTTTAGTTATCTACGTAGTTTAATGCATTTCGATAACTTCATTTAACTTTTTTAAGTAACAAACGCATATTCGGAGCGGAGTAAGCGGCCTATGCGGCCGTATATACACCCGCGTTTTAACAAACCGTATAACATGCCGTACATGATGAATTCGGTACGTTTAGTAGCCGCCTAGCGTATATGCACCGTATAGGCATCCGTACAGGGCGTATTTTAGAACATTGGTTGCAATACATGTTATAGAGAAAAATCCCCCTAAAAATAGGAATTTTATTATAAGCATACATAATACATCCCATCTCAATAATATAATGCATCACTTCTAGAGAAAAACTAGAAATGATCCAATGGAAATGTATTCATCTCTAATGTATTCTTTGATTTTCCCTCTAAAAATATTTTAATATATTAATTTTATTTTAAAGCTAATACATTTTGTTTATGAAATTTAAAAATTAATCTATTTATTTTAACTTTTGAAAGCATAAAATTATGATATTATTAAAACTAAAAATTTCTTTACAGGATTAATATGTAAATAAAAAGGTGTAACCCTATTTATAAAAGAGTTGGTTACCTTAAGAGACACTTTTTTCTCTTTTTTAACATGATAAGGCACTTCCTACTTGAGGGACACTTTCTTACTCTTCCCCCTACATATTTGTACCAATATACCCCTCAGCTTTGGTTAAGTTTCTTTGTAGTGTAGTTAGTTTTTTTAATATAAAATGCTGCCACTTGTGTGGAGACCAATCGTGTTTCATATTTTTAAATTGACGTAAGTAGTCAAACTTCCATAGATATAAATTGTGTACAGTCTAATTCGAAAGAGTCAGTTATGGATGTGGATGGTATAATTTTTTTTGAAAAATGAGTTGTGGACATCTTATTACAAAAATTAAGTTATGGATGGTGTGTATCAAAGAACAGCCACAAACAAAACTTGAATTCAATTTGTAGATGAAAATGTTATGAATAAAATAAATAATCCAATTTCTAAACTCAAAGTCGAGGTCTTTCTCCAACCCCAATTCTCAAAGTTGGTGGCTTCCAACAGCAGCTCATGCCGGCGTTGTGACTTTTGACTGAGGCTACTTGCACCGACGATCCAAACTTTCGGGATCCCGTGTTGGACGTGTTTGTGACTTCACCAAGTTCAGCCAAAACCGTTTTAACATTGTATTTTGTACTATTTTAATTCAATCTTCTTCCTTTTTTTGTCAACATTGCATCTTCTTCCTTAATAAACAGCTTTGTCTTCACAGTTTTTTAAATTTTGGTTTATGAGTTGCTTAGTGCTTTGGTTTATTGAAAGCTCTGAATTTGCTATAGTGATATTGTCCTCTTGTTTCAAGTTTCAACTAAATCTTCTAAACAACTCTGAATTTGCTATAGTGATAAATAATCAAAATATGTGGACATAAAAAATGTGGACATAAAAAATGTGGATATAGATATAGACCAAAAGAAGAAGAAACAAGAAGTTGTCTACACCAAACTTCTCTGTTTTGATCTCAGAAGTTGTGGACTAAATTAAAACTAAGACATATACTTTTGATACCATTGCTTGTCACTGCCGAGAAGAAAAACATTGGTTTGCATAAAAGCTCCTCTGATTTTCTTCTTTTCTTTCGTATGGACATGGACACCAAAACATCTACATCTATATTTTGACAAAACCCTCACTAAAAGTGTGGATGTGGACATGGATTCACGTGAACAAAACCCTCAACAAAAGAATAAGAATTTTTTTTGTCTACAACTAACTTCTCTATTTTGATCTCACAGGTTATGGATTAAATCAAAGCCTATACCTTTTAATACAATTAATTGTGACTGCCAAGTAGGGAAACCATTGATTTGCATAAGAGCTCCTCTGTTTTTTTCTCTCTCGGTTAGACCTCCTGAACCTGAAAGGTTCGGACTTCAGAGCATGAAATCGGTGGCTGAGAAAGTAAGGTTGCGCCTGCATCTGAAAGGTTTGGACTTCAGAGAGTCAGGCGGATCCGGTGGCTTAACGTCGAAACAACTGGTCGGAGGAGAGAAGCATCCACGAAGCTCGGAGCCAGACTTGAGAACTCCAATTTGGTTCACCGATGTGGATAGAATATCCATTGGCGAAGCTGGGGGCCAGACTTGAGCACACCTGCAAATATTTTGGACGAGGTGTGAGAAAATTATCAATCCTACAAGATTTCAATAAATAAAAAACAATATAAAAAATGGAGACATCACAAATAAAACTTGTCAATCAAAAGGAAAGATTAAAACCATGGCATGGAAGTTAAAGTACAAATATTTATCTTCAAATCACTGAGTGGTGATTCCAAAGTGACCTCAACAAGGAGGATGAGAGTAGTTGGCTGGGTTAGGGTTTTTTCAAATCGACAGAGAGTCTTCGGGTTAGAGAATTTAGGTTAAAAAAGCACCAAACTTTCAATTGAAAAACAGAGGAACGACGGAGGACCAAAAAAGAAACCTTTTGCGGACTGCGGTGGTTCTGGTTCCTGAAACGCATCAGAATTTTTCTTGGCCTTTTCCGGAGAAGACTTGGACTTCTTCTTCGCCATTGTTGTTCGTCAAACTGCGGGTCCGATTCAGTAAGCTTTTGAGTTCACTTAATCTCCGTCGCCGGCGTTGGAAAGAGGGATGAAGAAATTAGGGTTTTATTGGTCTGGGGAAAGTGAAAGTAGATCTGTGTTTTAAACGAAAACGTGGTTGGATATGTCTGAAATATAAAAATTATATTAAAAATGATGGAACCATGGTTACTTATGTTTGGTTAGATGAAGCTTGGTCTGGTCTGAAGTGAGGGTAAGGAAAGAGAAGAAGTAAGGGTAAGGAAGTCTTTCGATAAGTATATTGTGTTGGACAAGTGGGAAGTGTCTAATAGAGTAATTCAAAAGACAGAAAGTGTTCTAGAGTGTAAAAAAATCTTTATAAAAATTGTATTTATTTAAAATATTTTTAATTATAATTATAAGAAACTAAAAGTGAAGAGATCAATTTAAAAATAGAAATATATTTTTATATTAGAGGAATGTTATTTCTGTATCTAAATTTAAAAATAGCAATATCTAATTTAGAAAAAGAAATAGAGGTGAGTTCGTGTAGAGTTTTCTCTATTAAAGATAAAAGTAGTAGTGAATTAAAATTTGAAAACTTTCAACTCCAAACAGTTCACTTATATTCTCACATTATTCAACAACCCTATTGCTTTACTGTTGAATTAAAAATTCAGCATCCTCTTTGCTCATAGTCTAACATATAGAGTATATATAGTGCGTGTTATTCATGTAGCTACCATTTTCTTGATGTACCATACTATTTTATAAATGTTGTTTATGTAGCTACCACCATCCTTTTATGTAAAAAAGTTGTTACCTTATGTTTTCACATATTTTTTTTTGGTCTCGGCATAAATACTATGAATAATTAAACATTGGTTTATTATATCTCGTGTTAACCTCCAAATCATGTCATTAAGTTAGATTAATATGATGTTAGGCTATCTCTAGTACATGTTATTGTTATTTTTTTTTAATAAAGTAACTCTAGAACAGATTTGAAATTTGATCCAATGTACTACTATAAAACAATTTTCTGTGTACAGAATGAAAACAGAGCTATGCTATTTCCTCCTTAAATATATATATAAAATAGTTTACATTAGAGAAAAAATATAATGACATTAGCAAAGACTACTAGCTCAACATCTTTACTTAACTGTAATATGTTTGCCTAATGAAAAAAGCGGAAGGAATGGTTTTATTATTTAATTAATTTCGTTCTGTTAACAATTGAGAACTCTTAACAATTAAACACCGGAAGAATCTCTCCTTTTCCTTTTATTATTACAAAATACATGTTGCATAAATTAAGTAGACCCGGTGGGTGTCAAAAAGACAACCATATGAAGAGTTTGGTATTTCCGGCAGCTTATGTACGATCAAGTAATAAAGAAACAAAAACAAACCAAACCAAACCAAACCATGTGGTCTATGAAACAGATAGTAGTAGTTGGCATTTGCTACCCAAACCATAAACGATTGAAGATGTGTTGGGTCTTGTCTCGGAGTTTCAGTCTTCGAGAAGCTCTAGTTTCTTCAGGGCATCACGAACATCCGAGTCCAAGCGTGCGTGAACCACGTTGTTGCTCTCTAAGGAGATCACATCAGTGAGCGGATAGCTCCGGTTAGCGTGCAAGGCGTTGCTTGCGCTGCACGATACCCCTTCTAGAACAACGCTCTTGTGAAGTCCTCCGAGCAATCCTTCGTAGTCTGTGTCACCTGATTCCCCCACGAACACCACCATTTTAGCCATGTCAATGCCCCAACGAACGAACAAATACCTGGTTCACCATATAACTCATTCGTAAGAGCAATGCTCTGCAAATGGAAACCATAGTTACTTATAACACAAGTTTTGTACTTACCTTAGGGCTTGTATACGAGAAGCCAGCACAGGTATCACGTTTATTCGAGTGCCGTTCTGACTATAAACGACATGACAACGCAAGGCCTGGATCCTCAGCAGCTTACGGAGCTCTCTCACTGGAGGTACCTGAGAATAAAAAACCAAAACAAACGAACTTATAACACAAGGAGCTAAGAAGACGTTCTTAATAATAATGGTGCGCCTGATTTAAAAGTTTACCGCTGCAGGCTTTTTGACTGCAAAGGTGTAGCAGTAGTCGGTTGAGAGATGTTCAGCAAGAGTGACAATCTGCTCGTCATTTTCAGACTTTTTGTCGTTAACAGAAGATGCCCAACGGATCAAAGTCTTCCTCAGCCCTTCACCACCCCAGCGATATTCTACGTGGGAGTGGTAGTAAAAGTCAACAACGAAAGGACCATCTTCCGAGTTGACAGATGTGTAGTAGAGATCGCTCCCGCTGTTGCATACGAAAGCGTCGAAATCATTAGGGTTCAAGCCCCCTGACACCAAGAAAGATTGTATCTCAGAGATTGTTAGAGACGTTGACAATATGAACCCAACGGTTCCTTCAGCTCTTTCCTTTTCAACTGCCTCTAGAATCCTTCTTGTAGCCTCTAGCGTGTCCTTTTCACCATCAAAATCAAGAGCAATCACAACAATAAACTTCCTTCTCCGAACCGCCGGGAATTTTCCGGAGTTAACCTCTGACTTCTCCAGTGAACCCATTTTGCGGCTATCTTTGCCTTTAGACCAGTTTAGAACGGCGGCTTCGATTTTGCTCTTCCTGTCCATGGAGGAGCTACCGTCTTGATTCATGGAACCGTCGTTCCCACTTCCACCGTCAAATGAAAACCTTAAGTTCAGAGATATGTCCTGGATATCTCTCAGAGAATCACTGGGTGACTCAGGTTCTGAATTATCACCGCCATCATCACTTTGCCATTGCGGATGTCTTGGCTTGAAGCTGGTTATGCGAGATAGATAAGTTTTGCAGTGCTCTGGCCAAGAGAATTGGTGAATGTTCTTCAGCCCGTTTTGCCTACACTTTGCCCACAGCTGCTTATCGGCAACAAGCTTAAGAAGAGCTTCAGAAATAGATTGCTGATCATGAGGATCTATAAGGAGGCCATTGTCTAGAACCTGGAAGAAAAATTTCAAGGCATATATTAGAACAAACAAGAAGGTATGTAATAGTCTTGAGCGTTTTTATCGTAAGGATACATACCCGGTGTATATCTACAGGACCACCATTTTTTGTAGCTACCATTGGCAAACCATGGGCTGCTGCCTAGAAGGTAAAAAAATTAACACATTTTACTACAAGAATGAGTCATGAAAAATCACATTTGACCGTAGAAGGAAAAAAGATACCTCAATCAGAGTAAGTCCAAATGGTTCAATGAAAGCTGGATTGATGAAAACACCCTGCAACGAATCCATGCACATGATAATTTACTAAAGAGAAGAATCTAAAGAAGCATTCTAAGTAGTGTTGAACCGTTGGAATCAAACATGTGAAAGCATCATAATATGCAGCAGTTAGGAATAACTGACAGATCAAGTGTTGGATGCCTTGTTTTAATGGTGAACAGCCCAAGAAACTAAAGACGACAATACATCAATGATCTTGAATTAAGTAGGATGACATAGTTATAATGAACTGCCAAGACTACCTTAGACTTTGCAGCTAGGCGATATATGTCGGGAACATCTGACTGTTTGTGATGTTTAGGGTATGCAACTTGACCGTAGAGATCATACTTGTCAATCAGCTTCAGAACAGAAAGCAGAACAGAAGAACTCGTGCTCGACATTTCATCAATCCCATCACGGTTACCCATAATAAGTGCCTGCAAAACCAGAAATATGGAAGATGAATATAAGAAAATGGTGATCAAAACAGAACACACAAACTAAACAACCAAAGTGTTAAGAGAAACATCTAACCAAAAGTCCCTGTACGACATTTACATACCAGGTTAGCAAGGTCTCTCAGTGGACGACATTCTCCAAATGCCTTCACTAAAGTTGTGATGTTCTTTTTCGGGTCGGGCCTCGCAAGGGCAAGTATCATAGGCTTTCGGGAATTTGAAAAGAAACGCATTATCTGCATCGCATGTAGGATTTGGAGGTTGAGTAAACGGCTTGACAGAAAGATAATGAGAACAATATGTTATATCTGATATATATATGATGTAGATGCCAATATTCAAGCAAGAACCTCAGCCCATATTGGGGGATCTCGAGAAGTTGGATGTTCCTCATTTCCATCTGCATCTTCCATATCACCATCATGTGGTACAATATGATTGAACTCCATCCCAGGTGGAATTTTCTGAAGCAAAAATAAATAAACAGAAAACATTTTTTATGATGCTACAGTAAACTACACGTAACCATTTCAACAAGGCAAAGAAAGATCATTCTCCACCTTAGACATATTTTTCGTCAACATCCTAGACACACTCGGATGTAATACAAACATTAAAGTTGACATATAATGAAAATAGGTAATCATGATTATCTTACAGGAAAACTAGAGTATAAACTATCAACCAATGATCTACTGTGTTAAAACTTACAAGACATGCAAACACATTTAATCACAGTCACACATTTCCCAAAGACACTCTAATAGTAGTTTGTCGCCAACCAAGACCTCCTAATTGCTAGCACTAAAATCTCGCTTTTAAAAGGATATATTTCAGCCTGTGTTGACAATGGAGAATCAAGAGGAAGGATCAAGAGAATAGCTAAGGTGTAAGTAACTTACAACCATACGAGGCATGAACCGTCCATAGCAGCTCACATTCCGCTTGATCCTTGCTCGCAGTTTACGCTCCAATATGGGGTCAAAACCATCATACAACCTCCACTGCTCATCAATCTCCTGCCGCGTGCTAGTTATTACCATTTCAGAAACATCAAGAGATAGTTCCTCACCCTCAATTCGACGCATAATCTTGTAAGTTGAATTGATTTCTTCTTTTGAAAGGCGACCTTGTTTCAAAAGCTGCTCCAATTTATCTCGACCGAGTGAGTGGCCAGTAAGAATCATAGGCACATTTAGTGCACCCGACAGCAAAGCAGCAGCGTCACCAGCATCAGCATAGTGTCCATGGATGGCAGAAGGCCAGATGGGCTTCCCACCACCAACTTGTTCGCCGAGAACATTGGACATTTGCATGATGTGGTTCATGGCACCATCAACAAACTCAGCAATGTGAGGCCACAGAAGTTCTTTGGGAATATACTTATCCTTTGGACCAAATGGTATCCTCACAATATAAGCACCGCTGCTCTCTCCCATCTCATCCGAAAAATCTTCAGAATCTCTAGGAGTCAGCATTTCGGTGGGTTCGCCATAACTCCAATCAACATCTGGCGAAGACACTTGTCGGGTGAGCAAGTCAACCCTATAAACTCCTGGCATTGATCCCAAAGCCCGTGCAAGTTCCACAACATACTTAACCTGTAAAACATAAGAAGCAGGGTGAGGAGGACTAGTCTACCATTACACCGCATTACAGTCACTCAGATGTTCCGTATCATTACCTGGCCACCGGTATCAGAATCACGGCCGAGCTCCATGTTCTCTCCACGTATGAGACCATGAAGACTGCATGCATACTGAATGTTAAAACAAGTATCACACAATAACACTCCAAGAACTTTCCACTATGCTTACAAATCCTCGAATAGCAGATCAATTGCAACATGTTATTTCAGATTAAATGCTAAAACAGGCCCTAGAAGGTGAAACTATGAGTTTTCCAAGTAAGAAGCAAAGGCTAGGGAGTAGATGTTGAGGACATACCTTATCAAAACAAGATAGAGCTTGTTTCCCTTCTGCTGGTTAGCCCAGATCTCCATGGACTCAGCAGAATTAATCCTGGGCAACCTGGCCTTGGTGCCATGAGTAGAGACATCACTGGCGTGATCTCCTTTCTCTCCTTCAGAAAACTCCTCGGACATATCAGCAGTTGCCTCCCTGCGACCTCTCTCACGCTCAAGACGGCGCTTAGCCAGCCTCTGCGCTTCCTTTTCCTCATGCTGCACAAACATAAGAATGGGGATGAAAGAACATGAATTTTGGCAATACTCTATAATAATGTTAATGTTCCAAGTGCAAAACTGACCTATTATCTTAAGCACAAAGTAACAAGATCAATCAAAAGTTCATAGACTATATTCATAGATTCAACGATACAAGGTCACGAATCATCAAGAAGCCGGCTGCAAAAGGCACGACAGTAGAGGACAAGTATTTAAAGGTTTTAAATTCGATGCCAAGTCCAGGATGATTCTCAGAAACACACTATCCCAACATTTTCCCTTCATTTTCTTATTACTCTTTTTTTATCCCCCGTTGCAAAAAAGTAACACACTGAAAAAGGTTGAAACTTGAAAAGAAAGGAGACCAACACAATAAACAAAACAAAAAACATTGACTTGAGAGAGTCAAAACAACTTCGATCAAAGGCTGGACTCCGTCAATACTAAAAATTATTCTCCAGAAAAAAAAAAAATCCACTCTTTAAATAGAAAAGTTACAAGCTTTGAATAGAACAGTCATATCTTAAGTAAGCAACCAAAGTAGCAAAAGAAAAAAAAAAAAAAAAGCAAAACCTGCTTCTTTTGACGAGCAAGATTCCAGATCCTCCAACACATATTCTCCAACCTCGTGTTCCTCTCTTGTGGGCTCCTCGTAGCAACCGCCTTTACAAAACAAACAAACCCCATGAAGATGAAGAAAACACAGAGAGAGGTGGGTGCGTTGCGTTACCTTGACCCAAGATCTGTGAAGATCAGTCTCATCGTAACCAGTGATGACTTCCTCAACGAAGTAACGGCTTGGAGTGAATCTGCCTCTCTCCCTGAGAAGAAGCGAAGGGCGAGCATCGTCGAGTGGCTGACCCACGTCGAGAATCGCCTCCAAGTAACTGTTCACCCAATCGTTCCCGGCCATTTTGATTTGATTGATCCAAGAAGAAGAAGAAGAAGAGTGCTTGGCTTGGCTTGGCTTGATATTAGTTTATCTCGTACGTTTGGCTGTTGCTTGCCTTTTTGATGGGGGAAAGACGACAAACTAGTCAGCTGTAGTGACGAGTCATAGGACACGCATCCGTTTCGAACGGCTCAAATCTCTCTGCTCCTTGCCTCACCTTCTCTTTATTCTTTTTATTTTTTTTATTGTTACGCTTTATTTTAGTGTTGGTCTTTAATAAGGAAAAATAATTGTCAAATGAAAAAATATCTTTCTTAAAAAAACTTGTTTTGATTGATTGAAGACAGGTATATCCTGCTTATTGTAAAATTAGGGAAAATGAATATTCTTTTTTTTTTTTAATTAGGTGACAATTGACTAATATATATTTTCTGTTCCTGTTTTTCCATATAGATTCATTTTAAATCAGACTGGTGATACAAAGATATTTGGTTTAAAAACATAGATCCGAATATCCGATGATGGATCTGAAAAAGAACCAAATCATAGTTTTTGTAATCTTGTTTATTTTTTTTTTAAAAACTGGTCATCTGTTATGATATGTCAAAACAATGCAGTTTAAGAAGCATACATCTGGAGACTGTAACATCCGAGCTGACCTCTCTTGCAAAGTAGGCTCGTGTTGGTGGCATTATGTTCGCTCATGTAAGCCATACAGAGACAGGGGGGGGAAGGTTCTTCGGATTACCACTTCCTCGAGCCTAAGCATGACGACAAAAAAAAAAAAAAAAAAAAAGAGGCAATGATATGAATCTATGTTGGTTATCTACGAGTATATCATTTTAACAAAGTGCTCATTGCTGGCAGAATGATAAAGAAATATATTTTAACTAAATAAATTATTGACATTCTTCTGTCTTTGCTAGAAAGATAGAATAAACAACTTGTTTAGCTTCTCGTCTGTTCTTTGTGAGGATGAATGATATGATCCTCACCACTGAATAGTAGTAAATGACTGTTTCACAGATCATTTATGCAACGTTTAATTGGTAAACGATAGTAGAATTTAATCCTCGTGAATTTATAGCTTCATAGTAGATAGAAATGTAACATGCAATGCCCATGGTGACACATGCAATACTTGAGTATATTCGCAATTCAACAGTGATCAAATCCATGAAAGACGTTTTAAATTAAACAAAAATTACGAGACAAAAGACATTGTTAAGGACGGGAGTTTAATGAAATATCCATATAGCAAAAGCTAATCCAAAATATAGGTTCTCAGAAACTGGTAGAAACTGAAAACTCAAAAACATAAAGCTTTCAAGCCAACAACAAGCTTTAAGCGGCACCCTTGCCCTTCTTCTTCTGGATCTTCTTCTGGTAGAACTCAAGCTCCTTGCCTTCAAGGATGTATCTGCACAACATTTACAACACAAATGAATCAAAGAGTTCTCAACACACAAAGACGAAATGGATAAACGGGATAAGAAGAAGATTACCCATCAGCACGTCCACATTGGCCAGGCCTTGAGGAGATGCAGGCCAACAACCTTCCGCTTGCAAACTGGTCTTCAATGTGGGAATCTAGGCTGCGACCTTCTTGACGGCTCTCGATCTTCCTCTGAACGTGGTTGCTCTTCTTCACCTCCTCAGGAGCAGCTGGTGCAGCATCTTCACCATCCTACAATATGAAAATGTATCATCAGCTTCAATCGACTGAAGCAAGCTAATCAATAAGGAATCAATCTTCAAAACGAAAAAAGAGTGTTTCTCCTCACTTCTCCTTCCTTCTTGGCGGCAGAAGCAGCAGCACTCTTCTTCTTGCGACCAACCTCAACACCATAGTGCTGCAGATACCACTGCTTGAAAGGAGCGGCATCAACCTGAACAATAGCGCTCTTCACAAGCGTCTTGGTACGGACAAGCTCGTTGTTGGAGGCATTGTAGACCACGTCGAGGACCCTGGTCTTGCGGGTAACGGCTTCACTTCCCCAGGAGTAGTTACCGGTGTCGAGCCTCAACGCACGCCACTTGACGTTACCACCACGGACACGGATTCTTCTGACCGTCTTGTTGCTGGAGAGCTTGGTGTTGGCTGGCTGCCTTCCCATCTCATACCTTCACAAACCAATACATTCAAATATTACAAACCACAAAATGGTATCACCAAAATGAATCAAACAAGACAAACACAAGCAGAAGTATTATTCAAATACTAACGATGAGTTTCATACATGGGATTAGTACGTCCAAATTATAAAGTCTTGAAGCTTTACACTACCAAACTTGACATCACCGAACCTAGATATGACTATAGAAGTTTTGAATAGAAAACAAGAGAACGAATCTATTCAGACAAACACATTGGACTAACAGAACACAGCATCACTTCCACGTTCAACAGTTTCTTGCATGTTTGTAAAGAAAGCTAATAATAGAAAATGAAAGCTTACTTTCGCTTCTTCCTCCATTGCTTCTGCTTGCCTCCAGTGGCACGCCTCTTGTGGATGGAGTCACGAGAAATACCTGATACACAGATCAAGTTACATATTAGATTCAACCATAGAGACACACAGAGATTCAACAGATTAGAGGAGTGAAGAAGGATCGTACCCATGGTTGCCTCTAAGGTTTTCTCTGTTAGACAAAAACTGCGGAGGGTGAACTGAGGTTTGCAGAATTGATTTATAAAGAGGGTTCTGTTGTGTAAACGAAAACCCTAGAGTTCAAAGGCCTCTACGACTTGGCCCAACTAATTACTTTGGGCTTTCATGATTAAGAGTATGTCAGTATGAATCTTAGAAGTTGGTTCAGTTTTTTAAGGCCTGTACTATCTGACCCCTCATAATAACCCCCCAAATTTTCTGATTTATTATGAAAATGTTTTCTGAAATTTTAAATTTATGAAAATGTTTTCTGATTTTTAAAATAAGCATCATAAATTGTACATTTTAGTTTTTCTTCAATATATAACCCATATTTTTGTATAGTTATTTGTTTTTACAGTTTCCGTAAACATATTAATGAAATTGATCCAGTTCTCTACTTAGTTTTTTTTTTTAAATCAGCTAAATACTCCCAAAGCTTTTTGACAACATATTTGAGAGGCGAGATTGTTCTAACGAACCATATAAACATAACACTGGAGTACTGGACCAACAAAACGAGAGTATGACATACAACAATGAAAGGAGATGTGCATGTGATATTCCTGTTTTGTCTTCAAAACCATCACTTACATCTCCGGTACACATCGGTTTATCTATTCATATGTCCAAAATATCATTTCTTTACCTAAAGAGAAACAAGAAAACTCACAACTCCTCTTCATTTTCGTTTTTTTTTTCACTCACCACTTTCTTCCGCCGCATTAAAGCCTTGAAAAGCGTAAACGCCGAGATCAACGCGATCTCCCAGTGCTCAGAGCTGTTGAGTTTCACGTTTATCTTCCCCATTTTCCTATTGTTCATGTTTATGCTGACCTCCACGTTCGTGTCCCGAGTTGGTCTAACCTGACTCTGTAACCCCCAGTTCAACACCAGCTCTCTGTTGAAAGACAGTGCCGTCACTGTCACACCGATTTGCTCGTTTCTCACCGGGTAATCTCTCCCTCTGATACAAGCTTCAAAGCTCCCTCCATGCGCTGTTTCCCCTGAACCCTTCATCTGACCTGCATTTACCGTTAACTTCACTTTCTTCCCAACCAACAAGGAATCCTCAAGCTTTCCGGCTAAGTAGTACTTCCCGCCAAAAGACGTCAGAGCAAGTCCAAGATCGGTTGTGTTGTGCTTAAATGTTTTAAGCTTCGTGCCGCCGTGAAACGAGCACACAAGATCATCTCCTGATGATTGGACGTCGGCAGCTACGGAGAATGTATGTATTCTAGAGTCTGTAGTATAAGCTGCGTTAGTCTCGGAGTGGATGGTGAACCGTTGCTTATCTCTGCTCACCTGTCCGTTAGCTGAAGCAAATAGATTCCTTTTTATTTTCGCAGCTGTCTCGATGTTTATTCCATCGAAGCCCACGTCGTGATCCCAGCCTTGGGGATCGTAGACAGGTCTCACAAGCCACTGGTCACCTGTGGCAATGCATCGGTATCGGTGTGCTGGAAAATCAGAGTCAAAACTGTCTGGACCAGCCATGTCTGGCAACGGAACAGCTGCCTGGTCACTCTGTTCGGTGAGATTCTCCTCTTCTTCGTTAAGCTTTTCATCACGTCGTCTTCTACATTCTTCCTTCAACTGTTTCTTCAGATAAAGAGTTTCCCTGTAATCAAGCTCATCGAGATACTCTTTCTTCTGAGACTTTGAGAGCTTCTCAAACCGGGATTTCCCAAGGATCCGGATCGCAGGCAGCTGGTCATACTCATCCTCCTCCTCCTCCAACTCCGACTCCATAAGCTCGTCTATCTCTTTCTCTGCTTCATCCCCGCCTGATGATAACCGACGCCGCAGAAAAACTGTAAGAAGATGAGGAAGGGAAGCTGTTCGGGTGCTACTTGGCTGTCCCAAACCAATGCTGTCGCGAAACCTCAGCAGAGACTGGACATCGCCAAGAACTTTGGTACAAACGCACAGAAACATAAACTGAGGCTTCCACACCTGTCCGTTTGGAAGAACACACTCACCCGCATGATTCTTTCTACAGCTTGGATGGTTCTCAACTAACAGCACAGGGTTCTCTAGCTTGGTACCAGACACGGCCTGGTGTATATAGTGCTGAACGACATCCATACGCTGGCCAACATACGACTCATAGTTCACAGATCCGTTACGTCCTTCAGAAGCAATTGAAGAATGCGTCATCACAAGTATCGTGTTTGACCATATAGCTGCACCCAAGACTTCGGTTATAAGGCTCAGGATGGGGTAATCACTGTACCGCATGTCGATCGTATCAAGCCGGTCCAAGTAAAGAACTACATCAGGTGGACGCTTCTTGACGTATCTCTTGATAGACAGCAGAGTCTTTCGGTTTTTTCTTGCGCTAGAAGCCGACGGCTGGTGAAAACCAGGGGTATCAATGAACGTAACCTTAACTCCACTAACGGTTCCCGTAACCTCTTCTATGCGATCAGTGGCTGGTTGGAACGCATCGGTTTCGCTTTTGGACTGACCCAAAATAGAGTTTATGGTTGCACTCTTGCCAACACCTGTTTTCCCCAAGACTAGGATTCGTAGTGAGAAATCCAGTTCCGGTATCCCGGACGATTCTTGCTCCCTCGCCAGAGCTTTGGCCTTATCTTGCTTAAGTTTGACTGTTTTGAGTTCTGACTCCTCGGCTCGTATCAGCATTGCAAGGTGTACTCGATATAAGACCTTGGAGACTAGGATATTGTTCTGTGACTGCCCAAACCTCTGAACGAGGCGTAAGAACTGTACCTGGAGGTCACCAATCTTCGATAATGGATTATGTTTGTTGTCGTTAAGATCAATACTAGACTGGGACAAGCTTTCTAGTGGAGTTTGCTGCAGAGAGATGGGAGGCTGAGTTTCTACGTCACCACTGGTTGAACATGGTGCTTCCGAGCTTGCCACTGTTTCTGCTAAAGCAGGGGCTTGAGATAAAAAAAAAGTAAGATACAAAGTTATTAGTCAAAGAAAAGCATAAAAATAGGCAGCAAGAAGAGAAACTTCTGGGAAGGAATCAAATAATCAACAATGGATAGCCTAAGCAATTGGCTTAAAGTATCAGAAACAAAAAGTTACATTAAATATAAAAAAAAAAGAGCAATAAAGTCTGCTGAAGCAATTCAGACCAAATTAAAGTAGAGCACAGGAAGTTGCATTTGACAATAGAAGAAATAACATAAGAAGAGGCCAAGTAGATAAGTTGAAAGAGGTAATAACAAGTCCACACACACATCCGACAATGTTATTCCCATTTGAAAAAACATAAACCCAAAAATCATTTTTCAGGAGACTAACAAAGGATATGAGGAAAGAAAGAGGGAGAGAGAATATCATACAGTGGGTATCATGCGCTTCATGGTCACGGGAGAAAGGGACAGTCCCCAAGAGAGGTCTAGATGATGATGCCATGGAGTTGGATAGATCGAAAACCCAGTCTATGAAGCCTTTCATTCTCCCTACAAACAACAAAAGAAGTCAACGCTGAGCTTAGCTAAAGATGATATGCAAGGAAGGAACTACAAAAAAGGCTAAAGCTTTTTGTTAACACAGCTGCAAAAAAAAAAAAAAATCACGAGAGATAAATGACAACGCCATAAATGCATCTTTTTATGAGCTGAAAAAGAAAACCAAATTTCACAAATTATGTTCTGTAATTGAGCTCATTGGAACACAATGACCTAAGAATCGCAATCAGTGAGATGAGAAGTCGCCAATCGCAAAAAACACACATATCATCATACTAAAGAAATTCAAAGAGCTTGGGTCAAGCCACAGATTTGAATTGAGAGAATCGGCGAGACCTTTTGTGTTGGCGACAGTGTTGGTGAGAGAGAGAGAGAGGATCGAGGTAAGACAAAGGTTAGGTTTTTATGAAAATTAGGATAACGAAGAAGATGCCCCTCTCCCCCCCCCCTCGATTTCTTGTTTGTTTTGTTTTGTTTCTTCTTTGCCTGATGATAACATGCGCCTCATACGGTAACTAACATGCGCTCCTGACCTGTGGTAGTAATGTAAGTATCTTGAGAAAATGTCTTGGTTAAGAGTGATCCAGAACCGCATAGTATTTTTCTTTTTCCATTTTTAATAATATTATTATGTTTTTGGACTTTTATGATAAAATTTAAGGAAGAATTAAATCAAAATTTCCAGTTAAACAAAAAATAATTCAAATTAATACAAGGATTTGTTTAACACCTTAATAATACATGGGTTTCTAAATTATTTTTTAATACCAATTTTTCAAAGACTTCAAGATTACTACAACCCTTCAATTTGCAAATGGATCTTTTTATTAAATCTATTTTGATCATGGTTTTGAATATCATTTACTTGTTGTAGTAGGTACAGTTAAATACTGATTTTTATACAATACAAGATGCTAATGCTCTCCAAATACTATTTACTCAATGCTCTCATATGAAGCTTTTGATAGAGCATTTGCAGTTAGAATATATAAAAATTTAAAAATAATTATATATAATTAATATATTTTATTTAATAATATAAAAAATTATGTTCATAATAAAAAAAATTTACATTTAAAAAAAAAAGAAAAGTTGTGATTAATTATTTTAACTTTTTAAAAAGAACAATATTTCACATTTGAAATATAATATAACTTATATAATTACACATATCATTCATTATTTTTAATAAATAAAATAAAATAATATATATCTATATATTATATATTAGAAATTAAAAATATCTATATTATTTATAAAAAATAAATTGTATGTCATATATTGATTTTTCTGATAATATTATATGAATCATTTACTGCTCTACCAATAGATAAATAATGATAATTTATATCTAAATTATATATATAATTAATTTATTTTATTTAATAATATCAAAATTATTTTTATATCCGAAAATAAATTTATGTTTTAAAATAATATATACATTTATTTTTTAAATAATAATATTTTATATTTAAAATTTAATTTAATTTTATAATTAAATAAGATTCATTATTTTTTAATAAAAAATATATTATTAATATATATTATAATTTAATATATATTATTTTAAAATAAATATATTATATACTAACTTTTAGGATAAATTTAAAACTGTATATTGCTACTGCTCTACCAATCACTTTATTAAAAAATTTAATGAGAGCATACAGCTTCTGCAGCATACTGCTTCTACAGCATACTGCTACTGCTTCTTCATCTACTGTACCAATCGAGGCCTAAGTATTGGTTAGAATTTATACTTCAATAATCTTTTTTCCTAAGCTAATTATTAGTAAAAAAATTCCATTACAAAGTCTTTTCATTGATTTAAATTCCTTAATGGCATGTTTGGAACACTTATTTAGAGATCAAGTTTGTGATTTATTAACTTCTCCATTAACTTACTTACAACAGCATAACAATTATATGTAAAATTTTCTAAATATTAACGGTGCTTTTCTAAAAAAGAAAAAGAAGTATAAATGTGGAATAGCTAACGTATAACAACATCACAATCATGACAAAAAAATCAACACAAATCTAGAAAAGAAAAAATCTGCGAAGATCACGATATCTAGTTATTTCTTTAATATGTGATACCTAAAAAACAAAGAACATGCCAAGATGTGAAAGAACATGCTGAAAAGTTCACATAATAGTATTAGAATAACAAAATATAAGAGAGCTAAATCCTGTATATATGTGAATAAATGTAGTTCCCACTGATTTTTGGTTTTTAAACAAAAAGTTAACTATTTAGATAGGAAAGTTGATTGTTTGAATAATTATTTTACATATCTTTTGTTTAGGATTTGAAGAAAAGAAAATTTTAAAAACTCTTTTATAATTTTCTTATGTTTAAGATTTTAGAAAAGAACAATTACTATCAAATAATTCTATTTTACAGTTATCTTTTATTTAGGATTTTTCTAAGAGAAAAATTATTATTAAACACATACTTTACAAATAATTTTTCTTTAGAATCTTTTAAAAGAAAATGGTTAGAAAAATTACTATTAAATAATTTTTAAAATTAATTTTTATAAAATCGATTTTATTATCTATCTTAAATATTTTATTTCTCATGAGCTATTTTTTAAAATGTCAAAATTTTTAAAGGAAATTACTATCAAATAATATTTTATAATTGTTTTTTTCTTTAGGATTTTTAAAAAGGAAAATTAGGATTAAGTAAATAATTTTTTTGTATAGGATTTTTAAAAGGAAATTTTCTACAAAATACTATTAGATAATTTTACGATTAATTTTTTACTATTAAATATTATTTTTTTTAAAAATCCTTTTTATTATTTTAGTATATTGTTTTAATCATGAGATATTTCAACACATGTCATAATATTAAAGTAAAATTACTATAAAATAATTTTATTATTTATCATGAGATATTTTAAAAAATGTCAAAACTTTCAAAGGAAATTACTATCAAATAATCTTTTATATTGATTTTTTCTTTAAGATTTTTAAAAGGAAAATTGGTATTAAATAAATAATTTGTTTTTTGTATAGGACTTTTATAAGGAAATTTCCTACAAAATACTATTAGGTAATTTTACGATTACCTTTTTACTATTAAATCTATTTTTAAAATCATTTCTATTATTTTAGTATATAGTTTTAATCATGAGATATTTCAACACATGTCATAATACTAAAGTAAAATTACTATAAAATAATTTTATTATTTATCATGAGATATTTTAAAAAATGTCAAAACTTTCAAAGGAAATTACTATCAAATAATCTTTTATAATGATTTTTTCTTTAGGATTTTAAAAAAGGAAAATTAATATTAAGTAAATATTTTTTGTATAGGAATTTTATAAGGAAATTTTCTACAAAATACTATTATATAATTTTACGATACCTTTTTACTATTAAATATTATTTTTTAAAAATTGTTTTTTATTTTAGTATATAGTTTTAATCATGAGATATTTCAACACATGTCATAATACTAAAATTTACTATAAAATAATTTTATTATTTATCATGAGATATTTTTAAAAATGTCAAAATTTCAAAGGAAAGAACTATCAAATAATCTTTTATAATGATTTTTTCTTTAGGATTTTAAAAAAGGAAAATTAGTATTAAGTAAATAATATTTTTGTATAGGACTTTTATAAGGAAAATTTCTAAAAGATACTATTCAATAATTTTACGATTATCTTTTTACTATTAAATAATTTTTTTAAAATTGTTTTTATTATTTTAATATAAATATTTAATCATAAGATATATCGACACATGTCATAATACTAAAGTAAAATTACTATAAAATAACTTTTGCACTTATCTTTTTTTAAAAAGATTTTAAAATGGAAAATTACTATTAAATAGTATTTATAGTTACTTTTTTTATTATGAAATAGTTTGACACATGTCGCAATCTTAAATATATAACTGACATGTATCATAATCATGTTAATTAGTAACTTTGAAAACTAAGCTTTATATAATAAGATTAGGTTACCCTTTTCTTTTTAAGGACTTCCGTAATAAATTTTCCAAGTTTTCTTTTTTGGATTACAACAGAACATTAAAAATACAAATTTTAAGATATATCGACACATGTCATAATACTAAAGTAAAATTACTATAAAATAACTTTTGCATTTATCTTTTTTTAAAAAGATTTTAAAATGGAAAATTACTATTAAATAGTATTTATAGTTACTTTTTTATTATGAAATAGTTTGACACATGTCGCAATCTTAAATATATAACTGACATGTGTCATAATCATGCTAATTAGTAACTTTGAAAACTAAGCTTTATATAATAAAATAAGATTAGGTTACCTTTTTCTTTTTAAGGACTTCCGTAATAAATTTTCCAAGTTTTCTTTTTTGGATTACAACAGAACATTAAAAATACAAATTTTAAGATATATCGACACATGTCATAATACTAAAGTAAAATTACTATAAAATAACTTTTGCATTTATCTTTTTTTAAAAAGATTTTAAAATGGAAAATTACTATTAAATAGTATTTATAGTTACTTTTTTATTATGAAATAGTCTGACACATGTCGCAATCTTAAATATATAACTGACATGTGTCATAATCATGTTAATTAGTAACTTTGAAAACTAAGCTTTATATAATAAGATAAGATAGATGAATCATCTTTCCTTCTAGCGTCAGGGTCCAACAGATTTGTATTCATGTCGGGCGGGAGAAACTTGCAGCCGTTCTTCAATAACTTGTTTCATGGTGCTGTTTCAAAACTTACTGCTGGTAGTTTATTTTGTTTATTAACAATTTTTGTGTGGCCTGGAGTTAGTTTTGTCCATGCTTTAACACACTTTGTTGATACCAATTCTATTTTTAGCTAGAATCAGTTCTCCTCCCAAAGTGGTAGGGTTTTAGTTTTCTTTTTCTTTTATAAAATGTTTGTTTTATTACAACTCTTTCAAGTCTCTCCAAATCTCATATTCCTCTGTGTTCTTGGGTAATCTAATGTTTCATCTTTTTCTTCAAGAACCAGTGACATGTTCATTGGTAACCGATAGATTTCTCAGTACATTCTTTATTACATTTTCTTGAGCGGCAATGATATCGAATCCGAGAGAAAGCATGGAGAGAAACGAATTGAGAGAAGGCCCTATAGCTATTGCAGTGGACAAAGATAAAACAAGCTGCCAAGCTCTTAAATGGGCAGTAGAACAGTATATACCACGAGACAGAACAATAAAACTTGTTCATGTCGTCCAGAGATCTGCAGTGAACGCAAATGGACATTCTACAGATGATGAATTGTCTGGCAAGCAAAACAATGATAAAGGAAGTCGTCAGTTTCTTCCAATGCGTTGTCTTTGCATGAGACGAAATGTAAGTATGAGTTCTGTTCTGTTTCTTGTTTCTTACGTTACCTGTCTTTATGTCTCTCTCTCTGATTAATGTGCTATTCTCAGATACAAAGCGAAGTAGTTATGCTTGAAGAACAGGATGTAGCGAAAGCGTTGATTGAGTACATTAGCCAGAACTTTATTTCTACGTTCTTGTTAGGTGCCTCGTTGAAGAAGAGCATTACAAGGTCACAAACTTTAGTTTCATAATCCATGACATAAACACATGAATCTTGTGTCTAAAAATGTTTTTGGATGATTCTTGATCTTGAAGGCTTTTTAAGGTTGATGACATTCCTAGTAATGTGATGAGATGGGCTCCAGACTTCTGCACTGTCTTAGTCATATCAAAGGGAAGACTATCAAGTGTACGGCCAGCCACTAGGCATTTACCTCAAGGCTTGCCATCTCCTTCTCCAGGGACTGCACCGTTGTCACCACTCAGTAACACCGATGAGGCTCCCTCTGAGATGTAAACCTTTAACATTATGTTTTGACAGACAAAACTTCTTGATTGACTTGAATTTTGGATTTTGAACAGGTCATTGTCAAGAGAAGACGATGTTTTCTTTGAGGAGTTCTCATCCCTTGGTACAGATTCTTCTACTGTGAACATTAGTGACAGGATCAGTACTGATAGTTCGGTTCTCTCCTTCTATGAGAAACTTGGGACTCCAAACACGTTGGAGAGTCCTAGATTCTCAGGTCTGGAGGATGATAAATCCAATCTTTCGATATACCTTAATAGTCCTTCTGATATAAAGCTGATGGATGAAGCCGAGGCTGAGAAGAGAAGGCTGAAGAAAGAGCTGAAAGAGACGATGAACATGTACCATGCAGCCTGCAGAGAAGCCCTCGTGGCAAAAGAGAAAGTAGCAGAGTTAGAGATATGGAAAACGAAAGCAGAGAAAAGGCTTCAAATAGCTGAGAAAACAGCAGCAATGTCCATCATGAAGATGGAGAAGAGAGAACTTGAGGTAAAGCCAGGACTGGAGGCAGAGATGAAGGTGAGAGGGAGAGGGAGTAAGGACAGAAAGATGGTTCTGGATGCTCCTGTAGAGTCTCATATGGTGGTAAAATATGAGAGCTTGCTCCATATTGTAGTTGTACTTTTCTTGTTTTATTTTTATTTCACACTCAGACAATCCTCTTTCTTGTGATTGGAGTTTGGAGATAAAGTCAGTAACAATGTCATCTTATCTCCATGGAAGTTGCTCATTCGTTTTATTGTATAGGTCAATCTTTTATTATCTTTGTTCACTCTTCCTGATGTCATTCTTAAAAAGCAAAATCTTCATATATTTTGTTATTGTTGTTCCCGCTCTCCTTTAAGTCAACTCTTAATTCAGGTTTTCACACCATCTCAACATCCTCCTATCTGATGCATGAGAGATGATAGTAAATCATGCCATGGGTTCAAGCATCATCGAAACATATAATTTATATTCAGAACAGTGACCGAATAAAACTTGAGACTCGAAAGCTTTTGCCCCCAAAGATATGTAGGGGTTTAAGGTTAGTCTTGGTTAAGAACTTGATAGACATCCTTTTTCTTTTACTATCTGTGTCCATCATATCAGCTAATACACACATAGTTTTGATATAATTATATGTCTAAGATAAACTCTTCCTTGTAACCAAATTAAAGCTGCTCGAGATCATCGGCGAAGGAATCCAGTATGCTCGAGACACCATAGAGCAGCTTGAGCAGCCTGCTCTGATGCACATTTCTTAGTTGTTTTAGCTTCACCATAACACTCCAGTGTCATATTGGGGGCATCTACAACTTCCAGGATTACCTTATAGCTAAACCTGTAAAACAAGCACACAGTTGACGGCATCAAATCCAGTAACTAGCAGTGTAGAGATGAGGCACTGTTTTGATCAATTTACTTACGATTTCAGGTGGCCTGGTCCTTCCTCACAACATACGAACTCTGGTGGCTTCCAACAGTTGGCAACACATGTTTCTCGCAAGAGAGATTTTGCAGATTTGATGATCGACCCACCTGTTCAGTTTCCGTAATCGAATTAATAACTCAGGATATATATAGATGCAGGAAGTAATATCCAATCATTTTACTTCAAAAGTTGTCCATCAAAATACCTGCTTCATTGATGGTCTTTTGAGGAAGGCTTTCTTCTTTTTCAGATGGTGCACTGGTGGCAACTCGTCTGATGATGTAAGAGTTGCTTGTTTCACTAGTCTTACTCTCAGTGACAGGATCCTCGTCCAAAGAATCTTGGAATTTTAGGTTTTCAGCGTCTAGTCCATCAAGATCCACAACATCTATAGGCTCTTCATCGTAGCCAATCAATTTAGCTTCATTTCGGAGGCTATTCTTCAGAACATCCTCCAACGGATTAGAGGTTTTTATGTGCCCATGAGCCTGCGGATGAATTACACAGAAGATTTTCTTAAGAAACCAATTACAAAACTGAACCCTAGGTAGCATAAGATAGAAATACATAACATAAACAGAAGGTAGTTAAGCCGCTTACTACCTTCAGGTTCGTAAGCATCAGCTGTGCAGCGTTTTTGGTACTCTCTTTTTTGTTCCGACCAGTTGCAGAAGCTGTAAGGCAAGAACCTTTCTTGGTCACTTTTAATTCAACAGAGAAAGCACCATCTTTCTTTGTCGCTGATATCTCCCGATCCCACTTGTAAAACTGGCAATATTCAAGAAGTTCTTTCACAGGACTAAGCTGCAGGTTAGACAAATTTTTCACTGGATCTAAAAAAGAGAGCATTATTCTCCAGACATGATTCAAGTTGAACCCACAGTCGAGGAAAAGAGCCCCCAAAAAGGATTCTATCAAGTCACCAAGAACCTGCATACAAATATAATAATTACATTAGTTCTTTCTTCCACTAATACGTCCACATTATATCAAACAAGACAAGTTCTAAAAGAAAACTTCAACGAATTCACAGGTTCCACCAAAACACACTAATTTACAGAATATAAGCAGCAAATATTGCCTTCGTATGGAAGGAAGATCCAGACACACACACCTTTGGGCATTTTGGACCTTCAGATGGTCCACTGGCCAATGGTGACGCTGTCACGAAGTTGGTGTAATCCTTTATAGCATCACGGAGATAAGTAGAGTCGCAAAATAGAAATCTCTGTAGTGAAAAACTGACAGCAACATTTGCGAGCGCCTTATTATTTACTGAGAGCGATCTTAGATCGGTCAGTTGACCAGGTTTCAGTTTCGGAAAGACTGAGAAAAAATAGGATGTCATTAAGTAGTCCAGAACAGCATCCCCAAGAAACTCCAATCTCTGCAGAACCCAAATTAGAGAATTTTGGTTACAATATATGGATATCAAAGAGAAAGGAAAAATAAGAAGAAGAAAAAAAACCTGGTAGCAACCTCCTCCATGCCTGTTGTAAGATGGATGGATGAAGGCTTGTAAAAGTAGACCTTTGTGGAGAAACTTATATCCAAGCAGGCTTTCCAGGGCCGCCAAATCAAAGCAAGTAGTCAGTGGCATGTACCGCTTGCTTGCAACACAAGCATCTCTTACTTGCAAGGACTCAAAATCAACATTTATGCCAATCCATTTAAGAAATCCAATGGCCCCCTTGAAGCCACTGTCAACTAAGAATGCTCCTACAAGAGCCTCAACCACATCAGCAATTGTTTTCTTGTGCAACCAATGATGGCCTTTGCTACATCTGATTTCGCCACTATTTGATTCCAAAAGCCCAGCAACCTTATCCAAGGAATGAACCTCTTTCATTGCCATCTCGTCACAGGTTACTCTGCATGGATGGCCAAACGCAAAGAACTGTGTAGGATCGAATGCTTGATCACGAATGTAAACCTGGGGAAATGACAAGGTTAAATATAATCCAAAACTAGACTTAACTAAATTACTACATCTCAGTCTGGTGGTACTCTATGCACCATATCAGTATGTGCGTTCTGTGCAGAAACAGCTCAAACAAGATTTAAAATGTACCGGCCACCAAAGCTTTTAAAGGAATGTTTTGAGAACCTGCAAATTTCTCCTGGTTGCAAGTCTAAACAGGTTGGAATTGTTCACAGCATTTGAGCGTCTCCGAGTCAACTCTCCTTCATCAAGCCTATCATGCTGTAGAAACAGGTGTCGGCTAACAGCAAACTTTAGGAATGCATCACCAAGCACCTCAAGCCTTTCAAGAGAAAAGCGCTCCTGACATTTCTCTGTTGTGAGCGCCTCAAGTACCTATTCCAATTCACTCGATCGGTAAAGATCAAACATAACAAATTTTAGGAAAATCAAGCAAATTGGTTATCAAGTGAAATGAGATTATACTCTGTGACCAGAAACTTCAGCTATCTCAGGGATAGAGGCAGACAGCATGTGTTTCAGTTCGATAGCCACGAGTAAATTCTCCACACGGTGCATGACTGATGGTAGCAAGGATAACGAACTTCCAATGTCTTTAGATAATCCTTTTATCTTTAACTGAGAAAGCTCTGGAGGAATCTCTATGAAATATTCCTCAAGTTCATGGGGTTCTGTTTTTGGCAATGTGAGAATGGTAAAAATCAGACATGCACAACAAATTTGTAATATGAAAAAATCGAATAAGAAAATTACCCAAATTCTCCCGCTTCCGGTTATGAAGCAAGTTCCGAACATAACAAAGCGGTTTCAAACGCAACAGTGGCTGTGCAGGATGCTTGAGTTGCACGCCATACCTGGTTTTGTTAAATATAAATGAGAAAGTTCTTAAACTCAGAAAATCTTGTGATCCTTTAAAAGTCCCAAACAATTTGAAAAGGATTGTTATGCTGCTCTCTGGAAACTGGAAAAAAAAACATTGTAACAAAAACAAGCTAGAGCGACACAAAGAAAAGTAGAACAAAGGACCTCCCTGAGAAAAGATGCCATCGAACAAGCACAATTAGTAGTAGTTTAGTAGCTTACGAATTATATATGCTTTCCAGATGGGTTTCGGTGATTGATGGTCTAATAGCACTGAATCCATTTCTTCCATGGCAGATATCCGTGACAAAATAGAATTGTTTTTTGTGGGTTGCGAAAACCACACTGTTCTTCACATCATCCATACTCCAGCAGCCATTTGCAAGCTTTAAATGTGATCCCACAGGAGGATCTATATCTTCTACTAAGCCAGACGGAGCCTTGAAGATTGGGGATGACAAGCAGCTTCTAATAGTCCCCCAATCCACAGATAAAATACTTTCTGAATCATCCAGATTAATTGGAAGTAGAAGGTAGAAGGTAGATTTGCTAGTTCTAAGAGAGTCTTGCAGCCCCAAGGGAACAAATTCCGTAATTAGCTCCCGCCGTTCAAAAATAATTTTCAGGGCAACCTCCTGGAAAAGCTCCGCTAGCCTTATCTGCACGAACATAAATCAAATTAGAAACGTCAGTCTAGTTAAATTTTTATCAAATTAAAAAACTCAGTACCTCATCATTGTCGAAATTGGCGTCTCCTTTTGGAAAAATCTTCACACTTACAGATCTTTGATGAGCAAGGTGAAGATCGAAATCCATAGTCTCAGCCTCAATGGGAAGAGGTGACTTCATGAAGAGACCAAACTTCTTATAGATCCTATCCGCGGGATGAGGCACAAACCTTATGTAATAAGATTGAAGGTTGACACAACTCTTCGATGAATCCCACTTTTGTTTAAACAAGTCAGGAACAATCATCTCATACAGTTCACCTCGTGAACAGGCATCACCTGCCAGGGAAAAAAAGACCGTTATATAACGAGTCATCAGTATAATATATAACTGAACCATTATGCACCTTCACCTCTATCAAAATCAAATTCTTCATCTGACAATTCGTCCTCAGTTTCATCATTTGAATCAGGCAACAGAAAATTGTTAAGTACACCCAAGTTGTGCAACTTATAGACAGCCTTTAGACAAGCATTCTTTTTAGCAGCTTCAATCGAAGGTAGTAGTGAACTGACGATTTCACTTATAGGAGCATTAGCAGGTAAAGTTATGCGACAGATCGTTCCACCAAACTCGTCAACAGGTTGGAATTGAAACTCTGGCTTGGGCTGAAAAAATCTGATGGAACAAAAAGCGGCGAATGAAAATTCAATTTATGACACGCCTGTTAACTGTGGAAAGTGAATACAAGAAGCACCAACAGAAAAATTGTAAGCCTTACTCATCATGTGGAAGCCTAGAACAATACTTATAGAGAAGGGAGATGCTACTTCCACCACTGATACAAGCTCCTGTCTCATGAACTCTGTATACCTCATCATCAAGTCTAGGACAAGTTTCCTCTGACGATCTGGACGTAATTTCCAGATTCATTCGATCTTCGTTTACTTTGAAATTTTCAATCAGATCCATCTCTTTCTCGTTTCCCCTGAATCATGAAAGAAAAAACAATGTTAATCCGTAGGGAGCAAAAACACTCTCATAATTATGGTCTTGGCAATTTCTCATTCATACAGACCTGTCCACCAGAAACGCATATTCAGACTTAGGCATTCGAGCCCGGCCTCTGGACTGTATGAAGCTGGTAACAGTCTCTGGCAAATCAAAACGGATCACAAGACAGCATGTCTGAATATCAAGACCTTCTTCACCAACTTTAGTGGCAACCAGTAGATTGAGCTGGAACAAGAAGAGGAATCTTTAGAAGTTAGTTGGTGGCTTGAAAATTGATCCTAGAAAATACATGTTTGTTAAACGGGAGCATGCCTGTATTTTGTTTATATATTATATGTGTGTACAGAGATCTCCCAAATTTCCAATAGTAACTATAGACTCAAAGATGGCTAAAGATCACCTCTTTAGATTGAAAACGTTCAAGAATTGTCTTCATACTCTTTCTTGATATGCTCTTCACTCCAGAACTAAGTCCAACAAGGAAATCAGACTTCCAAGACTCTAGAAGTTTCAAACTATTTAGTATGCCTGACAACGTCCTCGCAGTCACAATCCGATTGACAAATATTATACACTTCATGTGTGGCTCTATCCTGAAAGAAAAATACAAACGAAGGTTGAATCCATGGGCTTCTCTTTCAAAATGCTCTCATTAGCATGACAATGGAATCAAGCAAGAGGCAATGAAAAGCAATCAAGGTTTCACAGGACCAGTGGACACTAACAACTACCATTTCCATATAAAAATCCAATGTTTTTTAAAGGTGACTTAAGAGCTGGAAATTTTTTATTCAGGAAAGGCCATATTCTGTCTCCTGAACAAAGATCTACTTGATTATGGCCATTTTTTTGGTGTATCTATAAAGTCTATCTTTTAGGTGCTCAAACTTATCTTACGGGAAAAAAAACTAAAAGAGGTAGAGATGAAAGATAGGATAGTGCAGGCTAGCTTTTCTCAAATAGAGTACAACTTTGTCATTTTTTACTCAAATTCAGCATGGGGTATTGGTTAAGTGACTACTCAATGAAACTAAGGATAGTTCATTCATTTCTTTACTTCGAACATGCTTTATGGAATAATCAGCACAAAAGCATTCCAAGACTCTGTCACCTCTCCCAGGTACCAACCTGAAAGCCGAAAGGATTTTAATCAGTTGTAATAGCTTTCTTGAGAAAAATGGTTCCTTCAACGCTGGTAAGCTGATAAGTTCAGATGCATTACCATCTACAATCACAAAGACAGCGAACAAATAATGAGGCAATCAATGACTTCTTTGTCAGGGCATTTACATGAAATAACAAAATTGTAGAATATAATTAGAAGTTTCACAAGTTGCAACTCAGAAAAAGCATATGCAGTATTGGAAGAAAAACTTAATCTTAAAGAAAACACACACTATGATACCATGCCATTCTACCTTTAGCAACTTTAGAAGAAAGGGCTTCGGCAGCCAAAGAAAGATATGTGATACATATCTTTGACTTATTATTCTCTTCCAAAGGCTCTTGTACATTACGGTCACTGTTCAGTTGGATTCTAGCAGCCTATTATAAATGAAGAGGGAAACATTAGGAGGCCACATCATGAATATAGACACATACGAGACAAACAAGAAACATCATAGAGAGTATTATTTGGGCTAGAAGTAAGGTTTACATATTGAGGTTAGATGGTCATCATAAATTAAAGAAAAATGCTTGGGAAATCGGAAAAAAAAAAATCCAGGGTATTCACTGAGCATCCAAACGAATCCCTTAATTTTTTTTCAATTTCTCCCCTATTGTACTCTTAAAGAATCTTATGCCAGTCGATGTAACCTTAGACCTCGATCTAGTACACTACTAATGCAAAGATGAAGTTACTTGGCAGTTCTGATTATTCATGTACCCTAGAGTATATCATCTGCTGCTTCGCAAAATATTGAAGAAACCAGATAATACAAGTAACCAATGCACAGTGTATGGAGCCTCGGAAATAAAGATATCTAAAACCAAAACCTGAAACCTGAAGATCAAATCTATAAATTGTTTCAGTCTGAAATGTCTACCTGTAATGCTCCCCAGAGGCCAAGGTTCAGCAGACTATATATGAGATTATCGTGAGTTCTTTTCAGAAGCTTTTTCATATTTAAGAGGACCTGTGTTTGATGGGTATCAATCTGCTGCTTAAGTGATGTCAAACACTGTTCATATCAGGAAAAAAATATCAGTTCATGTATCCAGCGACGGTGACAAAAACAGTTATGAGACACATTAGACAACCCGCTGTTTGATGTCCTCCAGCATGTTTTCATATGTGTCGGTCGATTGAGATGCTTCACTCATAGCTGTCTGATAATAATATACTTTGACTATAGGAGATGAAACAAAACCATCCAGCTGGACATTGCTTTCCACCGAGTAAACCTTTACGATCAGGTAAACAAAAAAGAAAATATTAAAACATAGTGGAAGACCATTAGCATGATTCCAACCATGAGAAAGATATTTTTGCTTTAGATTTGCATCAATTGATTAGTTTGGCACCATAATCTTGGGCCGAGAAGATCCAAGCATTATCAGAACTTTTATTTCTACTTCGGTATCACTCAAGTCAACACAGTGACAGGGCTTAACATATAAGCTGTCCTTAATCATGCCTCGGAAAAATATCTTACATACCGAAATTAGAGAATTTAAGAACCAGCATACCTTGGCATTGAGCAATTTTTCAAGGCTATTTATGCTTTTCGATAAATTCTCTGATTGAAAAGACCCTGAAAAGCAGGTAGAGCTGTCAAAAACTGGACCATGTATAGAACGAATATGATCAAAAGGTCGCAACTGTTATCAAGATCAGTAGATCACCATAAACCTCATAACTTAAAGAGAAAAACGAAAGGAAAGCAATACATGAGCTAATTATCTTGCTTTAGAATTTCTGCGGAACATATGTTCCTTCTTGGTAAGTGAAGGCTTCTCACATTCAAAAGAAAATCCGAAAAAAGTGAAATATAAATGGTGGAGGAAAAATATAAAAAAATCTTCCTACAAATTTCTCTTACTCATATTGGCAATTTTTGACCATTTCGATATGCAATAGTGAATGCTTCCGACAGCAATGGGACTGTAATCCAGGAATTAATATCACCAAAAAATGGTGCCTACCTTTGCCAACAACTGGAGATGCAGTCATTCCAAATATACGAGGTCCTTTTACACATTCTGTTGTTTTATAGAAAACCTGCATTTGCAACAAAGCGAAGCCCCCAAAAGTTAGTTATATGTTAATGTGTTCACACACCACATACCAAGAAAGCGGAGAAAAAAAAACCTTCAAGATTTGTGCATAAGGATGGTTGCTTTGTTCTTGAGCATGGTGACACTCGTCCAATATCAGAAGGGAAATCCACTCCATCCTGATGAAACAGTGCTGTAAGTTATGCAGAAGTATTTGTGGAGTCATAACGAGAACCTGCAGGAAACAAAGATGATCGCATATGTCAAAACGATGGCTCACATAAAAAAAAGTTGGAATTAACAATCAACTTAATGAAACTTATAGGGTTAAAAGGATAGAAAGACCACCTCATTCTCTGAAACCTCTCTTTCCCAGTCAGAATGGGTAGTCACAGTCCGATTGCCACCACAATGTGTTGCAACTTTGAAGTTGATAGACTTTGCTATGACTAAGGCTTGCTGAGAGAAAAAAAAACACAAGAGAGTAAGAACATATGAACTTGAAGAAAGATCCAAAATCAATCAGATCCATTAAGCAAAATGGTGTAATCAAAGAGGATTATCGTCTCCACCTGTTCAACCAAAGCCACAGTGGGAGCAAGAAAGATACAAACACTCTTCCTAGGGCTGAGAATCAAAGGTCCAAGCTCATATATAACCATCACAGCAATGTGAGTCTTCCCACAACCAGTTCCCAGATACACGATAACGTTCTCCTCCACTGCTTTCTCGCACAACTCCAGCTGATACCTTCACTCACAAAAAAAAGCAAACCAAACCAATAATTTCAGCACACTCAACAAGAAACTCAACTCGTTTTTTCTTGTGTAATCGAAGACAATCTCATCAGATTTTCTGTTAATTCACTAGTCCGATAACCTTTTACTCAGCTACAAACATGAAATCTGAAAGAGACGAAAGTGTACGGAAACCGAAACGTGAAAGCAAGCTAACGGAAGGTGAAATCGAGCTGCGAAAGTGAAAAAAAAAACGGGAAAATCGAACCTCCTGGCTATTTTTCTAGGATCTTTCTCCATTTTGAAGGAGTGATCATCCGTCCAAGCGCCAGCCGCCGAGCTGGAGGAAGAGAAGGAGGAGGAAGAAGCGACCGAAGAGAAGGAAGAAGAAGAGAGGTTAGTGTCAGAAGCATCGTCGCCGATTTCACGGTTCGGCATGGTTGAAGAAGGGGAAGAAACTTGAGAGTGTGGCAGTGAGAATTGAGATGGCTTACTTTTTATTTGCTCTTTTTTTCCCAGAGCTTTGCCTCCCCAACGAAGTTATTTGTTTTTCTTTTATTTTTCTTTTTTCTTTTTTCTTTTTTCTTTTTTCTTTTTTTTTACTCTGGGTCAAGCTGAGGGTCAACTTCTTATTCATGATCGCACGTCTCCCTTCAAAATGATTCCTCTCTTTTTCCTTTTTGTCGTCGTCTCCTTTAAAATGATTTGACTTCACATTGATAGGTGATTTAGTTTTGTTAACAAATTCAATTAATTTGAAGGATTTATCCTCATTATAAAAGATATGGATATAATCATAGTTTAATAATGTTTATATTTTATTATTTATTGGGAGTATCGTAATATAATTTTATGAAAAAATGTTTTAAAATAATAGTCCGTCTCAATTTTTTTTTTTAAGACCATCTAGTTAGCTATAAATATGTTGTGAAGACACTCAAAATAATTAAAAATACATAGATTTATTTAGTTTTAAGGTGGGTTTAGATAATTCATCTAGTTTATAAAAAACTTCAGTTTTTCTATCTTATTAGTTGTATTATATATATGGATATCTTAAATGTTAAATGTGAATATGAAACTAAATATCTCCTATCTAAGTTAAATCGGTAGTTAATGATGAATCTTTCGAAATAATGTACTGGTAGCGGCAAACTTAGATTTTATGAGTTTTAAATAACAAAAAATATCTATCTATAAATATATGATAAATATCTCAAGAAATAAATCAGGACAATAATAATTAAAAAAATCCAGGGTTGCGACTTTAGGTATTCATGTCGGTTTCGAGTAAGATCTATTTGGTTTCGGGTATATCGATTATAAAATATTATACCTAAATAGTACTTGGAAGAATGGGAGAATTTTGTGGCCATGAATCCTTTGACCCTCAAGAACATGACCATCCCTTTCTTGAAGTAACTCGTTTCTTTCATTTTTCCATAAATATGCATTAATTTATTTTATAAATACATGCAAAAATAAATAGTTTTGGAAAAGATGAACCTTCTCTTAATAATCGCTGATGAGGGCATTTTTAGATTAACTATTTGTGTATTAGATTAGATTCGTGTCCTTCACAGATGAAGATATTTTTTCTTATACCGAGCCTTTTCATTTCAGGGACTTACCACGAACTTTTCCACGCTTTCTCCAATAAAAGTCAGATATTGGCAGGTGATGAGTTGTCACTGGATAAAGTAGAAGGATCTAAGACCACCATTAACGGCGGTTCTTGGGCTCGTTTCTTGTCTTTTTTGGGCCCAAAAAAAAATCAATAATACCCGAAAATACAAGTAA
This sequence comes from Brassica juncea, assembly GCA_018703725.1. Classification (NCBI taxonomy): domain Eukaryota; kingdom Viridiplantae; phylum Streptophyta; class Magnoliopsida; order Brassicales; family Brassicaceae; genus Brassica; species Brassica juncea. The sequence continues at coordinate 52,869,836 of CM031936.1, read as the reverse complement.
CTCGTTTCTTTCGTTTTTCCATAAATATACATTAATTTATTTTATAAATACATGCAAAAATAAATAGTTTTGGAAAAGATGAACCTTCTCTTAATAATCGCTGATGAGTGCATTTTTAGATTAACTATTTGTGTATTAGATTAGATTCGTGTCCTTCACAGATGAAGACATTTTTTCTTATACCGAGCCTTTTCATTTCAGGGACTTACCACGAACTTTTCCAAGCTTTCTCCAATAAAAGTCAGATATTGGCAGGTGATGAGTTGTCACTGGATAACGTAGAAGGATCTAAGACCACCATTATCGGCGGTTCTTGGGCTCGTTTCTTGTCTTTTTTGGGCCCAAAAAAAAAATCAATAATGCCCGAAAATACGAGAAACGTTTGTCCAAGAAGAAGTTTTCGTTGCACTTCTTGGGCACACGTGGCGGGAGATGAGGCAAAGCGAAGGACTAGACACGAACGAGTTTTGTCTCCGTGTCATTCTCTTCTTCTCCCCCTTTTCTCTTCTCGAAATGGCGATTTGGTCAAAAAGTCCCCCTCGTTGAAATCGTTGCCGATATATCGTGAAATCGATCGAGACGGCCGTCGAATCGAATCCACATCAGGTACGTCTTCCTTCTCTTACCTCCCTTGCACGATATTCCGAAATATTAGGGTTTAATTGTCGATCTACGACCGTAGGGAATTTAGGGTTTATTTCTGGATCTAACGATCTAAGACCGTAGGGATTTTAGTGTGTAAGACCGTAATTGATTCCCATGTTCTAACTGTCTCTCTCGTCCCTTCTCGCAGGAGAAGAAAGCTTCTAGCTTTTTGTGTTTCGTTGGTGACGCCTATCCACACGAATCCCCACGGAGCTTCAGGTAACGTCACTAACCTTTCTAGTTAGTTCTCTGTTTAGTTTTTTTTTTGATTCATTCTGCTGTCATTTAGAGATTGTCTGATTCATTATGTGTTTCCCGATAGTAATTGCCATGTTTCGTTAGTTTGATTTGCAAAAGGTCGAAGCTTTATTGTACTTTAAGATGAACATAAAGTTGTTGCTTCCGAATGGTAAAGTTTTTAGTAGGCGTGGACATTTAAGTTGTTGTACTCTGTTTTGTAATTTAAGTTAGAGTTTTTTTGCTTTAGTTTGGTTCAAATATTATCGAAGTTTGATGTTTGTTGTTCTAGTTTAGTTTTATTGATAAGTAGTTTTATTAAAGGTTGCTTTTGGTTGGTATGAGTGAAATAAGTTCTGATTAGACTCTGGTAGTTGATGGTTAGGAATTTATGGTAATATTGCTTATTTAAACATGGTTGTTCATTGTAATAAGAGCAACCACATACATCATCTTCTCAAATAATCCCCTCCTTCTTCTTATCGCTATGGACTCAACGGATCCATTGAATCCATATAGTCAAGTAGGTGGATATGTATCCTTCCTAAATAGTCAGACCTTTCCTTATGAAAGGTCTCCTTCTACTCTAAACTTTGGAGCATCCGAGATCCCTCAGTTTAGTTCACAACACGAGGCTCCAGCCGTACCTGAACCCCCACCAGTTGCCAGTAAGGAGCGAAGGTACTGGAGTCCAGCTGATGATGAAGTCCTCATCAGTGCGTGGCTAAATACAAGTAAGGATGCTGTTGTTGGTTGTGATCAAAAATCCGGGATATTCTGGCAACGAGTAGGAGAGTATTATGGTTCGAGTCCACACGCTAAAGAGTCTAGTGAACCAAGAGAGCATCTGAATTGCAAACAGAGGTGGCACAAAATCAACGACTACACCAACAAGTTCTGTGCCACATACGCAGCAGCAGAGAGGCAGATCAGTTCGGGTGAAGGTGGACATGATGTTCTCAAGGCGGCTCATGACATCTACTTTGCTAACAACAAGAGGAGCTTTAATCTAGAGCATGCTTGGTGTGTGTTAAGGTTTGAGCAGAAATGGCTTAGCCTTAACACTCCTAAGCCTAGTGGGAGTGGAAAGAGAAAAGGTGGTGAGAGTTGTTCACAAGCTTCAAGCACCACCGTGGGTGATCATGAGATCCGTCCAGAAGGCATCAAAGCTGCTAAAGCTAAAAGGAACAATGCTTCAGGGAAGTCTCTTTCTGACTGGACGTCTGTGATGGAACTGAAGAAGGAGGATCTCATAAGGAAGGAGAGGCTGTCAAAGCTTGCTATTCTCGACACACTCTTAGCCAAGAAAGAACCACTGACCGAAGCTGAAGATGTTGTGAAGAATAAACTTCTTGCTATGATGTTCTAAGAAAAAGTCTAAGTTGTCAAGAATTAGAGCCTGTCTTTCTATGTTCCTGTCTTGTAGCCTACGCATAGCGTCTTCCTATGATTCCTGTCTTTCTATGTTATGCTTAAAATGTTGAAGTGTTGCGGTTTAATGTTATTGTACTATTTTTATTTAAATGAATCCGTGGTGTTTTTTTTTTAAATGTCCTGGTTTGAATTAAAATGTCCTGTTTGTATTTATATATGATTCATCTTTGCTGTCAAGAATTATGTTATTGTACTTCATTTTAACTATCTAAAGCATTTATTTTTCTTTTCCAGATTGAGTTAAAATGGGCCGATATAGCTACAGCCAGCCATCATCTTCTTTTAGTGCTGAGACAGCCATGAACTTACACTGCTCAAACGTATACATGCATGCAGATGTTCGGATTGTTCGATATGAGAAACGATGGTGCTATAGATTTTGGAGAGTTTGTACACTCTCTCAACATTTTTCATCCAAACTCCTCCCAAAGAGATAAAGCCATATGTATATTTGAACACTTTAATTTCTAGAACTTCTTCTTAATTTATAAACCATGTTATTATTGTTTGTTTTTTTTCTGATAAAGGTTAAATCTTATCACTTGTTTATAACACAGTTGCATTTCGATTATACGATACTCGTCAGACTGGATTCATTGAACCGGAAGAGGTACGTCGTCAAATTTTTTTTTTTTTTTTTTTTTTGCTAAAAACGTCGTCAAATTTTTCACAAACAAATAAAAACAAGAACATCATCATTAAAAGAAAACTACACCTATATTCTTGATACCGTATAAATTAATTAATTGTATATTTTGCGCTGTCTTCTTGGACTTGGACAAAATAAAAGGTGAAAGAGATGATCATAGACGTTATAGAAGAATCAGAACTGATGCTAACCGAGAGTATCATCGACTCAATTGTGTCTAAGGTATGTAAACAGTTTAAGAACTAAGGTTATATATCGGTTTTAACATTTATGTTATTTATTTTAAATTAATAAAAACACAAATATTAAATCACATTTCTGGGTTGATTTATCATATCAAACATTGATACATCTAATACTTGATGAGGTTTTCTAATCTACACAAATTAAGACAATGAATTGTCTTGATGGTATGGAAATCATATCCTTAACAAACCGTGATTGCCATGAACTGTGATTGTTAAAGTCTTAGGTGTGAATCTCTTTTTTTGATTGTGGGAGATTGATATCTCACTAAACTTTTGCAGACATTTGAAGAGGCAGATATGAAGAAAGATGGGAAAATAGATATGGAAGAATGGGAGAATTTTGTGGCCATGCATCCTTTGACGCTCAAGAACATGACCATCCCTTTCTTGAAGTAACTCGTTTCTTTCGTTTATCCATATATATGCATTAATTTGTTTTATTATAAATACATGCAGAAAATAAATAGTTTTGGAAAAGATGAACCTTCTCTTAATAATTGCTGATGAGTGCATTTTTAGATTAACTATTTGTGTATTAGATTAGATTCGTGTCCTTCACAGATGAAGACATTTTTTCTTATACCGAGCCTTTTCATTTCAGGGACTTACCACGAACTTTTCCAAGCTTTCTCCAATAAAAGTCAGATATTGGCAGGTGATGAGTTGTCACTGGATAACGTAGAAGGATCTAAGACCACCATTATCGGCGGTTCTTGGGCTCGTTTCTTGTCTTTTTTGGGCCCAAAAAAAAAATCAATAATGCCCGAAAATACGAGAAACGTTTGTCCAAGAAGAAGTTTTCGTTGCACTTCTTGGGCACACGTGGCGGGAGATGAGGCAAAGCGAAGGACTAGACACGAACGAGTTTTGTCTCCGTGTCATTCTCTTCTTCTCCCCCTTTTCTCTTCTCGAAATGGCGATTTGGTCAAAAAGTCCCCCTCGTTGAAATCGTTGCCGATATATCGTGAAATCGATCGAGACGGCCGTCGAATCGAATCCACATCAGGTACGTCTTCCTTCTCTTACCTCCCTTGCACGATATTCCGAAATATTAGGGTTTAATTGTCGATCTACGACCGTAGGGAATTTAGGGTTTATTTCTGGATCTAACGATCTAAGACCGTAGGGATTTTAGTGTGTAAGACCGTAATTGATTCCCATGTTCTAACTGTCTCTCTCGTCCCTTCTCGCAGGAGAAGAAAGCTTCTAGCTTTTTGTGTTTCGTTGGTGACGCCTATCCACACGAATCCCCACGGAGCTTCAGGTAACGTCACTGACCTTTCTAGTTAGTTCTCTGTTTAGTTTTTTTTTTTATTCATTCTGCTGTCATTTAGAGATTGTCTGATTCATTATGCGTTTCCCGATAGTAATTGCCATGTTTCGTTAGTTTGATTTGCAAAAGGTCGAAGCTTTATTGTACTTTAAGATGAACATAAAGTTGTTGCTTCCGAATGGTAAAGTTTTTAGTAGGCGTGGACATTTAAGTTGTTGTACTCTGTTTTGTAATTTAAGTTAGAGTTTTTTTGCTTTAGTTTGGTTCAAATATTATCGAAGTTTGATGTTTGTTGTTCTAGTTTAGTTTTATTGATAAGTAGTTTTATTAAAGGTTGCTTTTGGTTGGTATGAGTGAAATAAGTTCTGATTAGACTCTGGTAGTTGATGGTTAGGAATTTATGGTAATATTGCTTATTTAAACATGGTTGTTCATTGTAATAAGAGCAACCACATACATCATCTTCTCAAATAATCCCCTCCTTCTTCTTATCGCTATGGACTCAACGGATCCATTGAATCCATATAGTCAAGTAGGTGGATATGTATCCTTCCTAAATAGTCAGACCTTTCCTTATGAAAGGTCTCCTTCTACTCTAAACTTTGGAGCATCCGAGATCCCTCAGTTTAGTTCACAACAACACGAGGCTCCAGCCGTACCTGAACCCCCACCAGTTGCCAGTAAGGAGCGAAGGTACTGGAGTCCAGCTGATGATGAAGTCCTCATCAGTGCGTGGCTAAATACAAGTAAGGATGCTGTTGTTGGTTGTGATCAAAAATCCGGGATATTCTGGCAACGAGTAGGAGAGTATTATGGTTCGAGTCCACACGCTAAAGAGTCTGGTGAACCAAGAGAGCATCTGAATTGCAAACAGAGGTGGCACAAAATCAACGACTACACCAACAAGTTCTGTGCCACATACGCAGCAGCAGAGAGGCAGATCAGTTCGGGTGAAGGTGAACATGATGTTCTCAAGGCGGCTCATGACATCTACTTTGCTAACAACAAGAGGAGCTTTAATCTAGAGCATGCTTGGTGTGTGTTAAGGTTTGAGCAGAAATGGCTTAGCCTTAACACTCCTAAGCCTAGTGGGAGTGGAAAGAGAAAAGGTGGTGAGAGTTGTTCACAAGCTTCAAGCACCACCGTGGGTGATCATGAGATCCGTCCAGAAGGCATCAAAGCTGCTAAAGCTAAAAGGAACAATGCTTCAGGGAAGTCTCTTTCTGACTGGACGTCTGTGATGGAACTGAAGAAGGAGGATCTCATAAGGAAGGAGAGGCTGTCAAAGCTTGCTATTCTCGACACACTCTTAGCCAAGAAAGAACCACTGACCGAAGCTGAAGATGTTGTGAAGAATAAACTTCTTGCTATGATGTTCTAAGAAAAAGTCTAAGTTGTCAAGAATTAGAGCCTGTCTTTCTATGTTCCTGTCTTATAGCCTACGCATAGCGTCTTCCTATGATTCCTGTCTTTCTATGTTATGCTTAAAATGTTGAAGTGTTGCGGTTTAATGTTATTGTACTATTTTTATTTAAATGAATCCGTGGTGTTTTTTTTTTAAATGTCCTGGTTTGAATTAAAATGTCCTGTTTGTATTTATATATGATTCATCTTTGCTGTCAAGAATTATGTTATTGTACTTCATTTTAACTATCTAAAGCATTTATTTTTCTTTTCCAGATTGAGTTAAAATGGGCCGATATAGCTACAGCCAGCCATCATCTTCTTCGAACTATGGTTACGACTTTGGTGAGGAGAGCTCAACGGAAGACCTCATTCGTCGGGACCAAGAGGAGTTAGAGCTCAAGTACGGAGCGCCTTCTCAGTACCCTCCTCACCCCGAGGTTGAGTTCGGGTTTCCACAGGCTTGCTACTGTGGCGGTGAACCTGTCCTGTCGACAAGAAATTATGATGCAGGACGACTATACTACACTTGTGCAGCACGTGATGATGGAGAATGTCATGTGTGGAAGTGGTGGTATAAAGCGGTGATGGAGGAGATGAGGACGATGGATCAACAGGTGAACGTACTAGCTGAAAAGGTTGACAGTCTCACGGGTTTTACTGACTATGAGACTGAGCAGAGAATACTTAGGCTAGAGAACCATGACACTGAGCAAAGATTAATTAGGCTAGAGAACCATGAGACTGAGCAGAGATTAATTAGGCTAGAGAACCTTGTGACTGACTTAGCAAAGAAGAGACCAAGTGGTGGGATGTCTGGGTTTGAACGTCCCTTTGGTGTGATGCTGCTGCTGATTTTAGTATTCATAGGTTTGATCATCAGCTTTAAGTGATGACAGATGTTGAAGTGTATGTAATATATTGTAATAAACAAACTCTTTGTGAACTCTTTGTAATGTCTTGGTATTAACTATCTTTGTAGTGAACATGTTTCATGTTTCGTTAATTAATCAGGTTTCATGTTTTAAAGTTTGCTCGTGACAAGTAGTCAGAAGAATCATATGCTTCTCGTGTTTGACAAGTAGTCACAAGAATCATTCACAAGTTGTGACAAGTAGTCTTAAGAATTATATTCACCACAACTTGTGACAAGTATCAGAGTCTCGTGACCACTGAATAATGTCCTCACGAGAATAATTATGCAACTTTGTACTTCTTATTTTTCACCACAAGTTGTTTCCAAGAATCAGAGTGCTCGTTGCCATGAGCCTATAAGTATAAGACATTGTTATATATTCACCACAACTTTATATATTTTTCAACATCTTAAAAAAAATCTCCTTCTCCTCACTTCATTTATATCTTATATTTTCTTAAAAAAAACCCAAAAAATCTAATGGCATCTTCTTCACATTATCATTACCATAAAGATGATGATGGTGAATTGGATGATGATGAGGAAATTCCTGATCCTATTCCAGAACCGAGAGCGCGAAAAACACGTGTTTATTACGAGAGACACCGGGAAGATGGTCACAACCAGCTTTGGAATGATTATTTTACCGAGAATCCGACATACGACGCTACCTTATTCCGGTGTCGGTTTCGCATGAACAAATCTCTGTTCCTGCGTATTGTGCATCGTCTCTCCACAGAAATTCCGTATTTTCGACTGTCAAAAGATGCAACCGGAAGGTCAAGTTTAACACCTCTACAAAAATGTACTGCTGCAATTCGACAATTGGCATATGGTGTTGCGAGTGATGCAGTTGACGAATATATCCGTCTGTGGATACAACAGCTCGACAAAGTTTGCATATGTTTGCTGAGGGTATAATCACCTTGTTTGGCGATCAATACCTGAGACGTCCCACACCGGAGGACCTGGAACGACTACTCCATATTGGTGAAGAACGTGGATTTCCAGGAATGATTGGAAGCATCGACTGTATGCATTGGGAGTGGAAGAATTGCCCAACCGCTTGGAAAGAAATGTATTCACGAGGAACCGAAAAACCAACAATTGTCTTGGAGGCGGTGGCTTCATATGACCTATGGATATGGCACGCCTTTTTTGGAGCTCCAGGTACTATGAACGATCTTAATATTCTTGATCGATCGTCTGTGTTTGATGACATTATTAAGGGAATAGCGCCTGAAGTAAACTTCTCTGTCAACGGCTCGGAGTACAAGATGGCTTATTATCTCACAGATGGGATTTATCCGAAATTGGCAACTTTCATTCAATCTATTAGACTACCACAAGGTAAGAAAAATTCAGTATTTGCTAAATTCCAAGAATTGGTTCGTAAAGATGTTGAACGTGCCTTTGGAGTCCTCCAAGCAAGATTTGTCGTTATCAAAAATCCGTCAAAGCTATGGGATAAAGAAAAAATAGCAAATATTATGAGAGCATGTATCATACTCCATAATATGATTGTCGAAAACGAACGATCAACATTCAGTCATTATAACCGTTTCGAATTCCAAGAAAGAGATGAGGAGGATACATTTACCGTCAATATGCCTACGCAAATCGTCGATACAATGGAGCGTCGAACCAGCGTTCGAAATAGACAAACCCATATTCAGTTAAAAAAAGATTTGATTGAAAATATATGGGTTAAATTTGCACATCTTCGAAATGACATATAATTTCGAAATGTTTCTATGAATTGAATAAAATGTGTGTTGCCTTTTATTTATGTAATTTGTTTTATTTTCTGTTTTTTTAATGTCTTCAATGTAATAAAATGTAATAAAATGTTATTATATATTTAATGAATCAAAAGTTATTTCAATTTCATTAGGTTTTCATTTCTAATTGTTATATGTTTTATCTATAACAAATCAAATATTTCTTACAAGTTATTAAAATAATTAATATATTAATCTAAGATACACCCAAAAAGTCCCACCAATATTCACTCTTTTTCACCAAGGTTCTTCATTTTGTTTCTCATCACAAATAATTAATAAAAAAAGGCAAGAACCTTAAAAAATGTCCCACTATTGTGGTTGCTCTTAGATTTTATGAGTTTTAAATAACAAAAAATATCTATCTATAAATATATGATAAATATCTCAAGAAATAAATCAGGACAATAATAATTAAAAAATCCAGAGTTACGACTTTAGGTATTCATGTCGGTTTCAAGTAAGATCTATTTGGTTTCGGGTATATCGATTATAAAATATTGTACCTAAATAGTAGTTGGTAAAATCTTGATTCAGATTCGGATTAGTTCCATCTGATTCTAGATCAGTTTGGATATATAATTTTAAATTTTAAATATTTTATGTTTATTTATATTTTCTCTTTTTAAAGGAAAATGAATTGAAATCGTATATATATTAATCATATGTATTTAAGTATAACGAAGTTGAAGTAGCCTAGTGATATTGCATATGTTATTTTGCTTATTCAACTTTTGAGATATACAGCAATTCTGTGTTTTTTTAATATAGAATTCGGTTTAAACGGATATCTAATCAGTTCTGGATAAAAACCAAAACCAAACTAAATGGATAAATGACTATGACCAAAATCAAACCGAGACCGGTCCATTCCAGGTTGAATCTGGTTCGGATTTTTGGTTCTGGTTAAATATCACATGCCTGTTGTGAACTTTAATCCAATAACTTTTCATTTGAAATATTAGTAATAAAATGCTCTAATTAATAGTAGGTAATATTTATGGAGAAGTTTTTTCTTACAAAAGTGACTCTGAAACCCAAAGCAGATGTTAATGTTGGTGTATACAATTAAATTTCGGCAAATTAAAATCTAAATATTGAATATTTTTTATGCTGTTTTTGAATTTTTGATTCTGTTGCATTTTTGCGCAGCACATTATTTAATACCTTTGCTGAAAAAAAAAAAGTTACATGTATAATGTGTTTCGGACTAGCTTGTGCGCCATGCTACTAATGAAACTTTTTTGGATCTTTTTGGAGAAAACCATGATATCCTACTCTCTGGTTTGATAATGACATGGCAGCTACTGTTTAACAAATCATATGTTCTCACTAAATTTTTAGTCAGGGAGGAAACTCGACACAAAGCAGAAGTTGAGTCAAACAAAATGCATACAAAGCAAAAGTTGAGTCAGACTAATCTATTATTATAAAGTTCACTTTGCTCTCTCTTGAGCTATGACACATAGGACTACATGTCACTAATTCACCTTCTGTCGTCGCGCTACATGTCTCTTTAGTTCCTTTAGTTATACGGTGCGTTTTTTATGTGCAACTCTAACCAGTTTTTGGGTGTCCTGTTTTAGGGCCTGAATTTAACAGTATCTTCTTCGAGACTCCGATCTAACTTTCTGTAGCCACCGACAACATGCTTATCATGTTCATATGACCGCACTTGGTGTTATGTTCACCGATTGTTTTCCGACCACAACCTGTTAGAACGCAGCACTGATGTCTTATCAAACCGTTTTTGGCATTCCGGCGAATGAAATCCAGAAATGCTACAGAAGAAGATTGAGTTGAAGAAAGTACTTTAATGTGCTCATTAAGAATAGCTCTCTATTCTTTGCACGATTTGGAATTCCCCATTAATTCTATTGTGTCAATCTTCCACTATAGATAAGTAAATCTTATTCTCTGAAACTCATCAGTTCAAAAATTAAAATGATAAGAGTGAAAAATAACTCATTCTTAGGGGCAGGGGAAAGAGAAACGTAAGGATTGAACTCTGGCGGCATGGTGGTGACGGCACCACCAAAGATGGGAGCAGGTGGAGGAGGAGTGGCGTCGTTAGGCTTAGGGTAATGAGCGTGGTCAGAAGAGTGAGGAGTTTGAGATCCGATGCGGCAGGAGTAGAGATCTGGTTGCCATCGTGATTCTCTTGCTGATTCATGATTTAATTCTCATGATTCCTCACCATTCTTCCTCTTCTTTTTTCAATTCGATCTTATGTTAATTGTAGTTTGACATAAAAAATATATCTGTTTCTTTTCTTTTCTTTCTTTTGTTAAAAGAAATGAAGAGGTGTCACAGTTCTACACAATTTCCGTTTGTGATTTCTATAATAATTTTTTGGAACGTCATCTTAATTAGTTTAGATTATTATTTTTTCTTCCTTTTTGGTTTTAATGTGGTAACTCTGATTCATTGATTTTATGGACAAGACACATTAGATTGTTTTGCTTGCACGAATATTTCTAAAACACAACTTGTTATTGCAATAACGTCCTTTTATTTTTATATTGGAGATATGAACAACATACAATTATAGAATAAACTTCCAAAATATTTTCTCCCAGCATTGGATAGCATTTAGTACCCATTGGTGTCTAAGTAAAGACCAAGATCCGTACTTGCCTGCTTGGTCTTTAATTTGGCTAGGTAAAAGATAATATAGATCAAATTTTATGGCTTGGTCTTTAGTGTTGTTTGTGTAAAAGAGAATATAAAAATAAGTTAACAAAATATCTATAGGATTTAGAATTTTATCTCATTTTACGGTCTTAAAGTTGGGAGGCTGGTTTTTTACATTGCAACTTATAGAGATATAAAAATTATGATTATTTTAGTCAAAAAAAGTTATGATTATATGCTACCATTGAATTCCAAAAAAAAAAACCTAATAATAAAGATTATATGCTACCACAACAACATTAGAATCAGTGTCATACATGATTTTATTACAAACAGATTATGTTCATAATTTAGACAAGATATGCATAGTTTTCAAGTCAAAAATAAATTACAGTTCTTTTTAACAACGCCATTCAATTTAGCAACAATATGACGCAAGTATCCAGTCTCGACATGAGACTTCAAGTCAACGCAATTTACCTAGAAACGTGCTTAGACCTAAACAAGTCCTCGGCCCAAACGATAAGATTTGCCACTTACTAACTAATTCAAGTAAATAAAACCCTTATCATAGTAAATAAAACAAACTCCACATTTACGAATTCAGTAATACAACCTAAAAACACAAACAAAATAATAGTTTGTACTTTAGACAATGGTAAAATTAGGCAAACACCATTATAACTAAAAACCATAGTTCAACATTCTGGACAACGCAATTTCAAGTCTTATTTCCAAAGATCACTAATAGATGGGTAATAGGGATTTTTTCAAGTCTTATTTCTCTACTTAAACACAGAGTTATTTGTGTAAATGTTTTTTTTAAAACTTGAACCTTCTTGAAATACATATAATATTATTTATTTAAACTTTATATTGTTTATTATGTCAAATTGAAATAAAAATTTGAAATAGAAATAAAAATTTGAAATAGAAATAAAAAGAATATATATATATATATATTTCTGATTTATTTTTGCTAATATTTTAATTCAAACCAAAAATATTTATGAAAAATAACAATATGATCTCAAAATTTTTTTCGTTATTTGTTTATTTATGATATCGTTTTTAATCTATAATAATTTTAAATGCTTCATAAAATTAATACAAATTTATATAAATAGTTTTTATCGTAATTTCCTGCGCGTAGGGCGGACCGACCCTAGTGAAATATATAAAGGACTATAAAGGACTTTGGAAGGCATCAGAGAAAATATTATAGAGATATGATTCTATTGAAAATTATTATAAATTCATACAAAGAAACTGTAAACATTAGTTTTAATAAAAAAAATACCTTTAAAACAACTGCGGACGCTTCTCATCATCGGATACCCTCCTCCCACACTAGCGATTTAGACTTTCATAAATTATAATAATATACTAAATATATGTAATGTTTTATATTAAATATCATTATTCAAATGATAAAATTTTAAGCTATTTTATTTTTGTAGGATTCTAAATAATATTGTACTAATTATTATAATTTATTAATAAAAAAATATTTATTATTAGAATATTGTAATTGTTTAGGCAATTTGAAATGTAATTGTCATGGTCTTATATGGTCTAGTGTCTAAAGGCCATCCACCTTAACACTTTCTTGAACACTGTTTAATAGTAATGGAATCTCGGCGTCATCCATGATCCAAGGCGACGTGTTCTTCTTAGTTGGGACAGTCATTCTCTTCACATGATATGAAAAGTTATCCATCGGTAGTCAAATTCATCTATTTAAGTTTAGTCTATTGTTTCTTACAAACATCTAATCAATAATCATACATGAAAACAACAACTAATTATGTATTTAATCTCATGTACTTTTAAGATATTCTTTTCTAGGTAACAAAATCTCAACTATATTTTATTTTGGTTTCAGATGGAATAGTTAGATTCAGTCAATCCAAAAGAGTGCTATCATTTTATTGATACCAATAAAACTGGAATAGATCTATTAAATATCAAATTATGCATTCAAGTTCATGTAATTTTTAGATACTATCTTCTGAGGTAATAGAATCTCAACCTGATTTTATTTCAATTTCATATGGAATAGTAAGATTTTTTTTTGGTCAAAGGAATAGTAAGATACAGTCAATTCAAAAAACATACCCAGGTAGTAAGAAAAGCATCGAATTTATAATCTTTTTGATACCAAAAAAAAATCGGAATAGGTTGATCAATTATCAAATTATGTATTCAAGTCTTCTACATATCAATAAAACTGGAGTAAATATATATATATATATATATATATATGACAAAATATGTGCATATATATATATAACTTAAGGCAGCATATATTTCAACAAAGCAAACAATAAAGAAGAAGAAAAACTCATATTTGTTCTTCAGACAGTATTTTGCACACAAAAGTTTTCATCATGCAATCCTCTCATAAAAAGCTGTTCTTGTTCTTCCTGTCGTGCATTGTGCTAATTTTCAACTACAAAAATAGTGTCTTCGTAACCGCAACAAGTGAACTTGGCTTGAACTACGGTCTCCTCGGAGATAATCTCCCGCCCCCCTCCAATGTCATCAACTTTTTCAAGTCCATAGGCATTACTAAAATCCGTATCTTCGACCCGAACACCACGGTTCTTGATGCCTTACGTGGCAACAAAGAAATTGGAGTCACGGTAGGTGTTAAAGACCAAGACTTGGCTGCTCTTGCGACCAGCGAAGAAGCTGTTAACAGCTGGTTCACAACAAACATTGAGCCTTACTTAGCCGATGTCAACATCACTTTCATCACAGTGGGCAACGAAGTCATCCCTGGACCGATTGGTCCTCAGGTGCTTCCCGTTATACAGTCTCTCACCAACCTTGTCAAGTCCAAGAGTCTTCCTATCTCTGTCACCACTGTTGTGGCTATGTCGAACCTCGGACAGTCTTATCCACCTTCTGCTGGAAAGTTTAATCCTCAGTCACGCGAACAACTCGTACCCGTGTTGAAGTTCCTGTCTCAAACAAGTACGCCAATCTTCGTCAACATCTACCCGTACTTCCCTTACGCATCCGACCCAGTGAATATTCATCTCGACTATGCCACTTCCAACACGGAGACCGTCGTGGTCCAAGATGGACCGTTGGGGTATTCAAACATGTTTGATGCAATGTTCGACGCATTCGTGTGGGCAATGGAGAAGGAAGGCGTGAAAGATTTACCAATGGTGGTGTCTGAGACAGGATGGCCATCAGCCGGGAACGGGGACTTAACCACGCCTGACATCGCCGCGACATACAACGGAAATGTCCTTAAGCATATAGTAAGCGGCAAGGGGACACCTAAGAGGCCTAACAGTGCTATTGAAGGGTTTATATTCGCAGTGTTCAATGAAAATCAGAAGCCCGCCGGGACTGAACAAAACTTTGGATTATACAATCCTGTTGATATGAAACCCATTTATAAGCTATTTTGAGTGTGAAAGTTCCTTTTAAGATTTTCTGATCTTATAAATACATATAATAACGCTCTTAGTTGTTTGTTATTATTCAAATAAAGTAATAAGGTTCAACAATGCATATCATATTAATATTAACTACTTGTCTACATGCTATTGTGATTCCTTTTGATGACGAGATCAAGTAGCAGAACATATATAGTTGACTTTCTTAAAAAATATGAGGACTCACTCACTAATTTTCATTTCCTTTAATTCATACTAGACTTTGTTCCGCGCGCCCGCGCGGATGTATTTTTCAAAAATATATTGCTATTTGTTTTCTATGTCAATATTAGAGCTGAGCAAAAAATTCGAATCCAAAGAACCGAACCGATCCTAATCCGAAAAAGTAGTATCAACCCGAACCGAAATTGATTAAATATCCGAATTATTCAAAATTTTGGTATTTAGAGAACCGAAACCGAATCTGATCTGAATCAAAATATTTCGGGTACCCAAGTGTATCCAAAATAAATTTATATACTTATATATATTAATTATTATTAGATATAATGTGTATAAAAACATCTATAATATATATGATACTTTAAGTTGGTTTAAATACTTGAAAATATATACACATAATCAAAAGTAAACATCTAAAATAGTTAAAATAGTTAAGGAATACTCAAAACACCAAAAATACTTAAAATAATTATTCCCTATCCAAATATTTAAACCAAACAAATTTATATATTAAGTTTAGGTATTCAAACATACGTTATTCAAAATTTTATGTAATATATTATTTTGTTTATAAATTTTGAGAAATCTATACTATTATTTATGAAGTGATTTTGTTTAGTTGTCATCTTCTCCATGATT
The DNA here is from genome assembly GCA_018703725.1 of Brassica juncea. Classification (NCBI taxonomy): domain Eukaryota; kingdom Viridiplantae; phylum Streptophyta; class Magnoliopsida; order Brassicales; family Brassicaceae; genus Brassica; species Brassica juncea. The sequence goes on along the minus strand of CM031936.1, from coordinate 52,854,338 downwards.
TTAGGCTTAGTCAATAATTTTCATAAATACTATTATTTATGAAGTGATTTTGCTTAGTTGTCATCTTCTCTGTGATTTCATAAATTGATATATTATAGGATTTTGTTAATATAAGCTCATCGATAACATATACAACTTTTATTTTAAATTAATAGTGTTTAGTTTTAGAAAATACGTTTTCTAACAATTTTAATTTTGCTTATACATGTTACTACAAAAACTCATGTTTATGTCTACTAATACCAAAGAAATATTCGTATGAGAAATATACAAAAAAAAATTGCAAAGAAAAAATAATGAATATTTTAAAACATAAGAGATCTCATAAAACTTTTTTATAACATTGATGGAACTATTTATTTATTATAAATCAAAAATTTCAAAAATAAGATAATACTTAGATATTTTTTTCTGTTATTTAGAAATAGTAATTTCTATTATAAAGTTAGAAATATTAATATAAAAACGTTTTATGATTAAATGTTAATTAAACAATTTTGTATGAAGATATTTAAAGATATTTTTAAATGTGAGTGTTTAAAATTTTTTGACTCAGTGATAAGTAGGCCTGGGTTGCGGGTCGGATCCGCCCCGCCCGGCCCGCCCCATCGCGGGTTTGAGTTATTTTTTTAATGTAAATTTCACCCGCTTGACCCGCCAGGCCTAGAACTGATGAACCGTACCCGCTCCGCACAAATAAAGCGGGTCTAGCGGGTCAAGCGGATCACCCACATAACTTTTAAAAAAAAATTAAGAACCGCGATTCTCAGAAAGACTCAACGATTTCTCGAGATGAGAGAAGTTGCTTTGAGCGAGAGAGAGACAGGCGGACGGTTGGGGCTCGGAAAGACCAAGGGATTGGAGACTGTGAGTTATGGCGACTGAGAACCTCTCTTTTCTCAGAGAGAATCAACGACTTCTAAAGATGAGAGAAGCTTTTTCGATTTAGGGATCTGGATTTCATTCGGCCCAGAGTCGTGGAGAAGAGAAGATAAAGCTATTTAGGGTTTTTAGTATATTTTTATACCATTAAACACAAAAACAACGCACACTTCTAACCTAAAACAAAAACTACACGCACTAACTAAGTTAAACACAAAAACAACATAAACCTAAGTTGACCAAAACCGAAAACAACATGAATTTCGCGATATATGCGGGTACCCGCTAGACCGCGACCAAAATATTAAAAATCCGCGCCCGCCCCGCTTTCTCCAGGCCGAATCCGCATGACCCGTAACTTTCAAACCCAATTTTTTTTGGACCCGCACCCGCCCCGCAGCGGACCTAACGGGCGGGGTCCCGCGGGTTTTGAATCAAATTCCCAGGCCTAGTGATAAGCATATATATTTTGATAACACTTTATAATATATAAATAATTTAATGTTTGATTTAAACTTTTTGAGAACATTTTAATTAATAAGATATAAATTAATAAATAAGACGATTATGCCCGTATGTGTGGGCAAAACACCTAGTTTAAAGTATATAATGAATTTTAAAATTTTAAAAATAATTAAAATGGGTTATCCGAATCCGCAAATATCTGAATCGAACCCGAACAAAAATATCCGAATGGGCTGAAATCTTTGATCCCAGAAATCCAAACCCAAACAAACCCGAACTGAATCTGAATGGGTATCCAAACGCTCATCCCTAGTCACTATTATATATCATATTTGTGTCATCATATAATTAATCTTATTTTATATGTACCATCATATAAGTAATCATATAATTAATAGTATTTTATACGAACCATCATATAAATAATCACATATATTATATTTGTAAAACTTAATGTGAAATATTAAAACCATAATTTAAGTTGGTATATGAAATTGCGCTTTGTATTGTATTTTTATTATATATATTGAAAACAATTTTTTAATAATGATTATTAGAAAATATTTTAATAAAAATGAAATTTTGAATATATGAATATTTTTGAATCAAATTTTGATATAAATCAACTTTAAATCATTATTTTGATTTGAAATATGTATATAAAGTTAAAAAATTTATGATTATTTTATACAAAAGATGTTTTTAGGTAATTAGAGTGATCCATTTTCGTATATTTTAAAACTGGCTGAGATAAATAGTTTTTTATAATATAATGGACTAATATCATAAACCCATAACTTTTTTCTTCTTAATATACTGCTATCCATGTTTCCAAACAACATTATACTTTTTTTATACTGCTATCCATATTTCCTAACAAACATTTTTTTTAAAAAAAAATTGTTATCCATGTTTCCAAACAATCTTTTTTTTAAATACTATCCATGTTTCCAAACAAATCCAAATGTATTTCGGTTTTAATAATATAGATAAATTGTTTTGATTCAGTTTTGTGGATTTTAAATTTCTGGTAACAAGTTCGGTTCGTTAACAGATTAGTTCAATTTTTTGTTAAGAAGTTACAGCTAAACTATAACAAGCTAAAAAAAAATTGGGAACATAACTAACTAAATTCTAAATCAAATTAATCAATTTTTGAATCTAAACAGCCAAATTAATTAGATTTAATCAAATTCAACTGAAAAATGTAAATTCAGTTGAGATTAGCTGAAACCAAAACCTTTTGTTTAGTTTTGATAGATTTTCATTAACCTGATTAAACCGAATCTCATACTAAACCTTCGTCGGTTCAATTTGGCACAATTTTAGATTAATCAAACTAACCGAATAAACTAAACCAAACCAAACCAGCAAGCCTAGTTTGAAAAATAGTCAAATAATATTCTTCTCAAGTGGTTTAAAATAAAAATGAACGGTGAGATTCGACTCTGACCGGTCTTGATTTCGTTTCATTTCCGAGTCAACAGCCATCGCAACATCGATCATCTTCTTCTTCCTCCTCTGATTATTCTTCTTCTCCAGAAAAACCCTAGAAAAATCATCAAGGTCAGCCCTTGAACGCTTAAAACCGAAATCGAATACGCACAATCGCGATCCATCTTAGTGGAATGTCGTCGGAGATCGAGGTGGTGGAAGAAGTCCAATCTAATCGCGAGGAGAACGGCGAATCAAGCTCCAAACCGATCGAAGACGAGAGTTTGAAGAACGATGTGTACACTGCCGCGGCGTATGGTGATTTGGAGAAGCTTCATAGATTGGTCGAGTGTGAGGGTTGCTCTGTTTCCGATCCCGATGGTCTTGGATACTATGCTCTTCAGTGGTCTGCATTGAACAACCGCACCGCCGTTGCTCAGTACATTATCGAGGTTACAAAAAGTTCAATCGATTTGGGTTTTTAACTATGGTTGTGAGACTTTCTAAGATTGATCCTTTTCGGTTTGGGTGTTGTACAGCATGGTGGAGATGTACACGCGGCGGATCATACTGGACAGACTGCACTGCATTGGAGTGCTGTTCGTGGTGCTACAAAAGTTGCTGAACTCTTACTGCAAGAGGGTGCTAGGGTGGATGCTACAGATATGTATGGATATCAGGTTCAACTCCTCTTTTTAACCACTTTCTCTTTTGTTTTTTTAAGTGAAGATTAAATGTTGTTTCAATGCTAGTAAACTGCTCTTTTGCACATTGCTTCAGGCTGGCACTCAGGTTCTGTAACTAGTATTGCTTGCTTGTCATATTGTGGTTGCATTTTTCTAGTAGGATTGGTGTGTTCTGAGGTTAATGTAGCTAGAACAGCACTTCGTAGTTTGCCACTTGTTTCAGTTAGGAAGATGAGCTCATGTTCAATCAACATTATGAATTTAAATTATAAAATGGCTTGATCTAACTCTAAGTACCTGGTCCATGGAAAACTGGAACGATATTGAGTAGTCCTCATGAGTCATGACGCGTTATTCTAAGTTTTCTCTGAAATAGAGAGAACTTTCATTTTGCTAGGAACTAATCAGACTTTAGAACGTACATAGTGATATTGGATTCATTTGAAAATCTCAAGAGACTTTGTCCCTACCGTTTCAGTTGGTTTAGAAGATATAAAATTTAGATCGTCTTATCCTCAAATTTTCTTAGTAAAGCCATCTTAAACTGTTTTCAATGGATATCTGCTGGATCCGTTCAAATTTCCCTCCTGTTGTTTAGTTCTCAATGGATGCATGTTAATAGCCATCTTAAACTGTTTTCAGCCAACACATGTGGCAGCGCAGTATGGCCAGACTGCTTTTCTCTGCCACGTTGTCTCAAAGTGGAATGCTGATCCTGATGTGCCCGATAATGATGGAAGAAGCCCCTTGCACTGGTAAGGTTGCCGCAAAGTGGAACACAGGCTGGCCTTGTTGAAGTTGTTACTTACTTTATGGTTTTTGGCTTTTGGCTTCTTTTAATATTTACTTTCTTAATGCTTAGGTTTGCTTGCTCATTTGGAGACTGGATAGTTTATTTATTTGTTTTCGTTGCATATTCCTCTAGGTTGTCCTAGTCGGTAAATGTGTTTTTACTGGTTCTCGAGTTTCTTTTGTTATGAAGATCTGGGAAATATACATTTCTGTTTCGATCTAGAGATTAAAATTATGTTGATGAAGTTTTTTCTCATAGTTCTACTGAGATTTTTTTGTTGTTGCATGCATTATTCTGCTGTATGGTTTCAAGCTGGCTTATGTTGACTTCCAAATTATATTTGCTATTTTTCGTAGCTATTCAGGAGACATTTCTAATTGTCTTTGTTTTCTTCTCATGTTTTGAGAAATTCAGGGCTGCATATAAAGGTTTTGCAGATTCCATTCGCCTTCTTTTATTTTTAGACGCATATAGAGGACGGCAGGACAAAGAAGGTGGCTTGCAAACATAAATTTTCTTTGACATCCTCATTTATTTAGTTAGATTAGAAAACCAGATTTATGTATCATCTTTTTGCATTCTGTTGCATCTGTTATCAGGATGCACTCCTTTGCACTGGGCTGCCATTCGAGGTAATCTGGAGGCTTGCACTGTGTTGGTTCAGGCTGGGAAGAAAGAAGATTTGGTGATTACTGATAACACCGGGCTTACCCCCGCACAACTTGCTGCTGACAAGAATCACCGACAAGTTTCTTTTTTCCTTGTAGGTATCCGTTTCACTTTCTCTGTTGTGCATCAATTTTAGTTATACTGTTTATTTGATGCTTTTCTAGTGGCTGCTACTGCTAGCAATATACTTGTAGTTGAATCATTCTATTGTCTGACGTTTGTTGGCACTTAATGTTTGAAAAATTGAGAGGTTATTTCAAATATTCTGTCTGAATATTTTTCTGATAAACACTTTATTTCAGGGTAATGCTAGAAGGCTGCTTGAAAAGCGGTGTGACGGAAACACTCCACTTGGAAAATTGTCAAAGTTGGGACTTGCCCCAGTTCTTTGGTTCATAATCCTACTTCTTCTGCTCATATATACTAATTCTGTTATTTTGGGTAGTTACCTTGGCCTCTTGCATCTCTTTTGTGTGCAACATATCAAGTAAGTATTCTGTGCTTGCATACTTATTATTTTATGCACATTTTGGTCATTGCAGCATCAAATCTGCCAAAGCTAACAACTGGGATTGGTTCACTTGCATGGCTCGGATTCATTCTTGCAACCGCAGGACTAGTTTTGTTTTACCGTTGTAGCAAGTATACGCTCACCCCTTTAATTTCTTCTAATGCCTTAGTACGAAAATATCTAAGTGGTTTTCTCATCATTTCATAATATAAATATTTTTTTCTGCAGGAAGGATCCAGGTTATATCAGAATGAATATCCATGATCCGCAGACCATGAAAGATGATGTTAGTACCATTAACTTTATTGGTTCTCAAGTTCCATATTTATGAAGAGATAATCTCGAGTACTATTTTTTGTTCAAGTGCCATTACAGGTTTTCTTACTCTTTTACAGGAACCACTGTTGAAAATAGAGCTAAACAACCCTGCTTTGCTTGCTGGGAATTGGTCGCAGCTCTGTGCAACATGCAAGGTACCTCCTCAACTTCCGTTTTGCGTCTTTCTTAAATATTGAACCAAATATCTAATCACTGATGCACATCATGAAATTTGTCTTCACGTCTACTTTTTTTTTGTTGTTCAGATAATCAGACCTCTTCGATCTAAGCACTGTTCCACATGTGATCGTTGTGTAGAACAATTTGATCACCATTGTCCTTGGGTATCAAACTGTGTCGGAAAAGTAAGTATAGGTTCCCAGTCAACCATTTTAAACATAAATTACTGTTCTTTCTCAAAGATTTGTAAGATGATTTTAATGTTTTAACTTGTGTTAGTATTGTATATTTGAGCATAGAAATCAAAAGATATGTTACTTAGTGTCGCATTACCTCTTCTATTTATATTGCCTGCTTTGTTCCTCGAACATGATTACTAATATGTGGATTTGGTTTCTTTTTCACTAATTACCTTTGCAGAAAAACAAATGGGACTTTTTTCTTTTTCTTCTACTGGAAGTTTTAGCGATGCTGATAACTGGTGGCGTCACTCTTGCAAGTATGTTTGTAATCGAACTTGATTTTTACATCTTTTCCTGATACGTAAATCTGGAGAAAACTTTCAGACAAAAGTGTAAACGATGTATAAAATCTATGCAGGAGTCTTGAGTGACCCTTCAGCTCCATCTTCGTTTGGAGCATGGATAAGCCATGTCGCTAGTAATCATGTGGGTGCATTATCCTTTCTGATTGTTGAATTCTGCCTCTTCTTTTCAGTTGCCGTCTTAACCGTCATACAAGGGTCTCAGGTGTGTCCGCATTCCCTTTTTACTTATTTGCGCGTCTTTGTGATCTAAATGGTGCGAAGACTGTTCTTTCCTACTTCTCGTCCCCAGATTAATGATCCCTAGGATTTAGAACTCACTAAGTAGACTAGAGATGATTAATCTATTTTCATGATGTGATGTTTTACTTCATCCAATTTGAATCTCTGTCTCTTTATCCTCTAACAGATATCGAGAAATATAACAACAAATGAAATGGCTAATGCACTGCGCTACAGCTACCTAAGAGGTCCAGGAGGTCGGTTCAGGAATCCTTACGATCTCGGTTGCAGAAGAAACTGCTCGGATTTCTTGTTGAAAGGTTATAACGAAGATATTGAATGTCATGAAGAAGACACAACACCGAGACAAGATGGTATTAGTATGATGCAGATGCAGCGGAGTTCCAATATTCAAAACGGCAATGGCCACGTTGCTATCGATGTTAACACAATACATAATTCGCAGTCAGCACATGTTCATTCTTCCAAGTGCAGCCATAGCCATAGCAGTAAGCCAAAGAGTGATGGCGTTCCTTTGGGTTTAGGACTTGGTCTTGGGCGGAACACCACCCGACCTGTTGTACCACCATGATATGGATGTCTCCCAAATGTTATTCAAATGTGCATTTGTGTTGTAAGAAACACGTGTGTCCTCTCATCAAGTCATTGTAACATCTCATTTTTGGCGAAGATAGCAGTTGAACAGAAATGGTTGTACGTTATTTATTTAAGTTCGAGTTATGGAAGCTTGTATATCCACAAATGTTCTTCAAAGGTGCATTTGCTCTTTTTGAGCGCATTTCATGAGCAGTGTTAACTTGTTCGGAAACAGATTCTTGAGAAACACCTTGTAGTAGGCTCAACCTTTTCCTTGCCCCTGACATGTGTAACAATTACCGTGCAGCCACTTCTTGGAATTGCTGAGCTGCTCTGTTGAAAGGCTCTTGAGATTCAACGGGGTTACCACCTCCTCCATAACTTGTGCATTCAGTTTCATCCCAAGTTCTTGAAGATTCAAGCATGTATCAGAATCTAAATTGGCCTGGATCTTGAAAAGCCGAGCAAACTCAACCATCCAGTCTTCAATTTTACGCGTACCTTTTCCATTAACCCTTTTTAAAAAAAGAATCAACGGTAGTTTTGAGCTTTCTCATCTCAACTAATCTTACGAAAAATGGAACCTGCTCAGGACTCACTTCCACCACATAGAAACCTCATAGTGTGCAGTGACCTTTCTGCTGATACTTCACTCATTCTGAGCTCTTCATCTGTTGTGTTTGTCACTAGTTCTCACCATCACTCTTGTCTTGCACCTGCTTATTCTTTTTGTTCTTTTTCACTCTTAATTTTTTTCAGCCCACAGCACATGAGAAACAAACCTCAATAGGTTCAACGTAATCTGGAGACAGCTGAATCACTGAATCATCATTGACCCTTAACCCTTTGCTCTCTTAAGTCTTCCTAAGCTTCTCAGCAATCTCAGACGCCATGGCTACAAAAAGTCTTAACACAATACGCTCAATAAAAGTTACATCATCCTCAGTAATGGAAATAAATCATTAATCGTGCATACTTATGTCTCGCATTGTATAAACGAAAATTGAAATTTCAGACATGTGGAAAATGAAGAGAGCTTATAAAAATCTGTTTAGTTATGATTCTCACTAATAATAATTAAAAAAAAAAAAAAGAAGAAAAACAGAGAATACTACTACTGACTACTTTAATCGAGCCCTCCTAGATTTTGATTTAGCGCGCCAAGGAAAACCAAAACATAGTTCCTTGGAACGCAAGAAACAAAAAAAAAAGATATTTATTTCTTAATCTTTATGCAATGCGTAGAAGCGGCTACGTCGTGGACGGAACACACGACGGAAACGGAGAGACGACTGTTTAACCATAGTCTCCTTCAAGTACTTCCTACACCGCTCCGCCTCCAGGCTTCCGATCCCCGCGAGCGAATTCACCATCGCCGTTTTCCTCAGGTTCAATCCCGAGTTACTCGTCGTGAAGCAACAGCGTCTTCCGATCTTATTCAATGTCTTGATAATAGATCTCTTTCGCTTCCGAATCGAAACCAGGATCTCGATATCCTCGTTTGATAATCGGCGGTGGGAAGCGCATCGGAACGATCCAGCAGGATGCGTCGCGGGATAGCACAAACAACACTTTCGCTTCTTCTTCTTCTTCGGATGCGAAACGGCGGTGGTGGAACGCCTCTTTAAACGGAGGTTGATGATTTTCTCTAATCTCTGGGAATGGGAGAGAGGGCGGAGGAGGACTGATGAAGCGGTTGATGATGTTTCAGTAGCCGCCATCACTGCATCTAGAGAGAGAGAGAGAAAGAAAGAAAGCAGATGATAGATAGAGAGATCAGAAAGCAAATGAGTTTGTTGTTTTAACTAATAAGGGTTTGACTGGTTTACCCGCTATCACCCGCAAACGCAGCTTTTGCGGTTGATACTGGTTGACAGCGTTTCAAAACAATCATACAAACCGCTACAAATCGCTTCAAACCGCTCCGAACCTCTTAAAATCAAAAGCTGGTTCCAGCTAGCGTTTGCGGTTGCGGGCGGTTGCGGTTGGATACAAAAATATAAAATTATTTTTTCTAAATATTTTAAAATTAAAAATAAAAATCAAAAATTGAAATATTATAAATAAAAATATATACACAATTTATATATTAATTTAAATTCACAATCAATGTCATAATTTGTTTTATAAAAACTTTAAACTATCTATTGATGATTAGAATTTTTTAAAACTTAATATATATATACATTTATAAATATATATACATATATAAAACGAAACAAAATATTCTTTAAAAGTTTTTAATATAAATCTTCAAAAATATATATCAAAATTATAGTTTTCAACTAATTAAAAAATTAAATAAATAAACATAATATTATTATTAATCATATTATATTAATAATTATTATATTTTATCACAATAATATGTTTTTTATATTTTTATAATGTTATAATATGTTTATATTGGTAATTTATTATTAAACCGCTGTAATATTTCATAATCAACCAGTCATAAACATCCCGCAAACGCAACAATTTTCAAACGTTATGTCAGTCATACAAAACGCAACATAACGCTTGAAACCGTAATCACCCGCATCCGCAAACTCCCGCAGCCGCAACCGCAACCGCAACCGCTGCGTTTGAACCAGTCGGGCCCTAAATAAATAAATGGGGGTGGTGGTCTTGTTGAAGATTCCGTTTGATTCGGATCCCTCTATTTATGGGGAGATTTACGCAGCGATCTCTACCGGTTGCAACTAGTCTCGAAATTTGTAAATTTAAAATAAGATATTAAGTGCGTTTGACCAAAAAATAATAATATTAAGTGCTAATTTTCCTTTTTTTTTCTGGGTTGACAAACCTCTGTGTTTAGACAAAGACATAATGTAATGTAAGGCTAGAGCAGGGTGGGGGAGGGGGACAGAGAATGTATGAGTTTAACAACCTAATGATTCTGTAACAAGACCATAACTCTACAAGAAACCAGAACGATTGCATACATAAACCAGGATAATATGGGTCTGCTTACCCAAATTCGAGAAAAGGTTAACCCGGGCATAAAACCAGCAAGTCGTGGAACAAGACCTGTAGCCTCTACGGAAGAGGAAGTTGCACCTGAGGATGTTTCCTCCCCGTCTCATTCTCCGGTTCCAACAGTGACCCAGCCTTTGTCTTTAACTAAACTTTTCATCGCCTGCATCCCAAGTTATGATTTCAGATTTTGGTGATCCTCTTGCTATCTCTTCACAAGGGCCAACAGCTGCAACTGAAACCAACAGTGAAGGGGCTACAAGCTCCTATAATTCTGATATGGCACAAAGATCTCGTGGAGGTCGTTGTTTAAAACCATCTCAAAAACTAAAAGATATGGAGTGGTTCACCATTACTAAAAAGACAAGACGTGGCAGAGGTCGTGCTGCTCTTGGTCATGGTTCCCACTAGAACTTAAAAGAGAAGATGAACTCTTCCTTTGTGTTTTTTTCCATATTCTGTTTTTTTCAATTGTGCTGTGCTGTGCTTTTCTTGCATTTTGTTCTACTTAAATTCTATGGCTGAGCCAGTCTCTTGTATGTTTCTAGTATTTAATAGCAAACCTTTTTCCAAAAAAAAAAAAAAAATCTCGAGCACCTTTCTGCACCAGAGAAAATGAATGATACATTTGAATACGTACAAGGGAGGGTAAAGCAAGACCAGCCCTGAGGAAAAGCTTTAGAAAGAAAAAAAAGACAAACCTGCCGCCAAAAGAAGGATGATTGGACAAGACCAGGCCACAGATGAACACCATCCAAACTGGTGTGACATTGGTACGATAGCAATACTCAACTTCACATACGATTCTCACCACACAATATGCTCTTAGTCAAATGATCATATCCATCTATATCCTATCACATGTTTGCAAGCAATCTAGACCATAACCAAGAAGTAAAAATCAAATTACTTTAGTTGAAGATGAAACCGAGAAAACACCACCTTGTCCATATTGCGGATAACAAAGGCGGTGGAAGTAGCGCCGAGAAGCTTATATCCACGGAGGCCAATTCTGTTCTAAACCAGTTTCCTTGCTCAGAGCTTCGGAATCGGAAGGTCTTCTTTGATAGGGGACTTCGGAAGCTTCTTGCTTTCTCTGACTCGCTCAGTACCACTTGCTGAGCACTTAACCCTTCTTGATCTAAGAGGATTGTGGTGGGGGAAATGGAGCGAGTGGTGGTGATGGTGTAGACAGAGAGGAAAGGCTGTTTATGTGAATGGATAGGTGATGAGAGGTAATGATTGTCGGCTCTCAAGGGAAGGTCTCGCCATTGTTCGGTGTCAGAGAAGAAGAGGGAGAGAGAGAGAGAGAGGAGGCCACGGTGGGAGCAATGCAGAGCTTTGTGGAGAGAACTGTCTTCCCTGTGGTTCCCGCTTCGATATCAAAAGCTTCCCTTTGCGTGGCTCTCTCGTAAGCCAACTCCAAAGTCAGCATCTTTCTTACTTCAGACAAGTGGTTTAGAGTTTTTTTTTTTTTCTGACATTGTTTGGTAACAAAAAACAAGTCTTTGAAGTTCGTGTTCTTGCGTACTAAATTAATATTATCTATGGGTATCGAAACAAGTGACAAAGTCAAGATCGTCTTCTTTGTCTATATTACAATAAGCTCTTCTTTGGTCTCTCAATATGCTCATCAAACACAGATTGTCTCAAACCAGTGGAAAAGCAGATGGAGAAGCCAAAGTTCAAGACTGTTCAAGAAGTGATTGCATCCGGTGAAGGGCTACCTGAAAGATACCTCCACACACCCACCACCGGAGATACCAAAAGTCAACCACTTGACGCTCCCGTTCCGGAGATGGATATTCCGGCCATCGATCTCAGCCTCCTCCTCTCTTCTTCTGAGTACGGTCGACAAGAGTTGAGAAAGCTTCACTCGGCGCTCTCTACATGGGGTGTTGTTCAGGTTTGACTCTCTTTTTTTAAGTTGATGCTGAAAAACATATAGTAAGTTCTTGTGAAAAATCTTGGGAGTTTTGATTTTTTTTTTGTTAACTGAAGCAGGTGATGAACCATGGAATGACGGATGCGTTTCTTGACAAGATCTACGAGCTGACCAAGCAGTTCTTTGCGCTTCCGACACAAGAGAAACAAAAGTACGCTAGAGAGATTGGTAGTATCCAAGGTTATGGAAACGACATGATTCTGTCTGATGATCAAGTTCTTGATTGGATCGACCGTTTGTATCTCACTACTTACCCTGAAGATCAACGTAAACTTCACTTCTGGCCTGAGATCCCAGCTGGTTTCAGGTAAAAAGTTCATACTGTTTCAATCTCAACAGCATCTTGGTTCATTGACTTTGGTGGATTCTTCAGGGAAACATTACATGAATATACAATGAAGCAACAAGTGGTGATTGAACAGTTCTTTAAGGCCATGGCTAGATCGTTGGAACTAGATGAGAATTGCTTTCTAGACATGTATGGAGAAAATCCTATGATGGATACAAGATTCAACTTGTATCCTCCGTGTCCAAGGCCAGACAAGGTTATTGGTGTCAAACCACATGCTGATGGCTCTGCTTTCACTCTTCTCTTACCTGACAAAGATGTGGAAGGGCTTCAGTTCCTCAAAGATGGCAAGTGGTATAAAGCTCCTATCGTTCCTGATACGATTCTGATCAATGTTGGAGATCAGATAGAAGTAAGGTCTCAATTACAAAATGCAAATGGTTATGAAGATTGGTGTGGAATTTGACATAATCTCTCGTTTGGTGTTTAGATAATGAGCAATGGGATATATAAGAGTCCGGTTCATAGAGTGGTGACTAACAGGGAAAAGGAAAGGATATCCGTGGCAACGTTTTGTGTTCCGGGTGCAGACCAAGAGATTCAACCTGTAGAGACGCTTGTGACTGAGGCAAGACCAAGATTGTATAAGACAGTTAAGAAGTATGTTGAGCTCTACTTTGAATACTATCAACAGGGTCGAAGACCGATTGAAGCTGCTTTGATCTCATAAGTCTCGTTCTTGGTTTCACAAATGATTATGTTTCTTTCATTACCTGATCGTTAAAGAGAATTATACCGTTGTTCTGTTTTTTTTTTGAGGCTGCATTGTGTTGTGTTGCTACTCTTGAGAATATCATAATTTCTGAAGTTCATCTTCACCAACCACATCAAGGTCTTGAATGAGAGTGAGATTTATGTGTCATTGTATTCTTGAGTTAATTTTTTTTTATTTTTAAAGTTTTACTTTTTTTTTTTTTTTGGAAACATTTTAAAGTTTTACTTAAAACTAACTTTGATGACATAATTCCTAGATCAATCTATTATATTAAAAGAGAAGTCATGACTTAATTCATGTGTGATTATTCAATTTGGACCATCTCTTGGAAAGTTGTTTCATTTAATTTTTATTAAATATTTAAATTATTTGAATTATTGTAAAACAAACAAATCAAATAGATATTCCTCTATTTACTCTGAAATTATATCTGAATAAAATCTTCTCATATCTTTCTATTCATAATATAATTATATATTTAATTTTTCATAAAAATAAACCTTTTAAATATTTAAGTAATTTCGTATTTATTTTAAATAAATGTATATTTCATTTTTCAAAAATTTTTTTTAAAATATTTACTTGATGTCGTCTTTATTTTAAAATTAAATTTATATTTCATTTTAACTAAAACAAAATTTTTAAACATCGAATTAATTTTGTAATTATAACTAAACTCATGTAAATTTTTGTATTGATTTGCGATATTAATTTAATATAATACTTTTCCATAAATTCTTGATCTTTAACCAATAAGATTTTTCAATTTAGAATCTTGTATCACATGATTTTAAAATATGCTATCACTGAAAATTTAAAACAAATAAATTAAATGATTGTATGTGAACTATAAAATTGTTGTGTTTTAAAATATTATATTAAACAATTAGTAAATGGTAAATATTACAATTAATCATGTAAGATAAATAATTATGTGTGTAAAAATAAAATAATTACCCGCACGGTTGTGCGGGTTGAGATCTAGTTAAATATGTTAAAATGTAAGCGAATATAACTGGATAACTATCACTGTTTTGGTTCTGGTTCTAGACATGATTTAGACAAAATTGAAACAACATCACCCACCCATTAACAAAGCGAAACAAAAATGAAACAAGGAAAAACAATTGAAACCATCGAAAAAGAATATATTAGCACCTAAAATCAAGCAACATAGAAAAAGAATCCGGTATAGAGTATACCATTTGTCTCCAGCCTAACCGGGAATTAATGATCCCTTGCACACTACCGAATTTATTCGGCCAGAAGTAGATTATTATTCCACAATTTTGCAGCTCCATCGAATGTCCATATACACAGTCACACACTTCATGTATAGAGCCGCATGTGGCACTAAAAATCACATATCTTAATACTAGTAAAATGGGATGTGTTTGCAGTAAGCATTTAGGAGGAACAAGAACAAGGCATGGAAACAGTTCGCTTCTTGCTTCTCAAACCTTTTGTAAGCCTGTCAATATACAATAACATTGACACATGTGTAATTACTAGTTAGTAACTTACGACATAGTTATTGTTAGTTAGACTGTATGGAGGTTTAATTGTTTTACATGAGTTGGTAGAGACTAGAGTATAACATCTTTAACTGTATTTGGGGGTTTGCAGTTAGCGAGGCTGAGGTTGAAGTTCTACATGAATTGTTCATCAAACTGATCACTTCTTGTGTGAGCAGCGACAATCATATAACCAAAGTTAAGACTCCAATAATTATTCTGTCTACAATGTGAATAGAAGAGGTGTGTGTGCTTGTGTTATGACTATATCTGTTTGTTTCAGGAAAATTTTCAATTTATTTTAACCAAGGACACCAAGAGACGTAGTCTTTGTGCGGAACGGGTAAATTAAGTTTCTACTATATGTATATAAACTTCTTTTAGTGCTGAGACAGCACATGAACTTACACTGCTTAAACGTATACATGCATGCAGATGTTCGGATTGTTCGATATGAGAAACGATGGTGCTATAGATTTTGGAGAGTTTGTACACTCTCTCAACATTTTTCATCCAAACTCCTCCCAAAGAGATAAAGCCATATGTATACTTGAACACTTTAATTTCTAGAACTTTTTCTTAATTTATAAATCATGTTATTATTGTTTGTTTTTTTCTGATAAAGGTTAAATCTTATCACTTGTTTATAACACAGTTGCATTTCGATTATACGATACTCGTCAGACTGGATTCATTGAACCGGAAGAGGTACGTCGTCAAATTTTTCACAAACAAATAGAAACAACACCACCAAAATTAAAAGAAAACCACACCTATATTCTTGATACCGTATAAATTAATTAATTGTATATTTTGCGGTGTCTTTTTGGACTTGGACAAAACAAAAGGTGAAAGAGATGATCATAGACGTTATAGAAGAATCAGAACTGATGCTAACCGAGAGTATCATCGACTCAATTGTGTCTAAGGTATGTAAACAGTTTAAGAACTAAGGTTATATATCGGTTTTAACATTTATGTTATTTATTTTAAATTAATAAAAACACAAATATTAAATCACATTTCTGGGTTGATTTATCATATCAAACATTGATACATCTAATACTTGATGAGGTTTTCTAATCTACACAAATTAAGACAATGAATTGTCTTGATGGTATGGAAATCATATCCTTAACAAACCGTGATTGCCATGAACTGTGATTGTTAAAGTCTTAGGTGTGATTCTCTTTTTTTGATTGTGGGAGATTGATATCTCACTAAACTTTTGCAGACATTTGAAGAGGCAGATATGAAGAAAGATGGGAAAATAGATATGGAAGAATGGGAGAATTTTGTGGCCATGCATCCTTTGACCCTCAAGAACATGACCATCCCTTTCTTGAAGTAACTCGTTTCTTTCGTTTTTCCATAAATATGCATTAATTTATTTTATAAATACATGCAAAAACAAATAGTTTTGGAAAAGATGAACCTTCTCTTAATAATCGCTGATGAGTGCATTTTTAGATTAACTATTTGTGTATTAGATTAGATTCGTGTCCTTCACAGATGAAGACATTTTTTCTTATACCGAGCCTTTTCATTTCAGGGACTTACCACGAACTTTTCCAAGCTTTCTCCAATAAAACTCAGATATTGGCAGGTGATGAGTTGTCACTGGATAAAGCAGAAGGATCTAAGGTTCTTTTAGAAAATGATAAAAAAAACAAATGTAAAATGCATATTATTTTGTAATAGAAGTATAAAACTTCTTTGCATTATAATTAGCTTATAACAAGAAGTTTAAGGTTCAATGAGAGTTGAATATGGCTATAATACTTGTTCATATTAGAATAACACAAGAAACACAATAGTATTTCACATTACATTATTACTGATTTTTGTTAATATTTCACATTGTTTAAGACAGGCTTACATACATGTACACTTTCACATAGTTTTATACGTTACTAGTGCATCACACACATGAGTTCCAGGCACTTGAGCCATGAAAGAAACAGAGAACTAACCTCTTTGTTTCTGTTTACTTCCATGCTCTTATTATACCTTCTTACATAAAACCATCACCCTGTTGAAGCCTTCTCATTCTTCATTATCATATGGAAAGATTTAACTCTATCTTCCCCAACGATCTCTCTAAGTACATCGTCTTCAATCTTCTCAGCTTGCCAAAGAGACGGGTCCTCAACAAACTCCTCGCTGAATATCATACTCGAAACCCATTCTTTCCATGTCGTCCTCTTGTACTTGTCTTCCTCTAACGTTCCTCTAGACAAGAGCTGATAAACATACACAACCTTCTGCTGTCCCGGTCTGAACGCACGAGCTATAGCTTGCTTCGTCTTCGAAGGGTTCCACTCCGAGTCGAGCATGATCACCCTCGAAGCCGCGGTTAAGCTAATCCCTTCTGCGCAAGCTGTGATCGAGGCTAGCAAGACTCTCGATGGGTTTCCAGGTTCTTCAAACTTGTCTATCACTCTACCTCTCTCGAATAGCTCTTGATCACCCGTTAAGGTCAAGATCTCTCTGCCTCTCTGCCACCTGAAAATGCTCTCGAACAGTTCGGTAAACAGACGGATCGGTGCAATGTTGTGGCAGAAGATTAAGATCTTCTCCCTCTTGACCACTCTGAACACTAGGTTAAGCACAAACATTACTTTAGATCCTTTCTTCGCGTCATGCTTGAGCTTTTCGATCTCTAAAAGTTCTTTCTGGTTCAAGAACTTGGCGCAACAGGTTGAGGTCTTGACCAACCAAGGATGTATAGCTGCCAATGTAACCAGAAGCTCAAGCTCGAGTAAGAACCCGTGATAAGACGCCATTACATTTCCAAGCTTCGTGAGTATCTTATGCTGTATATCCGTTGAGTTCATCAACAATGTATAGATCTGCAAACCGGGAAGAGAATCACCGTTACCGCTTCCACTTCCTTCGTAGTTATCAATGAAGCTAGTAGTCATGTTCCTCAGCATGTTGAGTCCCTGAAGACGTTCATCTCCCACACCAGCATCAATCTTCTTGGCGATATTATCAAGAAAGAACTTACGAGCTCTGTTCTCAAGCAGGTGAGGCGCCTTGTTCAGACCTTGATTAGCCTTGAACTTCTGGTCTAACTCCATTAGAACTTCATGAACGAACTTTGGTCTAGCTAAACACAGCGTGTTGAAGTACTCACAGAAGTTGTTCTGAAACAAAGTGCCAGAGAGAAGTACTCTTAAGTCAGTACCAACTTTCATCAAGCCCTTTCGTAGCCTCGACTTGGTGCTCCTCGGGTTATGTCCTTCGTCGAGAATAAGAAGCCCTGGACTCTCTCTTAGCACCTTAGCCATGTACTTCCTGTGAGCAAACTTGGAGTCTTCTCTCATTAAAGTCAGAAAGGAAGTGTATCCCATTACAAGAACGCTAGGGTGAGCGTGCCATTTCTGTATCTTCTCTAAGCAGTCAAGAACATGCATAACATCTTGGCTCGGTTTAGGAACTCCTTTGAAGTTAACTACACTGTTCTTCTTGAATACACAGTAGGTTCTTCGTCCATGGATCAGATGAACCGGAACCGGGATCTCCCATTTAATGAACTCCTTGTACCAAGTGTAGAGAGTTGTCTTTGGAGCAAGAACCAAAGGTCTCTTACCGGGAAACAGCTTCAAGTAGCTTGTGAGGAAAGCAATCATTAGGAAAGTCTTACCAGCTCCTGGAGCATGAGAGATCACACAACCTCCTATGTTATCAGAAGTGGGATCCATAAGAGGAGGCTCCACAGATCCTGCTAGGTTTCTCCAGAGAAACTCGAAAGCTCGCCGTTGATGCATGTGTAGCTTTCTCTTAAGGTGAGGTATTAATGCCCAAACGTTGTCACTTTCTTCAGCTGCAAGCAACTCAGAAGAATCATTTGACATAGGGAAGTCTTTGCTTGTGGATTCTTTGTGGCTCAGTTTAGTCTTTATGTCATCTTCTTCTATCTGCTTAGTCTCTATAGTCCACTTCTTATGTTTCGCCTATTCAAAACCAAACCACGAAACACAATCAATTAGTCCAATCCTTTTCATATAAAGTATAGTTTGAGTATTTGAATTTTGTTTCATTATAAGTATCACTAGATCATGACCCGCGCTTCTGAAGCGCGGAATATTTTAGGATTCAAAATTCTATTAATAATGTTATAAATATTTTGTTAATTTGTAAGGATTTGTCTATCTAAAATAACTGCATTTAAATCAATATTTTTTAATCCAACTTAGACTCCGGTAAACCCGGTAATCCGATATATAATCCAATTTGGATTGGTTTAATGGATAATGGTTTAATAAGTTTGACTTGAATTGACTTTGAATATATCATATAGTATGGCTGTTATATAAAAAATCAATTGGTTAATGAGTAATATCATTGCATGGTGATTATCGCATGGACTTATGGATGGTGGTTATGAAATCTCAAATTTAACATTATTGCACGTTGGTTATGAAATCGATTTGGCAAGGAAATATTTTTTTGAATATAAGGAATATGGGCTAACTGATAAAATTAATGTAAATAAGGTATTAAGTTAACAAAACAGAATAAGGAAATAATTTACTTAACATTAATTGTTAACTAATAGGATCAGAAAATATATCATATCTAATAGTAGGTTCAACTTAAAAATCTACCTAGAAAAGGTCACAATGTTTCTGTTTTAATAAGATAGATTTTACATTTTTAAGGCATATATTAAATAAAATTTCCACTTTTTATCCTTATATTTGAATTCATTAATTAACAAAAATCAAACAAAATAATATATTAAATAGGATAAAACAGAAAATTACTAGTTTTTTTTATTTGTGTGCAAAAAACTTTAACAACATTTATTATGAAATGAAACGGATGGAGTATAGAGCGAAATAACATTATATGTTTGTAATGTGTGGAGTTTCACTTACAAAAGGTGCAGAAACATGTTTGATCTCACTTCCAACATGCCCACATAACCTACAACACATCCCAATCTCTTCGTCCAGCATATAATCATGTTCACAGCCACTTTTCGCCTTTTCAAAAGCCTCGTTGTCCACTCTTACCTACATTATCAACGTGTATATAATATAGTTTTAAGATAAGAGAAGATATTTGGAAGAGAATTATATAAATAAATACCTCATTGTCGTCAAGAATGTAAGAAGAAGCCAAGCAAAGTTCCATTTCTCTCCACAACATATCGTTCTCTGAAGTCTCTCCCTCACCATCTTCACTAGAGGCTCCTTCCATCTCCCATCCATGCGGTTTAGAAGCGAAGTTCGTCTTCTTTAACTCCTTCCACTGGTCAACAACACTGGCCGGCTCGTTCTTGGAAGCAATCGTTGAATCGATGCTGCTCATGTATTCGTCTATCAGCTTGTTATATGCACCTGCGCTTAACGTTACTTTCTTATACACTCTTGGCTCATCAGAACTTTCATTATTCTTTTGAGCAGCTGACCGCGATGATGATGATGATCGTGTTACTCGTGTTTGAACCGACTTCACCACGTGGTTAGGACCTTTCCAACATAGATCAGACTCCATCATCTCTTCCATTTCAGTTGTTTTCTTACCGTACTTGGCAGACTTGCTTCGATATCTCTCGATCTCATCAAAGTACTGGTTTCTTGAGAAACCGGCACCTCGGTCCAAGCTATTAGCATTAAGACCAAACTGTTCCAACGGTATAGGATCAAACACTGGCGTAAAAGGCATAACAGACAGCTTGGACTTCCTTTGTTCCCGACCAAATCCACTTCCTCTCTTCTTCTCTACCATAACAATCTCTCCTTGTCTACGGTTTGGTTTCACTTTAAGAGACTTCATTCGTTTTACACCAAGTCCACGTCTTCTCTTATTCTCTACCATAACAATCTGACCTTGTCTATGTTTTGGTGTCACATGTAGAGACTTAGTTCTTTTTTCCTTGAACAAATCATTATGAGTATCATCATCATCCTCATGGCCACTATCTTCTTCTTCTTCGTAGTCCTCATCTTCCATGCTAACTACAGCCATTTTCTCAAACCGGTATGGCATCATCCGCACCCAACCATCATTTGTCTCTAGCTGATAATCACATCCGGTATACCTATCCGGTCTCATAACTCTTCTCTTGGACCGGCGCAGTTCTACAACCTCATCTTCTTCAGAGTAGAGTTCTGTTTCTTGGTTCACTTCAAAATCCACTATATCCGCAGGATTAAACTGAACCACTTTGGATAAAGACACACCGTCTTCCACTGTAATATTCATAGAGCTCAAAGAACTGCTAGAGGCTTCACCTGTTACAATCTGATAAACCATCTTCTTATGCACTGTTCTTACATGAAACACAATGTTTTTCATCACCGAAGTAACAAGCAACCACGAAAGATCCGGCAAGAAGTTTCCTAACGAGAGTCTTGTTTTCATCAGTGTGGTACAGTCCTCAGAGAACTTCCACCTGTAGAACTGATCACTACTTTGTTCCTTGTAAAACTTTTGGAGGATGGAGATTTGGTTTAGACCGATGATCACGGAGTCTCTGTTGATTCTCTGTCCCTCCATTCCAATGCAGCCTTGGTCTATGTAAATTCTTACATATATCTCGCAAGTGCATTCAGATTCATGTGGCTTCCTCTCTATAGAAACAATCCTCGCGTCGATCCAAACCTACGCAAGAAAGAAACAGATCATACATAGGCTGAAATAGTATTTTGATAAAGAGTATTTCAAAGTTACATGTATCTACCGATACCAAGTCATCTTCATGGAGAGGATAGAGGACACAAACATCGATACCAGGCCGGAGGAAACATGTACAGTCGTTCAGAGTGGCCTTTCTTGATCTGAGACGAAGCCTTTGGAACGGACGTATATCTTCAAACATATAGCCGTTCTCTAACACAGGCACTGTCATCTTTCCATGTTCGATCCTTATGTATTCCACAGGCTTCCATGTATCACAGGAGAAGATCTCGAAAGCTAAAAAGTTTCCTCCATTACTTAGTCAAAGTAATACAATCCACAGTTTGACTCTTTGATGTGCATATATAAAGCAGCACTTACGGTATGGATCAAATGGGTGCTTCAAATCATAGAAACGTCTTCTCTTCATGTTCTTAATGTTGCATGGTACTTGAAGATCCTGTGATGGCAACAAAAGTAAGAATGACTGAAAGGACTAGATACAATTAGATATGAAAAGTTATAACGAGAAACCAACAAGGAGTTGGCCTAGTGATTAAAACTTTTAAATTATCTAGTAGGTGTGTAAGAGATCATAAATTTAAGTTTTGTTGGGAAGGGTCGTACTTACTAGTTCAGAACCTCCTAATCATTAAAAAGAGGAGTTTTGACTAGAACTCTCATAAGACAGAAGAGAGAGAGAGCTTACGCGTTGCATGCTTCTACCATACAAAAATGTTGGTCTCATATGCACAAAAGAACAGAACTCTGTAACTACAAACATAATTTGATAATCACTTCCATCACCCTTGATCTAACGGTTCTAACCAAACCCACATCATAGGAGAAGTCCACAAGTGTTATTTTTTTGAAACACAAGTGTTAAGATTTGTTTTTTTTTCTTAGGTAAAAATAAAACTCATATATTTCCTCTAGGTAGAAAAGCCAAGACGATGCAAATATATAATAAATCGGTTACTAAAGCATCGTTATCACTGCAATTACATTGCCACTGAATAGGTTAAAAAAATTAAATAGTAACAATCCCCCTTGTGATCAACAAAATCCAGATATCTAACAAGATAAGCAAAAATAAATTAATAATAATAAGCAAAGGTGATACAAAAGCAAACGATCATAATGATTATCACCTGAAAGATAAATCATGAATCACAAAAGCAACACACAAGAGAGACAAACAAAACTGAGATTGAGAAGCCAAGAAATGTAAGCGATGATCGAAGAACAGAGTCAGTGAGAGTGACCTTGGAATATGAAACGAATCCAGAATCTGCAGTACAGAGCGAAAATTTACTATTCCATGATCCAAGGGCAATAGAGGTAAGACAGATGAAAAGAAACTATATTATACTGTAAAAAAAAAAAAAAAAAAAGAGGACGGAGACTTCAATACCACACTGGTTACCTTAGAGTCTTTTTTTTTTTTTTACTTTAGTCTTGGTCACCGTGAAGTTGCATATTAATATAGTAGAAAAATTTGCATGAATACATTATTTTGTTGACGATTATGAAAGAGAGAGTCCACGATTGACAAATATACCGAGCGAGCGGAGAGGTTTAAGGAGTGTCTGCGAGAGGACAGTTTGGTAATAATGGCTGCACGTTTCTTAAATGCACGTGGAAAATAAGCGGCTGTGATTTGTTCTTAGATAGATTTTCCGACGCGAGATAAAGTCAAGCTCTGAGAACAGTGGGGTCGACACTAGATATATCGCGGTAACTCTCTAAGAGCAACATTATCGGGCGGCCCTTGGCCCGTCCCGTGTACTGTTTGGCCCAAAAAATAAATTAAAAAGAAAAGATTTGCTGTGGTCCGGGCCTTAGTTAAGGTCTGTCTCGACGCGTCCCGTGAGAAACGTGGCAGCATAGGAGTGGGAGAAGAATAAACGAGCGAAGAAACCCTAGTCCCCCTTTCTCTTCTCTTGTCGAAATTCAATCGACATCTCCCCCTTTCTCGATCCGTTTCTCCTCTGTTGCTCGATCCGTTTCTCCTCTCTGTTTCTCGATCTCTTGTCGTCTCTCTGTTAATCATCTCTCAGTTTCTCCTCTCTCAGTTTCCCATCTCTCTGTTTGAATCGAAATCAATCGATAACCTTGTTTCACTCCACCTCCCTCGCTCCACATCCACGTCCGTCGGTTTCACTCCACCTCCGTCGTTTTCACTCCACATCCGTCGGTTTCACTCCTCCTCCGTCGATTTCATTCCACCTATGTCGGTTTCACTCCACCTCCCTCGGATTCACTCCACCTCCCTCGGATTCACTTCACCTCCGTCGATTTAAGTCCACCTCCGTTGGTTCCTTTCGACATCCTTTCAGAATCTCCCCAAACTTGGCAAGGTATGTCTCTAAACCCCCCTTTTAATATTGAGAAACCGAGTAGGGCTGTGTAGATTAAAAGGTTTTTGGTTTGATAATATGTTTGATTTCTCAACGGAATAGATATATAGGTTAATAGACAATGAAAATTCGTATAGGTTGATGTTCGATTGTATGGTTCATTGACAATGAAAATTCGTATAGGTTGATCAAAAATTCGTAAACTTGATATTGTCTGCATTTTTGAATGGTTGCAAAAATCCTGTGTTTATATGGTTGTTTGAGAATGAATAAACGTATAGCTTGACTGAAAATGCGTATAGCATCTCTTCCTTTCAAAATCGTATATATACTTTGTTTCTTTAAGATTATATGCTCTGTTAAAAGTAGTTTTCTGAAGTCTTTACGAAACTACACAAACTACACAAAGTACACAAACTACACAAACTCAGAGCAACATTAAACTCTTTACTCAACTAGACTCACACCGCTCTAACGCTTAACTCAACTACACAAACTACTTCTACTGTCGTAGTTAGTTGAAACCGTAGATAGGTTAGTAATAACTTCAGATTAGACAGATATTGTTTATGGTTAGTCTTTATGTAGAAAACTTAATACTCCTCACCTGCTAAAATTAAACTCCCATCTCAATCCCCTTAAATATACACACCTGCCTTCTCTCTTCTATCATCTCCAAATCTACAACTCTCTCTCAAATATTTATCTTCTAAAACTCGTATGGCTTCAAGAAATTATGAAAGTCACTCCAACAGTTGCGTATCACTGCTTAACAGTGTACAAGGAAGTGGTGTCCATGAAAGCTTTCCATATGATTATTTTCATTCAACTGTCAACTTTGGAGACTCGGAGAACCCTCCTTTCAGTTCACAACAAGCTGAACACACCCCTGTTGATACACCAGTGGATCGTAATGCTAGACGCAAATGGAGCCCAACTGATGACGAGGTTCTGATCTCTGCATGGCTTAACACTTCGAAGGATGCCGTTGTTGGAAATGACCAGAAGTTGGGGGCGTTCTGGAAACGGGTTGGAGACTATTATGCAGCAAGTCCACATGGTCAACAGGATGGTGAAAAGAGAGGGGATTTAACTTGTAAGAAGAGATGGCACAGAATAAACGATCAAGTTACAAAGTTTTGTGGGGCTTACTCAGCGGCTGAGAGACAAATTGGGAGTGGTGAGAGTGACACTGATGTTCTCAAGAAGGCTCATGACATCTTCTTCTCTGATCAGCAATCCAAGTTTACACTTGAGCATGCTTGGTGCCTGTTGCGCTTTGAACAAAAATGGCTTAGCCTTACCCCTCCTAAAGCCACTCACACTTCAAAGAGGAAGGAAGGTGAGACAGATACAAGCGCTGCAGTCCCTGATCATGAGATCCGGCCTGAAGGTTGCAAGGCGGCTAAACAAAAAAGGTCAACTGTGCAAGGCAAGTCTGTTGTTGAGTATACAACCATATGGGAAATGAAGAAAGAGGATTTGGCTATGCATGAGAGACTATCCAAGCTAGCCATACTTGACACTCTCCTTGCCAAGAAAGAACCATTAACTGAGGTGGAGGAAGTTGTGAAGAATAAGTTGCTAGCCAAGTATTTCTGAAAAATTTGAATCTAATCTTAAAAATCTTTGTTATAATTTCTCCTGTTATAATTATCTTAGATCCAAGCTAGCCAGTTCATGTTTTAATTATCCGTTTAAATGTAGTTCCTGTGGCTTTATATAATGTAATGGTCTGTTTTAATTATCTTGTTTAAATGTCCTCATAACTGTTAAAATACTTCCATGCTTATATGTTCCTTGGTAATAGTTCGATGCTTCAATGTTCTTCCTGGTGTTGTTTATTACTTGCTGGTCTTGTTTATTACTTGCGGGTTTTGCTTCTACCTCTATATGTATTGAATAATGACTATGTTTTAATGCAGGTGGTGTTAAACATGGGACGCTACAGTTACAGCCAGCCTTCGCAGTCAGAGGATCCATTTTGCAACTCTGTTGAGGGTAGTGACAGCGAGATGGAAGAACTCATTCGCCGTGACCAAGCTGAGTTAAGCTTACACGCTAGTTTACAGGTTCATTATCCTCTTCAACCAGAGGTTGAGTTTGGATTCCCACAAACTTGCTACTGCGGTGGTAAGCCTTTCCTTGCAACATCTACCACTCCTAATGATCCAGGTTAAGTAAAATCTCATTTATTCTTGCATGTGTAATCTATAGTCTTGTATGTGTAGTGATAAGTGTTGTGTCTGTGCTCACCACAGGTAGAAGATATTACACATGTGAGAACGTGGACGATGGCGAGTGCCATGTTTGGAAATGGTGGGACGTCGCCGTGATGGAAGAGATGAGAGCCAGAGATTTGCGTGTGCTTCAGCTAGAGGAAAAGGTAGATAATCTTACACTATGCAGTGACTATGCCACTGAGCAGCGACTGGCTAGAGTAGAGAAAATTGTGGGTGATATAGGAAAGGAACAATCCAAGCTTAGGGAGGGATTTCAGTACTTTGTAGGTGCGATGATTGTGGTGACTGTATTAATAGGAATTGTGCTGATGATTAAGTAAAAGAAGATGGTGTTCTATCCGATTTTATGTATTCTAGTGTTATCATGTTATCGGATGTTATGTATTATATGGGATGTTATGTATTCTAATGGACTTGTAACTTCTATCAATCGTTTAATGTTATGTAATCGTTTCTCTTGTGACTTCGACATCTCTGATTGTATTATGTAATGTTATTATTTGTCTTGTGATACATTATGTAATTTAAGTCACAAGATTCCATTGTATACATTATGCAATTTTATTATTTGTCTTGTGAACCAACTTTAAGTCACGAGATGAAGTATCACGGGAAAGAAACTTTCAGTCAGGAGATGAAGTATCACGGGAAAGACACTTTCAGTCACGAGATGAAGTAAAGACCATGTATAAGTAACACACATCTTCTCTCATTAACACTTGCACTTCTCCTTCCCATTTTCAACTTCTTCTTACTTTATAACTCTTTTTAAAAATACAAAGATGGCCTCTTCTTCCCATTTTCATTACCGTAAAGCGGATAATGATGCATTTGAAGATGTGTTTGCTGATATATTTGAAGATCTAGAAGCTATTCCCGAACCAAAAGAAAGAAAAAAACGTATTTTTATAGAGAGAAACCGGGAAGAAGGCCACAACAACCTTTGGAATGATTATTTCAGCGACACTCCAACATATCCGCACAATTTGTTCCGCCGACGATTTCGAATGAACAAGTCATTGTTCTTATATATTGTGCATCGTCTCTCTACTGAAGTTGAGTATTTTAAACCCAAAGAAGATGCAACCGGACGGTCTGGTTTATCTCCTCTCCAGAAATGTACCGCAGCAATTCGTCAATTGGCGTATGGTGGTGGAGCTGATCCCGTAGACGAATATATAAGACTTTCTGAAACAACATCTCGAAAATGTTTGCACGAATTTACCGCCGGAATAATCCAGTTGTTTACCGATGAATACCTCAGACATCCCACAGTGGAGGATCTTCATAGACTACTCCATGAAGGTGAAGAAAGAGGATTTCCCGGGATGATTGGAAGCATCGACTGTATGCATTGGGAGTGGAAGAATTGCCCCACTGGCTGGAAAGGAATGTATTCACGAGGAACCGGAAAACCAACAATTGTGTTGGAGGCCGTTGCTTCATATGACCTCTGGATATGGCACGCTTTTTTTGGAGCTCCAGGTACTTTGAACGATCTTAATATTCTAGATAGATCACATGTTTTTGATGAAATTATTAACGGGAAAGCTCCCGAAGTAAACTACTATGTCAACGGAAGGGAATACAATTTGGCGTATTATCTGACAGATGGTATATATCCAAAATGGGCGACTTTTATTCAGTCTATACGACTGCCACAGGCTTTCAAAAATTCTTTATTTGCTACGCGTCAAGAATCCGTTCGAAAAGATGTCGAGCGTGCCTTTGGGGTCCTGCAAGCTAGGTTCGCCGTTGTTAGAAATCCTTCTAATCTATGGGATAAAAACAAAATATCTAATATTATGAGAGCATGTCTCATACTCCATAATATGATTGTCCAAGATGAACGGGATTCAGACACTGTTGAAGAATTTCAAGATGACGATTTTACATTTACCGTCAAAAGGCCAAAAAAAACCGCCAATCTAATTGCTCGTCGTAAAGAAGTTCGGGATCCACAAATCCATCAGCAATTAAAACAAGATTTGATTGAACATATATGGGATAAATTTGGACATCTTCCAAATTACATATAATGTTTATTGCTTTCTATGTCTTAAATAAAATGTTTCTCTTATTTTATTTATGATTTTTGTAATTTTTTTCAATCTTTTGTATTTTCCTTGTGTTTTTCATTTTAATGGTATATGTATTTTAATTTGCAACTTTTCTTTTCAATATCATTAGTTATTAAAATAATTTATTTTCAATTAATAAAAAAAAATTAATTCACTAAGGGACTTTCATAAGTCCCACCAATAATCTCATTTCTAAGTGAAAATCTCTTACATTTGTCCTTAACTCAAAAATAATCATAAAGTATTCTAAGTACTTAAATTTGAGTCCCTCCTATAATGTTGCCCTAACAACAAGTGTCGTAGAAAGAAGCACCTACAGTAAATTATTAGTATAGTAGTAAAGAGCAGAAATGTTGAAAATGAAGGGACTTGCTCGCAATTTTCTTTTCCACTTGTTTGGCCCTAACAAGCACTATCTTAAATGCTTCAAAAGTTACAAAAGAATGATATGTATACAAAAAGAATCACGAAACATGGAAAAAATATCGTGATATCCAAAGCTAGTCTACAACTTTTATCGTTCAAAAACAAAAACCTTTGGAACATCGAAAGCACTTCAAGTGAGAGTAGACCTATAGGTCATGAAAAAGGAGAGAGGATCTAAAAAGATGGTTGGGATGGTACAATAGGTCATGAAAAAGAATTATGCATTGATCTTACCAACGTGTTTCTCTTCCCTTTACATAGCCTTCTTTGCTTCCAATCAGGACCGTCTTAAAAAGGTTATTTGTCTTAGGCAAAATATATAACAAAGACTCTTTTTATTTATTTTATTTTTGAAAGAATGTTAAATTTATTCAAATCAAAAAAATTTTTTTTACATCATGTGTGACTTGATCTGAGTTTGTTTAAGAATAACTAAAAATAAGATACAAAGCTTTGAGGTAGCACTACCCTCTGGTGGCAAACCAGGTTGTTAGCGCATTTGTAAAACGTCTACTTCCTCCCATACGCAGAGATGATATCCGGTTCCTCACTCTTTTTTCAATAAACTTGAGTAAAGAAGTCGAAGTCTGGTGAACTTCTCCGTGTTTCCTTCCATTCCTTTCTCTCCATATTGTATGAATTGATCTTTGAAAAGTATATCTAAAAAGAAACATCTCGGTGTTGTTTCCTCCACTTCCAGCCAAAATCTCTAGAATACGAGGAAAAATGGTTTCGTCGTAAAATGAACGTAAATTTAGCGTGTAATTTACGACAAAATTCTTTATGTGTATTTTACAACGATATTTCGAGTCCACCAACTTTGTAGTTGTAAACACGTTTTTTGTTTGTCCAACTAACTACATTTCCTCGTAAATTCCTACCAAATGTCCTCTAATTTTTCGAAAAATTCCTATCAATATGTCAAATGAACATCATTTGAAACACACCAACAAGAAAACAACTAAAAACGTGGAAGAAAAAAATGGCGGGCAATGGAATATTTTCGAGCTGCAGAAGTGGATGTATACGCACAGAGATGGTAACGGGAGAGTGATGAAAGAATATCTCGAAGGGCTGGAGACATTTATGCATCAAGTAGATTTTACACTGCTCGCCCAGGAAAGCGGTAAAATGTTTTGTCCTTGTCGAAAATACAATAATTCAAAATTGGCAACTCTTCGAAAATGTTTGGAAGCATTTAATAAATAGAGGTTTCACGCCAAATTACTATATCTGGTTTCAACATGGAGAATGTTATAATTATGGGAATGAAACTAGTAGTAGTAAAAGCAATTTTCAGGATGAACCGGTTGATCATCATTTGCATAATGCACATAGTTACCATCAGGAGGAGCAGATGGTAGATTATGATAGGGTTGATGATATGGTAGCTGATGCATTTGTAGCGCATGATGAATTTGAAGAATCTAACATAGATGCAAAAAAGTTTTATGAAATGTTAGATGCTGCGAATCAGCTACTTTACAGTGGTTGTAGAGAAGGTCTCTCTAAATTATCGTTTGCTGCTAGAATGATGAATATTAAAACTGATCACAATCTACCTAAAAATTGCATGAATGAATGGACAGACTTGTTTAAAGAGTATTTGCCGGAAGACAATGTGTCTACTGATTCTTATTATGAGATTCTGAAACTGGTTTATAGTCTTGGGTTGCCTTCGGAGATGATAGACGTTTGCATCGGCAATTGCATGATTTACTGGGAAGATGATGGGAAGCTAGAAGAATGTCGATTCTGCAAGAAGCCACGATTCAAGCCGCAAGGACGATGACGTAATATGGCACCGTACCAAAGAATGTGGTACCTACCAATTACAGACATATTGAAAAGATTGTACTAATCTTAGCAGACTACTGGAGGGATGAGATGGCATGCCGAGCATAGTCAGATGAATGGTGAGATGACTCATCCATCAGATGCAAGAGCCTGGAAATATTTTAACAAAGTACATCCAGAATTCGCTAGCAATAGCCGGAAAGTGTATCTCGGATTATGCAAAGATGGATTTAGTTCATTATTCGGAATGTCAGAGAGACAATATTCACTGTGGCCAGTCTTTCTTAAGCCATACAACCTGCCACCGGAGATGTGCATGCAACGGGAGTTTCTATTCTTGACCATATTAATACTTGGTCCTAACAATCCAAAAAGGTCTCTCGTGTTTTCCTACAACCATTGATAAAAGAGTTGAAAGATTTGTGGTCAACAGGGGTGAGGATGTATGACTGCTCAACGAAGACAAATATTACGATGCGAGCGATGCTTTTGTGGACCATAAGTGACTTTCCTACCTATGAGATGTTGTCTGGATGGACTACACATGAGATATTATCTTGTCCATATTGTAATGGAATGACAGATGCTTTTCAACTGAAGAATTGTAGGAAGACAAGTTGGTTCGATTGTCACCTTCGATTTCTTCCCATTAGCCATCTGTACCGAAGAAACAAAAAATTGTTTAGGCACAAAAGGGTTATGAGAGACTCCTCCTCCATATTTAACTGGAGAACAAATTGAAGCGCAGATCGATTACTACAAAGCTCTAGAAACAGTTCCTCGTGGTGGTAATTGACATGTTTCCGGTAATATGCTTGATTCTTACGGAGTTCAACACAACAGTCACAAGAAGAGTATATTTTGGGAGTTGCCGTATTGGAAGGATCTTATTTTGCGCCACAACCTCGATGTGATGCATATAGAGAAGAATTTTTTTAGAACATCATGAATACAATATTGAATGTCCCAGGGAAGACAAAGGACAGCAAAAAATCGAGGTTGGACTTCTTGAATATTTTCTCACGAAGTGAGTTACATATACAAAGCAATGGACAAGTTTCCGTTCCGATATTCAGATTGTCTTTAGAACAAAAGTCGGTGTTTTTCAAATGGGTGGCATCAGAAGTGAAGTTTCCCGATGGATAAGTTTCCCGATGGATAAGTTTCAAATCTCTCTAAATGTGTTGAAAAGGGTCAAAAGTTTTCCGGGATGAAGAGTCATGATTGTCATGTCTTTATGCAACGGCTACTTTTCTTTGCATTTGCGGAGCTACTTCCAACAAACGTACATGAAACACTTGCAGATAATATATTATTACGCATTAATTTCTTTATCACTCTATTATATGCACAAATAAATAATATATATGACTACTAATGTGTTTAATTGTTTTTGGAATATACAAGGCATTGAACCATTTTTCAGGGATCTGAGCACACGTATTCTTAAAGAAGATGTCATAGAACAGCTTCACGAGAACATTCCCATCTTATTGTGCAACTTCGAGAAGATATTTCCTCCGATATTTTTTTACGTCATGGAGCATCTAGCTGTCCACCTTCCGTATGAGGCATTGCTTCGTGGATCTGTCCATTACGGATGGATGTATCAGTATGAGCGGACCATAAAATATTTGAAGGGAAAAGAAAAAAACCTCGCAAAAGTTGATGGTGTTCCAGACATCTGTTGCCAGATTGGGCGATTCGGTGGGAAATTGAAAGAGGTTTGGTGCTCGAGTGAAGAAGACGCCCATAGTGGACACACTTATATTCTACTCAATTGCGAGGATCCATTGATGCGTTATTTTGAAAGGTAACATATATGGTAACTTTTAAACACATATATGTATAATTAAATTATATAATTTTCAAATGATTAATTAATAGAAAATGTGATTTTACAGCCTAAAGAAACATTCCCAGGTATATCCACAAGTGAGGTAAACAGAAGAAAAGATCAACACTTTATTAAGTGGTTGAAGAGTCAGATATTAACTCAAATGTTTTTTGGCATACATCCATGATCTGTATTCGTCGTTAGTATGAGTAATTTTAACGTTCTTTATTTTTGCAGGTTGATTATGATGATCTAGATTATCCAACATGGTTTCACGAATTAGTTCAAAGTCCACTTGCAAAGGTCACCACATCACCGATATATTTCACACGAGGCTTTACTTTTCATACATACGAGTATGGCAGACAGCAGAGGGCCATTAATTATGGAATATGTGTGAAAAGCGAAACATATTTCCACGAGATCTTGCAGGAGATTTTTGAAGTGGAATTCCAGGGTTATTGAAGTTGAAATGCGTCCTCTTCAAATGTGAATGGTTCGACCCCGTCGTCTACCGAGGTGTTCGGTTTACCAAATTCGGTGTAGTTGATGTCAATGGTGGACGAATGTACAACAAATTCGAGCCTTTCATATTAGCTTCGAAAGCAGACCAAACTAGCTTCCTTCCATACCCTCGGATGAGAGAATCGGGAATAAATTGGTTAGCAGTTATCAAAGTTGCACTGGTGGACAAATCATCAGTGGAGAAGAACCACCTTTGCAAGAAGAACACATAAATGAAGTCGAGGAACCTGAACAACAAACTGATGACATCCTTCTCATTGATCCGCATAATCGTGAGTATCAAGATCTTCCCGCAGATACCACAGACGCAGCTGTTGAAAACGAGTTTAATGAAAATGATGATGTTTGTAGTGATGACGAGAATGTCAATGATGATTCCAAATGATGCACGTGTTTAATTTGTTGAATCATGAAAAATTATTCATATAATTTGATTTTGTGTAAGGCAATTGGGGGTTTAGAATAGAAATAAGAGATTGAGATTATAAGTTAATGAAGTTGGGGTTTGGAATGGAAAGAAAAGATTGAGGTTAAGGAAAAAGAGTTTGGGGTTTGGAATGGAAAGAAGAAATTGAGATATAAGTTATGGAAGTTTGGGGTTTGGGGTTTTAATTTAGGGATTTACATTTATTCCTCGCAAAACTCTCGTTAAGAAAATACGGGCCTTGCTATTTCCTAATCAATTAACGAGGAAGTTACGACGAAATTAAAAAATTCCTCGTTATTTCCACGTAAACATATTTCGTCGTAAACTACTCGTAAGGTCACGAGAAAATTACGACGAAATGTGCTTACGTGGAATTAATGAAGAATTTTTAATTCCATGTAAGCACATTTCGTCGTAACTTCCTCGTGACCTTACGAGTAGTTTACGACGAAATATGCTTACGTGGAATTAACGAGGAATTTTTTTAATTTCGTCTTAACTTCCTCATTACTTAACGAGAAAATTACGAGAAATATATGTAAATCCCTAAAACCCAAAACAACAAACCCCAAACTTCCTTAACTATCTCTTCTTTCCATTCCAAACCCTAAACTTCCTTAACTTTCTCGGTGAAGATCGAGATAATAAAACAAAAAAAATGCTGGGATCAAAACTCAAAACGTACCATATATTTTATTTTTCGTCTCAATCAATGACGCCTAAAAAAATGGTTGATTATGTCTTTTAAAGGAATTGGGGGGGGGGGGGGGGGGGGGGGGGGTTTGGGGTTTGGAATGAAAAGAAGAGATTGAAATATAAGTTAAGAAGTTTGGGGTTTGGGGTTTCAGGTTCTAGAGATTTACATATATTCCTCGTAAATGTCTCATTAAAATAACACAGAACTTTATGTTTCCTCGTTAAATCCACGTAAGCAGGTTTCGTCGTAAAGTACACGTAACCAAAAAACACGAGTCTTGGTAATTCCTCGAAAGCCCACGTGGAAGTTACGACAAAATTAAACACGGGCCTTGCTAATTCCTTGTAAGCTTACTAGAATTTTACGACGAATAAAACACGGGCCTTGCTAATTCCTCGTAAACTTACGAGGAATTTACGACGAAATGTAATTACCAATATATACCCGAAACCTTCTCCCTTCTCATTTCGTCTTTAATTCCTCTCCTACTCCTAACAAGGTACTCCTCTCTAATTCCTCTCTAGTTTAGCTTAAGTGGTTAGTTTAGGGTAATTAGTGTTGATTAGGTGGTTATTGTAGGAAATTTAGATAGGTTTATGAAATTTGTTGATTACTGTTGATTAAGTGGTTAATTTTTAAAATGTTAATGATGAAATTTAAATTTTCTTTCAAATGGTTAGAAAGAACAAGCTTACATCGCATTACAGAGAGATGTTTGGGAAGCCTGGTAGTCGTACAGACGGCGCATCATCTTCTTCGGTTTTGGAGACTATCCCCCACTCTCAGCAATCTTCTCAGAGAGTCTCCCAGTCGTCTCCTTCTGGTACACCACCGGTTCCTGGGCACGTTCCACCACCGGTTCCTCGGTTTGATGTGCCACCTGCACATCAGTATTATGTTCCAGAGGAGGTGGCGCCTCCGATGGCGGCCGGAATTCATCCCGATTTGCTGGTGCCGCAGAGTGCTCTGTATGCTATCTACACTGTCGAGGACTTTCTCGCTCAGCCAGGCAGAGAAGGTTTACCAGTCACAGACTTCGACCGACCGGACGGAACTTCGTGGTACGTTACATTTTTAAAAGTTTTAATTTTTATTTAATAACAATATTAACTTATTTAAATTTATTTTAATTTTTTTTTTCAGGTTTGGGGTTGACGGTTCTCTCGCTAGGAGGGTAACCGAGACGATCAAAGGTTACTTCACCGAGCCACATCCGAACTGGAAATCGACGCCGGAACACGTCAGAAAGACGTGGTTCAAATGTTTCGCTGTAAGTTACTTTTAATTAATTATATTGATTTTATTTTGTATTGTTAAGATTTTTAATTATTTTTAATTAAATTAATTAGTAATCTAATTTTTTTTCTGTTACCGCAAAAATAACACTGGTCTATAGGGGTGAACGAGAGGGTGAAGAAAGCGTTTATCGGGAAGACAAAAGGTTGATTGTTGGATACGGTCTCCAACTGGAAGGATGATTGGATCGTGAAGGGTTATGAGCATGAAAACCCGCTGAGCTCACCAAGGATGTGTGGGATGGCCTCATTTGTTATTGGAAGCTGCCATCGTCCATTAAAGTCTCCGAGAGTTGCTCCGCCTCCCGTATGACGAAAGATGAGCAAGGCCACAGACCGATGCTTCACACTACGGGTCAAAAATCCCACGCTGGTGTGCGTCTCGAGATGGTAAGTATTTTAATTATTATTTTTTAATATATATATTCTAATTTTCTTAAATGTTTTTTAGGCCAAAGAGACGGGACAACTCACGTCTCTTAAGGATTTTTACGAGAGGACCCACAAGAACAAGGTTGGGCAGTTTGTAGATCCTAGGTCCGAGCATATCTACAATGAGGTGGTTGCTCGGGTTGAAGACCGCCAAACCCAGCTGACCCAGCAGTCCCCCAATGGAATACCCGTCACATTATCCACACCTAAAGTGGATCAGATTTACGAGGAGGTAAAAATTTTAATATTTTTATTTGTTATATATTTTTTTAATATACCTTTAATTTTTTCATTAACATTAATCTTTTTTTAAGGTTGTCCATAAGAAAAATGGAGGTATGTCTGGGATTGGTTCCGTCAACGATGTCCTAGAGCGACATCGTCTTATGGTCAGAGACGGGAAGATGAAGTCACTCAGCTCCGTTCCGAGTTGGACTCGAATCGGACTGTGTTCACAGCTCGTATGGGTAGAGTGGAGGGTTTTCTGGACGTTTTAGCGGCTCGAAATCCGCAATTAGAGACCTTGTTGGCGGAAACGCGCCGACAATATCCCATTTCAGAGCCATCCTGCACATAGGAGACGAGGAAGAAGTAGAGAGGAGGAGCGCAGACCTTTTCCGGGCGGTGCAGAACAACAACCCTTAGTTCTTTTTATTGTATTATAAATGTCAAACTTAAATATATATAAGATATTTTCTTATTTATTGATTTAGTATTTAAATTTTTAATAATTTTGAATTAAATTTAAAAATTAATTTCATTATACTTTTTTATTGTAGAAAACAAAGTATCAAAGCAAATTCGTAGCTAAATTACGACTTATTAACGAGGAATCATGAAAACCTTTAACGAGGAATTTACGAGGAAACATTTATGTGTTCTTAACGAGGAATACGTTATGAGTAATTACTGTGGAAAATGTTACGTCGACTTTACGAGGAAACTTTTACGACCACTTTACGAGGAAAACTAGAGTCTACTTTGCGTGGAAAGTTTACGTGTCTTTTACGACGAAATATTTACCTTGAATTTTTGACGAAATGTTCTCCTAACTTTACGAGGATTTGCCGAGGAAAATTTCTTTACGACGAACGTTTAACGACGAAACGGATTTCGTTGTTAATTCCTCATAAAGCCGCTTTTACGAGGAATTAACTACGAAATGCGTCGTCGTTAAAGATGTGTTTTCTTGTAGTGACTCCTCAGCTCTTCCACAATACCGTCCAGGAGCACCACCAATGCAGACACAACAATGGCACACTTCTGCACCAGTGTCTCATCCTCAGCGGAATCCGCAAGCTCATTATACAACAGCAAGTGCGTCTGACATGTCCATCTCGCCATGGTTGCTAGACAGTGGAGCCTCACATCACATTGCTTCAGACCTCAACAATCTGGCCCTACATGCACCTTATCAAGGAGGCGATGATGTCATGATCGGAAATGGAACCGGACTACAAGTCACATACACTAGTTCAAGTAAACTTCCTTTCTCTTCTCGACCTTTAACACTTACCAATGTGCTTTGTGTTCCTTCGATGAAGAAGAACCTTATATCAGTAAACAAGCTTTGCAAAACTAATAATGTGTTGGTGCAAATGTGTCCTTATGATTTTTAGGTGAAGGATCTCAGAATGGCGGAAACACTGCTCAACGGCAAGGCCAGTAAAGGTGTCTACGAATGGCCGACTGAACCTTCCTCCTCTTTTAGTGCTTTGGCTTTATCTTGTTTTAAAACTTCGAGAGCGGGTTGGCACTCTCGTCTAGGCCACCCAAACTCTCATACTCTTAATTATATGCTTTCTAGTTTTCATTTACCAGTTTCTTCTTTGTCAACTTCACCTTGCAACTCTTGTTTCAGCAATAAAACATACAAACTTCCTTTTGCACACACAACTCTGACTTCCTCTCATCCTCTTGACATCATATTTTCTGATGTTTGGACGTCGCTTGTTCACTCTATTGATGGCTACAAGTACTATGTTTTATTTGTTGATCACTTTACAAGGTACACATGGATGTTTCCAATGAAAGCAAAATCACAAGTAGCTTAGATATTTCCAACGTTCAAGATGCTTGTGGAAAACCGCTTCAAAACCAAAATAACAACTCTATATTTGGATAATGGGGGCGAGTTCATGGGCCTGCGACCGTACCTGCACAACACGGCATTGCTCATCACACGTCTCTACCACACACGCCGGAACACAACGGTGTATCCAAACGAAAACATACACACATAGTGGAGACAGGCCTTACACTTCTTCAGCACGCAAGGCATTCCCAACACATACTGGAGCTACTCCTTTGTAGCTGCAGTCTATCTCATCAACCGTATGACAACGCCAGTGCTCTCCAACTCCTCTCCATTCTAGGCTCTGTTTCAAACACCACCGAACTACAGCAAGCTGCACACCTTTGGATGTATGTGATATCCGTGGATATGGCCCTACCGCAACAACAAATTCACTCTCCGCTCAACTCCATGTGTATTCTTGGGTTATTCCTTAACTCAAAGTGCATTTATCTGTTTTGATGTTCCTAACTCTAGAGTATTCATATCTCGTCATGTCATCTTCCATGAGTCTATTTTTCCATTCTCATCTCTTTCGAAAATATCTCCTGTTGCTGATGATCTTACCAGTTCTGAGCTTTCAAATTCAGCTTCTCGTGTTCCTATATTCAGTCGACCACTTGCAACACCTTTGGAGCCCACGGTGGCAGAGTCATCCCCGGTCTCATACACTTCACCAACGACCACATCAGCAACAACAACACCTCCTGCAACAACAACTACAACATCAGACAGTAACAATTCAGTCTCCTCATCAGAGCCTTCACCACCACAACTCAGCCAATCAATCAACATTCCATGATCACCAGGTCCAAGAACAATATCAGCAAACCAAATCGCAAGTACGGTCTGGAGGAAATTCTAGCAGGACTTGAACCAATCAACCTAGCTCAAGCACTCAAAGACAAAAGATGGCGCATGTCAATGAGTGATGAATAAAATGCAATTGTCTGCAACAGAACGTTTGACATGGTGCCTCGATCACTTGCGCGGAATATTGTAGGCTGTCTCTGGCTCCACCGAATCAAGTACAACCCCGACGGAACGGTCAAAGGCCTCAAATCGCGGATGGTGGCCAAAGGTTATCATCAGCGACCAGGGGTAAACTTCCATGAAAATTTCAGTCCTGTCATCAAGCATGCATCCATACGCCTGGTCCTAGGTTTGGCTGTTGCTCAAAACTGGCCGCTCAAGCGGCTGGACGTCAATAATGCATTTCTCCAAGGAAATCTCCATGAATAAGTGTACATGGCTCAGCCACCAGGATTCATTGACAAAGACAAACCTGATCATTTTTGCAGACTACGCAATGCAATATACAGACTCAAACAAACTCCCAGAGGTTGGTATAATCAACTGAGTGATGCCCTTGTCAGTGTGGGAATCGTCAACTCTCTAGCTGATGCTTCCCTCTTCGTGTTCAGCTCAAGCCGTCTGCTCATATACATCTTAATATATGTCGATGATATAATAGTGACAGGGAACAACTTGGAGGAAATCAAAAAATTTATCAAGTATCTCTCCTCTCGCTTCTCGCTCAAGGATCTCGGTGATCTCTCCTACTTCCTTGGCATGGAGGCTCACCGGACTGCAGCAGGATTACACCTAACGCAAAAAAATACATCACTGATCTTCTGGTCAATACCAAGATGGCTGGTGCCAAAGTAGTTGCAACTCCTATGTGCTCCACTCAAAGACTGACTCAGCAAAGAGGTGTGTCGCTCGATGATCCTCTCACCTTCCGTGCCATAGTGGGAAGTCTCCAATATCTATGCCTCACAAGACCTGACATAGCGTTTGCGGTTAATCGGCAGTCTCAGTTCATGCAATATCCTACTACACTGCACTTTGAAGCTGCAAAACGAGTGATTCGCTATCTTGTGGGTACGCCAAACAAAGGCCTCTTCTTCTCTAGCAACACACCACTTACACTTCATGCCTACTCCGATGCAGACTGGACAGGAGATCGCGATGACTAAACATCTACATGAGCTTACATTGTGTATCCTGGAAAGCAACCGATTTTGTGGAGCTCACGGAAAATGCAAGGAGTTGCCAGGTCGAGTACAGAAGCCGAATACATGAGTCTCACAGCGACATCATATGAAGTTATGTGGGTTGCTCATCTCCTCAGCGAACTACGGGTTCCTTTGACTACCACACCAACACTCTACTATGACAACAGTGGAGCAACATACTTGGCTGCTAACCTGGTCTTCCACTCATGTATGAAGCACCTCGCATTGGATTATCATTTTGTTCGTGAGCTAGTGCAGCACAAGTTTCTTTGGGTGTCACATATAAGCTCTACTGACCAAATTGCTGATACCTTAACCAAACAATTACCAAAAGCACGATTTCATGATCTTTTTGTCAAGATTGGACTGTCTCCGACTCGTCCATCTTTAGGGGGCGTTTTAGAGTATATCCTATAGTTTAGATAATGATGATATGTAATTATCTATAACTCTAAAGCTTATCTCTAGATTTGGTCTTATCTCAGAACGAGACTCTCTTGTATAAATATGCTCTCACGTTGTTAATAATACATACAGTTGAAACTTATCTTACATTATGTGTCTACTAAAACTTTCATAATTTTCTTCATTAGTTATAAAATTATAATAATTGGAGTTTTTTAACGCTTGATAATTATATTGTTACAAACTATGAGAAATATTACAGATGATTTTACGACCGACAATTTTACATGTCTTATGAAGATTCACGTCTGACTGCATCACCCGAGTCGCCCTTTGGATCCATGCTCGACGGTACTCCTTACGCCATGTTGCAGATATCTTGCAAACTTTTTCTCACTTAATTCGCATAATTCTATTTTTTATGGGACTCGAAACTCTGACCTCCTGATATAGAAATATTAGTGAATTCTTAGTCAAACTAATAAATCAAGGTGGCTTCCACATATTACAGACGATTCCACGGCTAAAAATTCTGCGCAATCCGAGTTTTCTTTATAAGACGGATATTATTCAAGTACATATCTTGTATTTTAGGAAACACGAATTCTTTTAAGAAACAATATGAAAATACATATCATTTATTTTGTGTTAGGACATATGTCTTTCCAAATAAATCAAAACCATACATGATGTCAGCTTGCATATTTTTGTGTGTGTGTTAATTGTGGATTTAGTGTTGAAAATATCATATTAAAAATGGTCCAATATAGATATACAATATATATATGTGTATGCGTGTGTGTGTGTTTTATATGCAGGCATGAGTCAGCAAACTACCTGAATATCTCCATCAGTAGCACCCAACCATTAGAAAGCAGTCAGGTAACTTTTGATGGTTACAAGTGTTGCATTGTACGTAGTTCGGATATTCTGGATCCATTGTTCAATCGATTTTTAAGCTGAGCACTCTTTTTCAGATTAAAATTCTTCAAAGCACACTCTCTCTGTAGCCATGAATGTACTGGGCTTACCCTGCTGGTATGTTCTTTCTACAGTTTATATATATTTTTCATTTAAATTCTCTCTGTTTTGTATTAATTAAAAACTTATTTGCATGTGGTTCACGTCTCAAGTGTAATTACAGTGTGTTGTTGGGACATATAATTTGGAACACATGGCTTTATAGGTTCTAACATGATGGATCATACTTACTGTCTTTCAGTGTAAATCAGACGACGAAGTCATTTCCACCAAAGAAGAGGAGGCATCATCCATCAGGGAGCAATGTCAGCGAACTGAGAATCAGTGATCATGTGGTTGATGAACTATCCACAGCGACTAGTTACAACCTCAGAGAAGCCGTCAAACTACCTTATGGTCAAGACCTTAACGAGTGGTTGGCCATTCACAGTTAAGACACAAGTCATTCTTATAATCCCAACTTGATTTATTAATTATCTTAATCTAATTATAACTTTGTTTGTTTGGTCTGTTTTAGCCATAGATTTCTACAACATAGCAAACGTTTTGTACGCTACTCTCAAAGAGTTCTGCACAACCACCACTTGCCCTATCATGAATGCTGGATCCTTGTAACCCACTCTTTCACTCATGACTCATTCATCAACCCAAAATTGAGTTCATACATAAAAATTTGATCATTTTCTTCTTCTTTTTGGTTGCAGATATGAGTATAGATGGGCAGATGGGATAGCTATTAAGAAGCCAATATCGGTGTCTGCTCCTGAATACGTTGAGTATCTCATGAACTGGATTGTAACTCAGATCGACAATGAAACCATCTTTCCGAAAAAACCTGGTAGTCTCCAAGCTTGTTTATAGTTTTTAAAACGTATCTAATCAAAGTTGGTTTTAATTTGTAACACTTGTGTATTTCTCATCCTTTATTCAGAAGCAACATTCCCACCAAACTTTAAGGACTCGGTAAAGGTGATTTTGAAGAGGCTGTTTAGGGTTTATGCACACATCTATCATTGTCACTTTCAGAACGTTGTGAATCTCGAGGAAGAAGCTCATCTCAACACTTGCTTCAAACATCTTGTTCTCTTCATATCTGTAAGTCGATGGATCTCCTCTGGAACATGTTGAATGTTACAATAGTTAATGTCAAAAACGATAACGTGAGTTTATTGTTTTGCAACATGCAGGAGTATCAGTTGATTGATGAAGCAGGGATGGAGCCTCTTAAAGAGCTCGTGGGAAAGATTTTGAAACAATAGAAAAAATCTATGATTACAAGGTGGAAAAAGAATTATGAGATATCTACCAATGATTAACATCCTATAGGAGTTGAACCATTTGAGCTTTTTACAAATGAGCTGATGTAATGCAATAATCTATCTTCTGATGTTTTCAAAGTTTCACCATATTTACTCAAATATCCTGCATGGTTGGAATATATCCTTTTTATTTTATTTTCCTTGAACTGAGTTGCGTGACCTAGAAGGTCTTGGAAGAGGTTCTATGTTGCTTTGAGTTCAAAATCAAAAGACGATTCTAGACGCTAACTTTTAGAGCAAAACACACATCAAACAAAAATCTCTCTTTATAGAAAGGATGTAATTCATAAATAACCAAACTCCTGCATATAACAATTGTTACTTGACTTTGCTTAATTATAACAAGTGTTTAACATAGCTTCTCATTCCGGCAAGAACTATGTATTTATTCTAAGACATGCATGTCCATCAAGGTTACTAAAGAAATAAAATATTTCGTGTTAGATTTGGGTTTATTATGGGTTTCTAACTTAAAACCAATCGATGATAAGTGGATTGACCTTTATCATTTACTAGGGTCGGCCCGCCCTGTGGGCGGTATATACTTTACTTGTAATCAAAATTATTATTTTTATATGATTTGTGGTTTGTGTTTTAAGTTTACATTTGCAAAAGATGTACATGAGATATACTATTTTCTTAATTTAAAATTAACCAAAAAACTAATTTTTACTATTAACATAATTTTCCTCTCTCTCTCTCTCTCTCTCTCTCATCACCCTACGGACGTGTTACTAATCGAAAATACATAAATATATCAGTTAAAGAGTATTTCAAATTGTTTAGCTTACTTAAAATTTAAGGCGATATTAACTTTTATTGTGTATGTTTTTTTATTCTTTTTATAGATCATGATCATCTTAATATTAAAATGTTCATGAAAACATAATAATTTTACACATTTTTTTTTGTTTATTCTACTGTAGTTATGATAATTTTGATAATAAGTAAAATAATGTTTAATACAAAAATCTTAGATTATATTTTTTCTTATGAAAATTTTTAAATTTTATGTCTTTGATATTATATTATTAATTATGTGCTAAATATTATTTTAGATTGATGTCATGTTTTGTTAGACCTAAAATAAAATATTGATAAAAACAAATTCTGCATTATTAAATAATTTACCAATAAATTTGGTTTAAAACAATAAGATGATGAAAATGTCGAATACTTAATAAAACTTTAAAAATTATAGTGTTAAATTTTTAGACAACTTTTCTTGATAAAATACCATCTCGAAAGTAAATGATTCAGTTTTATTAATTGTGAAACATTATTTTCACACACACACACATATATATATATATATATATGAAACTATTGTTTTCATATCGTATTAGTTCTAGATCTCTTAAAAAAGGTTCACTAAAATTTTTTTTCTTCCTTCTTATATCATCTTCCTCTTTTCTCTTGTTCTCTGTTTCTCATCTCATTTCTTCTATTTCTTATCACTTTTCTGTCACAATCCGTTAAGCACAACTATGGGCTTAACAAAAATGTCACTTTTTGTGTTGTTTATTAAAAGAAATGAACTGATGATTATGTTGGAAGAAAACTTTCATATTTATAATGGAGTATTAACACAAAGGAATGAATGAATGGATTCATTGAATGTGAGATCCTGTAAGAAGTAGAGAATATGTATTAATGTGAATTTTAGTGAAGATGCATTAACCAAGTTAATTTCCGTAACGACACCAGATTAAAGAAGTCTATTCAGCTTCCAACTGTATTAATGTGAATTTTAGTGAAGATGCATTAACCAAGTTAATTTCTGTAACGGCACCAGATTAAAGAAGTCTATTCAGCTTCCAACTGACATTGATCGGAATCGTTCGTCACGGTGAAACCGTGGATTTCTATTGACAGTTGACTGAACGGAAATTGTTGCTCGACGGCCAGTTTCTTTAAGTTTCGTATACAGTTTTTTTTTTGGAAAAGATGTATTTGGGCCGTAGTAAACACATAAAATCCATTAAACTCAAGAATTAATGAATTATTGATCTTTGGTTTCACGGTACACGTGTCGTGCTCTTAGCCTCTGAGTTTATGACGTGTCGTCCCATGTGGCATGCGTCAAGAGTGAGCAAACTCAACTTTATAATAATAGATCTATTATTCATGTTCTAGTGAAACTTCGGATATAGGAACTTTATATTCTCACACCCTCCCTCGAGATAATGGTTTTTTTGACCATTAATCTTGGCAATATCATAGTTA
The DNA here is from genome assembly GCA_018703725.1 of Brassica juncea. Taxonomy (NCBI): domain Eukaryota; kingdom Viridiplantae; phylum Streptophyta; class Magnoliopsida; order Brassicales; family Brassicaceae; genus Brassica; species Brassica juncea. The sequence goes on along the minus strand of CM031936.1, from coordinate 52,809,762 downwards.
AGGATTTGGTTCAATCAGACCGCCGGACCATTCAGGTCAGGTCGGTTTAAGATCGATTGGGTCTCTTTCAATGGATCAGATCGATTTCAGTCAGTTGGACATGGTGTGTTCGGCCTCTGAGACCATAAAGAGATGCAGAAATGTAGAATAGCAACTGGAATTCAAGTTTATTCGATGTGGTTAAACAAAAAAAAAATAGCAAAAAGCATATCAAAGAAAAATAACACACCTGCACAATGCGCACCATACGAAAACAAAATTAAAAAAAGCACAATATAGCCCGATGTGACAAACAGTTTATGATGAACTGCCTTCTCCACAAGTGAGTGAGAAGCTGAAACTTTTATTTTCATGGATCAATGAAAGCGTAACAATGTCGTTTACATCCACTTGTTCCATTGAGTTTGATATATCCTCCACCGTGAATGGAACGCTGCGTTTTGATTAATCACTTACTTGAAGCAATTGGGCAAGATAGATTTATCTAACCACAAAAAAAAAGAAGAAAAGGTTTCAGGTTATACCTCAAGTCGTCCTCCAAAAGAAAGTCACTGCGTACGCCATCGTTCAAGTCATCTATCAATCTAATCATCATGCTTGAAATCACCTTACGGTTTGAAAAAAAAACAAAAACAAAGAAGACAAGTCAATACAATGTCTAGATAGAATCAAAGCTTTAGTCGTTTTACAAGTGGAACGTACATCTGAAGAAACACTGTTCATGTCATAAATGTCATCAAAGTACATAGAACTGATTCTGTATAGCTGCCGTATACTTAACACCTGAACCACAAAATCAACTTCAATATTCTTCTCATTGGACTAAAAATAACAATTTAAAGTATAATGATTATTACCGGACAGAGTTCTCTTGTTATTTTGTCTAAGGTCATTTCCTGTTTCTGAATAATGGCCTGAACAGAGAGCCAAAACAACTGAGTTTACAGTGCAATAGGAGTAGCATAGCATCAACTATAAACATACCTGCACGAAGCCAGCAGCCTGTCTGATATGCTTCAACTCATCCCAAGCTGAACCTACATACTGTTTTTTTTTTTAAGCTAAACAATTAAGTTAACTTTTCCAAAAAATAAAATTGTAAAAATGTTTAAGATGTGATGAAATCACAGCTTACTTCATCGGTAGCCTCTATACACCACCGTTTTAATTCAGCCAAACCTGCTTCAACGTACTCCCCATCACCGAAATAGCAACAGTCATTGCTTAGAAGAACACTGTAAAAGTTGTTGATTTACAGAGTAAAATTTATGTCAAGCAAAACTTGCCTTGAGAAAGAAGATAACAAAAGATAATGAGATGTTACTATCAGTGAACATGCATGCCTGTTTAAAAGCTGAAGATTGATGAAGGAGAATATTTGTGTGACTAATTTTCTGACCAGGAATGGTGGAGTCTGCATCATGCAAAGATAAGAGAGTTTCATTGCTCATTAGATTCCGAAGCCAAAGTTGTCAAGGTTTGCTTTGTTATTTTCTTATGGATTCCCAGACTTACATTGTTTGCTTTCATTAGATTCAAGTAACTGCTTAGCCTTTGCACAATAATTTTCCAGTTTTCTTGTGCATGTGGAGCCTGTATCATGTAACAAACCATATCTTATACACTAAATCGATGAAACAATGCAATGAAATTTTGAAAGTATATCGACCGGTCAGTAAATACATACACTAATTAAAAGCAACAAAGAAACAACCTGTGAACATAACCGGAGAAGAGAAAGGATCTCAATCTTAAAATTATCTCGGATCATTACATACATCTTCTCTAGGAATCCAGTAAGCTGCTGCGTGAAGAGAGTTGCTGGGTACTTTGCATCAACTAATTGCTTTTGTCTATCCAAAGAAGAGACTACACCACCTCGCATGCATCCCTATATAGATTGTAAACAAGACACAAAAGACATGAAGTGAGGCAGACGAAAGTTCAAGTCAGAAACAGTAAAAAGAAAAAGATTCATAGCTTGTTACTCTGGACGCTGGTATTGCAGCACTTGTGAATTCGTGTTGCAGCAGTAGCCTAAGTAACATAGCCGAATTAGATAACCAATACGCCAAAACTTGGTTATTTTCTGGTACCTGTAATGGAAGACAACATTTTGCATATTGATATTCACATACTTAACGAACATTATTTTTTGTTGAACATGTACGCTTCAGAACAATGAAAGCAAGAAAGAATCAGCTCTTACCTCGATGGCCGAAGCTATTGTTTGAATGATACTGTCAAAGATATTGGTTTCTTCGAGTTCAAATGATCTCCAGTGAAGGAGACATTTGTAAATGAGACATGCAGCAACATGTTTGCCTCCAGCAAAGCCAAGGTTTTGTGTGATGCATTTGACTAGTAGTTCCTGATTTTCCTGAGTGACACCAAGATAAAAAAAAAATAGACTGCAATACTCAGAAAAAGAGTTACATATGAACAGACATGCATTCTTCAAATTCTATATATCATACAGAAAATGAATTATGTTGTGGACGCCAGTAAATGTAATCATGTATATATAACTTTTAACACACACACCTTTAGAGCCTCCACCTCTGAAGTCAGTGAAATGATTTTCTCAGTATCCTCAACCAATACCGAAGTCACCTTGTCTACCGGAGCCTCCTTTTCTCTAATCGCAGAAACGTTTTCTTCTTCAACTTGTAACTGCATTGCTTGCAGAGCCGCCTGTTACATTTATAGGCCATAACCAATTAAAAGAAACAAGAAAGTATCCATGTCTCAGTTCGAAATGCACGACTTAGATCAGAAAAATTAACCATCACTTCCTCTTACCGGTGTAGACATTGTGTTTCTCTTCTAGTCTGAAACCATAAAGCAAAACCAACATGTAAACGTCGGGAACATATTTAATCAACCAAGAAGGATAACAGTTAACAATCACTAGTAAGAATCTATATGCAGCATCAAAACTTGTGAGCAAAACGAAACAGCCAAAAGTGTAATGGCTAAGTTTAACAAACATGAGGAAAAAAACACACAAAACACTCTGTTGATTCATAAATTTCTTTGAACAATGAAGCAAGAAAGAAGCAACTTACTTCAATGGCCTATTGTCTGATTGATACGGTCAAGAACGCTGGTTTATACAAACGTCATCCGACAATTAAATTTGCAAATAAAGAGAAATTATAGAAAATGAATATCAGTTTCTAATCTTCATGTAAAATGGAAAGTTTTCTCAAATTATATAATTAATTTAATCATTTATATTAATTTTATCAATTTATAAATAACATTTAGCTAATTACATTGAAAATTGTTGTATAAGTTTACCCTTTAGATTGTGTTTAAAAGAAAAGTCTACCCTTTAGAAATTAATATTTGAGAGAAAAAATAGGAAAAAAATGCAGTCTAACCAATAAAATTCTGGTGCACATTATTATAATTATTTATTTATTTGCAGTCTCTAAAAAATAAAAATAAAAAGAACTACCTAACTTTGTATAACTCTAAATACTGTTTACTTAACAGGGTGTCAAATGTATAGTTGGTGATCATTATAGAAGTAAAATATTTTATTTTAGTAAAAATCTATTGTCTTATTTTATTCAACATTCCTATTTTGTTCTATTAAAAAAAATATTTCTCTTACACATTGTCTTTATCCTGAATTACATAATATACAACACTAATCTTTGTTGAAAACTACAAGCTGTTTTGTTATTCCCTTCGGAGAAGAACTACGTGCCGTTTAAATCTATAATAAACAGAACAGAACATTTCTTCTCCGTTACACTGGGACAGCACCCACTCACTCACTCGCTAATCAGATCTCTCGACCACCTTAACGAGTTTTGATCATGGCTCAGATTATTCGAATGAAGATCCATGTGAGTTTCCTCAACATTACCGGCAGCTATTTGCGGAGATTGACGACACAGCAGCTGGTTAAGGCCGTCCCCGTGAGAATGCGCCGATTCAGGACACTCAATAATCTTAAAGTAAAGTCTTCTTCCTTTTTTTCTTAATTCCATTTACCAAAACAACTAATGATTATTTGGATATTTGTTAGGCCATCTGCATCGGACGTGCCTTGGCCCGTCCTTTCTTTTTTATTGGGTCGAAAATAATTCAAAATGAAATTAAAATGGGTGGGACGGGCCGTAAGTAAGGGACAATCGAGATCGTCCCGAAAGAGACGTGGCATCACGTTATTGGGCGATGGAAACGAAGAAGGGATGGTGGTTTCGGCTCATTCGCATTCAGGAAATTGAAATCGAAAATCGAAAAAGGAGAGCTCGATGGTGACGAACTGAAACATCGAATCGAAGATCGATCCTTTCCAAACGAAAGCGACGACCTGATCTCCTCACTCCACCTGCGTCTTCTCTCTTCCACTGGAGTCTCCGTCGGCGTGTCTTTGCAAATCGAGAGGTCGCAGCTTCCAATCGAGAGGTCGCAACTTCTTAATCTCAATCCCACTAATAATCCATTTAGTCCCTTAGTTTAGGTCCTTTAAGATAAAAGTTTAATTAAAAATGATAAGGGACTTGAAACACAATCCCACCATTATGGTTGCCCTTCGGTGATGAAGTTGCTATCAATATCTTTGAATTTGACATTAAAATATTCTTTAAACTCGAGAAGGAATATTGTTAAATGGTCAATTCAAGTTTCAGAGAAAGACTTTTAACGAAAATGACAAAGACCTTAGCTTTGTCTTTGTGTTGAAAATGTCGGCCAGTGAAAAATGCTTTGCCTTTACTCTCGTTTACACACGTTCTATAAGGTTTGACTGTTGACAAAAAAAAAAAGCAAATAATATTGACAAAAGGACTCCTCTCACATATTCAACGAGTTCATTTAATTGTCCCCACTACCTTCTTCTTTAGTGGAATTGCATTTTGAGTTTGCTTCTTTTCTTTTATACCTTAATGGCGTTTTCTCCTAGTTTATGTTGAAGAAGAAAGTAGTAATCTTTTCCTCTGTATTAAGCGAGATGAAGCTCTCTCTTTCACTTGCTCTACTCATGTTCCTCCAAGTTTTCACGGTGGTCTTTGCTCAAGCCAGGTTTTCGAGTGAGACTGACATCAAGGCTTTGCTCGAGTTCAAGTCCAAAGCTGCTGAGAACAACAGTGAGGTCTTGTCCTCGTGGAACAACTCCTCTCCGCTCTGCAACTGGACTGGAGTTACATGCGGTCGGAAGCAAGAAAGAGTTGTGAGTCTGGACCTCGGAGGATTCAAGTTAGCTGGTGTGATCTCACCCTCCATTGGTAATCTCTCGTTTCTTAGATCACTTAATCTTGCAGACAACTCTTTTACAAGAACCATCCCTCGAGAGGTGGGGATGCTGTTTAGGCTTCGGTACTTGAACATGAGCTCTAATCTTCTCCAAGGAAGGATTCCTCCAAGTCTCTCAAACTGTTCTACTCTGTCGACACTAGATTTATCGTCAAACCAGATTGGACATGAAGTTCCTTCAGAGCTAGGCTCGCTTTCTAAGCTGGCTATTCTGTATCTTAATAGCAACAACCTTACCGGAAAGTTTCCTTCATCGTTAGGAAACTTGACCTCACTCCAGAAGCTTGACTTGGCATATAACTATATGGAAGGAGAGATTCCAGGCGACGTCGCTAGGTTGACTCAACTGGTGTTCTTCCAAATATCAAAGAATGGCTTCTCAGGTGTTTTCCCTCCTTCATTATACAACCTCTCCTCGCTTGAGTCTCTGTCCCTAGCCGGCAACAGCTTTTCAGGTGAACTTAGACCTGATTTTGGTGATCTTCTACCAAACCTAAGAACTGTGATTATGGGAACAAACCATTTCACCGGAGTTCTTCCCACAACACTTGCCAATATCTCAAACCTTGGAAGGTTTGATATCTCATCTAATAACCTGACAGGAAGCATCCCTCTGAGTTTTGGAAATCTACCTAACCTGTGGTGGTTAGGGATTGGTCAAAACGCTCTGGGAAACAACTCGTCCAGTGATCTTGAGTTTATCGGTGCTTTAACTAACTGCACTGAGCTAGAGTTCTTGGACGCTGGTTACAACAGACTTGGAGGTGAGCTTCCTGACTCCACAGCAAATCTCTCCACCAAGTTGACTAGTCTATACCTTGGAGGAAATCAAATCTCTGGGAACATTCCACGTGACATCGGGAATCTCGTGAACCTGCAGGTACTCAGTTTGGAAGAAAATATGCTGACAGGAGAACTTCCAGTCTCTTTCGCCAAGCTCCTGGAATTGCAGGTGCTGGATCTGTATACAAACTCATTATCTGGGGAGTTACCATCATATTTTGACAAGATGACTCAGCTGCAGAAGATCCATCTGAACAGTAATAGTTTCCAAGGAAGAATCCCTAAGAGTATTGGAGGTTGTAGAAACTTGCTGGACTTATGGATTGATACAAATATGTTGAATGGGAGTATACCTCGAGAGATACTGCAGATTCCATCTCTTACTTATGTGGATTTGTCAAGCAATGTCTTAACCGGTTCTTTACCGGAAGAAGTTGGAAAACTAGAGCTTCTTGTTGGACTAGGTGCTAGCGACAACAAGTTATCAGGACGCATTCCACAAACTCTAGGAGGTTGTCTCTCGTTGGAGTTTCTCTATCTGCAAGGAAACTCGTTTGAGGGAGCCGTTCCAGATATAAGTCGGTTGGTCAGTTTATCAAATGTTGACTTCTCCAGAAACAATCTCTCTGGCCACATACCTCGGTATCTGGCTAAGTTCCCTCTGCTGCAAAATCTGAATCTTTCGATGAACGAGTTTGAGGGAAGTGTGCCTACAACAGGAGTGTTTCGAAATGTTACAGAAGTTTCTGTGTTTGGTAACAAGAATCTATGCGGAGGGATCGGAGAAATGCAACTAAATCCATGTACTGTGCAAGCATCATCAAGGCCGAGAAAGCCTCTTTCAAATCGAAGGAAGATTGCAAGTGGTGTTGGTATAGGTATGGCCTCGCTTTTGCTAATCATAATCGTGGCTTCTCTGTGTTGGTTCAAGAAGCGGAGGGACAAGAAGAAGAAGAAGAACAATACAAGTAGTACTAGCCTATCTTACTCCACTACTCTGGGAAAGTTCTATGAGAAGTTAAGTTATAAAGAGCTTTATGATGCAACCGGTGGCTTCTCTTCGACCAATCTGATTGGTTCAGGAAACTTCGGTAACGTGTATAAAGGAGTGCTTGGCCATGATAACAAACTCGTAGCTGTTAAAGTCTTGAACCTCCTGAAGCATGGAGCAACGAAAAGCTTTATGGCGGAGTGTGAATCTTTCAAGGGTATAAGGCATCGTAACCTTGTGAAACTGCTAACGGTCTGTTCAAGCCTCGATTCCGAAGGAAATGAGTTCAGAGCTCTGGTCTACGAGTTCATGCCAAAAGGAAGTCTCGATATGTGGCTGCAGCAGCAGCCAGAAGATCTCTCGAGAACTTTAACACTTCCAGAGAAACTAAACGTAGCGATAGATGTGGGTTCAGCTTTGGAGTATCTTCATGTTCACTGTCATGACCCAATAGCTCACTGTGATCTTAAGCCAAGCAACGTTCTGCTTGACGATGACCTTACTGCTCATGTTGGTGACTTTGGTTTGGCTCGGCTTCTCTACAAATTTGATCGAGAATCTTTTCTAAGCCAGTTTAGTTCCGCTGGTGTCAGAGGCACCATTGGCTATGCCCCACCAGGTATATAAACATCTATGCGCATAACTGCGAATTATTATTAAATCTCATTGTCTGTTGTTGTGGCTTTGAAACATGTAATAGAGTATGGAATGGGAGGCCAACCATCAACAAAAGGAGATGTGTACAGCTTTGGAATTCTAGTTTTGGAGATGTTCACTGAGAAGAAACCGACAGACGAATCATTTTCAGGGGACTATAACCTCCACAGCTACGCAAACTCGGTGTTGTCAGGAGATGATGAGGAGGGTGGAGGTAGCAATGCCATTGATGAGTGGTTGAGACTGGTTTTGCAGGTGGGGATAAGGTGTTCTGAAGAATATCCAAGGGATAGGATGAAAATGGATGAAGCGTTACGAGAGTTAATCTCAGTCAGATCTAAGTTCTTCAGTACCAAGACGGATGGTGCAGAAGAGCTAAGTCCCAGGGATGTTGTGCAAAGTTCTCCTCAGGAATGGATGTTAAGCGCGGACATGCATACAATGTAGACCAAAAGCAAATGACATCGCAATCAACTTCTCAACTACTTGTGTGTCTCTGCTTCTGCTTCATCCCCAAACGGAGTTTTTGGTTTCCTTTTTGTTGCTTCCAATCAAAAGATTGAGCGAAACTTGTGTGTATAAAAAGCTCACACTAGTACCAAAACTTACTTGAGAAAGTTTCTTTTGCTTTTCACTAGACAAAGTCCACTCACAACAAGGCAAGAATCACCTTTACATGTAACAATGCCATTATAACACACCAAAGTTCTAGTAATGTGATTATAACATACCTTTGTTGCAGACTTATCGTTTCAAACATGTGATTGTACCTTGGTCCGTTGCTCAATTATGGTTTTAAATAGTATTGATTCCTTATCAAAACCTTTTTGCATTGATTTAGGGTATATAATCAATTGGGAATAATGAAATGATAGAACTCAAACAATTACATGTGGAAAACAGTTACGAACAGTGAGGTTGATCGAGTTGGACATTCGTGGTCACCCACCCAGACATACATACACTCAGAATATTTACTGTAAGAAGAGAAACTACTGTGGTAAATTAAATTTACTTAACGATTTTTTTTTTGTCTCTCCCCTTTGAAGAGAAAATTACTGTGGTGGTGAATTAAATTACTAATTTTGGCTAATTTAGTCCCTAATTATTTTCTCTATCTAATTAGCTTCCACTGAACGACGACATATTTAACCGAACCGGGTCGGATTTAGCTGGATCCTGGTTAGTAAGTCATCACTATTACTACACCGTCAAACTGTAGATTCGACTTTATAGATTGTCCTGTGGGAAGGTTGTTAAAGGGTGAGGTCCTGGGTTCGAGGGACGCCAACAACCTAATTATGGAGTTAATGAGAACTCATAATGGAGGGGTTGGGATCGATGCGCTGCAGCGCTGTGAGGCTGGGTTGATGGGACGGGTAGGTCCACGGGACAGGTCGTCACATAAAACTTGTAAGACCCCGACCCGGCCTCTCAGGCCGCGGTTGATGCCTCACGTCGCTCGGTCCATACCCTGACCGAACCTCTAAATATTTCGCCCTTTATTTAAAACATCGTCCATAGGCGGGGGCTAACTCAGATCCTAGCTCAAGACTACCTTAGTCATTTCCCAGCTTAGATCATTTCAACTTATGCACAGCGGAATATTATCTACCAAACATTGGTCTAAAACCAATCTAACACTTGTCTGGTCAGATCATCTCAGCTACTGGCCAGTAAACACAACTGCCAGCTAGCTCCAAGGTCGATCCTGAACCTAGACCAAGTCATACCAAATCCGAGGTTCCATTCACCTAACCATTCTATCTAGATCTATGCAATATTGATAGATCATACCTTTGTCACATCCACGGAGCTTGTTAGCTCATTGTCCAACCTGACTTAGCTGTTTAGCTAGCTCATCCAGCTAGTTGAGCTAAACCACTTCACTTGAGGTTCCATCTACTCTCTTCTAGCTGATAAAGCTGCGAGGTAGCTTTGCCTAGCTCCCCGTCCACTCGTCCAACTCTCCATATACCTGCATAAACTCTTCCCTTTGGTACTTAGTCATTCAGCCAACCATCCCCACAGACTAAGTACCTTCGTGAAGTCTTCAGCTGCAAAAACGACCTCAAGCAAACATGCTCCAGAAATTAGTTAAAATTCATGAAAAATACTGATAATTTCCCACTAAGAGGAATCCAAATCAGATTGATCAGAACCGGCCTAATTCACATAGAATTTGGCCAAATTCCACTAAACCGGCCATAACTGACCACCATCAAACCGGCCTGATAAATCCAATCAAATCACATGATAAATCATGATAAATCCTCACTAAGAGGAATCCATGGTCGGACCCCATCAATTCCATCCAGAACTATGAGATCCGGACCTAGCTGCCCAACCAAGGCCATGGAGAATTCCACTGAACCGGCCAAGGCCTGGTCTAGTACCACCATGTCTCAGGCGTGTGTTCCAATGGAACCAAGTCCTTTCATGGACTAACAAGGCCCATCAGATCCTAAGTCAATCAACCAACCACCCCACATGACTCAGAACTGATGAGTCTTCGCACTTCCTAACCGGCCATGGAACCATGTCCCAATGAACCGATCAGTCTTGCTCATACAACCGGTGCATCCTTTGATCACTTAGCTCAGACACCTTGATCCATCAACCAAGGATCAGGTCGTCCTTACTAACCAATGATCTGATCACACACGACCTTCCTTGCATAATCACACTCAGGCTCCATACTTTTGGTACATACCACATAGTACTAACCTTACTCTTCTTGATGGCTCTCAGCCAATCCTTTACACATAGCTTACCAACACCAAGGTTTATACCTAGCATTCCATATGATCCCATTACCTCATTGCCACGGCCTGAAGCCATTGGTAATGCAAAATCATATATCCGGTTTACTCATGAACCACCATGAGTAACCAATCGATGCATAGCCTCTAATTACCATCCCACATGGATGAATTAGATCTACTATGATCCGCCCCTTTCCAGAAGGTCATGTATCCCTACAATACATCACAATATATGGTCTCCAAGGGCGTGCCATACTTGGCCTCATTCGCACCTCAAGAGACATAAACATAAACCGGAAAGTAAACATAAATCTGTTACCTTATACTTGATCTTTTTAGATCTTGTGCTTCCCATATCAGGTCCGGCCATGCTCCTCCAGAGCACGCCTCCATCAAGCCCTTATCACATACTTAAAGTATTGATAAGATCCCATCATGGGTCGTACCCATCATCCCTTCCATGGAACTTCCATGAAAACAGTTTTTGCACTGCATCCACCTTCAAGGCTGTTCCTGCCTTTGGAAGTGGAGTCTGGCCTTCTCCCTTCTCCTCTTACCATTTGCGTGTGTTCCCAGGACACATAGGAAGTCTTAGACGTGATCATCCATGATCAGTCACCATCCAAAGGTCGTGCATCAATCCTCCTTTTGTTTCCCATGAAAGCACCTTTCCACACACATCTGCCCTTAAGGCTGCCCTTGGACTTTGAGAGTGAATCCGGTCTTCTCTCTTCTTCCCTGGCCTTCTGCGTGTGTTATATGAATGTAGAGGAAGCCCATGGCGTGGAAAACATCAATCAAAACTCCCCAGAGGTCGTTCATAACCTTCTCCATGATTGTCCACCAAAACTGCCTCTTTGCTGCCTTCATCCCACTCTTGGGATTGGATCCTTCAATCCGACTTTCTCTCTGTTTTCTCTGGTTTTTATTTGTGTTTCAGGGTGAAGAATGAATGCCTGGCGTGCCTGCAAAGGCACGGACCTGCCCTCTTTTTATAGAAGAAGGAATGGTTACTTCTAACCATTGCATCCCTTCGGTTTCATTTTTGGCCATTGATTTCATCAATGGTCCAGATCACACTCATTCGCTTATGGCAGTTACCTAGACGTCCTGGGCTTGTCAAACCACTCCTGGACATGTCCAATACAAGCCCAAACCGAATGCCAAGCCACTGGCCCAATCCTAAGAGCCTGCCGGCCCATCGCCACACTTGGACCGCCCACATGGTCCGGCCACTGTCCGGATCCGGCCCAACTGCCCGAGACCCGAACACTCGGTCAAGCTGAGTTGAGCTGATCCCCAGCTGACCCAGCTGAGTAAGCTAGTCCATCCAGCTCAGGGAGCTGACACACTCTACTTGAGCTCCAAGTGAGCTCCGTCCAGCTGGTCGAGCTTCTTGCTCGCATCACCCAGCTGTGATACACTTTGTACAGCTTGATATCTTTATCTTATTCAATCCCTCTAAGTCCCTTGGTCTATTTCCAGACCTAGACTTAGTTCTCCCATGATCCATTCTGATCATGCACTACATCACAGCTTCACCTAGCTGACCGAGCTTCACCCGGACCTCGTCCAGCTACCGGAACACTCGACCAACTCCTTTAAGCTTGTCTTTAGGTCATATGACCTGACTGGCGCGCCTCCTCACACAATGGTTCACCCAGACGATCCTATCCAGGATGGGGACATGACATGCTCTGTGGAAAACTTTATTATTCCTATCACCAACGTTGAGCCAATGCAGTTTGGACTTCTGTTTCAAAAACTTTTCCTCAAGCCCTGAAACTTTATCCCATCTTTCATAAGCAACGTTCTCATTCTTCAAGTTGACCTGTGATGGGTCACGCATACTGAGTTCTTGTTTCTGACACAGCTCTGTGTGAGCTTCTTCGTTTTTATAGTCAAGTTTCCCATGCTCTCCTTTGCTAATAGCCTGATCTCAGGTTTCAGTGCCTTCAGCTTTTTTGAAAACCTAAAAAGAGATGATGTCGAACTGAAGATAGGAACAGAGTTGTTCCAGAATTGCGATACCATTGGGAGAAAGTTCTCTAAATCAGCCACTGCATTGACAAATTTAAATGGCCTCCTTGGACGACAAATTTCAGAGCTCAGGTTTATCCGACAACGTAAATGGTCAGAGCATCCTCCTCCCTCGAACACATTATACGATTGTGGAAAAGCGCTGAGCCAGAAATCATTAAATAAAACTCGATCCAGCTTCTTTGATATAATGCCATCACTCCGCTTATTACTCCAAGTGTAAAGTGGACCATGAGAAGGGAGGTCAAGTAGTGAACAGTGTTGAGTAACACTTTGAAAGTCACGCATGCCTTGCGTTATGAATGGATTTATTTCATGATCAGAATGCTCCTCAACATCCAGAGTTTCATTGAAGTCTCCAAACACTAGCCACGCCTTGTTCCTGAAGATTGGCGAGTTTTGATGGTTCTTTAGATCCTCCCATAATACATGTCTTTCAGCTTCTGTGTTCTTTGCATAGATAACCGAAAGAAAAAATTCATCCCCTCCACTAAGCACCATAGAAACCGTGATCAGTTGATCACTTTTGAAAACTGGAGTTGCTCTCACATCAGATCGCCATACAAACCATATGCGACCTAATTGATTATACTCGTAATTTGTTAACTTAGACCAGTCTCCAAAGACTAAAGTAGATATCCTCTGACTCCTTTCCTCTTTCACCCTTGTTTCCAGCAGAGCACCAAATTGAAAACCTTGCTCTCTAATCCACCTTTTTACAACCAAATGTTTTTTCTTTTTATTAAAGCCTCGGACGTTCCAGAAGAAACCCGACATAATTAATATTTTTTTTTGATTTTTCTTTTTCCCTCCAACACTTGGGACTGTGTCCTTTGTGCTAAGAGTGCTCTTTCCGGAGGGGTTTCTGTTAGCTCCACGGGGTGGTTTATGAGCAGCTGAGCGGAGAAGTCTTTCTCTCGTTCCAACTTTATCATTCCCCTTTGCCTCCTGTGAATCTACTTCATCTTCCTCTATAGGTTCATTCTCTGTCTCAGGTCGAAATTCTCCCTCTTCAGTCTCTTTCTCGATAGCATTACTATCATAACCTTCTCTCGAATCAACTTGACCCTCATCCTCAGCTAGAATTGCAAATCTGGATGGCGAACTGATGTTCTGGTCATGAACTGGGTCATTTCCCCCTGATCTGCCTGACTTTGATGGAGAGACATGTTTCCAACCCTCATCCTCTGTTTCATTAACCTTCTCTGTGTCACGATGCTCTGTTGTTGAAATCGGGATCTCTGTTTGCTTTGTAATCTCTGCTAATGCCAAAGTTCCAGATAGAGGTTCCATCGTTGTAGCAGTCTCTACTACTTTCACACTAGCTGCAGTAGTATCCAAAACATTTTGTTGATCCCTCTGCGGTGTTTCCACCATAGTCTCTCTCTCCTTAGCTATAGTCTTTGTGGGTGACTTAGCCTTGGTCAAAATTTTTACCTTGGCACGACAAGTTGTAGGAAGATGGCCCCATTTGGAGCAGATGGTGCATCTGTCCGGTAACCAAGGATAGACAAATTCTACCTCCGCATCAATCCCAAGTTTAGACTTGAAACGGTAGCTAGTTGGTAGTTCTTTCGTCATATTGGCTTCAACAAAAACTTTAGCTTCCTCGAAACTAGTACATTGCAACGTATCCGGGTGTAAGCGTTTTGGTTTCCCTACAGCACTGGCTATGAAACCGAAACCTTTCCATGAGAACATCATGTGTGGGACATTCTTCATAGTAATCCACATTGGAATTGTTTTTATCTCCTCTGGCTCCTCCTCCTCTTCTTCAGGAGACCACTTAGAGAGTACTAATGGGATGTTTGCAATGTTCCACATTCCCCTTTTCAAAACCCTTTTCCTTGTAGCCTCATCTTTGATTCTGAATTTCACAGTGCGATCATTGACGATATAAACATCAATTTTGATAGATTTGTCTCCCAAAGGCCAAATCTTATTGACTATAAAGTGGATTCTTGCCACATGTGGTGCCTTGATTTAGGGTATCTTATCGTTTTAAACATGTGATTGTACCTTGGTCCGTTGCTCAATTATGGTTTTAAAAAGACAATTCCTTATCAAAACCTTTTTGCATTGATTTAGGGTATATAATCAATTGGGAATAATGAAATGATAGAACTCAAACAATTACATGTGGAAAACAGTTACGAACAGTGAGGTTGATCGAGTTGGACATTCGTGGTCACCCACCCAGACATACATACACTCAGAATATTTACTGTAAGAAGAGAAACTACTGTGGTAAATTAAATTTACTTAACGATTTTTTTTTTTGTCTCTCCCCTTTGAAGAGAAATTACTGTGGTGGTGAATTAAATTACTAATTTTGGCTAATTTAGTCCCTAATTATTTTCTCTATCTAATTAGCTTCCACTGAACGACGACGTATTTAACCGAACCGGGTCGGATTTAGCTGGATCCTGGTTAGTAAGTCATCACTACTACTTACACACCATCAAACTGTAGATTCGACTTTCGATCCTGACTGACTGCAGATCTGATCTGAGTGAGAGAAGAAGAGGCATGACAATGATCAGATCCATGTCGATGGCAGCGTTCCTCGTCGCGCTAGTCGCATCCATCTCCATGGTTTCCTCCGCTTCATCTCCTGAAGCAGACTTTGTTAAGAAGACCATCTCTTCCCACAAGATCGTCATCTTCTCCAAATCCTACTGCCCGTAACTCTCTCTCTCTATCTCTCTATGTGTTCATTTCCAAAATCCCTGATCGTTCAGCTCTCATAAAAATTTGATCTTTAGGGTGCCTTCAATTTGCGTCTTTTGTTTTCTAGATCGAAAAATCGAAACTTGACTGAACACTCGTTGTTATGTACTATTATTATGCTACTTTGACCCAAAATAGAATCCAAATGAAACTTAGTCTTCATGCCTCAGCTAGAGATCTCTCTCCTTATGTACAAATGGCTTGAACTTGATGTTTGTTGAGCTTAGATAATACAATGTAGTAATGAGTTCAGTTATGTGCTGTGTATTTTGTTCTCTTGCTTAAAAGCTTTGGCCTTTTTTTTTTTAGAGTTATGCAGTGAGCTCACCCTACCTGACTATGAATTCTTGGTTGATGTCAACAGGTATTGCAGGAGAGCGAAGTCTGTGTTCAGTGAGCTGAATCAGGTTCCTCATGTTGTCGAGCTTGACGAAAGAGGTGCGTTTTATTATTATTTATTTAGGTGAATCTTTCATCTCTTACCCTGATCTTTGCGTTTCTGTACTCTTTGTAAAGGATCAGTAAGCAATATAGATGATTCATTTGTGACTAACGACTGAGAGATGTTTTTTGTGTGATAATTGCAGAAGATGGGGGGAGTATCCAGAGTGCACTTGGAGAGATTGTTGGAAGGCGAACAGTACCGCAGGTTTTCATTGACGGAAAGCACATCGGAGGATCAGACGGTAAATACTTTTACTTTCTAAAATGTCTTTGCTTTTGACAACATTTTGCTGATTGATAGATTTGTTTGTTGTGTCTGTTGTTTTTTTCAGATACCGTAGACGCTCATGAGAGCGGGGAACTGGCCAAGCTTCTTGGTGTTTCCGAAAGCACGAGAGCTGAACTCTAGGTTGAAATGTAGGTGGAATAACTAATAAAAACTCTGTGTCTGTGATGTTCAGGTGTAATCAATTATCAGTTGTTTGAAAATTTGTAATGGTTTCTGAAGATTTTGAACATCCTTGTTAAACATATATATTATCAAATACTACAAGTTGAGTTAAACAAAGTTGGATTGAGGATTCAAGTACTGACATAATTTAAATTGCATTTTACAATTTTGGGTGATGGATAGAAAGATAGATAGCCTAATACTAAGTGGAATGAAACATTTAGTAGGGTCGAGCTCTTTTGTTGCTGCAAGAAGGGCACTTGTAATGCTTGATATGCTCAGCTCTAGCTGGAGTGATCTTCACACATGTCCCATGGAACCATTGCTCGCACACGTCACAGCAAATCCAGAATTCATCAGAAGCATAGTTCTCTCCACATGCTCCACACAGTGTTTCACCATGTTCCTCCTCTTCATCCTCGTCCTCTACCTTTTTTTCTTCCTCTAATCCTTCTTCCTCGTCCATGGGTTGTATTGTCTTTGAGCTTTTGCCATCTAAACCTCTCTGCATTTTAAATCAAGGAAAATATCAAGTATACCACACATAGCAGTGTAAACCTTACAAAAGATACTAATCGACAAGCAATGGATCCGGAAACTTGAGGTAGCTTGGCCATTTCGTTACAAGTTGTCTCTAGAATTCCTGCTAATCAGAGATACAACGATTACAACCGAAGACACTGCCCTTTTTTGTTACACTCAAACCTACAGAATTCTTATGCCAGGGAAAGGGTTTTGGGAGAGTGACGTAAGCTACATAATTCATCTCAGGGTTCTTTAGTTTGGTTTGTTCCTAGTTCATAATAGAGAAAACTAATATTCTAAATCTCTAATTAGAAGGACAGCATGAATCTTACCACTTTTGAAATTGACTTGAATCTGTTGCCATTTTGATTTGCTGAAGAGGGCTTCTCCTTTGTTTGTGTTTCCGCACTTCCAGTTACAACTTCAAATACAGTAGGAACCTCATTTATCATGTTGAACAAGCGCTTCCTGGTTATTAGCAAGTGTACTGGTTATTAGTGTACAAAATGCTGGAGATATCATGATAATGGTTAGAAGAAAAACGCATACTAATCAAGAAAGAAAGAAGGATACCTGTCAGCTTTATCGAGACCAAATTTTGAACCGAAGAAAAAGGAGACAGAAAGCAACCAGGCATCACTGTGGACAGCAACGAGAGAAAGCCAGTCTTTTTCGTGCATTCCATCTCTGGCAAAGTTGATGCCAAGTGCAGGTTCGGGGAGCTCTGGAGGTACTTCTTCAGCTGGTAGGTTCACTTCCCACGCTTCATTCGGGAATCCATACAAGCAAAGATTATCCTTCTCTGAAATATCATTAAATCGTACAATATATAAACTTCAGTTTGTCAACTAGCTCAGAAAATTGCAGAGATGAAATACTCTTAGAGAACGATATTCTGGTATATACAGTGAAGCATCAGCAGATTGTTTTTCTTAATTAATAAAGAAATCATGTGTGGTTGTTGTGATACTGAAGCCACAAAGAAATAAGTAAAAAAAGATAACAGCACCAAAGGCGAAAACTATGGGAGACCAGATTACAAAACTAGAAAGAAACATTGATCATCAAATGTTCAATAATAATTAAAAAGAAAAAAGGAAAGGCAAGATAATGTAACTTTCAGTGTCACTATTGTTTTGGTTAAGACTCTGTTACCAACATACCAAGCTGTCAATTCTGCAAACCAGACAAAAGAAAAAGGAAAAGGAAACTACAGACATAAAATCTACAGCAAAACATCTGGAAATTAACAATAGCTGCACAAGGAATTTTATACTAAAACGAGAGACAGTAAAGCATTGAAAGGAGTTATAGCCTAGAGGGAACCAAGAAGAGAAAACATGGGTGACAAACGAAGCAGCTTGACTCAATGCGAAAATGTATATATCTAATGCTAGAGAGAGGGAGAAAAAAACACTAAACCAGGGTCGCATTGCTGGAAAAACTCTTGCACATCTGTAAACAAAAAAAAAAGTGAATCAATCAGAATATTAAATTAATCTTAAATCACCGAGAAGTAAGCAAGCATCAGCATCACAAGACAGTCCATAACACTTGAGAAATCTTGTTTCAATTAAAAAAAAAGACTGAATTATACACCAAACAGTATTAGTGAAAGCAAAATTTAGAACCTATAAGACAAAAAAAAAGGATAAAGAAAACGAAGAGAATGAAGAAAGAAAGAAAGACCGGTGGTGAGAGCTCGGAGGATGGCAGCTCGACGGCCCTTGAAATCTCGGAAGACTTCTTCCACGGTTCGAGGGTTGTTGTAGTGCGCTCCTCCTCCTCCTCCTCCTTCCATCTTCCTCTCTCTAAGAGACGCGGCACTCAAGTTTCGGTCTTTTTTGAAAAAGCACAATTTTTTTTTTCAAAGTGAGTGAGTGATGATAAAGCAAGCAAAATTTAATTCAAGAACAAAAAAAAAAAGCAAATAAAATATTGAATGAAGATGACGAAAAGAAGCTCCGTGGACAGTGACACGCCCGGTCTAGTCACACGTCAAACACTTGCGTTCTAAGTTGATAATAATTGAACACACCATGACTCAAATAAGTAAAAAGAAGACAAAATAAATTTCACCAAAACTTTTATTGAAACTATAAGGAGTGTGAACGAACCTAAAGTTTTTTTTTATAAAGCTTATGAATTTCTGGAAGGGCATGCAAGATGAAACTTGTACCGTATCAACAACAAACAAAACATGCATGGGAGATCAAATCCGCTGGCTTTGGAACGAAAGAGATGAATCCGAATGAGTCTTTTACAAAGTGTATAATTTGAACGTTACAATACTCGTTCAGTGGTATTTTGGCTATATATAATCAAGTCCATCTCTTTCTGTAAATAGATCGTAGACCTGAACTTTAACAACAAATTCGAGATTTTTAATCATATAACCAGTGTCTTTGCACTTTCTCAATCATCGACTACAAAGCAATGATCATTTAGAGGGATATCATAAGAGAAGCCACCAACAGTTAAATAACCAAAAAAAAAAAAACAGAAATCAAAACTGAAACAACGCAAAAAATGCATATGATTAAACGTACATTTGCCATCTCCCACAGGCTCCCTTATCCAGGATCTTACTCTCACTACAAGTTGTATCTGTCACTCCCAAAATGCAACATACTCACACACACATATAAAGATACTAATGTTTCAGGTTTGCAGTAGGAGCCAACTGAGTCGAAACTTCCTCTAACACACAGCTTCGTCAGCTACTTATCTTCCTGTCATATCAGAGACCAACATCAAAGCCTAGAGTCTTTGATTTGGGAGCAAAACATATCAATAAGCATCTATAAAAACAAACATCGTGAAAGATCATTCTACCTGTTTCGGGTTTCCTCTCCTCGGGGGCATGTTTTCCAAGGAATTGCATGACCGTTCTCCAGTAAACGTCACCACCAGTCAGCCACGTATCCATATGCATCCCACTTGGAAATTCCACAAAGGTGCACTGAGAGTTACGGGTAGCCGCTTTCGCATACAGCATTTTCATGTGAAATGGAGGGACCATCTCATCTTGCAGTCCAGAGAGGAAAAGTACAGGTTGTTTGACCTGTTCATGTTTCAAGATCAGCTTATCAGTGAGCTGCTACATAATCAACTAGTGACATACTTTCTAGCATCAAAGTTCATATCAGCGTGGTCTTTAAAGTATATTAATGTAATCTGCTTATTTGAGTCAATTCGATGGCATATGCAAAACTGTAAACGAAAAGGATCCATCTAAAATAAATCTGCAAGAGAGCTTCTTACCTCACCAATAGCATCAATTGTCTTCCAGGGGGAGCGTACAACAAAATTTAGAAGTTTCGGGCCTTTGGAACCACTTCCTCCAATAAACCACTTCAAGAAGGGCAGCAAAACACCAGCCATATCGAGAATGGATGTGAATGTATTTTCCAGAATCAATGCAGATACCTATAATAAATACAGTGTAGAGATGGTAAACATACAACTATTTGACGCGTTGATATCAAATGTAATACTAAAAGCAGAACATACAAGAAAGAACAGGAACAGAATGAAAATGTATCGTAGTCAAGGTATCTATAGATACATCATTTTCCAAGAAACTCTCAGACAAAGAATACGGTTCTTGTCCATATAACAGTACATAATTAAAAACTGTATACAACTAGGTTCTTGTTATTGCCAGGTGAACAAAACTATAAACCATAAATAATTAAAATCACACAGAACTGACACAGTAGACCAGCACTGGTAAGGAGTGGCTAGAATCTAAATAAAAGAATTACCCTTGAAAGATTAGTAGAGTCAGATTTCAGGTCATCTGCTAAAGATCATAAGTAATATTTTCCAACACTAACAAGAATCTCAATAAGATACTGAAGCTAACACAGATTAGCTCCTAACCAAGAATCTCTCTACTCAAGACATGCTTATAATAAGAATACTTAGAAACACCTTTTCAGGATTGTTTTTGGTAAGCACAGCACCAACAGCTCCTCCAAGGGACCTTCCAAATACAACTATTCTAGAAGTATCAATGTCTGTTCTTTGAGAAAGGTGATCCAACGCAGCCTACAAAAAAATTAAAGGCAAGAAAAGGTCTTATTGAAAGATGGAGGCACAAGAGAAGAGTTTAAGGATATATGGATAGATTTAAAGAGACAAGCGAACCTGAGCATCTTTTATGATTCCCTGCTGTGACGGATAACCATCGCTTTCTCCATAGCTGGTTACACGGAAAACCAATCAGTTAAAGTGCAAGCAAGTTAAACAATCAGCACTAGTATAAACAGACATTAACTAAAAACAAACGATTAAGATAATAAGAGATAGACAAGAAACATGTAAAGGGAACTAACCCGCGATACGAAAGCATGAATACATTGCACTTCAACTTTTGTATCATGATACGAACCATCTCTAGACGATGAGCAATATCTGGGGTGTTCTAAGGTGAAGGCTGTAACAAGGCAAAGAGTCTCACCCAAACGTAAAAGTAGGTACACCAGACACGAAACTCCTAAGAGAGTATACAGATAAAAGGAACAAAAACCCTGAACTCTTAGATCAACAAACACACAAAGAAATGGCTTAGGAAAAAAGGATACTTCCAGCATTCTCCTGGAAAAACAGAATGGTTGGACCTGCATGTGCAAACACCAACACTCAGAACTAAGTTGAATCAAGCTTACTCTACTATCAACAAAGACAAGTGAAACTAGTCAAGTTTGAATTTTTAGATTTCGGGTAGCTGATGTGATGAGTTCCAAGCTTACATAGAAAGCAAACAATGTCTAAGTGAATCACAAATCTAACAAACGAAGACCCGAACCTAGCTGAAGAAAGAGACATCAAAACCCCCTAAATTTGCCTCAAATTCAGAATCTTTCCGGAACAGATAAACCGGATCTACCCAGAAAAACAACAGATACTGAACCGATGAGCAGAATCTAGAAAGAGACCTCGACAATCAGGGAACATTTTGATGAACCAAGAGTGGAGGCGTACGCCGTCTGAGGATCGAAGCCAGACGTCCTCGTAGATGAGGTTGAGCCTAGCGGGCGTGATGGGATACGACTTGGTTAAGCCGGGAAGGACAGGGACGTAGACGAGCTTCTCCTGGAAGGCAACGAGCAGGGCCACGCCGGCGACGACTATCCCTCCTACTCCGTAGAACAACGCGCTCACGTACGTCACCATTCCCTCTCGTTATCTCTCAGTCTGCTCGTAGCTGCTGCTAGAGGAGAGAAGATGAAGATGAATCTGAATCCGAAAGAGAAGAGCAGAAAATCGAACGCGATTTCCCACTTTCTCTATCTGTTTCTCTCTTTTCTTGTCGGAGAGGAAGAAACGAGCTTTTTTTTTAAGTTTGCAACGTAAGTCCAGATGAGAACACCCCAGAGCCCAGCGAGCGTTTTAATGGGCCCAAACAAGCTCATCAGACTCTAATCCATGAAAGTCAATTAACTGATTTTATTATACACCCCCATATATTGTATTATACTTTGTTTCTTGTTGATTCAAAGATTTTTCTTTTTGTTTGGATAAATGGATTGTTGACCAAAAAAAGGAAAATTTAAGCAAATAAGGGACAAAATTCAAATAATAATACAAAAAAAAACATCACAAGCTTATATAGTACTAGTGATATTCCGGCGCTACGCGCCGGATTCGTATGTTGTATTCTTACTTAAATTTATAATTTATTATATGATTTTAGTAAAGAAAATATGTTAAAAATATGTAAAATGAAAATATGTAAAAAAAGATATTTTATGATATTTTTGATAGTGGTTTGCGACCATAGTATATTATTTAGTCTGAAGTTGTTTAGTTCAAAGTAGAATAACATAAGTAGTTGTTACTAATCGATTAATAAAAATAGAATAAAAATCAATAGTCGTAAAAAAAGTTAATTTAGTTGGAAACTTAAATACCCATGTCATAGACTGAGTTTTCTTTCAAGAAATGTTTGAAGGTGTTAAACCTGAGAAAGTTGATTAACGCATGTAAAAGCACCACCTGAGAAAGGAAATGATGCATAAGAAAACTACCACTTTAAAAGTAAGCAATCATTAACTGGTAAACTGAAATAAGAAACCGGTGTACCTTCCCATTAATCAACAACATATCAACCCCAATATCTCACCTCTTTCTTAACATTTGCCAAAATTGTTGTATCCTAGTCTGAATATCTCTACACCGATTTGTCTTCAACTCCGAGCAATGAAACTGGGAATTCGACAATGATTGAATTGGGAAAAATAAGGGATTATCGTCCGAACTCTCACACCGTCTATACATATACAATGAAACTGAGAAAGCAAATAAACCAAAATTAAAACATCATTGTAATAAATTGTCAATAACAAAAATAAACTAACACCAGATCACATCAACTAATTTTGGTTTTCTCTAAATTTTAAAACTTACCAACAAAATTTCTAAATTTGTCACTTCATCATCTTTGGGATATTCTTCAGCAAGAGCATTCTCTAATTTATTATAGTCATGCTCGCAAGGTTTTTCTTCTTCAACAATCCAAAACTCTGTTTTGTAATTCACATGATCATATGATTTTATTCTTTTTGATCTGTAAATTAAAAATGTAATGATTTGTTATAAACTAAGTTAAATAAAAAAATAAAAAATAATTTACTCACCTTTCTTGCAAACGTAAATTGTAGTGTAGAGGAATAATAAGCCTCATCGTGCTTTAGTTTGTTTTACGGACGTGCGGCTCAAGCACAATCATGACTCACTTTTTTTGCAAACGTAAATTATAGTGTAGAAGAAGAGGAAAACGGCAATAAAACTGAAAATTTTAAATTTTAAATTAGAAATTTAGAATATAAAAAATAATTTTAAAACATAACTTGAACTAAAAATAGTAAAAAATAAAAATTATCTATTGGTTCAACCAGTGCTGCAACATGTATCGAGTTTTAGTGAGTTTTGTGTGTTTTATGGGTTTTTCACAAAACCCAAATCCGATTTATATTGGGTCACCGGATTTATCGGTTCAACTACGGGTCGGGGTCAGATTCAAAACACTCTTATAAATGTTTGGACCTGTATGAAAAAGTTTAAAACCCCCAATTTATTTCACAATTAATACCAAAATTCATTAAATTTAAATTGATAAAATATTTTAATTATTAAAATGAAAATGCCACATGGCATTTTTCCCCCCAAGGAGATAAAAAAGCCTACTTTATTAGTATAGATACAATATGCTCAAATATATATATATAGGCTTTATATCCTTCACCTTCAAAAACATAAGTTTTATACACTTAACCAGTAGATATATATACGATTATCTAGGGTTTTTGTTTGGTTATTTTCCACTGTCTAGTTAACTTCTATAATATTATTTGAGAAATTAGTTTCATATATGTTGTTCTCACGTTTGTTTTTTTAATAGTTCGTTACAAATTAACTTTAATAAATTAAAAGTTACACAATATGTCATTAGTAAAACTATTTTTATATTTTGCTTGATAAATTTCTAATTAGGTTTTTAGTTTTTTCTTTCTTGTTTCTTTTTGACATAACCTACATAAATAATAAAAAGAAATATCTATAAATATATAGATTTTACATCGTTATTCTTTCCTTCATATTTTTCTTATAAAACAACATGAATAAGAATGAAATATATTTTTATCAACAAAAAGGAAACACATTTACATTTGAGAAGTTAATTTTATATGTGTCGCTCTTGATTCAAATTTTACAATGGTCAGTTACAAAGTTAATTTTAAGGAATTAAAAGTTCAACATAATTTTCATTACTAAAACTTTTTTATTTCTTGTTAGCTTGATAAATTTTTAATTAGGTTTTAATTTACTCTCCTTTAATATTTTTTATTTTGTAATTACAAAGCCCACATAACTGATAAATGAAATATCTATAAATATATATATTTTAATATATTATGACAAACTTTTTTCTTCATTTTTTTAGAAAAGACATAAAAATAAAATGAAATATCTATTTATCAACAAAAAATGAAACATATCTACATTTTAAAAATATGTATATTTATATACATAAAACATAGTATCATAAAAAATTAGGTATATATTTTTAAAAAGAAAAAAGTATATTTTCAAATATAATATTTAAAACCAAAATAAATTCAACAAAAATATCAGTTGTTAACATACTTCGAACAAAACAATTTCTAGTTCATTTCAGACGAACATATGCAATTCAATATATTAGAAAATGAATAAAAAATATTAATCATAATTTATATATTTAAAATCAGAAACCTAACTAAGTCAAGATATATATTACTTACAATAGTCTTCTATTTAATTTTTTATACATCTAAATCACAAACGACTTAAAACTAATGTACAAGTGAAAATATGTCAACGAGTTTTTTATGGTCACAATTTTTTAATACGTGCATGAACTTTCATAACATTATCACTTATGTCCATACAACTTGAACCGATAACACTTTCATGTTTCTTTCCCATAAACATATATCAAATTTTATATGATTTTAAGTAAAATTATTATGAGTTCAAGCTAATAAACCAAACTAAATGCAAACTAACACGTTTAATATGAGCTTAGCCTATTTAGAACCATTTATCAATTATGGTTTAATTGAGATATACATATGCAATTTATTATACCCAAAATTAATTGAATCGATGAAAATGTTCAAAATCTTCTTATTGTTTTCATATATTTAAATTACAAAATGATCGAAAACGTATAAAATAATTATTATTATAAATTATATATTTTATAAATATTTATATCTTTGTATGATCAGGAGAATCACTTAGGGTATGACTGATTTTTCTAAGTCAGCTTTTGAGACTGGTGCGGTTGTTGGCGTTTTGAAACAATCAGAAAAAAACATTACAAATCGCTTCAAACCGCTATGAACCTCTTAAAATCAAAAGTTGGTTTCAGTTAGCGTTTGTGATTACGGGCGGTTGCGGGAGGGTAAATTTTTTTCTTTAAAAATAATTAAAATAAAACTAAAAATATTCAATAAAAGTTTTAAATTGAAATAATATAAATTGTAAAATGTATACATATTATATTTTAATTTATATTATAAAACTTTAAAACAAAAATATTTTCTATAATTTTTAAAAATTAATAGTATGATTCTATAAATATAAACTTCATATTTACTATAATATTGTGATTTTAATACTTTTATATTATATAAAATATAATTATATAAATAAATATTATTAATTTATTATTTAACAGCTGTTGCATTAGGTAGTTTATCAGTCATAAGAGTTCGGCAAACATATCAATTTTTAACCAATGTACCAGTCATACAAATCTCTAGAAAATGCTTAAAATCGTAACCACCCCCATCTACCCCATCTGTAAACTCTCGCAACCGTACTCGTACCCGTAACCGCTGCGGTTACACCAGTCAGTCAGGGCCTTAGTAGTAAGGTAAAAACTTAATAAGCTGTTTTCTGAATTATCTACGTTCCCCTTCTTCCTGTTTGTAAACTTTCCTCACGATTCATTTGTTATTCTTCAGTGGCGCTCTTTTCTTATATTCATCAAATCACGAAGCAGAAAGCGCGATGCTTAACTAATTCATATAAACATAGGCTTTTATTATTATCAAACATTTCATACATAAGTATCGAGTAGCCTAAGCAACAACTTCCATGCAATCATAACACACAACGCTTTCAGAAACTCGGACAAGGCGGCTCCTTAGTCCTTATCTTACAGCACTTTTATTAAAGACTGAACTTAAAGGCAAACACACAAATATAAACATCGACATATAGTATGATTGATACAAGAGATATTTCCTCTATTCCCTGGAAAAGAGATGTTCATCGATCGTTTTGGATACCTCGACGGCAAATTGGAGGAGAGACTCAGGGTCAGCCACCTTCTTGTTGTTTTTCACGTATTTAAAGTGCCAATGTGCAACACTTCCAACATGTCCCTCCTTTGAGGTCACTTGTAAGGTGATCAAGAAATGAGTGTACTCTTTCATTAAATCACCGTCTAACACCTTGAACGTGACCTTGTTGTTCTCCAGATCTATTGAGTCCATCATCTCCATCATCATTTTTTCCTCCCCATCTGACCATATATAGCATTTACACATAATTTATAGTTTAATATTGTTAGAAGTCTCGCATGTGGATAAGATCAGAAAATATAAAAGATATTTTGATTTAGAATCGTCTTAATGTATTAATATAAGTAGAGAATTATAGCGTTGACTTGCCCTGAACGTATCTCCAGAGTACGATAGAACCAACTTTGCCCATTTCGCCTTCGCGCAGCTCAAAGCCTTGAATGAAGGATGGACATACACTGGAGACTTGGTGTTGTTTCCCGACAATCATGTCAAGGAACTTCCCGGGCGAAGATTTTAGCTCCACGGTTTTCTCAAGGATCCTGGCCATTTTCGAATCTTCCGCTAATTTGCAAATTGTTTCTTAGGCTTTTGGGTTTTAAAAGTGAATGTGTACTTCTTCTGAGCTCTTAAGCCTCTTTAAATAGAGGAATGAGTAAAGCGTGTGAATTCCACTGGAATTTAATTTATTGCTAAAATATTGTGGTTAGTTCTTCCTAATCTGGCGAGAACTAATAAGCCTGAATTTTTTGATTTTTTTTTTTAATAATTGTAAGAGCTAATGTTATATTGGTTGCGAGTGGTAGCAGTTCTCGGCGTTTACGACAATCACAAAACACTGTATATTAATCTCTTTAAGTATAGGCATGCGTGAAAAGAGAAATCGACTTCAATTTATTCAATTGCTAAGAGCTGTAATTGGTTTGTGATTTAAAAACAGTTTCGAGGATTTTTTAAAACTAATTAATTTCCGAATTTTAAAAGAGTTGCGATGATTTTTATATTTTGTTATAATTTTGTTGAAGATTTTTGTAAATTGCAAGATTCTTTATCTGAAGATAATTAAATATCTTTAAATATTGTGTTGTTTGTTTGTTGTTATCTTCTTTATTTTCCCAGTTTGCATTTTATTTTTTGTGCTTCTTTTTCTCTTCTCGTATTTGCATTTTTGCAGTAGTTCGTCTTTTTTTCTTCGTAGCTTGCAAATTATTTTTATCAAAGATATTTGTGTCCACTTCCCAAATCCTTTACTTTTTTAGGAATCTCATTGATTAATCTCTAAATTTTTCATCAACCATTAGTTTATGCTTCTATATGTTTGTGCATTTTTACATTGGAGGGGAGTGAGCGAGAAAATAACGATGTGTTGCTGTTTTTACAGTGGCAATAAGTGAAAACGTGTTACTACCAAAATTTGTAGTTTATTTTGAAAATGCTATCAATTTATATGTGGTTAAATTATAGAAGGTATATGAGAATACATCATCAATGTGCAATACTTTGCTAAACAGATTTTGTGAAGAAAAATATGTAGAATCAATAAACGAATAACAACAGACTTTTAAGTGATGACAACATCAGTTACTTTCATTTCTTTTGAATAACAAAAAATTATCTTTTTATAAACTTCGTAAAATATCAAATCCAATAACCCCAGATTTTTATAAACTGTTATAAACTTATATTACAAATTTATAATTCAATAACAACAGACATTGATATAGTTTTGAAAAGTTATAACTGAATAACACTAAAATTATTAGGAAATCTAAATCTAGTTATAAATACATAATCAAATAACACTGCCTAAGATATTGTCGTTAGTTCTTTCTTATTTATAAGCACATTTACCCATCTAGCAAGAACTAATAAGCCCTGATTTATTTGATAATTTTTAATAATTGTAAAAGCTAACATTATATTGATTGCGAGTGGTAGGGCTGTGATTTCAGGTATTCAGATCGGTTTCGGGTAGAAAACGTTCCGGGCCGGTAACAGTTATTGTGTTTACAACAGTTACAAATTTGTGTACTGCTTCGTCTATTATATTAAAAGAAAAGTCACAACTTCTATTCATGTGTAATTTTTTAAAATTGGACATTCTATAGAAATTCAAGTTTCATTTGTTTCAACTTAATAAATTGACATCATTAAATATCACATCTTATATAATCAACACATATAACAACTTCACCTATAAAATTGTTTTAATTTTATTTTTAATACTTAAAATTCTATTGAAAAAAATCTAACAAAATCTAACAAAAAAAATTTAGATATTTTATATAATAATTGATTAATTAATTTTGTAATTAGCAGTATAATTTTATTCAAATCAATGTTAATTTAATTTATTATATAAGAAAAAAAATATTTTTTATATTTTTCATAAACTTTCTAATTATAGTATATATTATACTATAATAAAACTACTATATGAATTGAATATTTAAAAATTATATTAAATCAATAAATTAACTTAATTTATTTAAAAAATCTTTCATGACAAATATGATACACCATTAAAATGGGTTTAATTTAAACCATGTACAAAATTTGCTAAAATAATAAGTCTGAATTATTTGAACATAAAATATATATATTTATAAAATCCTCCTATATACTAAAATTATATGTTTTAAACAGAACAAGGAAATATAAATGATCCTAAACAAATATCTATTCTATTTTATAACTAAACAAATTTTAAGAATATTTAAAAATGTTTATGCTGATGACAAGAAAAAATAATAAATAAATTAAAAAAAAATATTTTGCTTGAAAAATGTAAAAATTAAAAATATATGTATTGAAGGGTGTTATCTATTTGATTATTTCATATTATGAATTTATTGTACCGAAATTGCAAATATATTATTATGTAATAACAATTTATAACCTATTAAAATGTATAAAAATCATTATATATTAATAATGTCAAATAATTTTAAAAAATAAAATTATAGAATTACATTATATATAGCATTAAAATTCAAATAATTTATTGAAAATATTTATGATTATTGTATAACATAGGCAGAAAAAAAAACTAATCAACAATTAGAAAAAGGTTAAAGTCTTTGTTAGATTTAGAAACGTACATATGTTATTTCCCAAAAAAAAAAACAGTTCCTATATTTTTGACTTTTGAGAACAAGATAATTCAATTACTAATTAGTAATGATCCATTTGATATTAACATACTATATTGACCCATTTATAAGATGTATATTTTTTTTAATAGATAAGAAATTTCTATATTATTGAAATCTCAATTTAAAATTATGAATGTTTGAATTACACTACATAAAAACTTATTTTCTAATAATATACCTTCAAATGTAATATATTAAAAACAAAAATAAATAAATCTTATATATTAAAACAGAAGTAATGATTTATTTCATGTGTGATTTTTTTTAGACCACTCCTTAAAAAATTACTTAAATGATTTTTTGTATAGATATTTGAATTATTCTAAACAAACAAACCAAATAGATATTCCCAGATTTTCTCTTAATTACATCCCAATAAAAACTTTTCAAATCTTTCTATTTACAATATACAATATAATTAAATAAATAAATACGAATGTATATTTTGTTTTCACTTAAAGAAACCTTTTAAATATTTAATTAATTTCATAATTATTTATAATATACATGTTAATTTCACTTTTACTAAAGTAAACTTTTTAAGTATCTAATTAGTTTTTTAATCATATTAAACTCATGTACAAATTTGTATTAAATTTGTGATATTAATTTAATATAATATTTCTAATGGAGGTTGATATTAATTACACTTAATGTAGGTTATTCAATCAAAGATTTAAATCAAATATATAATTCGATTAACATATATGTACGATCAAAACCTAAAGTAAAAGTATAAGAGAAATTAATATCTAAGTTAATAATAAGTTGAATGGAATTTGTCGTAAATATCACATAATGTAAGGTTTTTAATTAGTGTTCATATATTAATAAGAGAGATATCACTAACAATCTGAAACAAAAATAAATAAATAAATAAATACATGCATGCAAACTATAAAATTGTTGTGTTTGAAAATATATAATAAACTATTAATAATATGATAAATATTAAAATTATATACCACTAATCATGTAAACCAAGTAGTTATATATATATAAAAATGAAAATAATCACCCGCACGGTTGTGCGGGTCGAAATCTAGTATAACTTTAAATGCTAAAATCAAAAACTGAATTTCTCTAACGTTTGTCGTGGCGGACATTTCAATAGAATAAATTAAATAAAACTTTTTTTAAAAAAAAGATTAGAAATATACACCCCAGTAAAAAATTATATACAGTTATGGTATAACCATTATTTTCCGTGACTAAATTTTTAAATGTACATAAATGCTATAATCGCTGTTGATTCTCTATAAATAAATACCAGTTTTCATATCTTTGTAAATGTAATACACCAAACGATTTAGACTTCAAAAAAAAAAACAGATTGATTAGTCCTAGACATGTTCAATATGGCAATACCGAACCGAACCGAAATAGACAATACAGTTTGGATTTGGTATATTCCATACAAACATAATGGATGTGATTTTATAAAAACTGTAGGATTTGGATATGGTTAGGTTTATAATCGATCAAACCGAATAACTCGAAAAAATCAATAAAAACATATAAATATATTTTTATATGTCGATCGATCGACCAAGCAGTTCAGAACCAGCAAGAAAGCGATTGACTGATTGGCAACCGCGATCGATCGCTCAGCTCATACGTGACGAAGGGTTCAAGTTTTACACAGGATCGATCGATCCTTCACCTGCTTATGCAATTGTTGCTTCTTCAGCTGAGCGAGTTTTCGTACCGAAATCCGTGCGCTCTGTTTTGCCACAACATCTGAAAGAGTCAATCAGTGAAAAGACTCTAGCTAGGTTCCGAAAAGGGTGAAAAGGATCCCACCTACTAAGTTATTTGAAGATGCTTGGAATCAATACCACCTGAAGCAATTCTTCACTAACACCAGTGAGTCTATGGAGGAGATTTAGGAACTGTTTGACAAGGCTAGGAGTGAATCAACACGAGTAAAAAAGTTGCCTAAGCTGGAAGACCCTGGAAAGTTTGTGGTTCCATGTTCTATTTTTTTAGTTGGGTTCACTGATTCTTTTTGCGATACGGGATCCACGGTCAATATAATGTCCAAAGACATTGCTGAGAGATTGGGCTTTGTTATAGAGCCATCAAGGCTAACTCTGGAATTTGCTGACTCCTCCATCAAATCTCCACAAGGTACCATTAAAGATTTATCAGTCCAAGTGGGAAACTGCACTGTTCCTACTGATTTTCAGATTGTGGAGATGAGCGATGGTGCTAACAGGCCGCTGATTCTGGGTAGAGCATTCTAAGCCACAGTTGGTGCAGTTACAGATATGCCCAACAAGAGAATCTCGTTTACAAACATCGACAAGAAGGTTTACTACAGAGCTGTGCCCACATCAAAGAGTATGCGAATTGCTTCTAGCATATCTGTGATCGATGAGTGTACGCGTGCAGATGCTTCTCGGGGAGATTTATATGATAAGTGCAATGTCAAGGAAGTCCTGGATGGAGACATTAGCATAAAATCACATGACTATGGTGGTAAAGCAAAGAAGAATTTGAAATCCAAGAGGGTCAACCGCGATCCTCATCTGATGTTGATACCTCACAGCTGTTCTGATGGTGTGATTGAGTATGAGGTGAAATGCAAAGGAACCTCAAAGCCTTTTTCAAAAGTTAGAACTGTTCTCACCTCTGAGATGAAAGAAAAAGGTATGGAAGCTGTGAAGGGTCTGATGAGCAAGGTTCTGAAGCTCAAAGTGTTTGATGGTAGGACTTGTTTTGAAGCAAGTTCACATGCTCATCTGAACTAATCATGAACTCTAAAGTCGAGCTAATGACTTAAAACAAGCGCTTGGTAGGGAGAAACCCCCTGGTATGTATCTACTTTCTTTTTTTCAGGATTCTTATTCATCTTGCTCGCCCTCTTTCAGAATTATTCTCACACCGAGACGGTGTGAAGTAAGTCTGGGGAGGATGCTACTAACGCAGCTTTTTGTTTTGACGTGTTTGATTCATCCATATTGTTTTGTTGAGTCAAACTCTTTCCTGGGACTGCATTTCTTAGAATTATCCGTCTAACTAACGCTTAAGTGATCATTCTTTTAGCCATTGACTGCAGAGTTTACAACATGAAAACGGCAATGTGGATTGATCTGCTGATGCCACCCATGCTTGTGTGGGTATCTGAAGAATCTAAATCTGAATTCACACCAAATCTACCTAACTCTCTCGTCTTGGGGCTTGGTATACATTGGATTGGAATCCCCGTTCAGGTCTGAAAAGTTAATCTGTGTGAGTACGGTTTTCCTCTCTCTTCTCTTCTAAAAAAAAGGGGGGATAAAGGTCAAAAAGAAGTGAATCGAGAACTTGGTGGTGAATCCCATCAGTACTCCCATCTCATGGAAGCCTGTCCATAAAACTCAGTCGATAGAAAAAATAAAATGATACCAAGCCAAGCTCCGAGAAGACCAAACTTGATGTGCACAGACCAACTCTCTCGATCCCATTCGCTCTGTCCAGCTGCGAGCTTCGCGAAGGAGACGACTCATTTCGGAGCTCCGGTGGCCACGACACGACAACAGCACAGACGAGAAGCTCTGATGGAAGCATGGCCGCCATTGACAAACCTCAAAGGTGGTGATGAAGATGGACAAACACGATTTAGTGCAAACGCTGCGTTCCCAAACGCAGTCGCAACTCCTGGAGGCAGCAAATGGCATTTGCGTTTAGCTTTGGACTTCTGACCTAATTTTTGAAGCACTATATATAAATGTTATTAAGACCAAAAACCTAAATATGTTTTTATCTTTACCTAATCTCATCTTTTGTTTTGGAGAAAGAAACTCATTTTCTAGATCTAGATCTCATTTTCCAAACTCTACTTTTATGTAATATAATGAAATCTTCATCTATTTCTTCTGTTTGTATGTTTATATGTGAGTAGTTGCATAGTTTGGTTTTAGGATTTTCAATGGATATCAAGAGAATGAATGTTTAAGATTGCTAATCTAGGAATCTCATTAGAGTTCTTCATCTATAGTTGTCCCTATTGCTTGAGCTTGATTAACTACCCAGTTCATGAGCTTAGGTTGTTTCATGGTCGAGAGGTGTTCGATGAAAGGCCTGAAAGAACTTAGATGAGAAAAGTGATCTAACCGGCGAGAGTTGATTTTAGGGAGCTTTGTGAACATATCAGAACTTATTCATTAATGTGTGTTTAACCTCCTGAGTTCAACGAGAGTTAGTTTATTAGGTTGTTAAATATAGTAATCGGAGCCACGAGAGTAGAAAGATTATAAAACTGGGTTCTAGAACGGTGCTTAACTGATTCCTTTATAAGTTGTTTTCAATCATGATCTGATCTCCCGTGATTTCCTTGTCGCCCAACCCTTTTACCAATAGTCTCATATTTCTGATTTACTTTTTCGTCTTTAATCTAGTTGCATTCGAAAAACCAAAACTATATTAGTGTCTTCTAGCTTTATCTGAACCTGAAAATTGAAGTGTGTATCTGGTCTCTGTGAAATCAATCCCTAAATACTGTGCACCACCGTGCACTTACGGTTTAAATTTAGTGGTTAAAACCTAATCACATCACAATTCTATACATAATATATGTTGTAACCTTTGTATTGTCCATATATTAAAATGCTCCGCAGCCAAATCTGTCGCCACAGCATATATATATATATTCTAATCCCTAAACCACAAAATACAATACCTAATCCATCCATGTTTTCAGTGTATAACCTTTATGCTATTCTTTGATGTACATTATTACAACTCTCTTTCTATATAATATTTGTTATAGAAAACACGTATGATTCCATAAACAGTGTGCTTTTTTGAATCAAAGTATTCCATATATTATAATCCACTAACTCGCGTGTTGCAAGTTACGTGGATCCATGGATGATGTGTTTCACATCAACAAACGTCACCTCTCTCCGGTACATCAGCATATATGGTTAGGGTAACTTGCTAGTGCACCAACTAAGCACAATAGAGAAAAAATGATCCAAGAAAGAAACGAGATGAGGAGAAGAAAACCATCGTTTAAGAAAAAACAAAGATAAAATGTTTTAAATAACAATGGTACAAAGAGAGTGACTAGTTTGAGAAAGCAGAGAATAAACTCTTGAAATAATGAACAGAACCAACGGGTCCTTAGCTTCGAATAGTAAATCATCAATGGATCCATTCAAATAGGGCCTTGAAGTAATAAACAACCATTATTGAGAAGTGTTATTGGTGAAAGCACTAATTTACTTCTCGACCAAGTTAAGGTGACATCAAGCGAACACATTGTCTTCCATGTCTTGCCCGAAGGATCGAACGACCATAATACTTGGGTTTTGTCTTTTCTTTCAGACACGCAGAAGAAGTTATCGAGGATGCACAAGGTGACCATGAGAGGGTCACATGGGTGGGCAAAGGGAGATTTACAGATGACTTAGAAAGTCTCGGTGTGAAGATGAGTACCATCGGTGATTCTTCAAACTCCGTTAACCAATAAAGAGACCCATCTAAATAGACGGGTTTAAGGTCAGCAGTGATCGGATAAGGAAAAGAAGGGACAACGTACCTCCAAGTCGTTGGTGCTAAAATCAAAAACTTCACAGTATGTAGCAACTAACAACCTTGTCTTGTTTTGGTACAAAACCTGATGAATTATACAACCAAACCGGCTTGTAAGTGCCTCTTAGCTTATCTCTACCAAATCCAAGCCCAGGGATTGGGAGGTCAACCCATCCTTCTCTCTCATGTACAGTGGCGGGATTGGCCACGACACTCGGTGTGTACATACTGAAGGTGCAAAATAGACCGTCACAACTACCATAGCAGTTGATCAAAAAAAAAAAAAAACTACCATAGCAGTGTACATGTCGCACTTAAAATAGGTAACCTGACCGTCCAAGCTATTGATGACCCCAACCAAATATTCGATCGTCCACAAGTTCTTCAGAGGAGAGACTCAAGATAAGGACATCGCGACCACGTAATTGCTTGCGACGGATCAAGTTTCGTTCGTTGAAACGTTGGGAATCGATTGTGAGTTTTCCACTCCTTGGATACAGACCTGAATCTCAGCAGAGGCATCGCGGGCACATGCTCGAGGATGACTGGATGAGCTCTACAAGATCATCAGGTAGCAAATCCGTACTAGAGGAGCCATGTCTTCTCAACAACATGATTCAATCTCGGTACGGTTCTAGTGGGACGACTCATGTCGATCTTATAAATATATATGCACACAACTTTATTCAGAAAGTTAAAAAAGGGAAAATTTCCAAATATATAGGGTGAAACTTTACATTTTGTGATATCAACAAATATAGAAAGTTTATCTCAAGTATCTGTATATAATACTCATATCTCCAAAACATATTGTTCAGCTACGAAACCTAAAAGGAGAAGAAAGCTTGACGTCTACGTTTCTTACACCATGGACTGTCCCTGTCCTACAAAGATATTCCTGTTCTTGCTTTCATGGATAGCAACTCTATTCAGTATTAAAAACCACGGTCCCGTAAACATGGTAACAACGACGAACGTCGGCTTAAACTACGGTCTCCTCGGAGACAACCTCCCGTCTCCATCCGAAGTTATCAACCTTTACAAGTCCATAGGCATTACTAAAATCCGAATCTTCGACCCAAATACTGAGGTTCTCAACGCCTTACGTGGTCACCACGAAATCGAACTCACTGTAGGCGTCAAGGACCAAGACTTGGCTGCTCTTGCAGCCAGCGAAGAAGCTGTTAACGGATGGTTCGCAACTAACATCGAGCCTTACCTGGCTGACGTCAATATCACGTCCATTACCGTTGGGAACGAAGTCATCCCTGGACCTATCGGTCCTCAAGTGCTTCCCGTCATGCAGTCTCTCACTAACCTCGTCAAGTCCAAGAGTCTTCCTATCTCTGTCAGTACTGTTGTGGCTATGTCCAATCTGGGACAGTCTTATCCACCTTCTGCTGGAATGTTTACTCCCCAGGCACGTGAACAACTGGTCCCCGTGTTGAAGTTTTTGTCTCAGGCGAGAACACCGATACTCGTCAACATCTACCCTTACTTTGCTTACGCGTCCGACCCCGTAAGCATAAGCATCGACTACGCTACCTTCAACGCCAGAAACGCCGTGGTTGAGGACGGGGCAATGCAGTATACAAACATGTTTGATGCGATTTTCGACGCGTTCGTGTGGGCAATGGAGAAAGAGGGCGTGAAGGATGTGTCTATGGTGGTGTCGGAGACGGGATGGCCTTCCGCTGGTAATGGGAACTTTACAACGCCGGAGATAGCTGCTATGTACAATGGAAACTTTGTTAAGCATGTGAGAAGCGGTAAAGGGACTCCCAAGAGGCCGAATTGTAGCATTGATGGGTTTATATTTGCGACTTTTAACGAGAATGAGAAACCAGCTGGAACAGAACAGCACTTTGGGTTATATGAGCCAACTGATATGAGGCCAGTCTACAAATTGTTTTGACTTTTAGATTCTTGATTATTTTGACTATCACCAATTCATTTAGTTATACACTTAGATATAACGCTCTGAAATTTTAAATAGAGCGGGGCAAAAGTCAAGGTTAGCTATATGTATATCATTCATTTATAAGATTTTTGTTGCAAGCTTGATCGACCATCTCTGTGATTCTCTGTAGTTTGCTTCTTTTTCACCACACTCTGTTTTAGCAATTCAACAGACTGTCTCCGCTGCTTCTTTGGTGCGTCAAAGGTCTTGACTTTTGTGGTGCGAAGAGGCCAAGCCGTAGCATAAATGTGTTTCTATTTGCGACTTTTATTTAGAATCACAAAACAGCGGAACAGAGCAAGACTTTGGATTGCACTATCCGGCTGATATGAAGCCAACCTACGAAAGTTTTTTTTTTTTTTTAGATTCTTGATTATTATACTATCCCAAGGTTCAATAAACAAGTTTTATTTTTTTTTAGATTCTTGATTATTATACTATATCCCAAGCTTCAATAAACAGTGCTATATAGTTGTAATAGAATGAGATGAGATCGAGCAAGGTCCACAATAACAAACCCAATTAATATGTTTCTTTTCTTTTTTTTTTTCTTTTTGCAAAGTTTGTTCTCATGAAGCATGGAAACATAAACCATACCACAAGAACACAGATAGCCAGTTACAAACATTCACTTTTTTATGGGTTTTAGACTTTTAAAAGTAACTTTGTGAAGTATGTGGTAATTGGTAAATGAACGCTTAACTGGCCAAACAGTAAGAAAATGCATTATTGTATTTAGATTTTTTTTTTTTTTTTGAAAATTAAAGACATCATCCAAAGCAAAGCCAGAAGGGTTCAATGAAAACTGTTTTCACAACTAGCAGAAAAGGGGAAAAAAGAAGTTTGAGCAATCTTAGTATCTCATATGCAGCAGCGAAATGAACATGATACACAAATCTGGTGGTGCCGGTTAGATTTAGTGACCATATTTCTGGAACTCCCACTCACTGTTATCTGTTAAAAACAAGAGCCAATATTAACAAACAGACAAAAAAAAAACTGCAAACAAGTGATAAAGCTTCAAAACAGAGAACACACATACCCAATGGACAAACTTGACGAGTCTTCAACCATCTGCTGATGCAGTGAAAGTGAAAAGCGTGATTGCAAACCCCTGCACGTACCAACATTGGTTAGTCTTTAGTTAAGCAAGGCACTAACATCTTATGTATAACGACTTTGACTTGTCCAAATACACACACACAAATATAAACGATTAGGTCAAGAAGGTGACTCTCGCACATCTCTTAATGAACACTTGCTATTCTCTCTACCAGATAACAAAGGTTTCATGAGCTACTTTTTCCAGCTAACAAGATCCATCATCCTCATTACATAGTGCAATTAAGGTAGAGAGATATGTAATGCAACTGAGTGTTCATTGATTTTATCATTAATCTTTTGAAACAAGAAGATACATATGAGTGGATTCCCACCAAACAAGTAAAATTCAATGGCAAGGATTAACAAACGCACCCTAAGATACTAAACATTGATTCACACAACACTTTTTGTTCAATCAAGTTTCAAACAAGAAGCAAAGATTGCAGCAATCAATCAATCAAAGGCGTTAGAGAAGAAACCAAAACTTACCCCAGGCAACAGTGCATTCCTCACTCGTAGCGCTGGCCTGATTAGCTTGACATTCAATGCCTACAAATACACACACACAAGAACTAGGTTTAACCTAACCATTCAATAATCTCTTGATTCATTATCGCTACATATGAATCGATAGTGAATCAATTAACTTACATAGATCCATGATGTGGTTTCTGCAGATGGCGCAATTGTCAACAACGATATCTGTCAACCACAAGAAAGTTCAATCAATCAATCAATCAATCAATACAAACCCTAGCTAATCAAAAAGCACATATTCAATCAGAGAGTATAGAGGAGGATTCGATCGCGATTACCCCAAGCCCAAAGAGCGACGGCGCTCCACTTCTTCACTTCGAATCTCTTCGCCTTCTTGCTCGACGAAGAAGCCACAGCGGAGCTGGAGGATTCTCCAGCTGGGATCATGTTTACGTCGCTATCGAGGGTAGCCATCGATTGAACACGAACAAACCCTAAGAAAAGTCGAAGAGGAGAGAAGATCGGAGGAAGAAGAATCTGAATATAATGAAAATCTAATTTGACAGAAGAAGACGAAGAACAAGCGTCGGTTTTATAATAATGATAAGTTTTCCTTCCCCAATTTAACTTAAGTAAATCTAATTTCTCTCTTTAATTATCTTCCCAAATAAATAATGGAAACAAAAATATTAATCCAATTAGTTATGTATATCTTACAAACTTTTTACATATTTCTCTATATTTATTTATTTTATTATTACGGTATACAGTAGTTGTCAAATTTTACAGTTACATATTTTGATTTTTATTACAAAAAATAAAAAGCGCACCAAAGACCATTGATTAAAGATCATACAGCAGAAATTTTCTCAAAATAGCCAGAAATTTTATAGCAACCCAACTCACAGATTAAAACTAATTTGAAGAGCCCGGTTTCCTCTGATGTATTAAGCTTAGTATATAGGCTATAGAAGCCTAGAAGATTACAATAATGATGTGACCAGTTATAAGACCCGAGACTGAGAGCAGATACTGCATTTAAGTAATCTATACTATTATTTATGAAGTGATTTGGCTTATGTATCAGCTTCTCCATGATTTTAGCTAATTTTGATGATTTGTCATTATTTATTGTTTATTTATCATATTTTCCATAATTTTAGCTAATTTGTTTATTTGTAATGTTTTTAATAATTTTAATTTTGTTTATTTATCATATTCTCCATGATTTAGGTTATTTATATATTTATCTTAACCTTAATAATTTTAATTGGTAATTTTATTTATTTGACATATTTTAAAATAATTTCAGTTTTGATTAAGTGTCATGTCATCCATGATTTTATGTTATTTTATTTATTTTCATATATTTTATTATTGTTAAAATCTTATTTTTTATATTCTATGATTTAGATTGAATCATTATATTTAATAAATCACTTTTGAATTGTTTTTTAAACATTTTTAGTGATAACTTAATAAATATTTTCATTATATTCAGAGATAATTATTTATAACGAACATTATTAAATTTTAACAACAATTTTATATATTTTTCATTTTACTTTAGTAATATTAAATCGTTAATGTTTTTTAATTATTATTTATAAAGATAAACTTTATTCTCTTTTATGTTACCAAATCATCTTTCCAATAAATAAAATACGAGCCCAAATGATATAATTTTTGCTATTATAATTTAAAAAATCTAGCTTTTTAGATATGTATAATTTATTAATTTTATTTTTGAAAATTTTAAATAAATAGAGATATGTTTTTGATTATTATAGATTTTGTTAATATGTGTCATTATAAAATCCGATGACTAGGAAAATTCAAATAAAATGCAATTAAGACTTTGATGAAGAGGGTTTAATTTCATAGGTTTTTCTGATAATCGGTAATTATGGTTTAATTTGTACATTTATGTTTATGTTATTTTAAAATATTAATACAGTTTTATTAGGTTATTATGACGATGATATTTTTTATATGTTTGGTTTGATGATAGAATAGATAAATGTTTTGTCAAAAAATTATCCATGTTTCCTTATAATAAAAAGGTAGATTAGATATTCTAATTCATTAATATTTGAAACTTATTAATAATTTAGATTGAGATTAAAAAATTATATTAAAAATTGAATTAGTTGAATATGTATTATTCCGCTTTGTGCGGGCCATCATCTAGTAAGCCTATAATCTTATAAAAATCAGCAAAGCTTATACAATGTACCTGTTAGCATCATCAGTTGAGCAACATTGCAGCGAAGGTATACGAGACTGTACATGATGCTGAAGTATCAAAGGTTATGCTGCTGCTAAAATAGCACAACTCTTCTAAGTAACCTTCCATATCTAAAAAGGTGAATGCACATGGTGTGTATAACTCTTTCATTTAAAAAAAAAAATATATCTAAACCAAAAACTAGAATCAAGCAAATATGATGATGACTTAGTTTACAAAAAAAAAAGAAAAAAAAAATATATATATATATATATATATATATATATATATATATATATATGATGATGATGACCTTTGTTGATGTTGTTGATATATGAGTAAATAGAAGAGAAAACAAAAACTTAGCAAAATGAGAGATTGAAACAAAAAGAGCAGAAATAAATTTGTGCATTTAACCATTTATAAATTATAAGACATGATTAGGATAATTAAAGCAGAGAGTTACATAGAAGGAACTGTTAAGGATCCTATTATTGTAGACAATAATAAAAATGGAAATAATTATTGATCTAATGAGTTGTGCGTAGCTTCAATGGTGGCAGGCAGCACAATGTCGACTTCTTCTTCGTTCCCTCGCACCATCGTCTCCTACACTCTCTCAACGTCACTCTTCATAGTGTTCTTCCTATGCAGCGTCTTCCTATTCACCCGACGCGCTCTCGAACCTTCCCTCACTCCTTACCGCGCCGACATCCCTCTCCCCGATCCACGCCCTCCCCCGCTCCTCCTTCCTCCCCCTTCCAACGATCTCAACGGAAAACCTCGCGATGCCGACGCTGACGTCACTGTGAATACAAATCCAAAAGAGGACGAAGCCGATCCCCGCCGCGGCGATGATGACGTCGCTGCGGTAAATACTAAGCTGAAAGCTGCGGAAGAATCCGACGGCGCTGACCTCACCGCGAAACCCGATCTTGAAGACGAAGGAGCCTCGCGTAACAACGAAGAGCCCGTCGAGGAAAACAATGCTGAATCCGCGGAGCAACAGGCGGTGGTGGAGAAGTTGAGAGGCTGCGATCTGTACAAGGGATCGTGGGTTAAGGATGACGATGAGTATCCACTGTATCAGCCTAGATCGTGCCCTTACGTTGACGAAGCTTTTGATTGCCAGAGAAACGGGAGACGCGATTCCGACTATCTCAATTGGAGATGGAAGCCTGACGGTTGTGACCTTCCACGGTATATGATCCAATTTTATCTATCAAACCTCCGCCTGAATTCAAGTTAAAAAACGTTTTGATCACTTTCTGAGTCATATAGGTTTGTTGTTGGCTGTGTGAAGTTAAGATTATGTTACAAGTGTGGATGCATAGATAAATGAATCAGTAAATTGTAGCTGTACATAAAAGTTTCTATATATGGTTTCATGTGTGTCGTCATTGCTTATTAACCAACCCTCCTTACCCATTTAGATGATAAGGTTAGCAGAAAGGATCATAATAATATGTTGTTTCTTTTTTTGTGCACTGAATTTTTATCCCCTTCTTATCGACGTTCCAAACGTAGGTTTAATGCTACAGATTTCTTAGTGAAGTTACGAGGTAAAAGTTTAATGTTGGTTGGAGACTCGATGAACCGCAACCAGTTTGAGTCAATGCTTTGCGTTCTCCGAGAGGGGTTATCTGATAAAAGCAGGATGTACGAGGTTCATGGCCACAATATTACCAAGGGAAGAGGCTACTTTGTTTTCAAGTTTGAAGTAAGTCCACTCCTCTATTCATAGGTTTCTTGGGAAAAAAAGTATCCATCTGTATCTTTTTATGTCTTGGTAAAGTTAGTTAAAGGGTAAAATGTTTGACAGGATTACAACTGCACAGTAGAGTTTGTGAGGTCACATTTTCTTGTGAGGGAAGGAGTTAGAGCCAATGCTCAAGGAAATACTAATCCTACCCTTTCAATTGATCGCATTGACAAGTCACATGCCCGATGGAAGCGAGCCAACATTCTTGTCTTCAACACTGGACATTGGTGGGTTCATGGAAAGACAGCCAGAGGGTATGCTGCTTCTTTCCCTTTCTGATTAATTACTCTACTCCCTATACATTGACACTTTTGTCTCATAATCAGGTACTTTTCAGATCATTAATTCGAACTGAGGGTAAAATGTTTGACAATGTGTGAGACAGGATTACGACTGCACAGTAGAGTTTGTGAGGTCACATTAATTCGAGTATAAGTTAGTATTGCAAAATCTTCTGAGTTGATCATCCTAAAGCTTGATCATCCCACTGTACTGCTGTAGTTTTGTTTCATGACATAACTTTCTAGAGAAGGAAGAGCTACTAGTACTAGTAATGGGGAAAATGACTGGGTAAAT
This sequence comes from Brassica juncea, assembly GCA_018703725.1. Taxonomy (NCBI): domain Eukaryota; kingdom Viridiplantae; phylum Streptophyta; class Magnoliopsida; order Brassicales; family Brassicaceae; genus Brassica; species Brassica juncea. The sequence continues at coordinate 52,766,461 of CM031936.1, read as the reverse complement.
AATAAAACTAGTGCAGGAAAAACTACTACAAAGAAGGTGACGTCATCTACCCGAAGTTTGATGCGACTGAAGCATACAGAAGGGCGTTGAAGACTTGGGCAAAATGGATCGATCAAAATGTGAATCCCCAAAAGCAGCTCGTATTTTACCGCGGATACTCCTCTGCACATTTTCGGTAAGCCTCAAGTCTTTCATTTACTGTTTGGTCTTTATTTTGTTTTTAGCGAAAACTGAAACCATAAGTTTGTAATTCGGTTTGGTTATGTATAGGGGAGGTGACTGGGACTCAGGAGGGTCATGCAACGGGGAGAAGGAACCAGTAAAGAAAGGTTCAATCCTGGATTCATATCCTTTGAAAATGAAGATAGTAGAGGAAGCTATTAAGGAGATGCAAGTTCCTGTGATTCTCCTAAACGTCACGAAGCTGACTAATTTCCGCAAGGACGGGCATCCTTCAATCTACGGTAAGCCCAACATGGATGGTAAAAAAGTGTCGACAAGGAAACAGGATTGCAGCCACTGGTGTCTGCCGGGAGTTCCTGATGTTTGGAACCATCTTATCTACGTGTCTTTGCTACTTCAAGCACATTCCTAATACATAGTTTGAGCCTTGTACTTTTGCCAAATTAGATATGAAGAGAAGAGTAGAAACAAATGATTGCACTGTTATGTTAGTGTGACTGCAGATATTGTTTAAGCTAAAAATCGCAAAGGTTTCTCTTTTTTTTTTTTGATTAAACTCAAAATACTCAAATCCGTAAAACAAAATCTTGAAGTCTATTAAATAGGTGTAGTAACTAAAACAAAATTGAAAGAAAAGCAAGCAGCAACCCAACAAGTAACTCAACAACAATCCACTATTCATGGAGACACTTTCTTCTTGATTGTCTTCACTCCTCTACGTGGGTTGGGTTTCACTTTCTTCTTCGTCTTCCTACTTGGAGACTCCCTCACTGGACCAGCCGGGATTCCTTTCTTCAGAGCACTTCCTCTCGGTGTAGCAGACGGAGGCAACCTCAAGTCCTGTGGAGGTAGAGGGCAATGAGGCTTCCACACCAGATTGTTCTTCATTGCGAATCGTACTCTCTTTGAGCTCTTCTCACTGCTCGGGCCGGGTAAGCTCGCCTCTGCTGCATCTCTGTTAGCAGTAGTACCTTGCTCCACAACCCCTTTGTTCTCTCTTTTCCTCTTCTTGTTCTTCTTATTGGGTACTGAAACAGGTTCTGCTTCTTCACAGACACTTTGAACCTCACCTTTCAGTGGTCCCATTTCGGACGCAATCTTCTCAAACTCTTGACGAAGATCCGATATCATAGTCTCATCAACAGACTCATCTTTCTCACCATGATTGACAACAACATCAGCATCCTTCTTCTTAGAATTCGAACATTTCTTCAAACTCTTCTTCTTCTTCTTAGAAGACCCATTTGCAACAATCTCCTTAGACTCAGAAACAGCCTTTGGCTGCTCAGTCATAGGAACCAGCTCAGGCACTTCATCGTCACGAGAAGCTACAGTGATAGAAACTTCAACACCAGAACTCAACATATCCTTCTCCAACTGCAAAAACTCTTTATGAAGCGCAAATATAGCTTTCCTATTCCCCTGATGGCAATCAGGAGAAGAACCCATCTCATAAAACCTCTTTGCAAACTCCATAGACAAAGCAATAGACCCCAATACAACCACATCATCATCCTCCGCCACTCCATCATCACCCCCAGACTTCTTAACATCAACCAACCTCCTCCCCATCTTAAGCAACTCATCAAACAAATTACTCTTAATCTTCCCCACCAAAACCTTATCACTAACAACCCCCAAAACCATCACAAACGGCCCAAAAAGAATCTCCAAAACCTCCTTCCTCAACGGAAGAAACGACCTAACCTCCTCGATAAAAACAGACGCCACGTGGTAGTTAACCCCATTCCCCTGAAACTTATCCCCAGCAAGGAAAGTCCCATCGAACAAAACACCCATCAACCGCCTCGTCAGATCCAAATCCCACGAGTTCCCATCCATGAGCGCGAACCACCCGCGCAAGAACCTGCGGATCAAGAGATAGAACTTGTCCAGCCTCAGCCGATCGATGCGGGACCACTCGCGGCGCATGGTGAACAGGAAGACGGAGAAGTAGTGGAGCGAGAGGGGGAGAGGGAGGGAGTTCAGTGCGGCGGAGAGGCGGTCGATTAGGTCGGACTGGTAGAGAGGCTTGTCGGCGTGCCACATGCAGTAGAAGATGCCCTGCCAGAGCTTCCTCATGTCCTCGTCGGGGATCGAGGTCTGCTGCTCGGGGAGCCAGGTGAGGAGGAGGGTTCGGAGGGAGCGGTCGCGGATGGTTTGCTTGCAGGAGGCGAGCTTCTTTATCAGGGATTTGCAGTTTTCTTCGATTGGGGATGGTTGTTGTTGTTGTTGTGCCTCGGGGACTTGCTTACGTTTCACCATTGTTATCGCGGAGGAGGAAGAAGGAATGTGACGGCAGTTTCTTTGTGGGTGGGGGAAGAAGAAAGGGTACGTATGAAGAAGGGTTAGGGTTTTAAGTTTTTGTTTCCTCTCATCTCTTTTTACATTTTAACCCCTCATCTTTATACGAATTTTCGATTTCAAACTATACTTTTAAATTTCCTTGGAAAGTAGCTCTTGTTCCCATTTTTTCGAAACTATAATAATTTTTCTTTCGGGAATTACATTTTTTAACCATTTAGTCTCATACACATTAATACATTTAATCACATACATACAAAAACTTAAATTAAAATTATCTTAAATTTATATATTAATTAAAATTCACATTTTTTTAATTAAAAATCGTCTTTTCTGGATTTGTAAATATTATATAGATTTTCAAATTAATTAAATATATAAATCAATAATATTTTTGATTCCATACTATAATTTTAAATTTCCTTGGGAAGTAGCTCTTGTTCATAACTTCTTAAAAATTTACATATTTTTCTATGGGAAATTACATTTGCAACCATTTAATCACAAACACTTAAATTAAAATATCTCTACATTTATACATTAATTAAAACATTTTTTCCTAGATTTGTAAATTTTATATAGATCTTCATAGTATTAATTAAAACATACAAGTCAATAACATTCTCTACTATATTAGATCTGAGATTAAGTTCTTAGAAATTTGGTCAAAAGTAATAAAAATAATGAACACGAGGGTAACTTTTCACTAAAATAGTCTTTGGAGTGGATTATAGGAAATAGTATAAAGTAATCGAATAAAAAAAGTTCAATGAAATCAAATAAAATGGAAAAAGACAGGAAATAAAAAAAAAAAAAAAACATCGGAGAGGGTGTCTTCCTTGTGTTCTTCGTCTCTCTCCACCATTTTATCTTCTCACAAGCTTCCCCCAGAGACAACTTTCCCCAGACGCGCCGGTTAGTTCTTTTTTTCTTCAATCCTCACGTATTCTCTGTTTTCCTTGATTTTTAATTTCTCGCGTGAACGAAGTGATGTTTGGTTGCTTTCGTTAAAGACTATTTTATTGCCGCCGATCGATTATCGGAATCGGATCTATCTTAATTAATCGTAATTTTAACTTAAATCAATGGGTAAATCTTTAGAGCTTGTGGTGATTATTCGTTTTAGTAATTGGACCTCTTCTAGCTTGTTGTCCGAAAGCTCACGTCTCTGTCTCCCCTTTGGTTTTGTGTACAAGTCATTAAGTCAAAGCCTACAGTTATTACTGTTTGTCTTGAGCTGATAGACGACGCCTTCTGTTTTAAAACTGATACTGCTTTGCCGATTGTGACCTTGACGATTGTGACATTTTTATTCCAGTAGTTGTTTGTTGAAAGCAAGAACATCTCAGGAAACAGAAACTTTATTCTTTTTCATCAATTTAGATAAATTGACTAGGTTATATCTATATTAATGCGAGTTCATGTTATTCTCTAGACATATGTTGACTATGTTAACGCAGCTCTTCTGCTTCTCTGACACTGAATAACTTCTTTGTGCAGCTGTGTACTTTCAACCCTCTGTGTTTTCAAAGTAGAGTGCAATGAGTAAAGCTAACAGCGAGGAATCTTCTAGTAGCCGTAAGTTGTTGAAGGAGGTCGAGACGATAGGTGAAGCTCTCTATGTGAACAAGAATCCTAGGAGATCAGTGGTTGGTCCTGGTCCTAACAACAACACTTCAACAAAGCCTACAAACTTGGCTGAGCCTCCTCACAAGGAAAAGAAATCTATTTGGAATTGGCGGCCTCTCAGAGCCCTGTCTCACGTCCGCAACCGCCGTTTCAACTGCTGTTTCTCTGCCCAAGTCCATTCTATAGACGGCTTACCCCCAACATTCCAGGATCTTTATCTCACGGTTCACTGGAAACGCCGTGACGAATCGTTAGCCACTCGTCCTGCAAAAGTTTTGAACGGAAGAGCTGAGTTTAAGGACAAGCTGACACATACATGCTCGGTTTATGGAAGCCGAAGTGGACAGCATCACTCAGCTAAGTATGAAGCTAAGCATTTCTTGCTGTATGCCGCTCTGGTTGGGTCTCCTGATGTTGATCTGGGGAAACATCGGATGGATCTTACTAGTTTGCTTCCTCTAACGCTTGAGGAGTTGCAGGATGACAAGAGCTCGGGTAAGTGGTCAACGACGTTTCAGTTGACTGGAAAGGCTAGTGGTGCTACTCTGAGCATTAGTTTTGGCTACACTGTTGTTGGAGATACTCGTAACCCTGCCTCATCAGGTAGCTTTCAGAAGAGTGCTTCAAATGCAAAGCAAGCTAGCAATAACACAGCGTTGACAAAAGCTACCAGTGCGAAGTCAAGTTTAGGGAACGGCAAGTCGGTATCTAAGCGTTATGATCATGGCATTGTTAACAAAGACTCTCGTCCTCTGTCCAAGAATGTGGTGGAAGTCAAAGATCTTCATGAAGTTCTTCCCGTTGCACAATCTGAACTAGTCAGTTCTGTAAACGCTCTGTATAAAAAATTTGACGAGGAGAAGGTGGATGCAACAGCTGAGTCCCAGTTCGAATCTGAGGTTGTCATTAAAAACATTGAACCTGATGAGTCTATTTCTTATGAAAACGAAGATGCAAATCCACATCAAGTTAATGAGGAGCGTGTGGCAAACATGAATGAAAGTGATGTTCCTTTAGAAGACGTAAAGAAAGTTGACGAAGTTTTTACTACTGAAAGTGAGAAAGTTGGTGCTGAAGATTTACCTCCAGAAGAGCCTTGGGTGAACAGGGATGAAACCGATGTTCCTTCCGAGGATATAAAGAAAGCTGCTGAAGATCCTACTGCTGGAAGTGTGGAAGTTGGTTCAGAAAATTTGCCTCCAGAAGATCCTTGGGTGAACAGGGATGAAACTGATGCTCCTATTACTAGAAGTGAGGAGGTTGTTGAAATTGGTACAGAAAATTTGCCTTCGGAAGAGGGGAGCAATGTTTCTCCTAAGGAAGAGGAAAGTATTGTTTCAGCTGATGATGACGATGTAATGAACGGTGAGAGAGACGGGAAAGAAATGATAATGAAAGATCTTGAATCAGCTTTGGAAAGTGTAGAAATGTTGGAAGCAACGGCGTCAGAAGACGAGGAAGAACAAGAAAACCATGGAGGATCCTCCACACCGAGTAAGGAAGCAGCGTCAACAAGTTCGATAGATGTGGCTGATTCTGTGGCAAACGAGTTCTTAGACATGCTAGGTATTGAACACAGCCCTTTTGGCTTAACTTCTGAGAGTGAACCTGAGTCTCCAAGGGAGCGCCTGCTTAGAGAGTTTGAAATGGATACTCTAGCTGCCAGTTCCTTGTTTGATTTTAGTATTGAATCTGATGATCCTCAAATGGAAGATGATGAAAACTTCCCCGAGTCAGATTTTGAAGAAGAAGGTTTCGATTTGGCGTCTCTCGTTCATGATATAGAAGAAGAGTACCAGATAGAAACTCAAGCAAGAGTCAGCAGCAACCCGAGGGCCAAAATGTTGGAAGACTTGGAAACGGAATCTCTGATGCGTGAGTGGGGTATGAATGAAAACACATTTCAGAACTCTCCGCCTCATAATGCGTTTCCTCCAGCAGCTGATTTCCCAGTTAATGAGCTGCCATTTGATTTACCTCCTCTAGGAGATGGCTTGGGTTCAGTTGTGCAGACAGAGAATGGAGGGTTCTTGCGTTCAATGAATCCTTTACTGTTCAGAAACTCTAAAGCTGGAGGCAGCTTGATCATGCAAGTGTCAAGTCCAGTGGTTGTGCCTGCTGAGATGGGTTCTGGTATTATGGAGATTCTTCAGAGACTAGCCACTGCTGGAATTGAGAAGCTCTCAGCGCAAGCAAATAAAGTAATGCCTTTGGATGATATAACAGGGAGAACTATGGAAGAGGTACTGTGGGAAACTTCACCTGCAATTGACAGTGGGCACAGGTTTATCATCAATCTTATTAGCACTCTTTTTTTAATTTGTGAAACAGCTTTTCTTACAAGTTGGGTATGTTTGGTTTATTTTCTCAACGCAGGGAACATATACCACAGCGTGATACTGCAGCTAAGCCAAAAAAGTTTGGTTCAAGCACTTGCAACAATAACTCAGAGTATGTATCACTTGAAGATCTTGCTCCTTTGGCTATGGACCAGATTGAAGCACTTTCTTTGGAAGGATTGAGAATACAATCAGGAATGTCAGACGAAGATGCACCCTCGGACATCACTGCAAAATCTATTGGAGAGATCTCAGCCTTCCAGGGTCTAGAAGGAGCGGCTGGGTTACAACTTCTGAACATAAAGGATGACGGTGATGGTGATGGTGATGGTGATGATGATGGATTAATGGGTCTCTCTTTGACTCTTGATGAGTGGATGAAATTGGATTCAGGTGACATTGGGGACGAAGAGGAAATTAACGAGAAAACGTCAAAAATATTGGCTGCACATCATGCAAATCCTCTAAACTTTATCCGTAAAGGAGAGAAACGAAAAGGGAAAAAAGGAAGGAAGTGTGGTTTGCTTGGGAATAACTTCACAGTAGCACTGATGGTGCAACTCAGAGATCCCTTGAGAAACTATGAACCTGTTGGAGCTCCTATGCTTTCTCTTATCCAAGTTGAGAGATTGTTTGTCCCTTCAAAGCCTATAATCTACAGTACAGTTTCAGACCTGAGGAAAGGCAATGAAGAGGAAGAAGAAACTGAAGCCAGTGAGGCGAATAAAGATGAGAAAACCATTTTGGAGGAACAAGGAATCCCTCAGTACAAAATCTCAGAGGTACATCTTACTGGTATGAAGAGCGAGACCGATAAGAAGCCATGGGGAATCACGACTCAGAATCAGCAGGTGCAGTCTGGTTCGAGGTGGTTGATGGCTAATGGAATGGGGAAAGGGAACACCAAGGTTCCTCTTATGAAACCAAAGCCGGTTGGTGATAAGTTGTGGAGTGTATCTGGTTCTGGTTCTAAATGGAAAGAACTTGGTAAAATGGGAAAGTTGAACACACACAAACGAAATCCCAATGTGATAATGCCCAAATGAAAGTGAATAAGGAGAACAAGAACTAGTCCGTGTCTGGTTTTGTGTTCTTTTAATGCTATGTAAAGGTAATGTTATGTGGTCAGGTGAATTGTTTAGATTCACTTATCTGTGTTATTTATATGTGTGTTTAGTTTAGGTTTTGCGGATCAAACTAATCGCTGTTTGTGGTACATTTAAGAGATCAATGGAAATAACAAACAAACAAAAATACTTGGCACTGTGGTTAGCTGTAAACCTCATGAGTATTTGCAAAGTTTTGCAGATCAAACTAATCGCTGTCTTTGTTCAAAAAAAAAAAAAAAATTAATCGCTGTCTGTGGTACATTTAAGAGATCTTGCTGTGCGCAGGAGAAGCCGGAGATCGAGAAGGATTGGAATTTTAACGCGGTTTAGTCTCTTTTAAGACAACAAAAGCAAGCAAATCTGTAATTCTAGTTGTCAAATTTCAGCACTTAAAAAGCCCATTACGAATAGTTAATCACATACATGGGTTAAAAGTGTAAATCAGATTAATCAAGGACCAGATGTTAAAATTGTTCATAGTCGAGGGACCAAAAATTAAACTGGAATATTGGTTGGCGGGCTGAGCCTGGTCCGTGCAGTAGTGCAACGCATGGGCGACTCGTGAAAACTCAGATAGCAAGCTATCATAGTGGACTTTCTCCCTCAAAAAATAGAGTTAATATCGTGTAACCCGATGGGCCACATATCAGATATTAAACTGATAAGAACAGATACTACACTTGATCTTAGCCAAAAGGCCGAGAAAGGTATGAATTGTTCAGTTGCATGGCCTCTTCTTTTATACTACTCCTCATGCTTTACATGCTTGTTTCATTAGCGATGTGGGACTTTAAACTTAAGAAAAAACAAAACACTCTGTCTGTCTTGGCGGGTTGTAACCGACAATAGTTGAAATAGAAGAAATCATTTCTGCTTGCCATGGTATTAATTATTATATATATATATATATATATTAGTTTCATTCTTTTTTTTTATTTAACTAGGACAGGTTAGAGCTTTTTACCCTGAGAAATCATTCTGGTTGTTTTCTACCAATTTCACTGTTCTTCTGGAGTTTGTTTTGATTGAATGAAGAATTTGGATCTGGCCATGTTGTTTGTAGTGTTTGATTAGTCTGCATAATCTTGTTCGCAGGCAATGTATATTAGTGTGAAGCGCACGAAAGCCACTTACTTTATCCAATGCGGTCCCACAGAGACTGTTTCGAATGTTAAGCAGAAACTGTTTACCCTCATCGAGCAACCAGTTAGCAAGAAGTGTCTGGTCTTAAATGTTTACTGAAGAAGCATTAGAGGATTCAAAATCTCTAGCGGAGCAGAAGGTATCAAACGTTTGACTGTTGTCTCATATATGTCAATGTTGGTAACACATTGTCAGTTTTGTGGAAGAGCTATGATCTTTTACTCATATGGAAACTGCCTCCAATTGCGTAATTTTAAGCTATGAGGTTGTGATCATGTATAGGGAATGAATAACAATTGCGAGTTGTGGTTGTGACTTGTTTGCTATATTCATTGTTCTGTTGTTCAGGTTGAGAATGATGCAGTCGTGGCTCTGATTTTGAGGAAAGGTATGTATCCCTCTCATTTCCCTTTGCTCCTTATATATATTGTTCTGGTAAATTCAGCAACTTAGTGGCTCTATATATTGATTTGTATGGAGAGTTTTGGAGTCTCTCTGAAACCTTTGTGGCTGGATATAGCTGAATCTGAACCCTGTTTATCATCAGTCTTATATTTATCCAAACATTGATTACACGTAAGTGTCTGAGGATGCGGTTTATTACTTGCGTGATTCTCGTTGGTGAGAATTGGATTTCAGTGTCACACTCAAAAATGATTAATTTTTAGTTGTTTTCGTGAAGGCTTCTTCAACCATTCCATTTTTGTCTCGAATTCACGAGAATCTATTTGAATTAAATTCCTTGTAACAATATGAACGAATGAAATTAAGTTGTGTTAAAAAAAATAAAACAAAGATAAGAGGCACTTTAGATGTATGCAATGTAATGCTTATTACTTATTACAATTCAAGCCAATGAGACAAGTAGCAACACAAAGAACACACAACCATTCGAGTAAACATCAAAGTGCTAGAAGAACTTGAATAAAAGAACTCATAAACACACAAAAATTTAGAAAATTCAGCAAGATAAGCTTAACAGTTCCTCCAAGCACACCCTTAAGCTTCTTAACCTCTTCATCGCTAAGGAACGTTGTGGCTTCAACAAGTTCTGAAGGCAAATCATTTGCAAACAGAGCGAATGGTACAATCTGAAGCCCTGGAGAAGAGCTTCCAAAGGCAACAAAGGCCAACGCTGGACCTTTCCCAGAGTTAAGCTGAAAATGAAGAAGCCCTTGAGGAAACACCATGGAATCTCCTCTCGATAGAGTCTTCAAGTAAACCTTGTTAGCAGAGGAAATAAATCCAGCGCGTATGGTTCCTTGTATGACTACAAGGACCTCAGACGCCTCAGGGTGAGTATGAAGAAGGATGACACCTCCACCGGCTAAGTCAAGACGAGCCAATGAGACATCAAGGCCATTGAGGCCTGCGAAAGCAGGTGCAAAAGCTGGAGTCACGGCGGCTTTAATGATGTTGGAAGTGTTTCAGGCTTTGGCAAGACCGGAAAAGGCGAAGTCGTTCTCGGTGACTTGGTCAGCGTTCTTGCAAGAGTAGCCTGACGGGTTTTGAGGACCTTTTGGATCAGCTACACAAAAGTCTTGAACAGAGGCAAAAGAGATGGATGAAAACAAGGAGAGGGTGAAGAAGATATGGATTATCATCTTCATTTTCTTATAGATTATATAGACAAGAATGTTGAAGTTATGAGGCAGAAAGAGATGCATTTGGGTTTATATAGAGACCCTATAAGATATTTGATATGGTTAACGTGAGGATGGTCTCGAAGCAAGCCAAAGGGGTGTTTTTATTAAGATTGCATGTATGTGAACTTTGTGTGTACGTACGTGATGAGGAAAAGCCCCACATGGCTATGATGGATTGATGGGTGTCATGCCATAGTTTTTGTCAGTTTGGAGAACGGTGATAAATGGTTGGTTTTCAACAAAGTTGACTTTTAAAGAAGTTTTGCTCTAAATAGTTCAAAAATAATTTGTATAGATTGCCTTCAAACCTAAAATATCCATACAAATGTGATAAAATTCATATTGAAAGAAGAATATAAAACATATAACAAACAATTTTCCTTTCCGCATGGCATTTTTTAGTAATCTTTACAAAACTTAATCCTAAAGGGGACTATTGCATTAAGACTCAGCCACTTGGTTCCACAACTACTTCCTACTTGAACTACAAACTAACTAAAACAAAATTATGAATATATGAGTATTCTTTTTTTTTGGGATATCCAACAAACTTGGAAAGATACTTTACAAAATAGTTTAGAATTAAGAAAAATATAATCATTGTTTTGATCTAGTCTCTATGTTTCGATTCTGACAAATGTACAACGTAGTAGTAAGAACTCGAAGCCTGAAGGGTAAAAAAACTGTCAGAAGCTCCCAACGGTCTTGTAAGAAACCAAAATATCTAGGAGTTGCCTTTTGAGATATTTTTGTGAAGAAGATATCGGAAAAACAGAAGGGAGTGGAGAAAAAGAAATTGATGTGGTCCAGCTTTGGTTAAAGAGCAAACATGTCTCTTCCTTCCTAGTTTGGACTCCTCTGCCCAGTTTCTTATCCTCTTGGTCTCATCTCATCATCTTTCAGACTTTGTGTGGCTCTGTAACTTTCCCTCTTGCTCAGGGCATTTACTATCTTCTTCTCTTATGATTGGGGGCATTGTGATTTTAAACTATATATTATCTTATGCCATGTATAGTCTAATAGTGTGCGATTTATAGATGATGAAGATAGAAAATCCAAGACCTGTAGCCTACTAATTTGTACTATTGCAGGTACTGATAATAATCCGGATTTAAATCTGATATTATAAATGTTACATGTATAATTTATCAACGGGAAAAAAACTTCTTTACTTTAACGCAATTGGTAAGAAGTTGGTTCATACTTCATATGCATGGGCGTCTTGAATTGGTACAATAGGGTTTGGATTGTGCTAGGTTTGTTAAGATTAAACAAAGTGGGCATTAGAGCATCGGTATCGGGGTCCCTTAGGCCCGTCCCGAGAGGTTTATTGGGTCGAAAATAAATCAAAAAAAAATAAAAATGAGTGAAACGGGCTTTAACTAAGGGATGTTCGGGCTCGTCCCATTGGCAACGTGTCAGCTCGGGAGTGGGCTCGTCCCGTTGGCAACGTGTTTATGACCTCAGTATGTTGTTAACTCTATATTACAAAATGGTTAACAAGGAATCAAATGCGTGTCGGTCACGCTGTTTGATGGCGGTGAAAGTATGATGGGACGGTTGAGAGACCTCGCTTCTGATTTTCTTTATCGGTTAGAGAAGTTATTATTAGGGCTTGACTGATTTTTTCTCGTCGTTTCCCTCTGCTAGATTCTTTGAATCAAATTCCCTTTAGATCGTTTCCCTTTTTATTATTCAAAATCCAAGTCTCATCTTTTCATTCTTTCTACCTTTCAAACTCCTCCTCTTCTTGTCTTTTTCCAAGTACTCTATCATGGCGAGTAGTATACCATATCTGTCTTTTAAAGATCGTCTTCAGTTCAGCCGTGCTATCTTTGCCAACGATGGTTTCCTTGTTGGTTCCCCATTCAATCGCTTTGCTAACGATCGCGCTGTCGCCACCTATGATGACATGTCTCTTCGTGGCTTTCTGGTTCAAGGAAGGCTTTTCCCTCAAGACTCTGCCTTCACTGATGTCTTTTGTCTTCTTGACCGAGTCGAGTGGGCCTATACGGTTCTGCATGTCTGTCCCTTCTGCCCCAGAGTCGTTAGAGAATTCATCTCAAACCTGTGCTTCTGTGATGACGGAGTGGTGGTTCGCGGAACACACTTTCGGTTTGACTCTGATGTCATCAATACCGTTATGATCACACCTCACATAAGGCGATCCTACGACTGGGAGAGCACTGACCTTGGTGTGGCAATATCAGCACTTACAGGGTTTCAGTGCTCTTGGTGGACTGGCTTTTCCCTCACTGCTCTTGTTTCTCCTTACCACATCCTTTATCGAGTATGTGAATGCAACTGGCTACCGGGACCCGATTCTGATGCAATGATCAAACTGCGTATGAAATTGATCTATGCACTGGTCAATCGCCGTGAGATAAACTTTGGTGAGCTGGTGTTTGATCAGATTTTGGCCATGTCACGTCATTTTGATGAGGAGAAGAGAATCAACTTTCCTAACCTCATCTATCAGGTCTTGCAGCTTCAGAAGGAGGTTTCCAAGCTCCCAGGTGATGAAGAACCAGTTGGTAAAGGTGTCAACATCGTGAGCATACCAGCAAACTCACCCTCTCTCAACAACCGTGGACCAAGGAGACGCAGAATAATTGATGGTTCATGTTTGTTTTTATCTGATCTGTCACTCATTCAGGTGTCATCTGAATCCTTGTCTAGTTTAATCTTAAGTCGTTGGTCGTTGCTTTAGAATGTCTTGTTTATGTTTTCGGCTGCTGATTCATATTTTTCCTCTCGTATTTGAATCAGCTTATTGGTCTGTAATATCTAAAACTATCAAATGATCTCGTGTTTAATGTTTAATTAAATATTTTGGTTAATCGTTGATTCTGATGACTAATAATGTGATTGACTGATGATAAAAGAGTACAAGTTGAACTTGATCTAGAAATAATAATGTCATTAATTATTAAAATAAATAATTAATTTACTAAGGGATAAGAAAAATCCTACCAATAATCTACAAATTTTAAAAATTCCTTAGCTTTGTCCCTAAACATAAAAGTACTAATATAATATGTTAAGGAATTTTATTTTAGTTCCACCAATAATGATGTTCTTAGCTTGATTGAAGGTATAAAGATGTAGGACTAAAGCCCAATGATATTTAATAAGCTTAAGACTAAGAAGCCCACAAAGAGATACATGCATATGAAAAAAGGTAAAACTAAGCAACAAGTGAAAAAAAATACAAAACAATACTTACAGCAAGAAAGTTACATAAAGAATTCTACTAGAGTTTTCTTTTCCTACTAGAGTTTTCCATTAGTCTTACTACCAGTAAGCATATTATCTTTGTAGTTTCTGTAATCAATCAAGTCAAATATTTGAAATATATTATTGAAGATATCGATCTTTAAACTCTGAAAATAACAATTCTAACAACATGAATGGTATAAACACAAGGACAACAAGCGAAGAGTGTCAGTGTATAATTCACAAGATGCATCGAGCCATATGTGATAAGGAGAACTTGACAAGTTGCATTTAATAACTCACACACTTTTTCTTTGCAGAGAGGTCCACACCTCTGTATTTTCTCACCTATCTGACACTTTTGTGTACCCTAAATTTAATCTATTTTCGTTTTCGACCCCCTTTTTTCTTCCTCATGACACAGACAACACCTTAGTTTTTCTTTAATGGGACCTCAAAATACAATAAAAGAAGAGGATAAAAAAGTAGAAAAGACCTTCACTTCTGACTTCTGATCACCAGTTGGATCCGTACCGTACAAATCCAGAAACACTTGATCAATTATTACGCAAATCTACTCGAGTTTCTCTTATATTTTTTCACCATGAGATTCATCTTTTTACCTCTGCCGAATTATTCTCTCTGACTACTTTGATCAAAAAAAGAATGTAGTTTAGCAATTAATACGAGTATCTCTAAGATCTTTTCGGATAACCATTGGACAAAAGCTATGAATGTCATGTCGGATCATCTGTTGTAGATGTTTCGTCTCTTTTGTATATAGTTGTGACCTACGAATATCGTTACAAATTGGTTAGTATTATTTGGTATTCATCAGTTCTGATTGATTTCAGACTGGTATAAAATTTTAAACCAAACCGTGATGAAACATGGTATTATTGTTTAATCGATTTAGTTGGAGATGCAACCATGCAAACGTGGTGTGTCAACTTGATAACTGGTAACAAAGATTAAAGAAGAAATATTCGTTGATGATCCCAAATGAAAGAGTAATGAACATAATTACTGTTGAGTTTGGGAGATCGGATACACTGTAGAAAGCTAATAGACAGATCGATCCTTACGTAGCTATTGGTCAGACCACGAGAGTTATGATTGCTAAATATCTTGTTTTTTTATCTGGTCAGACATTCACAGATTTTGTATACTGACATATCTCATGGGAGGTTTGCTTGGTAGAAATGTAGAAATCATCACTTACAGAAAAAGACAAATATTCACAAGGTTATTACAAAAAATTAAGAAAGAGTTTCCTTCCTTTTAACAGATAAAAGAAGAAATGAACAAAAATACGACTTATAGGAGAAAATAGTTATCATAATAATTAATAATGTCTAGATAGCTAGACAACAAGGATTAGAACAAAGATTTTTACAGTTGCAAGAACAACAACAAAGTCGTACCTCGGGACATCTAAAACAAGATGACCATCTGATCTTGCAGTTGCAGCTGCAACATGAGCTTTTCTTCTTATTCAGACACGCCGGTCGAGAGCAACTGCGGAAACAGGTGGGTATGCAGCAAGATAAGTCCGGACAAGAACAACAGCAACCTCGGAGGCATGAACAGCTCGGACAGCTAGGCTTCGGGCAACAACATATATCTGAGCAGCATGATCCGTCACAGCATTTGGACCCAACGCAGCTGCAGTTGCAGCACTTGGGTTTCCTTAGATGGCATGAACATTCGGACTGGCAGCAGCAGCAGAAACTCGCTAGGCTCAAGCACGGAACACAGCTACTGCATTGAGTTATTTAATTAGTATCACTTTGTTATATATATATATACATATATATGTGTAAAAATACATATATATATATTATTATATTTACGGTCTATCTATCTAATCTAAAATCAAGCATTTCCTTAGAATAATTACAAGGACTGGCAAATTATTTGACGTCCTGATATTGTATATCAAACATGTATTTGATCTTGTAAGTGAATTATTTTGGAATAATTATTTTGAAATATTCAGTATCCTAATATATATTCGAATCTTCTTTTTAAAATATAAATGTTAAATTAAGAACATGTGAGAATGCAGCAGTTGCCTGCTCTTTTAGACGGCCCTGACAATTAAATCGCAGTGTATATAAAGATTATCAGGCTGTAAATTCTTACCAGAGCCACTTCCAGAACCGGCAGTGTCTTCGACTCTTTCGTTGTCTATCCATATGAAAAAAGAAAAAGAAAAAACTAAAACTGTAAGAGCGGGAAGAGTAAGAGAAATGTGAAGTGATTGGAGTAAACTAGAAACATTCTTACGTAGGGATCAATGGATCAGAATTTGCAACGACAAAATCAGAGACCCTGCCACAGTAAAAAAAAAACATATCACATAGAAGAAACTCCATTAACATAGTTCTTTTCATCAAACTGATGCAATGTTTTAAAGACATAAAGATCATCTTACTCTTTGCAGCATCTAGAAGCTGGTTGTACGCCTTCAATGAATTTAATTTCTCCCTGCTCATGACGACATTCTAATATCAGTTCAATAAAGTTCATTAACTAAATGAAAGTGTATTATTAGCTTGGAAAAATAAGAGAAAGGCTAAGCTCATAATGGGACAAAACACAACACAACAAGAATTTTACATTTCGAAAAATATTAGGAGAAACAAAACATATACATTGTAAAATGATTTTTTCTCAAATATTTATAATAGAAAGTAAAACATAAGGGAGATCTATGAAAGAAACATGAAGAAAAGGTGAACAAGGATATGGTCTTTTCAAACGCAAATAGCAATAAAGACAAAGACTTTCACAAATTGATTGATATAGAAAAGCAACAAAAAATAAAACTGCAAAGGATGCTTAACCAAATTCATTTAAATTTTTTTTTGGTGAGATCTATTCAGCTTTTTCTTTACCTTTATTTTCTTTATACTATTTCACTTCTCATACTTGCTTTAACTAAACACTCACTTTCATAGTACACATGCACGAACGAACGCACACGCCTCAGTGATGCTAACAACAGAGTAAATGGGCGTCTCATCAGTCAATTCACACTACAAGATGATCAAACTTTTTTTTGTTTTTTATATAGCACTTAATTTTTAAAGTTCAACGGATGAAACTTAATTAATTTGGTAATTATGACTATGAAAATTTAAAGTAATAAGAAATTATGATTATGAAAATTAATGACGTTCTGCAGGAGGTTAAATCAAGAGCATATGAACCCAATTAGCTTAGTATTTTAATTGATGCTTAAATAGATCCGTTGAACCCCCTACCTAACAAAAAATCAATATAAAAAATCTATTCAGAGATTCAAATTAATTATTAATCAAAAAATGCTATTAATTTAAATGGGAAAAGTCTTTGCATAAAAAAGAAAGGAAAAGTCTTTGCATACGTAGGAGTACTTGTTTGAAATTAATATGATATAAATGTCTGATGACATCAATTATTTACTCTATAGGAGTACTAGTTTGAAATTAATATGAAATAAATGGGTCTGATGACATAAATTAATCATAAATGTCTTGTTTTCTATACTTGCTGTCAAACATACACACAACGGTCCAGAGTCCAAACCAACCTGGATATAGTAGGAACCAAGGTTTAGCAAATCAATAACCTCTTTTCTCTCTCACACAAACAACACAAATATTACTAGTAATTATTTGAAAACCCTCTTCAAAGTTATTACACAAGAAAACTTAGTTAAGAGTACTAATGATTAATTAATTGTACAATCAGAAGCTAGTACAATACTACATGGCATTGTTTTTCGTTAGGACTAATAAAACAAATGTATCATGAAATTCAAAATATTCGGACACTTCCTCAGAGTAATCAAAATGTTGCAGATTATAAAAAGACAGAGAGATAGTAGTACTTAAAAACATAAATAACTACTAACTAAAAAAAATAGTATTAATGAACTTGCCTCGAGAAAACCAATCTCTCTCTCTAACATCTGGACTCTGGCCGCCGCTCTGCGTTTCCCGTACAAATCTGGATACTCCGGCGGAGACTTCGGACGAGGCGGCGGTAGAGAAGAGGGAGCAAGAGCCGAACGTGTTTCACCAGTTACTTCTCCCCTGAGGCTGCCTGAAGTAGAAGCCATTTGTAGCCAGAGATGATCTTCTCTAGTAGTATAAAGACCAGAGAGAGATGGTTTGAGTTCAAGAGACAGACATGCAGTGATGAGAGAAAAAGGAAGATGAAGAAGCAGCGAGTGATAAAAACAATGCAAAGAAAGAAAGAGATTAGTAAGAAGAGACTGTCTCTAGTGAGAAAGAAGGAGAAAGAGGTGGGGGGTGGCAGAAGCAGTAATTATGGTAGCTGACAAAGGATAATTACTTACCTTCCTCTGGCCTTTTTAAGGCTCCACTAGAGCTGGACCCGTCCGATCGGACGGGTACTTATTTTCATTTTTTATATATAAATAAATATTATTTAAATATCTATCGGTTTATATTTTTAAATATTATATTTCTAATTTTTTATAAACATAACGATCAAATAGTTTATGTACTGTAAAAATAGTAACCCGTGCCCGTTATTAAACTTTTGACAAATTAATATTGACCTATTGATAGTTTGAGTAATATTTCTTGTAACATGAAATTGTTTGCCAAATGTAAAAAGAATTTAAATATTTTGATCAGATATAGATAATATGGTAATATTTAATACATTAGAAAAAAGAATATTTGGTTATAAACATTAAATATTGTTTTACAAATAATTCAAAGATATTTAAATTTCAGTATTGAATTTTCTTGTTGAAATGGATAAACATATATTCTAGAAATTCTTGAAAAATATATAATCTTAGGTGGGATTTAATTATATTAAAATAATATTCAGTTACAAATATTTCATCTTATTCTATAAGTAGTTTAAATATATTTAAAATCTTAGCATATATAGATTTTATTTTTCAAAATAATTAATGGTAAGTTAAACATATATTTTAGGAATATTCATAATATTGTTTAATATCAAATTTAAATTTGTTTTTTTTTCAAAATAATTAATGGTAATGTTATCCAAGTTTAATATATTGTTAAAATCGATTTTAAATATGAATATTCCTAAAAATCAGCTAATTTATTTTAGGAAATATATTTAATACGAAAATTAAGTTAAATTTGATTTAGGAAATTGTTTAATAAATAGGAAAAGACAATGATTACTTAAATATAGGTTCATTTAATTACTTCAGTGGCATACCATTGTAAATAAAAGTGAAAACTTAGGGGTATTTTATATGTGTACTTTTGAATTAATAAAGTAGATGTTCTCTTTGATATTTGAAACTTTTTATTTATTTTAAAACCATTAATACGGTGGGGATACTATATAACAAAATGTATATTGTTTGTACAAAAGACTCTTGGACTTGGTAATCTTTTTTGGGTATAAATGCTAACCAGACTTGATAATCCTAATTAAATAAAACCAAACAAATATCATTTCTCTTTTAATCGCCTTGGTTATTCCATTTTTTGATGATATAGCTTTTAAGTCACGATTCTAAATTGCATTACTCAAAATGTGTTAGAAAAAGCTCATCGCAGTTGCTATGCAATTATGTGTGCTTCATTGGATGCTATAATGGATTAATGGGGAAAAAAACTCCAATGGACGAAACAAGGAAAACATTACCCTGCATATAAAGAGGAAAAGCGACTTGGGCAAAGAATCAAAACTCATATACGGAGACAAAGAAGCTTAAACAATTGTTTGTGTTCTGTACTTCGTAAACCCATGTAAAAATGGATCTTTATATTAAAACAAATGTGTTATTGTTGGGCCAGCTGGGGTTGGGTGTTGGCCCAGTTGAAGAAGTGGTGGACAGGACTTTACGTCCTTCTCTAGTGATCTCCACCCTTGGGATTAGTTAATCTTCTGACTTGGATTACCCAAGTTATCCAAACAAAAACAAAGAATTCCATTTGGTATTTAAACGCCAAACCTTAGAAAATGTTTTCTTTTTGGATATGATGCTGAAGGAACATAGAAGCTGATTAAACCGAAGGATCCAATAGATTCGTGCCCTCGTTCAATCAGAATTTAGGTTCATGGTAAACCAAATATATCATCAACCTGCAGCTTCTATAACCACACTTATGTGAGGCTTTTCCGCAGGCAACATCATGTATTCAGATGGCAGAGGCAGAGCCATAGTAGCTTAGGTGATTCTTACTAGTTACAAGTTTGTTGATCACTCCAAGTATGAGTATATTTTCCCAAATTTAAGTAATACATTTTTTTGTTATTTATTATTGGTACTGTGTGTGGGCATTGTTGTGGCGATTCCATCAGTTTCAAATTTCTGACAAATTAGGTTGGAAAAAATGGTTTTAATTGTCTTTGTTTACAAAAGTCGTAGAGATAATTGAAGGAGAGAATAATAAATTAACAATAAATGAAAAACAGGTGAGAATAGCTGGAGGAAGATGAAGGATATTAATCACATAATAATAGTCAAAGCAAATATGGATCAAGCTTTCATCAATCATCATCTTCAGCCACATTGCATTCCTTGGAAGCAGTTCTTCTCCCCTTAAACTATCTTGCAAGTTTTCGTTAATTTTCTAGCCCTGTGCTAAGTGTGTCTGTGATAACTTTTCGAGAACGATGAGTCTACAATCCAACCTAATCCGTCGCGGAGATAACTCCTCTTCTGTACGACGACAGCTGGATCTGGCAACAGAAGACGAGATCATACGAATTCCAGCATGTGACCTAACGGCTGCGACTGAACGTTTCAAGAGAACCCTAATTGGGAGAGTCCTTCACAGAGGAGGACGAAGTGTTGAAGCAATGATTGCTCTTCTTCCGAGAGCCCGTATCTGGAACGTGGAGGGTAGAGCTCGCGGAGCTAACCTTGGCAATGGTCGTTTCAAGTTTGATTTTGACAAGGAAGAAGATCTCCTTATGGTCTTAAACAAGAGACCATGCCACTTCAATCACTGGATTTTTGCCCTAGAACGTTGGGAGCCTTCGACGAGTGAGAACTTCCCCAACACTGTCCCCTTTTGGATTAAAATCACTGGAGTTCCGGTTCACCTTTGGAATGATGGAACTTTTAGTGAAATTGCAAAAGCTTTGGGGAAAAGGGAGGACATAGATGCTGAGAATGCAAGAATCAGGGTCTCTGTCGATGCGGATAAGCCGTTAAAGATGGAGGCGAGAGTGGAGTTCCCAAACGGAGAAGTGGGAAAAGTTCATATGACTTACGAAGGCCTCAATAGACACTGTTTTGAGTGCAAGCGTATTTCCCATGACATTCATTCCTGCCCTGCTTTGTCCCCGGAAGAACGTGAACAAAAGATTAAAGAACTTCGGGAACTCAACATATCAGAACCGGAGGCCACAATGCACCAAGCTTTGGCTGGAACGGCAGGGCACAACAGAAGAAGAGCTCCAAATAATAAGAGACCACGGTCCCCAAATGGTGAAACAGATCATAGATCACCAACTAGGGTGACTTATCCTGGACAATCCAGAGAAGGAAAACGACAAAAAGAATCGGGGAACTACTGGACATCCAAAGCTCATTTAAACAGAGAAGCCCCTGGGAAAGGACTGGAGAAAGAGAGAGGTGAGAAAGAGAGACGCTTCTCTAACAACCAAGGAAAAGCTACGGTATGGAACCGCCTCGATGGTCATCGTGAGGGACGTTATGGGGCGCGAGAAAGAAGAAGCCCAACTGGTAACAGTACTCGCCTAAGACAGAGCTCAACGGAACGTCCAAGAAGACGCGAGCCATATAGAACGAGGGAGAGATACTATTCTCACCAATCCCAAGCTTCTCAACAAGCTTGGAGACCACGAGTTCTTTCAAAGGAAGGAAAAAGCTGTAGCCCATCAAGAACTGTTACAAACTCCAAGTTTCAGAGAACCCCCCCTGCGGAAAAAGAAGACTCGCAACAAACCATCTCAGGAGGCTTGAAGGAATACAATGGACAAGGAGGACAAGGAAATGGAGTTCTTGTGGTGCACACGAATGAAACATCTGAGGAGAGATGGAGACGCCTAAAAGGAAAAGCAGTAATGCTTGAAGAACCTTCGGATAATACTTCTCCACCAAGGAACAGAGGCACCATTCTGATTAGGGAAGGTGGAATCCGCTCACCACCTCCAGCGCCCAGGTCTGTTATTTCTCCACTTAGACTTAGGGATGAACCTGAGGAACCAAGCCTAGAGTTGGATACACTGATGAGATCAAAACACATAGATAGTATGGTGCTGACTAGGGAAGAAGAAGCGGATGTAGATAAGCTAGTGAATGATTTTGGTGGTGTGGTTATGGACGATGCCATGTTGCAAAATGATGATCTCTTGGGGGACGAACCGGGTTATGATGCAGAGGTCATTGATGCCATTTCAAATCTCTCTCC
Organism: Brassica juncea; assembly: GCA_018703725.1. Lineage (NCBI taxonomy): Eukaryota > Viridiplantae > Streptophyta > Magnoliopsida > Brassicales > Brassicaceae > Brassica > Brassica juncea. Next base: position 52,744,496 of record CM031936.1, on the reverse strand, counting down.
AGCAAATGCTGTGAATAAAGAAAAGGGAGCGCAACCAGCGGTAACAACAAAATCTTCGCAGCCAATTGTAACATACCAAAAGAAGAACAAGATTGCTGGACTGTCTAAGTCCCTTCATACAGGCTCGGGCCAAGGCAGGACAGGTGATCCAGAAGAGAAAAAGAGAAGCTCTCAAGGTCAGGAACTGAAAGGAGTTCAAGCTTCCAAAAAGCTGAATGCGTTAAGAGGACGACCATCTCCGAGGAAAAAAAGCTCGGGTAATCAAAAAAAATCTAACTCTCTTTCTGTCCCTCGTAGTGAGGTGTTTCTTTCTGCTAAAAGTAGGAATTTGTCTTTTGTTTCAGGTTCGGTGGGGTCCCAGAAACCACCCAGTAAGAAGATATGAATACAATTTCATGGAACTGTCAAGGGGCTGGAGCCTACTTGACCAAGCAACACCTGCGGGAGTTGCATCGTTTTTTCGCTCCTTCTTTTCTTTTTCTTTCTGAAACAAAAAACACTCGTTCCTTTTTGCAAGACTTTCAAATTTCTTTTGGTTATAATAAATTTTGTTCACCGTGGAACCGGAAGGTAAAAGCGGTGGACTAGCACTTTTTTATATGGATTCGTATGATGTGTCGATCCTCTATTTCGATAAACGTATGATTGATATTGCAGCTACCATAGAGGGACACAGAGTTTTTATCACCTTTGTTTATGGTGATCCGGTCGTAGAACGCCGAGATTATGTATGGGAAAGGTTGACCCGCATGAGTACTACTAGGACCGGGGCATGGCTGATGTGTGGAGATTTTAATGAAATCACCGGAAACAATGAAAAAAAGGGAGGTCGTAAACGCCCTGAGACTTCTTTTCTGGCTTTTAGAGCCATGCTTGCTGATTGTGGTATGATTGAGTTTCCATACAAAGGTAATCCGATGTCCTGGATGGGTTACCGAAGCTCCGGAAAAGTCCAATGCCGTTTAGATCGTGCTATAGGTAATGAAGATTGGCATCACATCTTTTCCCACACTAATGTGGAGTATCTAAAGCTATGGGGCTCTGATCATCGGCCCATTCTCACTCGTGTACAAACAAGAGCAGTTAGACTTAGCAGAAGCTTTAAATTTGATAGGCGATGGCTTGACAAGGACGGTCTAAAGGAAGCAATCCAAGAAGGTTGGAGTCGAGAGGAGGCTGAAGGGTACTGCTCACTCCACATCAAGATAAGTGATGTACGGCGTGCTATCTCCAAATGGAAAAGAGATAACCCCTCCAATACAAAGAAAAAGATCGAGATTATCAAAGACCAGCTTGAGAAAGCCCATACTGATGAAAACGTTACGAGTGAAGAGCTTTTAAACCTCAAGTGGAATCTCTGTACAGCTTTCCGGGAAGAAGAACTTTATTGGAGGCAAAAGAGTCGTGCTTTGTGGTTAAAAGATGGAGATAGGAATACAAAGTTCTTTCATGCAATCACCAAGCAAAGACGAGCACGAAATCGCATCACAAAACTAAAAAAGCCAGGCGGGGGATGGGCTGAAAGTGAAGAAAGTTTGGAACATGTTGCTACTGAGTATTTTCAAAACCTTTTCAATTCCTCGGAATCGAGTGATTTTGAGGAAGCTCTCCGGTATATTACCGTGAAAGTAACTCCAGAAATGAATGAGAGGTTAACTCGGATCCCAACCGATGGAGAAATAAAAAAGGCAATCGATAACATCAACCCGGATAAGGCACCGGGTCCGGACGGCTTGACGAGTTTGTTCTACCACAGTTTCTGGGAGATTACGGCAAAAGAAGTAATATCGATGGTCAAAAAATTCTTTGCTTCGAGTACTTTCGACCCACGGCTAAACCAGACAAATATTTGTCTAATACCCAAGACAGAGAGACCACAAGACATGGCGGAGTTCCGACCCATCAGCCTTTGCAATGTCAGTTATAAGATCATCTCAAAAATCTTATGCTCTCGACTAAAAAGACTACTCCCGAAGCTGATTTCGGAGACTCAATCCGCTTTTGTAGCCAAACGGCTCATATCAGACAATATCCTTTTGGCACAGGAAGCTTTCCACGCCCTACGTACAAACCCAATGTGTAAGGCGAAGTTTGTTGCTATTAAAACGGATATGAGCAAGGCCTACGACCGTGTAGAATGGAATTTCCTTGAAGCTCTCTTAATAAAAATGGGTTTTACTGAGAAATGGGTCTCTTGGATTCGATGGTGTATATCGTCGGTATCGTATCAAATCCTGATAAATGGTGAACCGAAAGGAAACATTCAGCCATCTCGGGGACTACGTCAGGGAGACCCTCTATCACCTTTTCTTTTTATCCTGTTGACTGAAGCGCTGATTTCACAGTTAAAAGGAGCAGAGGAGGAGGGAAGGATAACAGGTTTAAAAATCGCTAGAGCTAGCCCGGCAATATCGCACCTTCTCTTTGCAGATGATTCTCTTTTCTTCTGCAAAGCCGATGTCCAGCAATGTGCTGAGTTGATGAAGATTATCAAACTGTATGGACGAGCTTCTGGACAGCAGCTAAACCCCGGGAAATCATCTATCTTATGTGGGAGCAAAGTAGGACAAGACATAAAAGGCTCCCTCAAACAAACCCTGGGTATTTACAAGGAAGGAGGCATGGGTATGTATCTTGGACTACCTGAGAAAATTTGCGGATCTAAAAGAAAAGTGTTTGCTTTCATCAGGGATCGTCTAAATGACAGGATAAACTCATGGTCGGCAAGGCTATTATCTAAAGGGGGAAAAGAAGTTCTCTTGAAATCAGTTGCTCAAGCACTGCCGACTTATGTTATGTCATGTTTTCTCCTACCAAAGGACATTATTATAAAGCTGCAAGGAGCAATAGCAAAATTTTGGTGGAGTACGAAGGCCAACAATAAAGGTCTTCACTGGATAGCTTGGGAGAAAATTTGTCTGCCGTTCGATAAAGGAGGTCTGGGTTTCCGAGATCTTCATGACTTCAATCTAGCGCTTTTAGCTAAGCAACTATGGAGGCTTTTGAACCATCCAAACTCCCTCCTGGCCCGAGTTTTAAAAGGTCGTTATTTCCGACATACGAACCCAATGGAAATAAAATCATCAAATTCTCCATCCTATGGATGGAGAAGTATACTGGCTGCACAAGACCTACTACGAGAAGGCTTGAGGAAAACCATAGGATCAGGAAGTAGCACCCGTGTTTGGTTAGATCCGTGGATCCCAACAACCCCAGCAAGAGCGGCTCTGGATGTTGGCGTTTATCGTGATAAAGATCTTATGGTCGGTCATCTCATTGATGAGAATACGAAACAATGGATAACTGATATCATTGAGGCCTTGATAGACCCAATAGACATCCCGATCATACGGAGCATACGAACAAGTCATAATGGCCGAGAAGATGGTTTTTGCTGGATATATACGAAGACGGGTCTCTACACGGTCAAGTCGGACTACGACCTTGCAGCACGTCGGAAAGAAGAGAAACAAATGAGGTTTGTTTCGGAACCAAGCACAAACGGCCTTAAAGCCTTGATATGGAAGTTAAAGACTTCTCGAAAGATCAAACATTTTCTCTGGCAAGCCATATCAGAGTGTATCGCCACCTGTAGCAGGCTTGCGGATAGACATTGTGGGACAGAACGCCTTTGCCCAAGATGTGGTACCGGGGAGGAAACGATCAATCACTGTTTGTTCCTATGCCCACCCGCTCTTCAGACCTGGGCCCTCTCGGATATTCCATCTTCTCCGGGAGCTTTCCCGAGTGTATCCCTTGTGGATAATTTTGATTACCTGATTCTCCGAGCAAAGAAATTGGGAACCCCTGAGAATGTGCTGGCTCGCTTTCCGTGGATCATGTGGTTCATATGGAAAGCACGCAACGAGAAGGTGTTTAATGGAAAAGATATCCTTCCCCCGGACACGGTAAGCCACGCAACTAGTGAAGAAGAAGCGTGGCGAGTAGCTCAACTACAAACAGCGTCTAAACCATCATCAACTATGAGAGACGAAGACGTGTTGAATGAATCACCTTTCCCCCGATGCCAAGTGGATGCATCGTAGGTGACGAATTCAACTGTCTTTGGAGGAGGTTTCGCCTTTGATTTCGAACCAGGCTTACACACCTATGGTTCCTTTGGGATGCGACAGGTTCCATCCCCACTTCATGCAGAGTTTAATATCTTGCTTATTGCAATGAAAAGCTCTCTACAGCTAGGTTACACTTCTATGTCCTTCGAATCGGACTGTCTACAATTAGTAAAGCTGATCAATGAAGATGAAGATTGGCCAAGTTTGGCTTCAGAAATGAATGAGTTCACCTTTTTGGTTTCTGAATTTAATGTTTTTTCTATCTCGTTCATAGCTCGTAATCGTAATGTAAGAGCCGACCTCCTTGCTAAAGGAACTCGACTTAAAAACTCTATCTTCTCCCATGTAAACTCTTTGATTCCGACGTGGTTAGCTTCACAAGCTAACCTTTTCGTACTGAATTAATAATACATGGTGTTTGCAGTCAAAAAAAAAAAAAGTGTACAAGTCTGGAGAATATATAGTGCTTGATTATCGAATTAAAGAGTAATTAATATTACACATAAACGCATTTAGATGGTCGATGATGATGATCAGTTTGATGAAGAAGCCAACAAGAAAACAAAAAAAAATTATACAGAACACGTGGCATAGATCAAACACAACAAACATAAAACCGAATCATCCGAAATCAAGCACATGCGCATGGATTCTCCGTCGCCACGTCAGCACCATCGTCGTCAGATCTGAAAACGAGGTACCCGACGGTTAACCCGACGACGATCGCGATGAAGACGCCTCCGTTGAAGGACATAGCCGCGAGCATCAGCAAGTAACCGATCGCCGCGTTGACGCCGAATAGCAGCACCGACGCAGCTTTGGCGGCGGATCTGGTGCCCGATTTGGGGATGAGAGGGGCGGAAACGCCGGCGCGAGGCGGCGGATTGGGATGGCGAGTGGATGAAAAGGATTTGAATTGGAGGCGGCGTTTCTCAAGGTACTGGTAGAAGGCGGCGAAGGCGAAGCAGGCGAGCAAGGTGAGGATGTAACTGAGCCATGAATCGGTTTTCCAGAAATCGAAGAGGATTGTGGCTTTGATGCCCCAGTAGAAGGTCATGTGCATCATCTTCGCGACGTTTTTTTTCTTGGATTGAGCTAACAAAGAAGAAGACGAAATGATTGAAGTTAGGAAGCGGTTCTGGTTGTTGCTTTGAGTAAAAGATAAATATCATTGTGGGCTCAGATCATAGTCCAGTGGGCTTACCAATAAGTCGAGAAGGCTTTATATTCGTTTGACATTTCACTCTTTTACACCAAGAATCTGGAATAAAAAAAAGCTGCAAACATATATTACAAGATTTCATAGACAAGGTCTCATTCTTTCTGAAAATTGTGGATATCATTCATAAATTTAGGATATGAAGTTGGATAATTTGTATTAGATACATCAAAATGATTGTATTGTCCAACCTAATTTTCTTTAATGGATATTGGAAAACCATAGATATGAAAATCAAAACCAAAATAATTTATTTTTTCACTATTTTTTTTTTTGAAAGATTCATAAGTGGAATACATCGGTGAGATATATTGCTGGCAGTTCCAACCTCCGGAGACAGATTCTTAAGAACGGGGAGGCAAAGTCCTAACACATGAGGAACTACAAAGACTAAAACAAAAACCGAAATTATATCCGCAAAACACAAAGACCATCTTTAAGCCAGAGCAAAATCAACGAGAACCACAAATCCAGAAATTTTCGAAAACACCAGAACCAGAGATACATATTAACTTTACAAAATTTTGTTTATCTATTCTTCTACTAGCACTGTGTCAATATAAACCAGAGTTAGTAGAGATCCTGAATTTGTCACAGGTATCGTATATATTTTCCTACTACCATTTCATTTGTTTATGTCTATGACCGCTTCTGACTATAGCAAAACTTTAATTAATCCGTAGTTTGACATTCACATACGTAATTTAAAAATTTTATCAATTAAGGAACAGTTATTTTGGAATGATAGGTATAAATCTTGGTGGGACACTCAAAGATATTCATGAAAGGGGCTCGAGATACTTTTAAATCAAAAGTGTACTAAAAATTTAAAAAATTAACAAAAGAAACATGAAGTTGTCTTTCTATTGAAAACAATTAAGAAACCAATAGAAAATAAAATGTCTAGAGGTGTATAGGACAAGAGGGCGGGCAACAAAGTGAAGAGGAATGACCCATTGCGCCACACCAAAAAGAAAGTGATGTGAAGACTTGTGTCTCCTCATCACACCAAAGCTGGAAATATCCGCATGTGCCATGCATTCGCATATTACATACACATTCATATTTTTGTGTTTATGCAGATGCATACTATATCTCTTTTAACTGGATCTAAAATATTAGATTTTAGTCTGTTCTAATTAGGGATAAGTGAATAACATTGCTACGGCTAAGTATAAATGCACCTAAATGGAACTTCTGAAAATGTTAGAACTGAGTGACATGCATGAACTAGCATAATTTATGAGTTTATGCTAGTGATTTGAGAAATGATATGTGGCATGCATATGTATGATTCAATGAAAACTGTAGCGTATATAATCAGTGAATATTGATGAATTCAAAATGATTGCTGGAAGTATATAGATATTAGACTATTAGTACATGCATAGCTATTTGATATTGACTATAACTGGATTATCTATTTTTAAGATAGAATGGTATGGAGTGATCAATTCCACAAGTTTCATAATTTTTTGCCATTTAATATGAATGAAACGAAATGATCATTTCTTCGATTCTACAAAAAAATCTAAGCAAAATAAAAAATAAAAAATTCCATAATAATTTTGTTAAAAAATAAATTCTCTGCTACATTCTATTTATCTTATTCTATTCTTATTCCATTTATTCTTTTTATGTTTACCAGTTATATTCATTGTTTTATAATCCACAAGTTGTTTTCTAGGAAAATTCTTGAATATGATATAAAAACGACATATATGATTAAAGTGTATTTTTTATCAGCCTAGTCTAACGTGTTCTTTTTGTTCTTTTTGTCAACAACATACATTCTAGCAAGTTTCAACAATGTAAAAACCTTTAATGTAACACCAATGCTATATGTACAGTATTTGGTTTTTCACCTATTCTTTTTATACGCAGTATTTGGTACAAACTCATTAACTACGTGTACTACATATTTGCATTGGTAATCCCGAAACAAGCCTAGTTATAGAATTAGTTCAGATAAAACGTAATTTGATTAAGTTATAATAAAACTTAAGTACTGCAAATCTAGAGAACACATAACTATATGTGCTTTGGTCATTGAGTCATTGACCATTTTATTAACTCACTGATGGAGAAAGACTAACGTCATACAAAATAACAATCTTTAACAAAAATTAAGGAAAAACAAAATGCAACTTTAATTACAACTAACATATTTAATCAAGTAGAGAGAGATGAGAAACAGCTCCCAGATCGGAGAAGCGACCGTCGTGATTCTACGCCGTCGATCCCCGGCAAAGCCCCACTCGAGCTCGTCCTCGTGGTGGTCCTCCGTGGAGAGCCATCGAGGCTCCGCCGTAGAATCCTTCCAATGACAGCAATAGGATCTTTCTCCTCCTCCTCGGCGCTCCATGAACGGAACCGGTGGCAGAACGTTGTGTGACGGCGAAGAGCTTCATCGACGGAGATTCTTGTCGGAGATCGAACCACCTCGTCTTTCACAGCCTCCGCGCAAAGCCCACAAAGCCAGCGTCCCCTGTGCCGTTCCTTGACGCGGTGGATGTAAGCCGGTGTGCACTCCTCGGCGAAACCGCACGTGTCACACGTGACGGACTCAACGGCCGGCAAGGACGACGGCTTAGTGATAGTATCGGTGGCAGTTGATGATGATGATGATGAGGAGGACATCATTGTTTGTGGAAAATGATCAGACTGATATGCTTTTTCTGGATTTAAGGTTATATCATTCATACACAGGTGGTCTTTCTTGGATGTATATATAGATAGACACGGTAACATATGTCTCTGTTATTATTATTTTTTTTCTTTTATTTAAGAAAATTATTATGTATATAATGTTAAATAATATGAGGTTGGAGGAGGATTTGGATTCATGTGAGTGAGATAATGTGGTGAGGAACTTTTTGTTTGTTTCTTAAATTTTGCATGTGGGTTGTGGATGGATAATTATTGAATTTCGTCTAGAGTGAGTAATAAATTCATAAAATAATTATACAATCTTGCGGTTAGAGATATTCGTTTCTCCTATGAATATTAAATCTGATCTTCCATTTCAACAAAATAATACAATAAGGATGCCAAATGGAAACGAGAGTTTGCCATAAACGCATACTTAATCTCTTATAGAGAATCTAGTAATTGCAGATTTGATACAGTCTCCCTTATGAAATGTACTTTATGTGATTTCCACATATACTACAACTGTAAATGCCTTAATAATAGCAAAGAAAAGTCTTCAACATGTGTTCGAAATTAGTGTAGACATCAGCCATGATTACTCGATCATATAAACAAATCTTCATAAATGGCCTATAAGTTGTCTAAATTGGTTCTTATTTTGTGTGTGTGTCTGTGTGGAGGGTTAACTATGACAAGATTTATTTTAGCTATGAAAAGAATTTACCATGGAAAAATAAGAAACGGATTGGAATTAATCTTTTAATGTTAGAATTATGCTCTCGAGATGGAATCAATCTATGAGCAAATAGGACAGCATGTTGTGCCGACAGATGTTAATGTAAGGCGATTTAAGGAGAACATTTTGTTACTAACTAATGACTTGACTTGTGTTTCAAAAAAAAAAAAGTAATGACTTGACTTACTTCATCAGTTGACACTATAATGACAATAGATGGTTGCTTGAAACCATAGGTATATAGAAATGTGGACCTGAAAATGAGGTTATCCGTCGATGGATCGATATGAATGTTAACGGATCAAACACATGAACAATAAGAGGTGGTCCATATTTTTCAATGGGAATAGCTGTGAAGTACCTAGTCATTGAAGCAAATACTCCACCGGCGAAGTATGTTTTTGATAAGCATCCTATTTGTATTTGTTTTAATTACTTTTTGTTCTTTTTTTAAAATCTTCTTAATTAACTAAATTTTTAAAATAATAAAAAAAAATGTAGTTTGTTTTGCGTAACCGCAAAAACTACGTGGGAAACAGTGGACGCCTAAGTCTCTGCCCACGGTTTACCGAGATGCAATCGCACGGCAAATGATGTTTAGCTAGTGTAGGAAGAACCTAGAATACCCTAGGCGTTTTTAAATAAATAGTAAGCCATATTTGCATTGTACAATATATACAGCCATATCACATGCTGATGCTGGGACAAAATATTTAACGAGTGATATGTGACAACTATATGATAAATAACTGTACCAACATCTTAGAAGATTGATTTACCTAAAAATTGAGGAACATGATATGGAGAGGCTTAAAAAGTACTGCACCTTTGTGTTTGGATAACGATATGTCTTTGGCCTACTTTAAAATCTCTCAGTTTCGTAATCTATTTGCTCTCTTTTCTCATCGTTGTCAAAATTCTTTTGTTCTTCTCATTTTAGTTGTATATGTGTTTTTGCTTTTATTTTTTTAATTTATATATTTGAACCTGTAGTGAAAGTTGGTATTCATATCTAGTTATCAACAGCATTGTTGACAAAAAAAATTATCAACAGAATCATATATTTTTTGAATGTAAAGAAAGATGGTTTCATTTCTTTGCCGGGAACCAAAACATTATAAATAGTACTTTCCAACGAACTCAAGTAGCTATAGTTACTGCCACAACCTCTTTACCACTAGAAGCAATCAAGCAAATCAAACCTATCAATGGCTCAGCATCATAGTTATTGTACAATTGCAAACAAAATTAGTTATCATCATAGATTATGCAAATTTTAACCTAGATTAGCAAATACCAACCATATATACCAACAAAAACTTCAGGTCACCCAACAATAAATCTCTATATATGAAGTTGATACGCTTTTAAAAATAGCTTAAAGAAAAAATATCTGATATCTGTAAGCGTGCGTTGTTACTATAAGACCAATATTGATATTGTTAGCTCTGGCTTGAATACTCGACGGCAGCAGGCGATACATGTCTTACGATAAAATATTAATAAATTAACAGAAAAGTATAGACATATAGATAAAAAAACATTAACGATGTTGTGCACAAAAAAAAGCATCAATGATGTCTTATATTGTATACCACGAAAAATCATATAAGAACCTATGCCCAAATAAACATTATTTGTCTTAAATCCTCATAAATGTTGATCAAGGGTTTAAGCAAAGTTATGTTGGAGTTTTTTCTAAGATTTTCCGACTCCAAAGGAGATTCTAACTAAATCAGACGCTTCTGACTTCTGGATTGAATTGAAGGCAAGCTCGTGCATCGTAATAGCTATTGAAGTGTTTGTCACATGTGTGATATGTGGTTATTAGTCGATTTAACTCTCTATATTTTGGGGGTGAGATCAAATCATTTTTTTTCAGTGAGATTTGATGACATACTATATACCACGTGTATTTTAGATATGTTCTGCAAGTAAACAATTAAAGATGTCTCTTATGTCTCTTGAATATTGATCTACTACATTTCTTTTTTCTTCCGAAAGTTACAAAGTTTGTTTTTATTGGAGTTTTTATCGTCAAAAACTTGTGATACGTTATGTTAATTGCAATAGCATTACAACTGCTGGATAGAAATGTCCGTACCGGGACAGATTTATCTCAAATCAAACGATGGGTGACGCGAGCTATGAGGATGGTTTGTGGTTTTGGTTAATCACAAGAAACACCAACACAACGTAGATATATTAGGAAAATCTTTTATTCTTTTACACTTTCAAAATAAATTGCACTTGATGTAAACAAAAGGCTTTGATCTGAATAAATTTAACATTCAATTTTTTAAAAAATTGCAATAGCAATACCATGTAAATAATTATACGGGTTTTACATTTTAGAAAGGTCATAAAGAAGTATATTAGAAAGACAGGCGTGCAGATTCTAATTTAGCATCACAACTCAAAAGAAAAAGGAGATTTGATAATCAATCATTAGTTTTCGTAGTTAATTACGTTTTAGAATCGTTATCTTAAAGCAAGGTGGCAACCAATCATAAATAGTTACGTTTTAGAATCGTTTCCATAAAGAAGCAACATGTTCTTTGTCTCTATCGCTAGCTAATGTTTTCTCCTTGTATGTTGGTACAACAAATGCAAACATAGTGGAGCAGTACGAGTCACGACTAGTTTCGTCTATTTTTAGTTATAGAATTACTATGTAATAATCGATTACGTGTTTATGTGGTACCAGCGAAAGCAAACCGAGTTACAGCTGGCGTGGTTTTGTGTTTACATGGATGATAAGACGACGCACTTATTACTATTATGCTTTCCATCTGAGCTCGACTGCAAAATCACATATTCTCTCTACTCTAATGCTATTTACAACACAAGGATATCCTATCTTCTGAGGATATCTATATCTGTTAAATCTTATTTAGAATAAACAAATTCTAAAATAGAATTATCATATTTTATAAATACAAAACAAAAATAAAATATTGGTTTTATTTTTTATGTTAAATTTAAAGATACGAAAATATTATGGATTAAAATTTAAAACTATTTTTTACTAATTAGATCAGTTCTATCTTAAAATATTTTTACCCTTAATTTTTATGATAACTAAATTTCCTTAGTATTAAAATAAAGTTATATACGTTTATTTTAGATTTGAATATCCTTTAAAAAATTATGCTGGCTTGGATCTATATACGAATATCTGAAGTTTTAAAATACATGGGATTCATATCTTAAATAATTGTATCGAATCCTAATTTGAGATCATTCGTGATCTTTTTGATATAGCCAGCATACCCCCTATGTTCTTTTAAGGAGATTTCCAGATCATCCAAGTGTATAACAAGTACTGGAGTGAACAGACTTTTCAGTAATTTTTTAGCAAGTTTTATGAATAAGCTGATAAACCAACAATTAAGTTCAAATTAATTGTTGTTTATTACTTCACGTTTAATTAGGCGCGAGCGAGGCTTCAAAAAATATGTGATCTAACAAGCCTCGGAATAACCCATCAAAATTCTCTGAAAGTTCCAGAACAGTAACTTGGGCCTTTGTGGGCCGTTTTGAATGATGATTTGGTTATCAAAAATGCACATTAAGCAGTAATTTATGGACTATGCAATGGATAACCATAACTATATAAAATGTTGGTTGATTATCATTAAAGTAATGAAGAATGAAACACTCTACACTTTTTATGATACATGTTGGTGCAATATAGAAGAAAAATATACTCATCGGTTCGTTAAAATAAATGTTTTAGAAAAAAAAGTTTTACAAAGATAATAATTTTGGTTTTCTATAAAAAAGGTTGTAAATTTTAGAAAAATTAATTAACATTATTAAATTATTTTTAGTCAAAATTTATTGAAAATTATAAAAAATGATATACTACTATATTGAATTAATGTGTTTTTCAATATGTATAAAAATATTTAAAAAATTATTTTCTTGAAACGGAAAGAGTACTTTATTTAGTCATTAAAATAGTATTCCACGGCCGACGATAAGTAGTCATTAAGGTACATTTAAAGATTAGATTAACTCGAAAGCTTTTATTTTTTTCTCCAACGTAGTTTCCTCTGAACACCCCCCTGTCTCTCTTGACGGCGTCTCCGGTTCAGTAATCACCGACATCAACCGAGAGCCAAACAGAGTGTGTTCATATTTTACGATCTGTGATCTCAGAGATTCCCAGGTATTATTATTATTATGCTCAAGCTTGTGATCTGATATATTTTTGTTGGCTTCATCATAAAAATGTCTCTTTTTTTTTTTTTTTAAATCGTAGCAGAGAGTTATCATTTGGTTCGTTAGTCAAATGTTGTGTGTTCCTTAATTGGTACCATTGAGGAGATGGGTTTAGTGATAGGATTATGCTTTGAATCGGGTAATCATTTTAGTTAATGCGTGTTTTGTTTTGGGGTTTTGCCAGTTCTAGTTATAATGGGACAGTGTTTTGGTTGGTGAAGATATGCTAATTGTGTTATAATTATCCATTAGTTTCACTCTTGAAGTGAATAAAATTAACATCAACGTATACTTTTGGTGTCTCTTGTAATGGGATCAGTGTGTAAATTGATGTTTTTTTTTTCTATTTGCTAAACACCAATAATCTTAATATGGTTTTGGCAAGGTATTAACGTAACTATTCTGAAAGGATCACACTGAACATCGAGATACCTGGACTTCATGTATGGCTTGATCTAGTGTGAGCGAGAAGCATGACTCTCCATAGATATAGGTAGATATCTCCTAGTTGTTTCTAGATTTTTCTTCTTTTTTTTTTATGCTGACATGTGTATGATGAGTGATGTGATCTTATCTGTTTAGGAGAATCGAATGCTGTCCCCTTTGCTTTTTCTTTTTCGTTTTAATTATATCTTATGTGATCTCTCATTAGGTGTAATGGAATGAAATGTTACAGCTTACTAATTGGAATTTTGTATAGGATGAAAAGAGGAGCACTTAGGCGGAGGGCTAAAGATATCTCTCTTGTGCTTATTGTGCTTGTTTGTGCAACCCTTGTCTTATGGTCATGGGATACATCTCCAACCTCTGCCTTTCTTCCACCTGAAAGTCACTTTCTGAAGCTGGAACCAGGTTTGACTATGACATTGTACTCTCTTTCTAGCACATTTTGTCAGCTCGTTTGAATGCTGGAACCATGCTTTATTCATTCTGTAAAGCTTCATGACAGTGAAATGTTTTATGTTTGACATTGTTCTTTGTCATTTGCCAGAAGAAAAGGTGGAGAGAACACCTACTGCACTGAATACCGAAACTAAAGATAGCAGCTACTCATCAGCTACCCCCTTTGTAAACAAAGGTAATGTTCAATCATTTACAGCAGCTCTTTAGTGCGTCTTGTAATCTGCTCGAAAGTTTTTGTCTTGAAGTCTTTGAAGGAGGTTTGCGTTGTCTGTTGTGTTCTGAAATTCTGGAAACTTAGCTTTATTCCTTTTTCTCGGATTGTCTATAACAGAGCAAAGTAAAGAGGATCCAACTGATAATAAGGATACTGAAGAAGAAGTAGAAGAAGAAGAAAAAGAGGAGAAACAAGTGGAGAAAGTTACTGACAGTGAGACGAATCAAGGGAAGACACCAATTATTGAAGAAGAAGAAGGGAAAGAAGAGAAACAAGTTGAAGAAGTTTCTGTCAATGAGGCGAGTCAAGGGAAGACATCAACTATTGAAGAAGAACAGGTGGAACGTGAGGTTACTGTAAGTGAGCCAAAGTATCAGAAGACACCAACTAGTAAAGAGAATAAACTAGAACAGGTGAAACAAGAGGTGGATGCTGGTGAGGCCGAAGCAAAGACAACACATATTAAAAAGACTAATTCAGATCCAGAGAAGAAAACTCTCCCAACAGACGAAGGGAAGACTGGACAGTTCGTAGCTAAGAAAGATGATGATAGTAGTTCAACCGCTCGCATCGCCAATCAAGGTAGAGAAACCTGTTTTATACATCCTCGGTGTTATGATGCTGCCTCATTTTGATTATGTCCCATGTGAAGTAGCAGGTTTTATATTATTATTTTTTCTTCTCAGCTTGCAATTACGCGAAAGGGAAATGGGTTGTGGACAATCACCGTCCTTTGTATTCGGGATCTCGTTGCAAACAGTGGCTTGCTTCGATGTGGGCGTGCAGGTTGATGCAACGCACAGACTTTGCCTTTGAAAGGTTAAGATGGCAACCTAAAGATTGCTCCATGGAAGAATTTGAGGGTTCCAAGTTCTTGAGAAGGTAATATAACCAATCTGTATTTCATTACATGTAGCCAAGTGTTCCCATCAAGTCCTTAGTAACAACAGTGCCGTGGCTCTTTTTTTCTTTTGTCTCAAATCCCCTCAGGATGCAGAACAAGACCCTAGCCTTTGTTGGAGACTCGTTGGGAAGACAACAGTTTCAATCTATGATGTGTATGATCACAGGAGGCAAACAGAGGCCCGACGTCCTTGACGTGGGACCAGAGTTTGGGTTCATAACTCCCCAAGGTGGAGCTCGTCCTAATGGCTGGGCATACAGATTCCCTGAAACTAACACAACGGTCCTATACCACTGGTCATCTACACTCTGCGACATAGAACCGATCAACATCTCAGACCCCTTAACCGAGCACGCCATGCATCTCGATCGCCCACCAGCTTTCTTACGCAAATACCTTCACAAGATCGACGTGTTGGTAATGAACACTGGCCACCACTGGAACCGTGGGAAGCTCAACGATAACAGATGGGTGATGCATCTAAACGGCGTTCCCAACACTAACAGGAAGCTAGCCGCTCTTGGGAACGCCAAGAATTTCACGATCCATAGCACGGTCGGTTGGGTTAGCTCGCAGCTTCCTAACCATCCTGGTCTCAAGGCGTTCTACAGAAGCCTCTCCCCAAGACATTTCGTGGGAGGGGAATGGAACACTGGAGGGAGCTGCAACAACACGACACCGATGTCTATAGGGAAAGAGGTTTTGCAAGAGGAGTCTAGCGATTACAGCGCGGGTCATGCGGTGAAAGGCACAGGGGTTAAGCTTTTGGACATAACAGCCTTGTCTCATGTTAGAGACGAAGGTCATATATCACGGTTTAGCATCTCGGCTTCGAAAGGGGTTCAGGATTGTCTTCATTGGTGCTTGCCTGGTGTTCCTGATACGTGGAATGAAATCCTTTTCGGGATGATATGAAGTTTTTTTCAAAGTTCAGAGAAAGGGCTTGAGAGCCAAAGCCAGCCTTTTGATAGCTTTTCTACCGACCTGAGGTATAGTTTTTAGTATTTATTCTGGTACAGAAACAAAGCTCATTGTCATAAGCGTTAAACTATAGGCTTGGTTCCGACCATTTTTATTTACAGAACAGAATCTAACTCAACTTTTGTCTTTTGAGCATATTAATAGAAGTAATTTAATGTTCAAAGATTTGATTCTTGAATCGTTTATTGTGTGTTCTTCTGAACGTTTAAGTTTGGACTCTTGCCTTTGATGGTGTCTTGAAGAGATACCTATTCTGATCCTTATCAAAACAATTTGCTATTTTTAGAATAGTTAAGTCAGTCAAAAGAAGAAAACAAAATGTCACCCTTACCATTGGAAAAAACAAACACAATCTAAACAAAACTACATCTCTCAAACGACCCATACATCGTCCTTGTTTCCAGACATAACATACCAAGAAAACAAGAACGAAAAAAGAACAACAGCCTCTCTCCCTCCCTCTCTCTCTCTTGTCCTCAACCCATGGCTGCTGTTCTGATTCCCGGCTTCCTCCTCCTCATGTGTTTCTCGATCTCCCCTTCGTTGCAACACATAAGCGAGGCTGAACCGCTTGTGCGGTTCAAGAACTCTGTGAAAATAACCAAAGGGGATCTAAATTCATGGAGAATAGGAACAGATCCTTGCGGTGGAAAATGGTTCGGGATCTATTGCCAAAAGGGTCTCACAGTCTCAGGCATTCACGTCACACGTCTCGGTCTCTCAGGACCCATCAATGTCGATGATCTAAAGGCTCTCGCAAATCTAAAGACCGTCAGGCTCGACAACAACCTCCTCTCAGGTCCTCTCCCTCATTTCTTCAAACTCCGCGGCCTTAAATCTATCATGCTCTCTAACAACACCTTCTCTGGAGAGATCCCTGACGATTTCTTTAAAGACATGTCAAAGCTCAAGAGGCTGTTTCTTGATCATAACCAATTCGTGGGGAAGATCCCTTCCTCCATTATGCAGCTCCCTCATTTAGAGGAGCTTCACCTTCAAAGTAATAAGTTCTCGGGAGAGATACCTCCATTGATCGAGACCAACAAGAATCTGAAAAGCCTCGACCTCTCAGACAACCAGATCGAAGGAGAGGTCCCGGCGAGCCTCTCGGATAGGAAAAATCTCGTCATGAAATTGGATGGGAACGAAGAATTGTGCGGCAAGGCGGTGAACATTGAATGTGAGGCTATTGACCCAAAGGAAGCCAAAGATAGTATTCCCCCACCGCCCTCCGGGGGAACAGACTCCAACAGGACCACGGTGAACGCCGTCCTGTTAGCCGTCTCGTTTCTCATCATGTGTTGTATTGTTGTCGGATTTATAAAGAAGCGAAACAAGAAGAGAAACGCCGGTTTTCGTAAGCTCGACAAAGAGCGTCCGAGCGATGTCGTGGAGGTCAAGGTACCCGAATCCACTACGGTTAAAAGGTCTACAGAGTCCAGCAAAAAGCGTGGTGGAAACGCCGAAGGCGGTTCTACCAAGAAAGGCTCGTCTCATGGGAAAGGTGGTGGAGGAAGAGGAGGAGGAGGGGGAGGTATGGGTGATATCATAATGGTGAATACGGACAAGGGCTCGTTTGGTTTACCTGATCTGATGAAGGCTGCTGCTGAGGTGCTAGGAAACGGTAGTCTTGGATCAGCTTACAAGGCGGTGATGGCTAATGGATTAGCCGTTGTGGTGAAGAGGATTAGGGATATGAATAAACTCGCAAATGAACCTTTCGATGTAGAGATGAGACGGTTGGGGAAACTTCGCCACCCTAATGTTCTTGCCCCTTTAGCTTATCACTACCGTCAAGAAGAGAAGCTTGTTGTCTCTGAGTATATGCCTAAGAGCAGCTTACTTTACGTTTTACACGGTAATCTACAATGCCGTTTTTATATATAATAGGGTTAAATCTTGATCTGCCTAGATGCGTTTGAGCATTTGTGTATACAACTATGCGCTAGAGGCTTATATACAAGTCTAACCAGCTTTTACCGCGTTTTAGAACACTGATAACATCAGAATTAAATTTTGATCTGTCTAGATTCGTTTAGGCATCTGCGTATATAGTGATGCGTTAGAGGTTGGTATACCGCCTAGCAAGCCTTTACCGCATTTTAGAACACTGCTAGTAGGGTTAAATCTTGATCTGTAGTCCAGAAAATTCTAAAATATGTTGAACCTTTTTAGTGGTCAACATAAACGATTACTTGAACGAGTAGGATAAATCTTGAGTTAACCACTAAACCTAAATGAATGTTGTTGTCTCAATAGGTGATCGTGGGATACATCATTCCGAGCTAACTTGGGCGACAAGATTGAAGATCATCCAAGGAGTGGCGCATGGGATGCAGTTCCTGCACGAGGAGTTTGCGTCCTACGAGCTCCCACATGGTAACTTAAAATCCAGCAATATTCTACTCAGCGAGACCTACGAGCCACTGATCAGTGACTACGCATTCTTACCGTTTCTCCAGCCAAACAACGCACAAGCAATGTTCGCTTACAAAACTCCAGAGTTTGCGGAGAACCAAGAGGTTTCTCATAAATCAGACGTCTACTGCCTCGGGATTATAGTTCTAGAGATCTTGACAGGGAAGTTTCCTTCTCAATACTTAAACACCGGTAAAGGCGGGATTGATATAGTTCAATGGGTGCAGTCTTCCATCGCAGAGCACAAAGAAGAAGAACTTATCGATCCGGAGATAGTAAACAATACTGATTCTGTGCAGCAGATGCTGGAGTTGCTGCGGATTGGGGCTGCTTGTATCGCAAGTAATCCAGATGAGAGACCTGACATGAGGGAAACTGTTAGAAGAATAGAACAAGTGAAAAAATGATGATCAGATGCTTAGAATACAAACGTGATCGGGACAGTTAGATATAATACTAACGTGCAAGCAACCAGAAAAAATAATTCGGGTATGTAAATAGGAAAGACGGTTTTTTTGTTTTCCAGATTGAATTGTTCTTTCAGATCTCGGCAAAAACATATATACATATATACTTCTATGTTCCTTGTTCCATAAGTAAACAACAATTGTTCATTAGTATGACATGTTTTTTTCTTTCTTTTCTTCTTCTAGTTTTCTCTTATCGAAAAACGTTATGTAAAACATTTCAGCCCTTGGAGCATTTTCACCATGAATTGTTCAAGAACACAGGGGCAAATCTAGAGTATTTATTTACTGGGTGCACCATCGGTAACAAAAATTAAAAGTACATAAATAGGATTTGAACTTGGGTTATTGTGGGTGCAAAAATTGACATTTACCATCCTTTTTTTTTTGGAACACCATTGACATCTACCATCTAATCCACCAAAATCTGACTGTTTTTAGCTATAAAATTTTGACTTTTAAAATATTTATGGGTGCACGTTCCACCCCACCACATAAGGTGGCTTAGCCCCTGCAAAAACATATCTGAACTAAAATCAAAATGTGGGCAAGAAAAATCTTTAACATTTGTGTTGTGGTAATTTTTCTAGTTTAAAACGAAAAATCTACCATTTAGAACAATCTTAATGGTAAGTATCTAAAATATAAGCATCTAAAGAATACAATATTATTATTTTGATGTACTGTTGATAAATAAATAAATTTTTTTATTATTGTATGTCAATAACAAATTGAGAAAACAGTCGAGGAGTTCTAAAATGTATTTTGGAAGTTCTCATTTGAAATATTCTTACAAGAACTTCTCACTTTATTACTTTTTCAATTTTTTACTTTTTTAGATATTCTTATGAGATACTTAGCATTGGAGGAGCTCATACAAGTTACAGCTACAATGTTTGCTACGGTTACTTTCAGATAAATTCTCAAAAAGAGTAAAAGTTTTATATATTAAAACAAGCAATCATACTATATGTGAACTTATTCTTAAAGAGGAACATATTGATGGACCCAAAAGGCTTGAATATTGGGTAGTACTCAGTTCTAATAAGAACAAAGACATTAAATTGTTGCATGCATGTCAATTGTAATGAAAGGACCACAAAGAAATTAGGTTTTGTCTTGTTCTTTCTAAATAATTAAATTAGTTAATACTTGGAATTTTATGGCCCCAACAACTCAGCAGTATTGTCCCTCTTTTGAGCTTATTCTCATCCCTGGTTTCTTCCCTATGGGTCAATATTATTTATTATAATATTTATATTTTATAGTTTTCTCATTTTCACAGATTGATTGATGAATAAACCACATACAAACCAACACCGCAACAACTTTTTCTTTTATTATACAATTACACAACATAATTGAGCTGAAATTATTCGTATATCATTCGATTTTATATAATTTTCACTGCTCCGTTTCTTTCCTTTATGCTAATATTCGCTTTAATGATTTGATATGATGCTTGGAGCACTTATATTCACCTTTCTCCCTAAAACACTATATTCACCTTTCAAAACTTCCACTAAAAGAAAGGGACACAAGAATAAGCAAGAACCGATTTGAACTTCAAAATTATTTTAATATGTTAATTACCACAAAATACAAAAATAATAACAATAACAAAAAAATAAAAACAAGAGCATAATTATTCCATTTCTCGCCATTGTTGACGATCAAAAACTAGCTCTCTCTACTATCATTAATTAACACCCCCCCCCCCCTCGCCAAAATTTTCATGTTGTTTCATTTCCACCATAATACCATTTATATAGACAATTAGACACATGCATGTCATAATTTTTAAATATGCTAATTTAGCTAATTTATTTGGTCCGCATATGTTGTATATATGCGTACTTGTTTATTTACCCCCTGATCCCCCGTATATATAGAATGTAGAAGAACTCCGGCTAAGTCACTAGAACTCCGGCGGAGAAAATTTGACCGGCGGGGTAAGGAGAGGTTGAGAAGTTCGATCCACATCTCTCTTTCCTTTCAACATTTGCTATATGACTCGATCGACACTCTGTGCTGCAAAAGGCCTTTTCTCCTCTGCATTAAACAAATATTCAATCAAAATACAAAATCGAGTTATAAAACCATACTATAAACACACACATATTTTAGGAGTCCCAAATTATTTATACCTATAAATAAATATGTCGTGACCGTGAAGTTTCTTCCCGCATAAGTAACAAGAACTGAGGAAACCCAAACCCTTAAACTCAGGCGAGTTCATTGGAGATTCGGTGCCTACATCGACCATGAAAAGTTTCTCACGACGATCCTCGCTGATCTTACTTGCCAAACACTCAAACCCATCTCTGTCATAAACCCTTGTGCTACAAGATCCACTAGGACCGTGGTGACACGTTACCAACGTATAATCCTCCTCGTCCATTATGAACATCTCCTCGTCCTCTTCTTCTTCGTCCGTGGTGCTTCCTTCATGGCTCATGAACTGGACCGGATCAGACCGGCCGGATTGGTTCGGTTCTGATATAGACACGCTCGTGATTAGACGAGTGGTTGAGTTCTCGAGTGCGGCTAGAATCCCTAGACCGACGGACCCACCGAGGTTGTCATCGTAGAATCTCTTTGAGCTGTCTCTTTGAGATATCTGAGGGAGAATCTTGAAGTCAAGTGGGCTTTTAGGGCTTGTCATCAAGACGTCAAAGAACGGAGCCGCCGCGGCAGCAGATCGGTTCACGCCGACGAGGAGCTCAGATATCTTTCCGATCATGGGATGGGTTCTTTTGCTAAGCATGATCTTTGGTCGAGAGAATCAAGGTGTTTTGATCAGATCAACCTTAAAAACAAAAACGAGAAAGAAACATAAAAAGCGGAAGAGAGAAGAAGAAGAAGATTGGTGGTGTTTCCACAAAGAAGAGATGGGAGAGAGATGTGTTATTTATGGTGGAGTTGGTGGGAGGGTTTGAGAAAACTTTACACTACTTTTACTTATTGCAATATTTACAATAAACCATGTGAATTGTTCTTATTTGTCGAATAAACCCTTAATGTTTGTCTTCGAAAACAAAACTAACCATATAATATCTGATGACGTAACATGCCACGAAACGTGTGAAGCTAAATCCGAATCGAAATATTTTGGAATATTTTTTCGTAGGAGAGAAATGAATAGCGCCCAAGGTTTTGAGAAATGCAGTATACTATTAGTGCGACTATATACCGTTGACGCAACACTTCTTCGTACAAATAATATTGTGGATGACACGGTGTTTAACTGTTAATACGTTAGGTTATTGTAGTAAGGACTTAGATAACCGACTCTTGATCGAATTAAACTGTTGCAGATAA
Source organism: Brassica juncea (assembly GCA_018703725.1). Lineage (NCBI taxonomy): Eukaryota > Viridiplantae > Streptophyta > Magnoliopsida > Brassicales > Brassicaceae > Brassica > Brassica juncea. The sequence goes on along the minus strand of CM031936.1, from coordinate 52,722,381 downwards.
TACTGCTGGAATAAGATCGTTCTTTACTTATAAGATTTACTTACATATATTAGATTTGGTTTAATAAGATTTTCATAATTAAATTATATCCAACAATGTTTATTTTTAAGAAAACGTAATTAAAAAAAAAAAGAAAGCGTAAACAATATTTAATCAAGTAAATGTAACAAAAATGGTTATAATATATTGGGTTGATGGGTAAGTAAAACTATATATTCTGTAGAAAAACGTATAAATAACAAAACTATTGGTATGGAAATGTTTAAACCGCATTGTAAAATTTAGTTTCAAATGCATGCAATCGCAATCATCCAGCCACAACGATAACGTTTGTAAGCAATTATGTCAAAACCAAACGCAACCTTCTGTATTTGGCCAGACTTATACATAACAGCGACACATGCATGGTTTTAAGGTTTTATTATTCAATAACTAATGAATTTTAGTAACGTGTTATATGTGTAAGCTGATTTGACATGAACCCTAAACAATGCCTATAACAATGAGGTTTAGATTAGGAGGATTTGTTTTTGTAAGAAAATCAAAAACAATTAATATAAAGGATATTAATTTAGGAATCGACTATAACACGTTAAAATACTGACAGGAGTAGTAATAAGTTAATAACAGAGATATTAAAACGAATATGAAGATGAGGTGCCAATGAAAAAGTGGTCCACACTCCACACTGAGACACAACACATTTTCACTTTAACAAAAAGACAAACAAACACAGAGCACAAAAGGTCGAGATCAACAATGTTCTAAATGGGTCCCACAAGCTAATTAAAGAGGATTCGTTACGCACTTTCATGAGATGTGATTACGTGCCATTCATCAACAGCCCCATTGTACCCTCCACTATTATTTGCTGACTCGTATTTCTGTTTTCATATGTTCACATTTCCAGATTGAGATTTCTATTAATACGTATTTTCGAAGTATTTTAGTTACACAAAGATAAAATACTCCATGATAAAATGTTTATAAAAGCATATTTATGTATTACAAGTATACTTTTTGCAATAAACCTTAGATGCGGCAAGAGAGCACAATATAGATATTACAACTCTCAGGGAAGAGTGGTATTGGTGGGATTTTCAGTGGCTGCTTGGCCACCTCTCTGCCCCCTATTGCAGAAGCTCACAATCATGTGTCCTCAGCTCTCATGGCAGAAGCCATTGCTGTTCATCGCGCGGTATCTCTAGCCGTTTATTCAAACGTCCGATCCCCGGCGGTTCTTTCCGATTCTCTCTCTTTGATCAAGCTTTTGAAGAAGGGGGAGCACCAACCTGAACTGTTCGGTATCATGTTTGATATCTTCCATTTTATGTCTTTGTTTGATGTCATATCTTTTCATTTCATCTCTCGCAACTTTAACTCCGAGGCTGATTCTGTGGCAAAATCAGTGCTTGCTTTATTTGTAACAAATCCCATTCTTGATGGGTAAAACCTTTTAGTTTGAAATGCATTCTAGTTTGATCAAAAAAAAAAAAAGATATTACAACTCAAGCCCATTCTAGTAGCTGAGATACACAAAGAGCCCAACTGGTTGAACTCACTTTTATTAGATGCTATGTTCTACCATCACCACCATATATATAATTAGAAGTTAGACAGCTGATTAGGTATTCAACATAGCATTTCAAGGTATTTTATTTAGTAAGGGAACTTGAAAGTAATAGACTGTTGCAAACAACATGAGTGAGAATCACAATGTTGTGTTAAAGGAAAAGATATTTGACGCTAACAGCTAGTAATAACATTAATTGCTAGAGGATATAAAGATGAGATGTCTAGTAACATGCACAAGATTAATCAAGGAGAACATGACTAATCAGATTAATAGCAACCACCAATTGTTACAGACTAAGCAAAATCGAGTCTTGTAAATGTTAGCCACCGAATAGATGGATCATTATGAAAAGACATGCTATATGTAGATCTATTCAGTGCTAAGATGACATGAGAGATATCGAAATGTCATTTTGCAACAAAAACGATGTGTTTTATAAGCGAATAAGTTCAGTATTTTATGACCACTTAGACTTTCCCTTATGTTAAAATGAGATTTTCATCATGAAATAATTTTCTTTTGACATGTTCAACATAAAATAGAGTATATGATTTTCTACTTCTGAAAACTTAAATTTCTCTCTTCTATTTCTATAATAAGCTTCCTAAAGAATTATTATAAGTATTTAAGTTATTATTTTTGTTTCAATTAAGGAGAGGAGACTGAGGAGTGTATGATGACTTTTCTCATTACCTCCTTTTTATTCTCATTATCAACAGAAAAATTCTAACTAACATGATCTATATATAAGTTTCCTAAGTTTTTGTCTAAATGTTATCCACAATTCCTCCTTTTGCGATAAAAGTTAAGCAAAAAAAAAACTCTCTACTAGAAAACCAAAACAAAAATTCCTCTTTTGATTACCTTTCCTAATTGTTGGCCTGATACACATTATTTAAAGTATTTCTTTCTCAATAGGTTCATATAATTTGAAAGTTCACTTAAAATTTTGAAACGACAACAAGTTTTGTATTTATATATTTAAGCGAAACTAGAAAAAAATCTTCTCCAAATTATATTTGATTCTATAAAAATTTTAAACATAAGAAAGTTTCTTTCATAAGAAAAAATCAATTATGAAGTCACGAATTATAACAATTTTGTGAAATGATAATTCAGTGATCTGAAATAAAATAACCTAGTCAATCAGTGAAATAACCTACTCAACCAGTGAAAAAAATAAGAAGATAACCTAGTCAATCCTTCAAATCTAAACAACTAAAATTAGACATGTAGCTTAAATTTGGGTTTTCATAAAAAAAAATACAAAGTTAAACTATTTTCCGTGCGAACTTGTCAATCCTTTTTAAAAAATTAAGTTAGTGTTTAAATAATCTACAATAAAAAAACTAAAGTGAATATATGAATGTGCATAACAGGTCCACAAAAACACATCAAATCCATCGGACATATTTTTTTATGGACATATATTTGAACTTACGTACTTCAATTTTTAGTTTGAACAAAAAAAAGGGTTCAATTTTTTAGTTTTTAAAACAGAGTAAATATTCATTATACGAAAAGAACTACAAATAGTTTTTTTTGGGTCTATTTCATAGGTTCAAATCATATTTGTTTCTCATCTTAAACTTAGTCAATCCTAGAAATCAGTTTAATTAAGATATTGAACAAACAAATATAAAAAATCGTAGGTTGTTATTCCCCTAAGTTACTATAAAAACATCTCATCTAAACACATTTCCAATGCAATCGTTTTCTGCAGTAGAAACACAACACTTAGCTATGAAAATGAAACAGTTCAATCTCTTATCCTTGTTCATCATCCTCATTACTTGCTTTGGTCAAGCTAATTCAACCATTGTCTCTCATGACGAACGAGCTATCACCATTGATGGACAACGCCGAATCCTACTTTCGGGCTCAATTCACTATCCACGAAGCACTTCCGATGTAACTAATTAAATGTCCACATTATTTGTATATTTGTATATTTGTTTTGTCTTCCGCAAGTAATATTTATCTCTTTTTTTGCTTGTGCTTTTGCAGATGTGGCCTGATCTAATCAGCAAAGCTAAAGATGGTGGGTTAGATGCCATCGAGACTTATGTTTTTTGGAACGCACATGAACCATCACGTAGGCAATATGATTTCTCAGGAAATCTTGATCTTGTTCGCTTCATTAAAACCATCCAAGGTGCGGGTCTCTATTCTGTTCTTCGCATTGGACCTTATGTTTGCGCGGAGTGGAACTATGGAGGCTTCCCGGTGTGGCTACACAATATGCCTAACATGAAATTCCGAACAATCAACCCTGGTTTCATGGTATAACCAAACTTCTTCAATTTTACAAATCTTTTTATATTCATTTTGTTTTTTTTCTGAATTTCTTCTAATGTTTTCCTCAATCTCTTTATACAGAATGAAATGCAAAATTTTACTACAAAAATCGTAAATATGATGAAGGAAGAGAACCTCTTTGCTTCACAGGGTGGTCCAATCATCCTAGCTCAGGTACATCGTAACAAATGTTTTAGCAACAAACTTTTATGATTCTTTAGCGGTCAACCATTAATTTTAAAGTAAGCTACATATCATGATAAACATTTTGTTACATATCACAATGCCTTTCTCTACATTAATTATAGACGGAATTTTAATAGACTTGTTCTATTATATTTTAGATCGAGAATGAGTATGGGAACGTGATCTCATCCTATGGAGCGGAGGGTAAAGCCTACATTGATTGGTGTGCCAACATGGCTAACTCCCTAGACATAGGTGTTCCATGGATTATGTGCCAACAACCCCATGCTCCTCAGCCTATGATCGAGACATGCAATGGATTTTATTGTGACCAGTACAAACCAAGCAACCCGAGCAGCCCAAAGATGTGGACAGAGAATTGGACCGGCTGGTTCAAAAACTGGGGAGGCAAACATCCCTACAGAACAGCTGAAGATCTTGCTTATTCCGTTGCTAGATTTTTTCAAACGGGAGGAACTTTCCAAAACTATTACATGGTAAGATTCACCTAAGATCGAGACATTATGATTCATAATGTTTACTACTAAACTCCTTTTTTTTAGAGAGATTTGGTTACTAACTTTCTTGCTCATTTGTTATATGCATGTAATGTGACATTGTACAGTACCATGGTGGTACTAATTTTGGAAGAGTTGCAGGAGGTCCATACATCACCACTTCATATGATTATGATGCTCCTCTTGATGAATACGGTAATGACTTCATGCTTTATATATATAGAAATCGCTTAAAGTGTTGAAGAATACAATCTTAAAGTATATCTACATTTTCCAGGTAATTTGAACCAACCAAAATGGGGTCACTTGAAACAGCTACACACGCTGTTGAAATCGATGGAGAAACCTTTAACTTACGGCAATATCTCAACAGTCGACCTTGGAAATTCCGTCACGGTTAGACCCGGTCATGTTTCCTTAATACCCCTTCTTGACAATATAATCGAATGATATCATTAACCCACTTGTTATTGTATCTTTGAAAAGGCTACGGTTTACACAACAAACGAAAAATCAAGCTGCTTCATCGGTAATGTGAACGCAACTGCGGATGCTTTGGTCAACTTCAAAGGGAAAGACTATAACGTACCTGCTTGGTCCGTGAGTGTTCTTCCTGACTGCGATAAAGAGGCTTACAACACTGCAAGAGTGAACACTCAGACATCAATCATTACCGAAGACTCTTGTGCTGAGCCTGAAAAGCTAAAATGGACATGGAGACCCGAGTTCACAACTCAGAAGACTATTCTCAAAGGCAGTGGAGACCTCATTGCCGAGGGTCTTGTAGACCAAAAAGACGTAACAAATGATGCCAGTGACTATCTTTGGTACATGACTAGGTAATATTTATGAACCAATAAATATTTCTATACTTTATATTTTTGTTCATTCTTATGACCGATTAAAAACTGATTTAAACATTAGCTCTATAGAAAGTCGCATGACGAATTTTCCACTACAAAATTGTATAATTTTAACTGATTTTTTTTTGTATGCTTTTAAATTAGGGTTCATCTCGACAAGAAAGATCCAATTTGGAGCAGAAACATGTCGTTAAGAGTTCACAGCAACGCTCATGTTCTTCATGCTTACGTCAATGGAAAATACGTAGGTAACCAAATCGTGAGAGACAATAAATTTGATTACAGATTTGAGAAGAAGGTCAACCTCGTACACGGGACTAATCACCTTGCACTTCTCAGCGTTTCCGTTGGACTTCAGGTAAAAAAAACGAAACCATACAAATGTATGATTATATCCAAAAATACTGTGAAAATTTGAAATTGTGGTCTTATTGTGTTTTAGAATTATGGACCTTTCTTTGAGAGCGGTCCAACTGGAATCAATGGTCCTGTGAAATTAGTTGGATACAAAGGAGAAGAAACAATCGAGAAAGATATATCGAAGCATCAATGGGACTACAAGATCGGTTTGCATGGATTCAACCATAAACTTTTCAGCATTAAATCTGCTGGTCACCGCCATCTGAAATGGTCGACCGAGAAGTTACCAGCTGATCGTATGTTGTCATGGTACAAGGTCAGTATCAATTAAAAATATTTCTCTAAAACACCGTTTGATATTGCAAATGCGCAAGCTTCTTACAAAATATGTTTCTTCAGGCAAATTTCAAGGCTCCTCTTGGTAAAGATCCAGTGATTGTTGACTTGAATGGCCTTGGAAAAGGAGAGGTTTGGATCAACGGTCAGAGCATCGGACGTTACTGGCCAAGCTTTAACTCTAGTGATGACGGGTGCACCGACGAATGTGACTACCGTGGGGAGTATGGTAGTGACAAATGCGCTTTTATGTGCGGCAAACCAACTCAAAGATGGTAAAACTAAAATGAAAATAACTAACGGTTCAATTCACTGATAATTAATCTAAATTACAGGTTCTTTAACGGTTGAATTCTTGTAGGTACCATGTTCCACGATCGTTCTTGAATGAGAATGGACACAACACTATCACACTATTCGAAGAAATGGGTGGTGACCCATCAATGGTGAAGTTCAAGACGGTTGTTACAGGAACAGTTTGTGCCAGGGCTCATGAGCACAACAAAGTGGAGTTGTCTTGCAATAACCGGCCGATCTCAGCCGTCAAATTCGCGAGTTTTGGAAATCCGTCTGGCAAGTGTGGGTCATTCGCGGCTGGTACGTGCCAAGGAGCCAAGGATGCTGCCAAGGTGGTGGCTGAAGAGTGTATTGGAAAACTCAACTGCACTATGAATGTGTCTTCCCACAAGTTTGGATCTACTTTGGACTGTGGAGATTCACCCAAAAGGTTGTTTGTGGAAATTGAGTGCTAGATTAGATCTGTGTCTCTAGGCTATCTAGCTAGTGATTGCAATAATTCTCTTAAATAATTTAGATAGCTCTTCTGGTTAAATAATGTTTCTTGTTTTTTTTTTTTGATCCATCATAATTTTTAAGATGGATCGGATGTAGGGTTGTGGAAATAAATATTAAGATTAAATAAAAACTATCCTCTTAAATATTTTTCCTTGAGTTGTTTATTTATGTGACCCTTTATACATAAGCAACGACTGATTACAACCACTTGTATATGAAAATCATGTTTTGCCTCGTGTAATATTCTCTCCGTTCCTTAAAAATCCATATTCTAAGATTTTTCACATTTATTAAGAAAATATATCAAATTTTAGTTACCAATACATTATTTTCCGTAATCAACTATTTCCCATAAGTTTTCACCAATAAATTTTGATCAATGCAATTATGTATTTTGAAATTTACAATTTACATTTAATTTATTCATTGAAAATATGAAAAATATATCTTTCTGAAATAATTTTTTTTTCTAAAACATGGATCTTTTAGGAACGGATGGAGTATATTTTTGGGATTAATTTGAATAATAATATTATTTATTGAGTGATAAAATTGTGTTTTGATGTTAAAAATGTTATTTTGGTGTATAATCTCGTTTTTAAATTATTAAAACTTGGACAAAAACAACCTCAAAAATGATTTAAAAGAAAATATCCCAAGATGCTTAATCAAGACAAAAGGGATTAGGTGACGACCCGGCCCGACCCGACCCGAGTTGTAGATAGAGTTCTTGCTGCAATAAAAAGGGTAAGTCTTGTGTGTGTCCGTTCTCTAGTCTATCTCTTGTGCAACTTTTAGGGTTTTATCCTCCACAGTAACAGTGCTCCTTCTTCTCTTATCCTCAAGGTATCAATCGCTTCTCTCTACTCTCACCACTCTCTGTAATTGAACATAAAGGTTGGAACTTTGGGCGGAGAAACTAATCGGGTTCGCTCAATAGTAGTTGGGTTCTGCGGAAAATGTGGTGAAATCTCTCCATTTCTTACTAACATCGAGTTTTATGTGTGTTTGAAAGACAGCAGAAATGGCGGCGACTCAACTTACGGCATCACCAGTGACGGTTTCAGCTAGGAGCTTAGCCTCACTCAGAGCTTCGAGTGCCAAGTTTGGAACTTTGAAACCAGGCACCCTTAAGCAGAGCCAGTTCCGTTCTTTGGTTGTCAGAGCTGCTTCTGTGGTTGCTCCTAAGGTACCTACTTGTTTCACTTCTTTGTTTTTTTTTATTCATCCCTTGTTTCTTTGTTGAACATGTGGGACTCATCTGAATGTTAGATTGCTGTTTATGTAGCTCTGGCTCTTTTAGTTATGACTTATGTTTTTTTTTTGTTTATTGTCTTGTGTACAGTACACTTCAATTAAGCCATTGGGAGATCGAGTTTTGGTGAAGATCAAGGAGGCAGAGGAGAAGACAATGGGAGGTATCTTACTTCCATCCACAGCTCAATCAAAACCTCAAGGAGGTGAAGTCGTTGCTGTGGGTGAAGGAAGAACTATTGGGAAGAACAAAATCGATATCGATGTCCCTGTAAAACTGCCTCTCAAAACCTCTCTTTTCTTTCTTTGCATCGTTGTCTGCTAATAAGTTTATCTGAAAATGCGTTTCTTTTAATTTTTTCTATTGGTGTAGACTGGTGCGCAGATTATTTACTCCAAATACGCAGGAACTGAGGTGGAGTTCAACGATGTGAAGCATCTCATTCTCAAAGAAGATGATATTGTTGGCCTTCTTGAGACGGAAGACATCAAAGATCTCAAGCCCTTGAACGACCGAGTCTTCATTAAGGTTGTGCTTATTGTAATCATCATATTGTTTGTACACGCAAGAACAGTGGTAACAAGAGGCAGTTTTGTTTTGATATTTATGAGTTTAGGTTGCTGAGGCAGAGGAGAAAACAGCTGGAGGGTTGTTGCTAACCGAGACTACCAAAGAGAAGCCTTCTATTGGCACGGTAAGCACACACTTGATTGATATCATGTCCATCTTGATGGCTCATACACAAGTGTCAATTATACATAATCTCCTCTGTGTTTTTTTGGCAGGTGATAGCAGTTGGACCAGGTTCTCTAGATGAGGAAGGTAAGCGTCAGCCACTGTCGATATGGACTGGAAACACAGTTCTTTACTCGAAGTATGCTGGCAATGACTTCAAGGGCAAAGATGGTTCCAACTACATCGCCCTGAGAGCTTCGGATGTGATGGCTATCCTTTCTTAGTTTATATCTTTGTAACCTGCAATTTGTATCCCAATTGAGGAAATTTTTCATAAAACGGCCTCTGCATAATCTGAAATAAAGACTTTTGAGTTTGAAAATATGATTCTTATTTGGTTTTTGATCTGACTGCTTCCTTTCTCTTACTGTTAACTTGTACAAGAGGTTTATGCTAAACCAGTTCGTAGAATCGTTGACACCAGTCATAATAAAGTCTTCGTGTAAACGTAGTTGAAGATGTATTTTACAGGTAAATGCTCTACAGTGCCCATTGGAAACTGGTACATGTTATCAAACAGAGGAAGATTATATTACAAAAGGAAGAAAAAGAAAGAATCACTGTCTGTGAGTCTGTGACTCTGTGAGAGATGTTCTTTCTGCATTCACCGGTTAAACGAGTTGGCCGAGTTATCATCATAATGACCTCTCCAAGCATTGCCATTGTCACCGCCACTACAAGCTTGATTAGTAGCTGGTAAACCTGCAAAGTTACCGTCTAAACTCATCTGTTGAACCTCAGCTGATGAAAGGATCTTTATGCTCTGAACACAGTTTACAAACTCCCTGCAAAAAGATCAAGATTCCAAAGATTATGAAACAAGAATGCAACTTTCAAACGGTCTAATGCGAATGTGATAGCTCTCTACTTACTCCCACGGGTCATCACCGACAAGAAGGATGTCGTTTTCATGATCTACATAGACAAGTTTCCAGTCTGATGTGAGCGGATCTTCAAGCTGTCCTTCGATCCCAAACATCCGTGCTAGGTCATGCCTCAGCTCATCATAACCTCTGTAACGGTTGACGTCTATTGATCTCCCCACCGAACCTCGCTTTTGCACCTGTCAGAAAATGTACAAACATTGTCAAACCAAAAAACTTTTAACCAAGTTTCCACAAAGATGGATCAGACCTTTGTATAAGTTCGCATCCGTTGAGTCTGAGTTGGCCATAATCCGCCACCAAGAACTCCAGCGTCGTTGACAGCTAGATCGTTTGAAATGGCGGGCACATTAGGGATGCCAAAAGATTGGGTTCTTACAGCTGAAGTAGACATCTCTGTACCAATGTCATTGGTCACTCCTCCATAGTTTGAAAGCATGTTCTGGAGATCTTTCTGTGAGTCGTATCCCCTCGAGAGCAACGTGTCAGGTACAAAGCCATTCTCCACATTGGCTCCGCCAAACAAGCTGTTTCTTGAATCACCGTCCAGGCCAAAGTTTGGAGACAAGAAATTCTGTTGTCTGTTGTTTTCGCCGCCATCTAAACCGTAAGAAGTTCCAGAGGCAGAGGCTTCTAGTTGATGATCTGTTAAGCTAGCTTTGGGCTTTTGCTGACTCACGAGTTCATGTTTTAGCCGCATAGGGGATTTGCTGTAAAGATCCTGGACAAGACTACCAGACACATCAACCGCTGGATCAGGTATCAAGATCGCTGGCCCGCTTTGGCTTCTGTTGAGGAAGGTTGAAGAAGAGATCTGACAGTTGTTGGTGGAAGGCGAGGTTGAAGAGGAAGGTGCTTCTCCTCCATCTGTGATGCCTGAATAAGCTTTGGCCGGTGGGTTTTGTTTGTCCTGAGGCCGGCTCACCAGCATTTGAGGTGGCTGCAGCGTTGCTAAGCCAGTGTTAGTACAGGACGAGGGAAACTGCTGACCTTGAGAGGGAGAAGGTAGCTGTTGAGACTGCTGGCTTTGCAGCTGTTGGTGGAGTAACTGAGACTGCAAACTCGAGCTTCCTGGCGAAAGAAATTGCTGCTGCTGCTGCTGTTGTAACCTCTGCAACAGCTGAAACTGTAAATGCGGTTGTTCCAAGAGACTCTGCTGGAATCTTTGTTGAACCTGTGACTGTTGAGTTTTCTGCTGCACGAGTGTTTGCTGATTGTGACCCTGGACAAGACCAGGAGGCTGCTGCTGTTCCATTGGTCGTGAAAACTGTGAGTCTTGCGGTGGTATAGACATAAGATTAGATGAAGACTTGCTGGTTTCAATTACACTACTCTGGCTAGTGCTACCACCTATGTGTCGATGTGTGTGTTGAAGCTGCGTAGACTGTTGTTGCTGCTGAAAGCTTTGATTAAGGGAGCTAGAAGGAGGCGCGATGACACTGCTTGCTATTGATCCCGAAACTACTTGGGGTTGCAAATGATGCATAGATGCTTGTTGTGTTTGATGCTGCTGCGCTGCTTGTTGACCATTATAAAGCTGATTCTGCGGAAGCTGAAATTGCTGCAACATATGTGGTTGTGACTGTTGAGGATGTGACTGTTGAGGATGTGGGTGCGTATGAGATTGCAGTTGCTGCGATCTTAACTGCTGCTGCTGCTGTTGTATCTGCTGCTGCTGCTGCTGAGTCTGTTGTTGCAGCTGCTGAGTCTGTTGTTGCAGCTGCTGAGTCTGTTGCTGTAGCGGTTGTTGATGATGTTGCTGCAGAGATTGTTGTTGCTGCTGCTGCTGCAGAGATTGTTGTTGCTGCTGCTGCTGCAGTAGTGATTGTTGTTGCTGCTGCAGTGATTGTTGTTGTTGCAGGGATTGTGGTTGTTGTTGTTGCTGCAACGACTGTGGTTGCTGAGGCTGTGATTGCTGCTGCTGCTGATGGTTCAAAGAGGAGTGCAACAACTGCTGCAGCTGCTGTTGTTGAGACAACGTAGTTGGTGGCTGAGGTAACTGGGACATTGCCGCTTGCGGATTCGGTTTGTTAAATTGGAGGTTTGATGAGGAAACCCCCCCTGGAGGCGCCTGAAAGCTCAGTAACTTTGAGGAATCATCAGCCCCGCCAAGATTGTTGTGCAGAGCCGCGGTTGGAGAGAGCATTGACGGGAAGAAACCAGGCTGTGCAGCGGCAGAAGGGACCTGGCCGTTCTGCTGTTGCATACTCATCCACTGAACTAAACTCAGACCAGGAAATATCGTACTGGAAGGGTCCTTCATCTCTAGGCCATTGTCAAGCCACGGCATTGCTCTCTTCAACGCAGACTCCATGTCAGTCCCATCATCTGCAAGACCACCAGAATTGCCATCTCTAAGGAGATTCAAAGATGATGTGCAAAATGAAACTGTACAAAGACTTTACCTGGCATTCCTGGTTGTCCAGCAAACCGAGGTCGAAAAAATGGAGGAGGACATATGTAGAAAGGAGTTAAAACTGGTTCAATGTCCCAAACTGAAACTCGACTGGGCCTATCACCAGCAGCTGACTCATCCCATCCAATCTTTAACAAAAAAAAGGCATAGCTAAGATGAAATGCAACGTATCAATTAAAAAAAAAAAAATTTAGCATTCATCCTGAGTTTAGCTTCAAACTACCTGAAGATTCCGCCACTGAGAGTTTTTCCATCTCACCGGATCAAGATCACTGATACCAGTAACTGTACCCATATACCTACGAACTCCGCATTCTTCTGTCTCAAATATCATCCTAAACCGCATACCGAGTGAGACCTGAGCGTACATAGCTTTGGTATACTTGGCTAAAGGAACCACAAACTCAGCAGGAGCAGCCCTGCAAAAACTCAGTTGTATTCTCTCAGAAGTTGTCCATGAAAAAGCATTCAGTAAGGTTAATGGAGACAGAAGGAAACGTAAATCAGCCACCTCGGGTTGTAGAAAATGGTGAAAGGACTGTTATTAGCATTAGCATGAGCTGCTGCAGCAAGAACTCCAATGTGCATGCTATCGCTAGATATTACAGATGAAGAAAGCGCAGGTTGTTGCCTATTTGCACGTCTTATACCCAACAGAAGTTGCCCCTTTCCATCTCTTAATTGAAAATGGAAAAAGTTAGCATCATCACAAGATAAATACCGAAAGAGCATGGGCACATAGAGATTGATATTACCTGACAAAAAGAACAGAGTCCCCAGCAAGGAGCCTCTTCGTGCTGACAAACACACTCCAGCCTGTGGTTAGCAGGTGCCTTTTTGGTTGACCTGAAAAATACCAAACAAATCCAAAACCTAAGAACAGTTTCACAAAAGCCAAACTAATTAAAGACAAGGTAAAACCTCGAAAAATATGTCTGAAAGTCCATGTGTTGTCATGAATGTCCTTAGCAACAAGCTCTTGACAAGGTGGTTGCATCGAGAAATCCTATCAGAATATTGCCAAACAATGTAAGAAACTAAGTCAATAAAGAGATCATAATATTCAGGAAGTACAGATATATATAAGAAGCTAAGGTGTTGTATATACACCAGAGCAGGGAAGATTTTCTCAGCTGCTCGCCGTGGTACAGAGAATCCACCGTGAGTGCTTGTGTCACTCGCCGTGAGGGTTTTGCAGAAAAATTCATTAGGTTGTCTGTTTATCTTAAGACCCATGTCAGAGGCAAGCAATGCATCTCTGTCATACTGTTCAACAGAATCCTCACAACAATTAGTGCCTACTTCTCAAACACGCCTAATAGAACAAAGTTATATAGGGAAGTTAACTTACTTTGTTTACTGGCTGTAGTGTCATCTGCGCGTAGACCTCCTCCGTCTCAGGATCAGCCTAGTTTACAATCGGTAATTGGCAGACACACACATTAGCTACTCAAAAGAAAACTTGTGTTGGTGACTAAAAGATACCATACATTCAACGTAACATTCTGGAGCATGCAAATGAGCTTAGAAGGAAGATTCGGGTAGCTTGGTATGAAATCAGTCTGCTTCTGCATTGAAGCGGCGACCTAATAGAGAAAAGTAATAGCCGCATTAAATTTAGAGTCAAAGATTCAATTCTTAATCAGCCGTGAATGATAATCTATATTCAAACAACATACTTGCTCGCTGTGACCTTGAGGGAAGTAAACAACAAGACTTCCTGCTGGAGGCAACGATATCAGTGGTCCAGCACAAGCGTGCCATAACTCTGAGTTTATATTCCTCCTTTCTCCTGCACTCAAACAACACCAAAGAAGTGATTACTTTAAAATCTCTGGGATCTTCCTTGAGTTACTACTATCAAAACAATAAGATGAGAGAGAGCTGCTCTAAACCCACTCCCAAACTAAAAATCATGGCCTTGGATCCCATATTCCCACATACACAATACTATTAGCATTACTTCAATACTATTAGCAGAAAACGAGTAGAAATAAACTCAATTCAGGTGAGACCATATCCAGCAACTCTGAAGAAGTTCTATACAAAACCAAGCAGTGGGGGTTTCTACAAACCTTCCAGTGGATTTGGAGAAACTCCATTTGATGAAGGAGCTTTCATGATTACAGAACTTTTTACTCCTGACCCCAATAACAATCTGAATCTGAGCTTTAATACAAAAAGCTGAGACCTTTGCGTTAAAGCTTCATCACAGACCTTATTAAAGCCCCAAACTTTCTCTCTCCACCACAATCAAAAAGGAAGCAACTGATGTTCTTACACCTCCACTCTTCGAATCCAAGTCACCGCAGAAGCAAAAAAAAGAAATCGTTTCTTTATAATGAGTAATCTGAAATGTTGACTCCAAGATCTCTGCTTTGTACTTCCGACAGAGCCTCCAGTTTGTAGGAATCTCAGAGAGATCAAAAGAGCACGACTTTTTCACACGCGGAATCTACGGAGAGACCACCAATCAATAATAATAAGTCTCGAGACCGAGACAAAAAAAAACGAAGAAAGATTCCGTTTTTCAGAGAATCAAAAGGAAGGAAGGAAGATCGAGGAGCAGGAGAGATTTTTATGACAGAGAGAGAGAGCTTAGCTCACACGGGAGAGAAAGAACATCAGAGTTGTTGTCGGAAAGAGATGATGATCAGAGCGACCAGGACAACTACTACTACCCAAAAGGTCTCTGCCAAAGCACCAGGCCTTAGCTTTTTCTCCCTCTTTGCCTTTTTCTCTTAATTTTCGGGATATTTATTATTTTAATACTATTAATAATGCTTAAGGAGCCGACATATTTACTAGCAAACTGGCCACTATTCATCTTCTTTAACACTATTTGTCCTTTTAAATAAAAACTTTATTTGTAAAAAAAAACAAGAAAATTAAAATTTATTATTGGTGACAATTTTATTGTAACAATTGCATAGCGTCTGAGAAGATGTAAGAAGGAAATGAGTTTGACTACTTACATTATCAGACTGCATCTATAATGTTTTTGAAGATATATAGAGCAGCACCATTTATGATGTTTTTGAAGATGACGTCCTGGTTATCAATGAAGCCGCCTTCACATTCAAAGAGCGAAAGCACTATGCACAATGTTTTGGTACACACACAAGATCACACTCTGGATAAAATTTAAAGATTCCAAAAAAGTATTTCTTTTACCACTGAGACTTAACGTAAAAATCAAATAAAAGATATTGTTATTTTTCTTTATTTTGTACAAATTTCCTCTTAAATTATTAATTAAGATTTGGAGATTTTTTTTACATGCTTATTCTGTTCTAATTACCATCAATATTGTTATGGATTAAATGGACGCTATTTCGAGTGTAGTATGAAAAATAGTCCTTGAGCTAAGCTAACTAACAAACATATGATAATGTTTTTAAGGGAGTAACTAAGCCGGACGAACCTAACCATCATTGACTCTTTTTCTCCTTTTTTTGGTCATCTAAACATTTCCATTATTTCGTCAAAAAAAAAAACACATTTCCATTACTACAAGAGAATTACGTTTTTCAGTAAGTGTAGCCGTGTTCCAATATACTAGCTTTCTAATTAATGAATTTAAAGTGTAATACCCTTTCCATTTAAAAATTAAGTACTATATACAGCCTATAAGCTATATATGTCATATAAGTAGCCATGTCATTTAAAATGTATTGTTTCAGCATATACCATTAGACGATAGAATGATTCACCATGTAGCATATAGACGTGGTATATAAGCCCATTTTCGAAGTGTTTAGAACATTGAATTTCACAAACATGTACTGTATAAAATATATGCATGGATGTAAATTCAAATAAGTGGCAGCGACATGGTGTCCCTAAGCAATGAATGCGTGAACACAGACGTTTGCCGATTGGATGAAGGTGGGACCTTTTGGAGTTGGGGGTTTCTCTTCTGAGGCCGAAAAAAACTCCCAAGTAGTATTATTACTTTTTTTTGTCAATAATACTCTTATAACAAAAGTATTAGTATCCGATTGCCTCTAATTATGTGAAAACTCGCAATTAAATCAATTATACTAGTTGTGGATCTACTATATTAACTTACCGGACGTTAACGTTGCCTTGACAAGCGAAAAAAGAGAAAACAGCTCCTCTCTCCCTCTCAAAGCCTTCCGTCGATAATCTTATTCTCTCCGATCCGATGTTGTACCGATATCGGAGGTATCTCTCCTTTCCTCTTTAAACTTTTTTTTTCTTTGCCTTCTTTGTTATCAGTTCAACCTCCGTCGATATGCAGACTACTATGAATTAAAGGTTTCTCACCGGAGATCTGTATGTGGTCGGAGGAGGTTAACTAACGGAATCTGGAATAGCGGCGAGACGGTGGAGCGACTGATGCGTGGAGGTCAGCGTTTAGGATGGAAGCAGTCGCCAGATCTTATTTTCTCTCTTCTCAGATCTGAGCCAGTCTTTCCATGAAGATGGCGTCTGAATCGAGTGGAAAGTTCCTATGCCTCGGATCTACTCTTCGGAGCAGTAGAGAGACGTACGGAGGAATGTTTATCAAGCGGCTGGAAGCGGTGTACACCATGGAAAGCTAGGGTTTGCTGGTCCGGTTCCAAGGTTGTCTTCAAGGTCCGAGCTTTTTTGGCTTGGGAACGAGACAACGAGGCTGATGTGACGAGGTCATTCCGGAAATGCACCGTGAGGTGAAAAAGTACTGATCCGTGCTCCACACTCCAATATTCAGGCGATTAGTAGCTTGAGTCTTGATTTGCTAATCTGGAGGAGCTTCTGGTCTTATTGGTTGAAGTCGTTTAGTTTTTCATTGTCGTTTTGTTCAGTCGGACGTTTCTGTCCATTTAGGGTTTAGGACCGAAATGGTGAAAGCCGAAGATACCAAACCTAGTTGATTTTGCGCCTCCGGTGTTGCTATTGGGACAAGTTCTTCACTCCGATCATATGGGACCAATAGTTAGGTTTTATATTGTAACTCGATTTAGGGATTGTTTTTTTGTGTTAGTAACTGTTCTCGTGTTATAGGTTGAATTTAGGTGGTCTAAGGGATAATTTCACTCTGAGTTGTGGTGTGTTATTTATCTCGCTGTGGTTGAAAAATGCAATGATGATCAGTTAGGTAGCGTTGGATCCAACTTAGTGATTCAGGGCAATACTAGACTGCATCTTTGTATTTGGTCCAAATCTGTAGAGGTCAGATGATTTGTACCTGTGATGTTGAGCCCAAAAAAAAAAAAAACTTACCGGACGTTCTGTTTATACATTTGCCACTATCTAGTAGCATATACTACAAGTAATAGTGTTAAAAAGAATTCATAATTGATTTGTCTTGAAAGTTGTATCAACGTTTTTTTTGGTTGTATCAACGTTACCTTTCATCAATTTAAATTTCACATGAAAACCCAAAGAAAAAAAAAAGTGTATTCGTGTAATATAATATCATGATTAAAAAGAATGGATTAAGAAAAAAAATACAGAAGGGCCACACACAGCAAATCTCACCTGACGTGGTCGCACTCACACCTCATTTTACATTGGCTCTATAATTGCTGTTTGGTGACATGAACTGGTTTACAAAAATCTCTTTCACAGTGGACTTGGATTAGTCAACTGACTTAACTCTATTTAACAGCAAGTACATTCCACTACCTCGTTAATAAAAAATAAAAGCGTGCAACTGCAAACAATTTGTATTTTAGGAAATTAAAACATCATAAAAGTCACCATATACGAAGATTTATATATGAATTTATTAATTTTCTAGAAAAAAAAAGAATTTCATTCAATTTAATGCAAGGCCATTTATAGTTTTTATATTTTAATAATTCTAATTATATTAACGTATGTTACGTGAGGATAAATCAGAGTATGTGAGAGTACTAAACTATATCCTAATTAGAACAGGGAAATATGCAAAGCAAAAGCTGTATTGTCTCTATTGTTTCCTAAATATATTATGTTTTACACTTAGACAAAATGATTCAATAAAATTTATTAAGTTAAATAAACTTCTAATTTAAAATTATTTGGTGATAAGTGGATTAACTTTAAATGTCTTATATATTAGTGTTGATCCTTTTCAATTTTTGATATACAATCTCAACACGCCCCCTTCACACAATCATGATTTTTATCAACACATTTTGAATCAAATTCTAATTTAGGACCGGTAATCAAAAAAGTTGGGTTCATCCTATTTAGATCAAAAAGGTAGATTTTGACATCACATTCACATTAGGTCAGATGGACTTCTAATTTAAAATAAGTGGTGATAAATGGATTGGTTGTGTCGGCGTGATAATGACTCCATTGCTAAAGGATGTATCTTGCCACGACGACTTGGGATCATGGCCATGGACAAAACTCGACTAAACTTTATTAGGCTGGATATTAGCTTAAATGTTCCATCGAAATTGCAGTAGATTTTATTGTCTTCTGTCCGTCTTCTTTGCTTTTATCTTTGTGTTTTGCTTTGCATTTCTGTCTCCTTATACTTGCAAAAATTTTTGAGTATTTACCAGCTATAATAGTTACAAGACAGTCCGATCTAATCTGGCAAATAAAAAAGGAAAATTGTGCATGGACCGACTAATTCAACTTATCCTGTCTACATACGATCATCAAGGTGGTGGGCCGATTCAAGAAGGCTATTTCCATAACCATGTTGTTCAACGGTTAGAACAATTTATGATTTTTATGTTTTTTCAATAACAAAATAAAAGGGCCACAAGTTTTAATGATAGGACCTCCGATAACGTTGAATCGACCCCTGATTATAATAAGGTGGTGGACCGATCAATTACAAGCACCAGTGGTTGCAATTATTGATGTAATATACTATATATTCGGGTACATGATGGTGTTGCGTTTTCTGGTATTAGCTTGTTATTTTGCGGCACTAAGTAGAAGACTTTGATGTGTTTGATTTTGTCCCAACGCACAAACCCAACGAATGAATATGGAAGCATCATTATTCAAACCGTATGTGTGTGATATAGCAAGTACCCAATTCATGATTTTCTCCTCCGGTGTTTACCGGATTCGTCAGCTCAAAAATTATCCTCTCCAAACCAAACACTTAAAAAATAACCAAGCACATCTCAATCTTCGTGACCAAACAAACATAGTCATGCAACTTAAAATCAAACATGCAAGTAAATGAATTCAAGATTGTTCATTTTTAACTATACTATATGTCCAGTTCAAAAAAAAATTATACAATTTGTCAATCGTTAATGAGGCCCATTTTTGCATCAGAACTCCATTTCTCCTACGTCAGTTACTACTCTACAATGCCGCCCAAAGTCATATGAGGCTTAAAACATATCAAGAAAATATTGTCTTTTAGATGTAACTACATTTTAAAGATTTTAACTAAAAAATTTATATCCTTCAGTATAAGTCTCGTTACATATATAATTCTCGTTTAGTTTAAGTCTTTTAGAACTCTTATTTTCAGTTTCATGTCAAGACAAACTCACATGCTAATCAAATCCGAATAGAACACATAATACGATATAGTGACATATCGTCCAAAAAGAAAGAAACCATTTATTTAGTATACCATTATCAGAACTACTTAAAAGGACAATGTATCTCTTCGTTATATAGTTGATAACTTGCAATTAAGCACACACGGATACAAACTAACACCAAATCATAACTGTCCATTAGGACAAGCACATCATCATAACATCAAGAACGTACTATACGTGGGGCTTGCCACGTGATTCATCTAGCTGGTTGATCATGTAAAGCGCGTTGCTCGTAACCTTCGCCACTTTCGTCATCCAATGCTTCACCTCCGTTTTAACCTTACCCTCGACCCCTTTAAATCCATCGAGACACGTGTCGTCATCCGTCAACGCAGCACTAGCCCACGTCTGCGCGTTGCTCATCTGCCACCTGAACTCGTTCGCCGGACCCCCCGAAACGTGGAGATGCTTCAAGACGCCTAGCGTGCGGCTAAGCTCATCCACCGAGTCTCCAATCATCTCCACGCAGTCCACAACCGCCGCTTTCACCCGTTTCTTCCCTACGGTTTCTCTCACAACCGCGAGTTTCTTCGCGGCGGCTTGAGCGTGGGAGAGGCTTATTTTGACGGCGGCTTGAGCCAGCTCGCGACGGTTTGTGATGGTTGGACCGGAGTAGGTAGAGAGCGTACGAACGCATAGAGATGGATAGCTCGCGTGCGCACAGGAGGAATGTACGATATCTTCCGCAGCACTGTTAGGTCCGTATCCAGTGGCAGCTACAAGGACGGCGGAGACAATGGCCGCAAGAAAGAGCTTCTGGGGAGGAGCCATTGTTTGAACTGGAGTGCGTGGGAGGGAGTGACCAAGTTAGGGTTATCTCTGTAAATGAAAAAGGAGAGTGGTGACTGGTTGGTAAGAATTTAAAGTGGTAGGTCGTTCGGCGTTATAGCTTATTTATAGTTCTATTACCTAAATGCCCTCAGATATTTCATTTTATTTGCTTTAGGCACGTGCATTAGATAAGGGGTAGGATGGTGAATGCAGTAACTCTTGATTATGGGGAAAATCTGTAAAATTTAATGCACCACAAATTACAGTAGCGATAGTGACAACGAAAGACTGTCCAGTCCAATGCATATAGATAAATTAATAACATGTGAATGATAATAATTATCTAACACAGGTAAAGTGTAACGACAAACAGATAACCATGTGGAATTATTGGCGGACTGGTCACCAGCGGCCAATTATATTTAAGGAGGGTTCAGAAGATTGGGCCCACATCTGCTTTTTTTTTGTCAACGGCCCACAATTGCTATTAAGGGCAAGATTATTGGGGAGTCCTTCCTCAAAGTCCTTAATACACATAATGTTATATGTAGATATTATATATGTGTATATAATTATGGGCTAAGGACTTTACGGAAACCGAAACCAAAAATTTCTTAGTTAAGGAACTTTCGGTTTCGGTTTCCGTAAAGTCCTTAGCCCACAATTATATACGCATATATAATATCTACATACAACATTATGTGTATTAAGGACTTTGAGGAAGGACTTCCCAATAATCTTGCCCTAATTGACAAAAGAGGTTTCAGAGACAAAATCTTGTTTGCCATTTATTTTGCTCAACTCTTTTATCATTTCAGAATATACTCTATGTTACGTATAGATTTAAAACTAATTAAATTTTGTTCATACTAATTCAAAGTTCATATATTCTGATACTGAGTTTGATAACAAACCATTTTTTTAAATTGTAAATCAACATTCATTTGGTGATCAATTAACACCTATGGTAAAAAATAAAAAATGTTGTAAATCACGAGAAAAAGAGAAAAACGGTTGTTCTTATTATTCTATAGGTAATGATACATATATATATATATATATTGATACAAATCTAGGATTTTAGAACTCTCTAGAATATGAGCTTATGAACCTAATGGACATCCACCTAATTAGTTCATAACACTCCCCCTTGGATGTGCATTACAAAAATATTCCTAAAACGCATAAGATGCTGCCTTATTAAAAATCTTACCAGGAAAATCCAGTGGGAAAAATCATGGTTAAGGGAAAAAGAGTGCAGCGCGCATCTACTCTCCCTGATAAAACATAACTTAAAATATATGAGACAATACAATCTCACATGAACAAACTTCTTCTTAGTCTTGGGCTTTGACCGGTTCATTTCTCTTGGCAGATTTGACAATCCTTACTGAAACTTGAATATCTTGATGACCGTAGGATAAAGTGACTTCAAACCACTTGGAAATCGAAGCTAACATCCATGGCTAACTTCAGGCACTGGTCTAACTCTGTTAAGATGGGAATATCGAGCAATATTTGGGATACCAGTCGAAATTAGGTATTCAGAGACAGCTCATATATGTCCCACGAAAACAGCCATATCTCAAGTTCTATTATCTGTAATGACTTGGTTCAAATTGGAGACGAAAATAGACACAAAGGTCTTTCTCTGGACACCAAGTACATATTTTAATTCCATCTAGAAGGTCTCTTTCGGTTGGAAAACTTTCGACCTTCGATTCTGTCTTACGAATGGAATATATCCTTGATTCTTTTCAAGTATGATTGATCTTGATCATTCTCTCCTGTTTTGCTCAATCTCAAAAATATATTGAAATATTTATAGATCTTCATCACTTAAGTGATAATATTCCTCTTTAGGTATCTATCAATTGTGTGTTCTTTGTTGCCTCGTTAAAACCTTAACATGGAAAAACTCAATGGGATAAAAACCATGATAAGGAAAAAGAGTACAACCACACATATCGTCATATTCTCCCTCTGGAAGCATCATATTGGGGAGATGTATTCTCATCATACATATCATCCTTTTAAGAATTGATATA
Organism: Brassica juncea; assembly: GCA_018703725.1. Lineage (NCBI taxonomy): Eukaryota > Viridiplantae > Streptophyta > Magnoliopsida > Brassicales > Brassicaceae > Brassica > Brassica juncea. The sequence continues at coordinate 52,699,820 of CM031936.1, read as the reverse complement.
ATCATTTCCTTAATGAATAAACTCTTTGATTGTCAAATAATCTCTTAGACCATTGGACTTCTAATATTATTTTTACACAAAAGTTCATATCTTGGTCTATTTGGGATCCATGTCCAAATTTTCTTTAAAGACAATATTTTACACTTTCATATTGTACAAACGAGTTATTCCGTTTTCTTATAAAATCTACTAGTATGACCATTCTTCTTGTCATACAAAATCAGATTAGTAAAATTTACAATATTATGATACTTCATGACCAATAATTGCTTCCTTTATAGGCTTAATATACTCGCGCGGTAATGTTCTCGAGAACTAGCACTTACTGCTTCTAGCTGCCGGAATCCTTATGGGGTTTAGTGCTTATTACAGTTTATATCCTTTTGTATCATTGACATAATGTCATTTCCAGTGGCTCTCAATTCTTGCCAGACTAAAGAAACTTGAAAGTTGATGCTTCCACCACATGATGTGTTTTTTATAAAAATTTCAGGTCTTTGTGAGAACTTTTGTGCAACTACTCTTTTATATCTCACAACTTTCCATCATCTCTTTCATTCTTTCACATAAAGACCCATTTATGTGCCACTGGTTTACACCTTCAGGTGTATGGACTACTTGTCCAAATACTCTCTTTTCAAGAGATTTAATTCCACATCTATTGCTTATTTCTATTTTGGCCAATCATTTCTTTGTGTACACTTTTCAATAGATGGTTTATGATCCTCGTTATCATCAACTGCTACATTGCATGCGTAAGTATTAACGACGTCGATTTGATATCGGTTCTTTATTGTTCCAGACATGATATAGCTATTTGAGATTTCTTTATTCTCAGGTACCTGAATTTCTTTAATGTCATGTTTTCTATCTCTTCTTGAGATCTTTAATATTCATTCCTCGATTCTGCCATTCTCATTTATGCTCCTTCTCTTCTTCGAGGATTATTGTATTTAGAACCGATAGGTCTATCACGCTTCAGGCGTTCTTTAGACTCATTAGCAGTTTGATATTGTCCTTCTGGGACATCTATTTTAACTGAAGCATTTACAGCTGGTAGTTGTGACTTAATCACTTTCTTAGGATCAATAAATGAGTCTGGCAACTCATATGTTAATCTTTGTAATAGAATTATCTTTATATATTCATTTTGGACTTCTATTTATGCTATTTAGTCAGAGGATCAATGATAATTCATTTCAACTCATTCATCTTTCCAGCTTTTTATTTTCTCCCCCTAATGTTGGATAGACTAACTTTGAGTCTTTAAATAAATTTTATAAAATCTTCTAGATTTTATCATCAATGGAGATCACATCCAACATATTCATAACCTCCTTTGAGGTCCCATCTTTTAATGATGTGGTGGAGCAACTACAATTTATCCAAATTTTCTAGATGGGTGTAGATCCGAAAATCTACACTAAGTATTTGATAGTGTCTGCATAAAAACAATTAGGGAAGAAATAACATGGGCGCAAACTCCTCAGAACATCATCGATGTAATCAGGTCTGAGTTGACAAAGATGGACTCTATTCGTATGCCGAATAACATATAAATATTGAGAGAGAGAAGGATCGTGACTGAACTCATAATCGAGCTGCCTACGTATCCATTGTGGGATCAAGTCTAACGTAGTTCATTGATAATCAGCTCTAAAAAGACATCGGGTTTATCGATCTTGAAAGAGACATCGGTCTTGAGCTAGATATCGATCTTCGTCGGTCTCGGATAAGACGTTGGGTTTGGCTGTTCTCCTCATGGACACATTTACTTTGGGAAGTATGTCATTCTGGTTTCAGCCTCGAGCTTACAAGCTCTCCTTCGTTCACGATCATAAATAACATATGATCTCGTCCTTTTTATTAACAAATACGGAGATGTCTTTGCTTGCTTTTCTTGTCTTCTAGTAGAAGAATCCCGACGATTGGAGAGTGTCGTGCAACCAAAGCGTAATGATTCAATCATATGGCAATAGATCGTGATGATCATCTCTTGTCTATAAAGTGGTGGTGGAATATTGCATCCTAGAGCTCGTGAGGTCCCAAAAAGGCCATGCTTCCTCGAGCCTCCTCTCTTGTCCTTTTATAGGACTCTTTTTATGTTGTTTGGTAGTTACACATGCCTCCTTCTTCTCAGCATTGACTTATTCTTGAGTTAATAAGAAGCCGAGATATTAGGAAACTAATAACTAATTCTTTTGACTTGATCTTTGTGAAAGATCACTATAATAATGGCGGGAAAGATTTGGTGATGATTCATGGTCCAACAATGGGGATCTATGGTTCCTGACCCAAAAGCAATTTAATGGGGAGAATTCTTAAGTTTTGGCATTATGCGAATCAATGCCGTTGCATCTTACATATGAACATTAGCTACAAGATGTTCATCATGTATCTCCACATGCATAATATAATCATCAAAGGCTTATTAATTAACCAATATTACCAATTAGTCTCGCAGTCATCAAGTTGCGGATCTATGACAAGGATATATGCGACCTTCTTGTCGATGTTTTAATTATATACTTATGGTGGATGATCAGTCTATCTGTGGGTGATCAAACCCACAAACATTTCCTTGTATAAATAGATTCAAATCTATTCGACTGGTGAAAATTGTATTCTTATATTGCCTTGTAAAAAAGCATCATATAGCAGATTATTTATAAGAATTTTCTGGTTCTTCAACGAATGTCTATATGATTATCTTTCGCATTATTACTAAATCTGGATGGCATAGCCGGTTTTCCAAACATTACACTTTCGGTAAACTTCTGGTTTACTGTTACATTTATCTCCATTTTCTAATTATTGTGTGGTACAATACAATAATGAAGTCTTTAAATAAATTTTATCATCAAACTTACTCTAAGAATTTATGTATTGACAAAGTAAATAACACTTATCTTAATAAAGGAAGTTGCAGTCGGAGATCTGATATAGAGTCGGTTAGACCTCATGCAAAATCTTGTCCTTATAACATGATATATTTCCCTGAAATATTTAGACTTTAGCTCATAAAAATATGGCTATATTCAGAATTAGGCGTTCAAATAATTACTATAAAAGTATAGTTGTATAAATATACACATATGTATTTGAATACATCAAAATAAACATCATAGTTCTCTTTAAAAAAAGGGAGAATTATAGAAACATTCCACAAACAATAAAATATGTGTTTGCAAGCATATATACGATATTAGTTTTCCAGCAATAATTTAACTAAAGCTTAAAGCTTAGAAGTATATATACATGTATGATTAGCAGCAAAAAAAGTTTTTATACTAAACAAACCAATAATTATATTTGACCTATCGAAAACATTAGATAAATTATACTTATAGCTGAAACCACAATATAGTAATATATCACGTCAATTTACCAAAGGCAATCAATAAAGTAATAGAGGTAATGAAATATGTTTGTGTAAACTTAGCTGTTTTTCTTTTTTTTCTTTTGTGACGGAAACACGGTCGGTGATTCCGCCAAAGATATACGTTTGGGGAAACGATCTTGTGCTGTTAAATTTATGTTGACGTTGATTCAGGCCTGGATTTGGAGTTTGAACCACTGGAAGAACTTCAAACTGAGACAACTTACAGAGCCATGAATATTTCATGCGTTGTTCCAAGACACCAGGCTCGTGTTGTTCTCCAGTAGACTCATTATTCAAACGTAGTACGATCCTCTTGAGTGTTGTCGACTTCTTCATAAAGTATCTAGCCAAGCTCAGTTCAGTAGCAATCTCCATGACCGGGCATTCCATTTCAACTGATTCAAGTGATGACACCAAACAACGAGGCAGCAGCACAATGGAGAGTTCAAACAGCCTTCTAACTGGATTATCAAGAAACAGTTCCAGTTTCAAGTGTTTTAGATTGGGGCAGCTCTCAAGAACGGTTGGCAATAGTTGAGGGGATGCGTTTAAGCACATAAGGGTACGCAAACGAGTCAAATTATGAAATTTGGGGACTGGGTATAGTCACTGTCTGCGATGGTGACTTCCTCGCCTCCAGTGTAAGGCTGATGGAGTGCCAAGTTACTGAGATCAGTCGTCAAATGGTGCATAGCGCCACTGTCGAGAATCCAATTATTCGGATTGTAAGAGGATGCAGTCGCAATGTTGGCTCTCGGCTGCCAGGAGGTCATAGACTGAGTGTATGGACGGGGGTTTCCATTGTATGCACCACCATTGTTGGACGAAGCATTGAAGTTCTGGAGCTGATAGCATCTGCGAGTACTATGACCGTGGACTCCACAAATTTGGCAGCGTCCTTGATAACCGCGACCTTGAGAGCCTCGAGTCTGCTGATCATTATGCGGAGAGAAGCTGTGTTGTTGCTGCCAAGTCTGGTGGTTCTTGTTGTTGTTGCGATTCTGTCCTTGGTATTGGTTTCGATCACCATTGTTGTTTGAGGCGTCACGATAGTTGACAACATTCGCAGTGATGGGAAGGGTCGCTGGTGTAGTCGTTTTTGCAAGGACCTTAACTTCATGATTGAGCAGCTTTTCATGTACTTCCGTAATCGATGGTGGTGTGTCACGTCCTTCCATCTGATCAACGACTTGTTTGTACTCTTCAGGAAGGCCCTCCAGAATGTATTCTAACTGGTCTTCGAGATCCATACCATTCCCAAGAATAGCCAACTGGTCGAACCTTGTTGTGAAGCCTTGAATGTAAGCATCAATCGTCATAGTACCTTTCGTCCAGATTTTGATTTGCTGTCGGATTTGCTTCACATGGGCACGGCTTGGCTTTTCGTACGTCAAGGATAGAGTTTCCCAAATCTGCGCCGATGTTGTAGCCGTTGACAGTATGGGTTGGATCGTGACAATGATTGCTCCCAACAGTGCACTATAGATCAACTTGTCTTGTTTCTTCCACAAGGTGTAATCGGGATTAGCGGTAATAACGCCATCAACTGTGTTCGTTGGAGGGGGGATGATCACAGATCCATCGAGATAACCTGCGAGATCGTACCCATGGAGTAGAGCATGTACTTGACGGCTCCATATTAAGAAATTAGAGGCCGTAAGTTTTGTGACGATTGTCATATTGACATTAAGAAGAGTTTGTGAGTTGGAAAGCAGAATGGTTTCTGTGTTTGAGGCCGGTGATGGATTCATATCGAAAAGAAAAATGAAGAAGATGAAGTTTTGAAACAAAAGTTGGCGGCCAAGAAAATTGTAGGTTTTAGGTATCGATGAAGCTCTGATACCATATAGATAATAGGATGAATGAATTGTATTAGATGATGTCGTTACAATATATAATGAGATTACATACGGTACTAGGTTAGAAGTATTTACTAATCTACCCTTCTATATACATATCTCTACACTGGGTTCGTCTGATCGGAACTATTATATATATACTCTAGAGTTTGCCATGACATGGTCATATCTTTAACACCTGAAAAATTCTTGAGAACATTGCAGATGATCTTCATATCCGACAAGTAATAACCACTCATCAGCTCAAAATCGACGTCGATATCAACCTTTAAAGACTCAGCCACACTAATTATATCAAAGCTTCTGAAATGGTAGTAACCTACGAGACTCAAACACTTGAGTTTCAGGGCATTGATCGCAACCGAACATCCACGAGGAGGATAAATAGGTTCCGCTCCCTTTAGAGTGAAACTCTTTAGAGAGGGCGAGCAGACGCGTAACGCTACCACAGAATCATATTTACCGAGGCATATTTTCAGAACTTCTAGAACAGGGGAGCAGCCGCGTCGCTAGGCAGAACAACGTCTTCCAAGAACATGATCTTGAGACAGGGCAAGGAGAGGGACACGACAAACTCGTTCAGCGTAACGTAATGGAGCTTTAAGCAGACCAATGCCTCGCACGCAGAAAGCGTTAGCCGTGTCCGGATGTAATCAATGCTGCTACCACGTCCAAACTTATTCTCGACTTGGAAACTTTCAAGCTTCCGCATCACATCCAACACTCTGCTGAGACACTGCTCGTAAAGAGAAGCCTCACCATCAAAGACATCGTGGACAATGGTCAACTTGAACTCACGCAAGTAGTGCTTGCCTTGGAAAGCAAGGACTCGTCGATGAAATCCGTGCAGACTTGGTCGTTGGTGAAGTCGGAGGTGTCTAGTTCCAACCTAGGAACCAACTTCCAGAGATGTCTCCATGTAGAGGACAAAACACTTGTCCTAACAACTTGCTCGGTGATGAGAAAGCTGAGTATGTGAAATAACAACGGTTCAGGTAATACGCTTATATTATCTTCTCCTCTGATAACAACTCCTTCTCCTTCTCGAACTGGTCTAGACGAGACACCTAACCGTTTTTGGTACTTAGAAAAGAGCTTCATTGAAGCTCTCTCCTGATATCTTCACGGAGTTGACTTGCGATGATAGATCTTGAACTCCAGTGACATGAACTGTATCTACGGTGGTGGCTGGTGCTGGTGGTGATGAAGGCGGTGGTGGTAAGTTGCAAAGACATGACCGCTCCGGTGGCTTGCGTCTCATGGCGGTGTGGGTGGTGTTGGTGATAAACGCCACAGCTCCGGTTTAGCTCATCTTCTCCCCACGGTAACATACCCGGCAGCAAGGGACAATAGCTCCGATCACACGGCCAAATCTCCAATGGTGCTTCTTTAACTCCGGCATGGTGAGTAATGATTACGACAACAAAGTTCTCCACACGGTTAATGATCGTGAGAATAAACGAGATGGAGAGATAGAGGAATGGCGATTGTGGATGGTAAAAGAAGGAAGCGGCTGAGGCAATAACGTGCTACGACTGGCGGTAACGGCGGATCAACGTACAACTTTAGTTTATTTTTCGGTGGTTAGGTTTTTTTTAGGCGGCTAGGGTTAGAACATCGTGCTGATAACGTGTTGTAAAACAGGAGAAAAAAGGGAAACAGTTGTTCTTATTATTCTATAAGTAATGATACATATATATATACTGATACAAATCTAAGATTGTAGAACTCTCTAGAACATGGACTGATGGACATCCACCTAATTATTTTATAACAAAAAACAAATTGTTTGATTAGTTTACATGGGCTAATGAAGAAAAAGCCACATGGACGGCACAAAGTAAGTTTGCTGAGGCTCTCGTGTTTTCATCCGACAACAAAAAAGAAAATCAAAAATCTCAAAACACAGCGAATCATCGGCAGAAGTCAAATTGATATATTGGAGATAACTCCTATATTTATCTAGATAATGATGTAATTAGCTCATAGTCTTTATCTATTTAGGACTTTTAGATGTATAAATATGAGGCTATTGCCTTCGTAACTTAATAACACAAATCACTACTTCATCTGATTTTCATATCATTTCATGGTATCAGAGTCACAGCTTAAAACCGGGACCATGAAACCAAAGAGGATGTTGAAATCTTTATGAAAAAACAGAGTTAAGTTGTTTGATCTTCATTGCTCTGTTTTTGTTTTAACTTTGGTGAGTGAAAGAGTTTGAGAGAACGCTGTTTCAGAAGCTTAACACATTTTTTTTCACACAAAAAAACACACACATACACGATTACAAACTTATATGAGACATCCACTTTCTTGTCTAACTATTTCAACTGCTCCCACTAACACATTTTAGCTCTAGCTTAAGGCCATGCTTACACAGAAAGTACAACAACTACTTTGACACTCAACAACTTCTCTAAACCAAACTACAAGCCACTATAGTTACCTTGATTCTTCTGGTTTGGTTTGATTACAAAAATGACATTAATCAACACTCCCACTTGCCATTTTGTTAATCAAACCAAGTTGATCACGAAACTTTTCAAACATCTTTCCTCCTAGAGCTTTTGTGAATATGTCTGCCATTTGTTCTCCGCCTCTGCAGTATTGAAGTTGAATATCTCCATTCTTCTCATACTCCCTCACCACATGATATTTTATCTGAATATGCTTGGTTCTTCTATGTTGGACAGGATTTTTACCAATGGCTATGGCTGACTGACTGTCGCAGTAGATAGGAAATCCCACTTGATCATTGAACATTAAGTCTTCAAGTAATCTCTTCAGCCATACCGATTGATTTGCTGCAGCACACAGTGCCATGTACTCAGCCTCAGATGTTGATTGAGCAATAGTATCCTGTTTGCTTGTTTGCCAAGAGAAAATTGCAGAACCGAGAGTGAAACAATAACCAGTAGTTGATTTTAGATCTTCTTTGCATCCTCCCCAATCACTGTCTGAGTATCCAATCAGTCTTGGTTCCTTAACTGCAGTAAAATGCAGACCCATATCACTTGTCCCTTTTATATATCTGAGAACTCTTTTTGCTTCCTTGAGATGTTTGCTTCTAGGTTCCTTCAAGTATCTTGACAAGTAAGATGCAGAGAACATGAGGTCTGGTCGAGTGGCCGTTAGATACAACAGGCCTCCCACTAGACTTCTATAGACCTTAGGATCAGTGAACTCCTCTCCATCTTCTTGACTCTTGCTGTGAGGTACCAGTGGTGTTTCCATGGTCTTGCATTCCTTCATGTTGAATTTTTCAAGCAGTCTTTTTGCATAACACTCTTGAGAGAGTGATATTCCCTCTTCATCTTGTACAACCTCCATGCCAAGAAAATAGTTTAGCAAACCCAAATCAGACATCTCAAACTCATTCTTCATTGCTGTCTTGAATTCTTCAATCATGTGATCATCATCACCAGTGACAATAAGATCATCAACATATATGCACACTATCAGAATCTTTCCATTGACCTTCTTAGTATACAACGCATGATCGTTTTCACTCCTCCTGAAGTTTTCTTAAAAAAAAACTCATCTATTCTGCTGTACCAAGCTCTAGGGGCCTGTTTAAGACCATAGAGAGCTTTATACAAGCGAAGAACATGATCTTCTTTCCCTTCTTCTTCAAATCCAAGTGGCTGCTCAGCATATATTTCTTCTTCTAGATGACCATTTAAGAAAGCTGATTTAACATCAAGCTGAAATAATTTCCCCCTTTTTTGAGCTGCAACAGCAAGAAGTAATCCGATGGTTTCATGTCTTGAAACAGGAGCAAACGTCTCCAAGTAGTCAACACCATATTGTTGTGAAAATCCCTTGGCCACCAGCCTTGCTTTGTGTTTTATCACATCTCCTTTTGCATCCGTTTTTAACCTGTATATCCACTTCACTCCAACAACGTTTTTGTTCAGAGGTCTTTTGACGAGTTCCCAAGTTTGATTCTTTTCAATCATCAATATCTCTTCCTTCATTGCTTCTCTCCATTCTTTGTGTTTCACAGCTTCATCAAACAATGTGGGTTCTTCAAAGCTTGAGTAACAACCTTCACTTACTGTAGAATACTCAATGTCAGCATATGGAGCATTTAGTAGAAGATCATCCATTGCTCTAGTCTTTCTGTTTGGTGGACTTGAGCTTGGACTGTCTAGTACTCTGCTTAGTCGATTTGATCTTCCTTCTGAGTTGATAGGTACTTGATTTGATGAATAAGGCTGAGTGTTTCTTCTTTCTCCAGATTCATCATCACTTGGTTCTGGTTCATCAGTTCTTGTACCTTCTCTGCTGGCTTCTAATTCAGAAGATACACTGAGATGTTTGATAACTTCCTTCTTCTCCCAATCCCATCTGCTTCTTTCTTGAAAGATAACATCTCTGGAAATGTCAACTTTGTCTTCTTCTAGCAAATACACTCTGTATCCTTTTGTTTGAGAGCTGTAACCAACAAATATCGCCTTCTTTGACTTGTCATCCCATTTTCTTCTTTTCTTATCTGGGATGTGTACATAACATACACTTCCGAACACTCTCATGTGGTTTACTGAAGGCTTTGTTCCATTCCAGGCTTCTAAAGGAGTTATATTTCTGAGAGCTCTTGTTGTAGTTCGATTTTGAACATATGCTGCGGTGTGGACAGCTTCGGCCCAAAACTTCAAAGGCAAGTTCTTGAATTTTATCATTGCTCTCGCCATCTCCACCAAGCTTCTGTTTCTTCTTTCTGAAACTCCATTTTGTTGTGGAGAATATGTTGCAGTCAATTGCCTTTCTATCCCATTCTCTTCCAAAAAGTTTGTAAACTCTCTAGATAGATACTCTGTTCCCCGATCTGTTCTAAGCTTCTTGATTCTGCAACTAGCTTGATTTTCTACCAGATTTTTTAACTTCTTGAAGGTTTGAAATACCTCTGACTTTGCTTTCAGGAAGTAAACCCAAACCATTCTTGTAGCATCATCAATGAAAGTGAGAATGTACCTGCTGCCACTTAGAGATGCATTCTGCATTGGACCGCAAACGTCACTATGGATTAGTTCAAGTCTTTCCTTTGCTCTTGTTTCTGATTCCTTTGGAAAGGAGTCACGGCAGTGCTTGCTCAGAATGCAGCTCTCACACCCTTCTTGACTAGTCTTGAACTTTGGTAAGCCTCTCACCATCTCTTTTGTTTGCATGATCTTCAGGTTTGTAAAGCATGTATGCCCAAGTCTATTATGCCACAACTCAGCAATATCATCATTTGCAACCATTGCTGTCTCTTCATTGGTAGACCATTTGATGTGGAAGCTTTTGTTCACCATTGGAATTTCTCCCATCTTTCTTCCAGCTGGATCATGAATAATACACTTACTTCCTTTGAAGGTAACTTGATACCCATTAGTAATCATTTGAGGGATACTGAGTAGACTTTTTCCGAGTTTGGGAACAAGAAACACATCTCTTATGATTCTCTTGCCTTTCTTGGTCATCACCTTAATATCTCCTTTTCCTTTTGATATCATCACAGCTCCATTTCCAACTCGTATTGGAACATTTATGTTTGTGTTGATCCTGACGAAAATCTTCTCATTTGGTGTCATGTGATTTGTACACCCACTGTCAATAAGCCATCTCTCTTCTTCTATTGTTTCTTGTTCTTCCTGTCTTGCTGTAAACAAGTGATTCTCAACTTCTTCTTCATCGTGGTTGTCTTTGTGACACCACTTCTTCTCTTCTTCAATTTCTTTCTTGTTCTTCTTGGTTCCTTGAACCATTGCCTTGGCTTCTTTGTCCTCAGCTTTTCTTCTTGCTGCACCTTCTTGGCCTGCAGCTTTTGTTTCATTCAGAGTGGCTCCATGGATCTCAAGGTGCTCTGATACCATGTTGAAATCTTTATGAAAAAACAGAGTTAAGTTGTTTGATCTTCATTGCTCTGTTTTTATTTTAACTTTGGTGAGTGAAAGAGTTTGAGAGAAAGCTGTTTCAGAAGCTTAACACATTTTTTTTCCACAAAAAAACACACACATACACGATTACAAACTTATATGAGACATCCACTTTCTTGTCTAACTATTTCAACTGCTCCCACTAACACATTTTAGCTCTAGCTTAAGGCCATGCTTACACAGAAAGTACAACAACTACTTTGACACTCAACAACTTCTCTAAACCAAACTACAAGCCACTATAGTTACCTTGATTCTTCTGGTTTGGTTTGATTACAAAAATGACATTAATCAACAGAGGAAAACTTGTTGTGACAATTCATCATTATCCTGTGGGTGGGTTTCATTATTTTCGTAGCTATGATTTTTATGATGATGAAAAACTAGTACCCGTTGTGCGTTTCGTAGATGTAATTGTATGTTATGATGCTGGAGAATTAGTTTTGTACGTGTTCGTCTTTGAAATTTGAACTAGCTAAAATTTTAATCTTGAGGTATGCTCTGAGTTCAATTTGTGTTACGAGTATGTACAAAGTTTACTTTATGAGTTGTAATTAAGTTTATGATGTAGTTTATCTTCTAAGTAATGGTAAGTAAGTTGGATTTACCAATACTTCAACTAAAAATGAAAACTATACGCATACTATAATACCTTTATTTCTTATTAGCTTTCCATATCTTCTTGTCTCAAAGTATAAGCTGCAACACTTTATACTAACACGAACAAAACCATTAACCATGCATGTAGTCAAGTTTTTGACGAGTGAAAGTGTAAAAGTGTGGTCAAGTTTTGGTGGGCTTAACAAGCGTAACCATACTTGTGTCCAAATGTTCCACTAACAACGTTTCGGAAGCAACAAACATTTGATTAATACTGATTTATTCTAATTCAAGAGCTCCTGGTCCTGTTTGGGAGACATTATCTACAAATTTCAAACTTAATCGACCAAAAACAATATATTGTAAACCAACAAGGTTTGAAGTATCTAACGTAGTAGACACCTTCCGCCGTTACAGGCTCCTTTTGTCATCCCATAATCTTACGACATTTCCGTTTATCACCATCAAGTCCACGTGACGGTACCAATCTTCATCACCATTTCTCATCTTCACCACTCTTTCCCATCTCTCCCACCACTCTCCACAATCACCCAAACCACCTCCATAGTTAACAGCCGATGTTAACTCTCCGTCTCGGTCAACATCCCTCCCTCCGTCAACGTCTACCTCGTAGTACATAGTCATCTTCCCTTTTGTCACTCCGTCATCGCACATTAACGTCTCCCAAACCTCCGTTTTTATAACCACCGCTTCCTCCACTAGAGCCACTGTCGTTTCTTTAACCGGACCAGTTACTCGTTGTGGTTCTTGTTCAGTTTTCGAGGCGGTTTGTTCCTCTAACAAGCCACTTCCGTGACGGCCGTCTTCTCTGATGGTAGTGACTCTCATCCTCCAGAAGCTGACGGCTGCCGTCACGACAGCGATCCATGTCCAGACATTGTTGACGATGGCAAGGACACCGAAGCTAACGTATTCGAAAGCCAACGCTTCTAATGGAGAATCCAAAGTGGCCATGTTTTTTTTGTTGTCTTGATGATAAGCAAAGAGGTGATTGGTTAGGTGGTTTATATAAAGGTAGTAAAAGAGAGAGAGGAAGGAATATGAAATCTGCACCGTCGGATGAAGAGAGAGGAACGCTAAGCCGTTGGATCTTATCAAGTGGAGGTATGAATATTTCGTAGATGCTGAGAATCGAGAAGGAAGATGCTTTGTTTTCAAGAAAGATGCGCACAGCCAAATACTTATTCCCCGTTCGGGTTGGCTGGCCCTCAGAATATAAAACAATATAAGCAACATATAACAACAAATCGTCGAGTTATTTTGGACCTCAAAAATGAATAATATAAGATCTGTGATGCTGTTTTTTAGATACTGTTTAGAGTATTGCACGGCTCTCTTTTTCTGCTTACGGTTGTGCATGTCCTACGCATGCAACAATACTAGGTGGAGGATATATCGCCCATCACTGTATTCATATATATTCTATATCTTAAATGTTATCAATATTTTTCTAGTTTTTATCTTAAAATCTTTAGATATTCACATATTATATATCTTAAATAGTATCAATATTTGTGTTGACGGATAAGCCTTTGATCTTGGTTGTTTTGGCTGATCGCTACCTGCTTGTTTACGGTAATATGTAGGATATAAGCATCAAAGGAAACTTTATCAGTTTGGAGTTATTCCATATCCTTGCGAGTTCTCGATCATATCGTTTGTAATTTGTTATTAGAGTTTAAAAGAATGAAAAAACACACAATAACGTATGAAAACCTTAAAGAAATGCATAATGATGCTCTATTTTCTTCTTGTGCAATGTGTAATCGCCACCAGTCCTCATCAGCACTTGCACCCTTGTTTTTTCAGGTTCGAATGAACTCGTTTAGAAAGCAAGGTTATTTTAAAACGTTAAGAAAACCGATTGAGTCCATGCCCTCAAACTAGTTAATTCATGCAACAAGAAATTAAACAATAACAATTTATAAATAAAACAATTCAAACATTATTGTACAGCTAGATAAAGATGGATCAGAATAAAATTTTCTAAGTTAAAAATTTATAATGGCGTACTATTAATCTTGAAGGAAACTAGTTATATATATAAACTCGTACGAAAAGAGATAATCATTTTAGCTCGGCCATCAGAGTACTATTCGATCTAAAGCACAAACCAACAAGCTAATACAGAGGGTTTCATTTTATATATATTTAGAGTCAATAAACTAATTACACTTACGAATTTAAATACGGCACATGTGAGGAGATATTGCAAAATCTATTCATAATACCCCGCAAAATATTGTTCGCAATCGTATAATATTCGCTTAAGTAGAAACCATGTTCTTGTCTAGTAATTGTATTACACAATATTCAACTCATATTATTTTAAGTTAATCATCTTATTACTACCAGATATACAATATTAGAATAATTTGATCACATTAAGTGTATCACATGGCTGCCTACAAAAAGTAAAGTGCGTCACACCAAGAGGTGGTCCATCCCGGATGTAATTATTAACATACTATTGTTGATCTCAAGAAATGGACGGAGCCTGGAGGCATCAAATACTAACAAACAATCTGGTAAAAGCTAGAGATCATCCTTTTCCGATTAATTGCCAAAATAATTAATGTTCCTTGTACCTCTCAGCAAGCACTTGATCATGATGATCAATATTGTTGTTGTGTATATATTTAAAGATGCTGATCACTTGACCATCTATCTATATATACAAGCCTCTTTAGAGGTTGAGGCAGAAACACTAAAACAAGCAACGATTATTCTGCGCATTCTCTGCTATACAGACGTTATACTCTGTGGAGAAATGAAATCAATCTATTAACTGTTAAAGAGTATGACCGAATCAAAGAAGAAATGCAGAGTTGGAGGCATATTTTAACAAGAAATTATTTGCAAGACATTTTCAAAGTCTCTGCTACTTGTAATCTTTCTTTCAACCCGATTACTAAGGATACTAGTAGTGCTGAATTATCTAAACAAGCTAGATGCAATGATCAGAGCTCTGTAATCAAATGGATCATGTAACTTCATTAGTGAAATATGTCAAAGAGAAAATTAGAAAAAAAAGACACTTTCAACTCAGATTTGTCTCAGTAAGACTTGTGAAAGATTTTTTAGATAACTAGGATTTTTATTCCTTTTAATACCATTATACCCTTCAATTTAACTAATTAATTTTCATTATTCGTAATTTATTTAAGTTTTTATAAAAAAAAAGTAAAAAAAAAAAAGAAAGTAACAAAAAATCGACAGTTTATGGTCTCTGGTCTGAACCGTGTCTCCAATCTGCCATCAAGCTCACCTCCGTCGCGGCCCGTGCTCACCAATCTCAGCCACCACAACCATCTTCTTCGATAAGCCGTCTTGAAGCTCGGAGTCGTCTTCACTTCGCCACGAACCTCCTCGAAAGTTGCTCAGTCACCAAGATGTCTCCTTACATCAAAACCGGAGCATCTTAGTTGTCGCCGGATCTTCAATCGCCATCGTCACGGAGGAAGCTCGAGCAACAATGGTGGAGTTTCTCATTTTTGCCCATTAGGTCCTTATGCTTCTGATATATTTCATTTTGCCCCCATAGTTTCTTCATGTGCAGAAAAGACCTCTCGAATTAAACTAAAACTTGCAATTGTGCATCTCAGACCTCATTGTAATTTCAGAATGATCCCTATTCTCTTGGTTGTTTTCAAATCGGTCACAAACTTTGTAATTTGCAAAACATGAAAGAGAAGATATTGTGCGAAATTTATGTTAGATTTCATTTTGATTTAGGAAATATATTAACCAAAATATGGAAATTTCCATATAAGATTTAGGAAACATCTATAACCGAATATGGCAGTTTCTATATTTTTCGGATTTGCCTAGAAAATGTATCTTACCTAACTCAGAATACAGTATAATATGTGGGAGACCTATTTTATCTTAGGCGTCACATAAGGTAAAAGGTACATGAGCTTAATTTCACAAAACGTACTTTAGGTACATCATAGAGTTGTGGCTATTTGTCGTTATATAACCCTAGGTAGAGTAAAGAGATCTTGCTAGATTGTAATGTTACAAAATGTACCTAAGATATATATGACAAAGAAGCCTATATAACGTTATATACCCTGGATATATCGATGTATAAAACTTGTATTTCGATTTCTAGATAAAATAGATCACCAGAATGTGTATTCTAACCTGGGTTAGAAAATAAAATAAAATATGATTCCAATTTTTTTTTAAAAAAAAAATTGAACATATAAATTGTCATACTTATGTTTCCAATAGTTTTCATATTTTTGTACATTTTTTATTTAAGTTTACTATTTTTCTCATGAACGAAAGGTAAAACATGTCCAAAATTACCAAAAATATGAAAAGTCTTAAAGTGACAAAGAAAAATTTAAAGTGTCTTTTTTTTTCAATTCTTCCAAAGCATCACATAATAACTCATAATTATATTAATAGCGCATGGAGTGGAGAGATAAGTTGGCAAATCAAATAATCAAATTAATAATAACGGATCATATTGTAAATAAACTAACTTTCGGCGTTGAGAACGTGAGAAAACAGAAGAACCTGAAAAGGCCGAAAGTGACGGGAAAGCCACAAAAAAAATCGTATCCGCGAGAGAGAATCAATGAAATGAAAAGAACTATAAATCCCAAAAAAGCCAATCTCCAGTTTCTGATCTCCCAAAATTCGCTTCTCTATTCGTTTTGCCCCCACCAAATAAATTTTAGATTCTATTAATTTTAATTTTTTTTTATTGTTTTGTTTTGTTTTGTTTTTTAGTTTCAGTTTCAGTTTCAGAACTTGAAATACATATATATATATATATTTCTTCCTCCTTTGAGCTTGCTAGTCTTGGAACAGAAAAAAACCTAAAAAGGAACGAAGCGACAGAAAATAAAGAAACAAAATCTTTGGAAGCCCCCTATTTTTTGTTCGCATGTTTGTTCCTCATCGTGTCCATAAGAGTGGTTCAATTCGTTTTCCTCTCCAGGTAACAATTTTATATAATGCACATACACATTTGTAAAACATTCTTAGATTTGTTTCTATTTCTTTTCCGAGTCTCTTTGGATTTTGAAGATCATGATCTAATCTGGATTCATTTTTCTTACCATGAACATCGATCGTGCGTTATTAATATAGGTGGATCTGTTGAGTTTGCTGAATACTTTTAGGTAAAGTGAGCGAAATTTTACGAAAACTTATATGGATTTGAATGTTCATGAGATCAATCTAATACTCCTCTAGGACTTCGTGCTGCAGATTCCATGTACTTACACTAATATTTGAGATTTGCACTGAATCTGAGATAAAAACATTCCTTTTGAAAAAGACTGCCCTGGACTCGGTTTCTGTGTGAATGTGGGTCCCTTCTATTGATTGATGATATATTTGAATCAGATACATTCACTTTGCTTTATTTCACAAATATATATTTTTAACCAGGAGCGCAATACTACGGATTCAAATTGACTTTTATTTCTCTTTACAAGTTTCTTTTTTTTTTCTAGTTTAATGATCGTGATTACTATAGAAGGAAGTAATGTGTTTATTCCTTTATTTTTGATACAATTTAGTGAATTCGTAAATGCAGCCAAAAGCAAAAGTAAGAAGATCTTATAATGAGACGTTTAGTCTCTCATTGAAGAACGTTGCTGGTCTTTTATATTATTAGGCAGAGCAGATGGAAGAAACCAATGGGACAAAGTTAAGCGGAATCAGGCAGATCGTGAGACTAAAGGAGATTCTGCAGAAATGGCAAACTGCAACCATAGGTCCCAAGTCAGATACCGCTCCACTGGAAGCTGGAAAGCAAGCGGCGGCAATGATCTCACCGGTTATTAACAAGAGGCTATTTGCCGTCAAGAATTGTGACTCGGATGAGGAAAACTGCCAAAGCCCCGAGCCGCCGGCTGATGTTCCCAAAGGGTATCTAGCGGTTTATGTTGGGCCGGAGCTAAGGAGGTTTATCATACCGACAACTTATCTTAGCCACTCTTTGTTCAAGGTGTTGCTCGAGAAGGCAGAGGAAGAGTTTGGGTTTGATCAGAGTGGTGCACTCACCATCCCTTGCGAGGTCGAGACTTTCAAGTTTTTACTTAAATGCATGGAGAACAATCCTAACGATTATCACCCTGACGAAAACTCAGGTAAGCACCAAAGACCACTCTTACCTAGAGATCATCATACCATGACCTAGTCCAGCCAAGCTCATTTGTTAATGGGCCAGCATGCTTAGTTAGGGATGGGGTTAAACCATTAAAAACCATGGATAACACCTACTGGGTTTAAATGGACCAGGCCGAGCCTGTTAGGACTGTTATCCTGTTTACCCGCTTCCATTACGCTTACAAGAGACTTTACAAATTGTTTGATTAGGAATCATGCAACAGACTGGTTGTTTTGGACAATGATATGATGATTCTTGAGAAACTGCAGTTGCCAATACTAATGGTTTTGTCTTGTCTTTTGCAGCTGGCGATGCAGTAGCAGCGAATGAAGAGTAAATACAAATCATGTGATGGAAAAACTGATAAAAACTTTTCTTTTGTTATGATGATTATTGTTATCGTTTATTATATAATCATATGGGAATTGTTAGGATCATTACTCTGGGGTGTTACTGTAAAATCAGATTATCTTTGTATTTTCCTGGTTTTTATTTCTTCTCCATTATTTTTCAAGGAGGGATTTAAGTTTTTAGGACATATGTTAGATGCGAAATGATTTGGTGGTCAAAATGTGATATGAGATTAAACATGAACATAACCTCTTGTACGAAAAATGTGTACACATCTGTTCTCTATTGTTATTATCGAAAATGTTTGTCAACCAGGTAGACTAATGAACAATGCAATATATGGATTGTGGTCGATTTGACAAGACTGGTCGGATTTTGTATGTATGTTTTTTATCTGAGGTGTATATGGATTGTTGGATCTCAATCAAAAGTGAATATGTAGCATATATGTTGCTCAGTTTATTGTGATGGTTACCGTAAAATGTGTTGCCACGCAATGATGCTTCTATGTGCTTTCGTCGTGTAGGGGCAAATCGTGCATATGAGTTTGAGGTTTTACATAATTTTGGAAATGTGAATTAGTTTTACAACATGTAGGCATCGGAGTCTAAGAGAGATTATAGACCGCTTTTGGTTCTCCGTGGAAGACTAATTTTGGTTCTCATACCAAGCAGGCATTCAACCTTGGCATTGTTAACCATGTCCGGTGGTTTAGCGATCCAATTTTATATTTTTTTATTTGCGATCCAATTTCAAGAAAATTTATTTGTTTAATTATCCGTTAGAAGTTAACTTTTGGTTTGTTTCAGCTTTAGGTTTTGAATCTTTGATTCATTGTGGCTTATGTGTCTTTGAATTGTAATTTTAGTTTTTTTGTTCATATGGATCTGTTTTGAGGGAAATATAGTTTTTTTGGCAATTTTCGTCGGCTTTATCTCTTAAAAAATTAATTAAAAAAATTAGAGAAGAATAGATGCTTTTATTTCTCTTTGCTTTTCATTTTACCAAACAAAATGATTTTCTTACATGAATTTTGTAAGAAACGTTTTCATCTAGATATTCTGTTACGCACATATTTTCTCATTCATTAAATCTTTCTTTTCGGGAATATAAAAGGTAAACATCAGTGTAGAGACTTAAGACTATTTCAAACTTCAAAACTGAGACTCTAGACTCTTTTTTTTTTAATTGATTCTAGACTCTTTCAAAGTTCAAAACTACTTTTATATATATTATTCATTGTATATATTTGTGTATACGCGTATATTTGTTATAAAATATTAGTTATCTCTATGATTTTTCGCAACGAATCTCTCATGTTAAAAATTAGAGTGATTAATATTGTTTATACCTTTGATGAATAAAATCTATAAATTAGCTAAAAATAAAAAAGAAATTTAATTTATTTGATTAGATAATTGATTAAAATTAATATAAGTCAGAATTAACCAAAATTTAAAAACATATTTTAAAATAAAAAGATAACTTCTAAATATATTATGCTGTTATCTAAAAATTTTTTTAATAAAAAGTTAAAAAAATAAAATATATACCTAAATATTAATCAAGTAAAATTCTTGATTTTATATAATTGAAAAGAGAATATTGAATGACTTTTAAGATTTCTTTCTATATAATGAATATAGTGTATACATAAATTTTTAAAAAATCTATAATTTAATTGTATGTAAGAATTTTCAAATAAAAATAAGATAATAATTTATTATTATAATATTTTAATTAGTAATATATTTATTAATAAATAATTATAAAATGTTTAGGTACTCATGCGCCGGGAAAACACCTAGTAAGTAAATAAATTCTAAAATATTTTAAAATTATATGGGCCAATCTATGAAAGATAAATTAAATGAATTACTTGATGAGGGTTTAAATTTGTAATCCGTGATTGATCTTGTTCGCGCCAGCCACCACTCACCAGCAGAGTCTGGTCAACGCATTTGACCGAATATATGTATGTATCCGGTCTATATATTAATTGATCTACATGACTACATTGACGTTGCAATCTTTTTCTATATATAGAAAAACATTTTTATATTACAATCTGCAAGCCAATGTAAAATATTGAAATATTTATTTATTGGTTGTTGTATCACTTAAATGAAAAAGAAAGATTTTAACAAAAGACTGTGTAAAGTATAAAAAGTATAGAATTTATATACAAACATAAATCATTAATTATTATATATTTTTGCACCTAAATTTATCGTAATTTAATAAGCGTAAAACTCGACAAGTTCGTGGACCGACTCCGGGCGTGACTCGTCGGCGTCGGCGTTCTCGAGCATCCAAAGCAAATGCTCAAACAAGACAACCTCGCACGACACTGCGATCGCACCGTCCTCGCCGCCACATCCACCATCCACCGCCGCTAGCTCCTGAAAGAGCGGGTGGCTCACGACGTCGGAGCTCACGTGGTACGGACGACGTGTCCTGCCGACGTATACGGTGTGAAGGTCTCCTGAGGGAAATGCACTCACGGCGGAGGAGCGACCGTGATTGGTCGGAGCCGGTTGCTGGTTCTGCTTGGTGTTGAACGAGTTGAACTTCTTCAAAACTGACTTCAGCTTCATCAGTTTGTTACCTCCTTTCGCCATTTTCGATCAGGTTTGGAGAATCTGAAGCCTGAGATGTACGTCGGAGTGAAATTTCCGGTGAGTGGGAGGAAGAAGGAGAGAGAGATGTTTGGTGTTGATGGAAGAGGAAGAGTATGGTTCTTATACTAAGTTTACAGGGGTATATTCGTAATTGTTTATTGCGTTTTTGTAATAATTTTTTTTTTAGAATTGTAATAAATTGATAAAACCTCAGGTAGTCAGGTACCTTATCAGCTGATTTGAAGAGCAATCGAGCATTATTCTATAGTATATGTTTAATCGCAATTTATTCGAAAAATTAATGATTTTGAATGAGAAAGATATATAAAGCGAGTGTCACATACGCAAAAAAATGTTTATTGATTTTCATGTCAAAATACATATAATTATATACTCATATCACTCCAAAAGTTTCTGTTATCATAGTCAGCCATAGACATCATTGCTCCATGATGATCTTATTTATAGTAATTTTTGCTAAACGCTTTAACTACTTTGTCAGAAGGAGGAAGGACGTTGGCGAGTGTGCTTACCTATTATTTTGCATGAATTTTGTTTGTGTTTGATTGTCATTACATTCTTTTATCTTTCCATAGTATTTATATTTGATGATCACAAAAATATCTGAGACAACAATATACAATATTTACGGTGAATATTCATATTCTGGTGAGTGACGATTGTAAATTCTCGCCAAACTAGTTTCCAAGAACAATACAGATTGATGAAAACTATAAACTTCACTTAATTATACTAATAAATTAGTTCAACAACTAAAGGAGATGGTTCATGAACTTTAAAAACGGCTTCACGAGTTCTTATTTGTTAGGTATGTAATTGGCTAAGCTATAGTTTACTATCTAGACTACTATTTCTTTCATCAATCCCTTTACAGTACATAACATGTTACAAAATCATATGTATTAAATTGTAAATTTTTTGTCATGTTATTGTGGTTAGACTAGACTCCGGCATTATTCATTTGTGCAGTTTATTTTATTTACATTGTATTGGCGACTACTACAGCATGTGACTTCCCGTAGATATGTCCTTTTTATAACTATAAATTGTTATCTTAATAGGCCGACATAAGAGCATAAACTGTCTTTTTAATCATGTAACCTAAATACTAATACTTAAATACACCACCTCCTAGTTTGTCTACTTATAAATAAAATGAAATTTTTTTTATCAATCTTCTTATTAAACCTAAAGATAATATTAATTAGAACTGCGCAAGAAAAGATTGGCGGAAGTAGAGTCCAAATAAAGATGAAATAGAAGAAAAAGATATAGAGAAAAACTTCAACTTCATATTTTTCGGCGGGCTCTTCACACGTTAAAGCGTCAAGCTGTAAATGAACCATTTAACTCATGGGACCAGCTCCGGCGTATACAAACCGTTTAGACGACTAAGTTTTCTTTGCCACAACGTTGAAGACTTTGGTTCTCCTTCAAATTTGCAGCTCAACAAAATTAAATTAAATTAGTGATATACAGAGTAACTAACTAATCGTGCTTACATGTTGAAATAAAGTATTTTTTCTTAGAAGCCAAAGGATTATGTTCTTTAAAACACCGTTTCGTTTTGCATTTACAAAACATTTTTGATTCAATAACTTAAATAAATCATATCGATGGCGACAATTATTTCTTGTTATAACCATCTGGTTAACCAAGGTCACTAAAGGCTATGCAATTCTGCAGCAGTCGTAAGATGACATAAAGTTGAATGATAAAACTGGTCTTATTTAAATCTCATAAGACGATTTGCTGGTGAGATAGTAGACACACGAGACCAATTTTACAAGCAATACAATTGTTAAGACATGATTAATTGTCTTCAGTTTCTATATGCCTCTAATAATTGTTAGCATAGCATTCACTGGTCAATAATACACTATCCACGATCCACATTACTTTAAATTTTTAACTATTTTCATAGCAATTCATGTATGATATCAATATACCAACAATTTTTTCTTATAAACCTCCAAGTTTACCAAATACCAAGGATCGATCTAGGTCTTAGATAAAACCAATATTATCCATATGTCTGAACACACTTTCAAAACTAGCCAATTACAAATTAAACTTTTAAAAGTACATATGACAAATTAAACTAGAAAAGTACAGAATTCACTAAATATCTCTTTGCTTTCCGTTAATGATAACTTTGGTTCTTAATTACTTTTAGAAGTGCCTTAACCAATGAAGGAGAATGCACACACATGTGTGTTCCCCCACTTTTAAGTGGTGCATGGACTCTGGATAATAAAACCAAACATTTGTTTAGAGGAAACATTTTGAAAACAAAACCTAAAGTATAATGCTAAAGAAACCGTTTTTATTCCCCCGCTTAGTGTATGTTGGTGAGCGAGGACCCTTTTGGATCCTTTGATGTCTTTATTCAAAATATTATATCATTTCACACATATTGTCGGAAACCCAAGATTTCTCCCTAAATTATTATCCCTTCCTTTCCAAATTATTATTCCCTAACAAGAAGCACCATCTTTTTGTAATTAAGTCCTATATATGAAATCAATCACACGGCGGAGATACATGTAAATAATAAGAACTAATTATATATTTAGAAATAATTCTGACACAAGGGTTATAAAAAATGAGAGATGCTTCGGATTTGTAATCATCGCAAGAAATAATATCCTGCAATCTCTACCAACCTAGATTATTTGATAATGTTGTTTTCACACATATATTATGTAGCATCGACATGTAAATCCGTTTTGTGATTACAAAGATTACTACACTACACATGTGAGACATAGACCATCGTCAACGATACCAAACAGGAAATACATGTGAAACAAGTTGGTGTGTATTGACTTATGCATCCCTCTCCACTTGCAAAGATTAATTGACACTCTTAATACAATATTTGAATTATTGTCACTGATTCTGTTCCATTTGGCAAAAGAACTTTTAACATTCGGATAAAATGAAGTTGAATGTATAACGCTAGCCTATCATGTTATGTTCTTGGGATCGTTATATATATACAAAGCCGGTTTTAGGGACAGTAAAAAAAAATTGGTCTTGGTCCCAGAAAAATATCATGTATAAGTTGTCCATTTTTTTTTAATTAGTATTAACTCGAAAGTGTTTATGATCTTGTAAATTTCAGATTCAGCTGTATATGTATAAATATATATTTGCTTTCTTAATGGTCTTACTAACACATTTCAAGTCGAACTTATTAAAATGGACTACGTATCTTATCCCGGCTTAGCATGAATGCTAGTATGAAACTCTTAAGGGCACTGGACGCAGAGGTGGGGGATGAAATCAAGAATTACAAAAAGGAGGGGTTTGATGGCACGTTCATTTATTACTGTAGCTGCGTTTAAAAACTTTCCGACAACCCAAAACCGGGTATCTTCCGTAAGCTAAGAAAGAAGATAGAATGTTGGATGTGCATTTAGTGGATATAATTCACGGACTGGTAATGACTAGGTGAAAATGACAGCAACAAAATTACATTAAGATGCAGCATTCACAACATCTACTTTGTAGATCATTTGTAATATGATATTGGTGAAAGCAATCAATATTTTTGTAAGAGATTCCAAGTTATAATGTTTGTATGGTGACATGGTGTTGGAATATTTTAAATACTGAGCAAGAAATGCATGACAGATTTCAAGATAGAAAAATAGAAATTTCATTGCCAATGATCAGGGGAGATCCCTCAACAATCAAAATACAAAACATTGCCGGAAAGACAAAGGAAAATAAAACGAAGACAAAAAGGATTGAAACAACAAAGTAAGCAAGAGGAACACAAAAGCGTTCCTAAATCCAAATGATATTAAGAATCAAAAGAGATTTTTGTTATTCTTCACAGACTGGTGGAACCTTTATCTTCAAGCTCTTTTAATGGTTCCATTTTTTGTTTTCTCTTCTTCATTACTCCTGAGCAAGAGGAACAGCCTGAGCCTATAAGACAATGGAACAACAGAAACCGCATCAGAGACAAACGAAGTTTAAAGTGTTTAAGAAGGCCTTAGGATGAGAGAATACATACCAGTGGGCGATACTTCAAGGCATAGAACATTTCAAGGTAACGACGGCTCTCAAGACGGTCAAGGTTCGAGACATGCTTCCAGAATCCATACACACCAGTCAATGTCAAGAGCCTCTGTGAGTAAATCTGCCATGTGTATCTGCAAAACACACACACAAAATATAAGTCTCATGAAGTGATAAAAGAACAAGAAAGCATATATGTTTTGTTTTTTACTTCTCCTCGATCCTCTGAAGCCCTCCCTTTGAGATCTGGTCCCAGTGAGATGGATCTTCCTTACACTTGGTGAAGAAATCAGCTAGAGTATCAGCCGCCTGATCACCATGGTAAGGGTCAATGTGGAAACCTGATTTGCCGTGCACAATGATCTCAGCTGGACCCCCTTTGCATGTGGCGAAAGTTGGTAACCCACATGTCATGGCCTCCACAACAGTCAGACCAAAGGCTTCATACAGTGCTGGTTGCACAAACGCACCCTTGGTGTCACAGATGTATCGATAGAGCTCACCGTTCCTAACCCTGTTCATCTGGGAGGAGATCCACCTGAACTGGCCGTTGAGCTTGTATTCATCAATGAGGTCATACATTTTCTTCATCTCAGCCTTCTCTTCGTTGTCCTTTGATTCTTTCCTCCTGTCTCCTCCAACAACCACCAAGTTAACAAGCTCACGCAGGCGTTTGTTCTTCCCGTACCACTCGACAAGACCTGACAAGTTCTTGACACGGTCAAGCCTAGCCATCGTGAAGAGGATTGGCTTCTTCTTGTCCTTGAGCACACATCTGTTTCAAAAGAAAAACATAAATATCACAACTAGAATCACAAACGTTACCAAAGAAGAGTCATCAAAAGCTTACAAGTGCTCTTCGTTTTCAACGTTGCTGTAGAGAAGCTCCTCAATCTCAGGGTGGAATTTAGTCAATCTACGCTTCTCCTCTGTGTAAGGGAAGTAGATGCTCATATCAGCACCAGGGGAGACAATGTTGAACTTGGGATCAAACACATCGATCCCGTGAACAACTCGGTACAGCCCAGGAAGAGTAAAGGCCGTGTGGCTCTCATACTGCCCAACAGTATCCTTACTGCAAACATAAGTGAACCAAAGAGCATTCATATACTGAAACAAACACTTGTTCAGAAACTATTTCTTGAGCACTGCATTCAATACCTTCCAGCAATTTCTTGGAGAGTACTGGTGATGATGAAATCAGTATGGTTCATTGCAAACAGATCCGCAGTGAACTGGCATGAGAAATGGTACTTATCATCAAGCTTCTTCCAGTAGATATCGGAATCCGGGTACTTTGTCTTCTCCAGGGCATGAGCAATGGTACACTGAGAAAGAGTCCACACGGAATTAGCTTGAAGCTTTGACGTATCACATTGAATAGATATGAAACAATTAAACTGAGAGAGGTGTTTAACCTGAGTGACACCAAGTTTGTGCGCCAACAAAGAGGCAACGAGGTTGCCATCACTGTAGTTACCAATGATAAGGTCAGGCTTTCCCTTCAACTCTTTGGCAAGCTCAACGGCAGCATCCTCGGTGTAAGTCTCTAGATATGGCCAGACTTCGAATCTTGAGATCCATTTGCGAACAATACCCTTCTCTGTTCTAAAGGGCACACGGAGAATATCACAGTACTCAGATCCATCAACTCTCTCAAGACGCTCACCACATGTGGTTCCTACGGCATCAGGGAGCAGTCTAGTGAGCTGCAACAGAAGCAAAAACACAAAGTCAGATTCAGACATCCCCAAGGATTCAAAATCAACTGAAAGCTTACAATGAGAATTCTTGGAGTAATGTTGAGTCCTTGCTGCTTAATACGTTGGAGCATCTCTGTCTCCAGGGCACGAACTTGATCCAGAATGTAAACAACCTGCAAGATCACAACTATTTGAGTACAAGATAGAGCAAGAAGTATAATCTCTAATAGAAGAAGAGTAAGAGAATGAATCCTGACCTGACCACCAGTGTCAGGGTAACCAAGAACATTGTCCTGAGCAAAGTAACCATGTGGAGAGAGGATCACAACGTTGAACACCATCGGGACTCTTCCAAGAAAGTTCTCTAGAGTGCAAGGGTCAGGGGCCTCGAGGAGGTCCAAAAGAAGACGGATCATGTCAAGGACACGCTCGGCATTGTTTCCCCATCCCCTCTCAAGACCAATCTCCTCAAACTTGGCCTCAAAATCTTCATAAGGTGTCTCAGGTGAAAGCCCGGATAGATACTCCTCTGCTTTCCTCAAGATGTGTTGCAGAGTGTTGAGGTTTTCAACTCTCTCGTTCAACATCAAGGTCTGCACACAAAACCAATCAAAAACAAGATTCTGCGTTTAAGAAAGAAGAAGAGACTCATAGGGATGTGATCAGTTACCTTTCCCTGGTGGCTGTGTAGTCGAAGGAACTTAAGCAAAGGAAGCAAACTCTCCTTGTCATGGAAGAGCTTAGCCGAGAGGTGACGGTTAAGGAACTCAACACCATCTCCAATGTATTTAGGAAGCGTTGGGCGAGGGACAGAAGCATTAAACGGCTCAAAGTCAAGCTCAAGCGTGAAATCACCATTCTTACTGCGATTCAAAAGTTACCATTGTTGAATGTATTTAGCAAAAAAAAAAAAAAAACAGAACAGAAGTTAGAAAAAAAATGGTAACACATACACTCCATCAACAAGCTCTTCCTTGAAATGAAGAAACTCAGCAGGTTGAAGCTCCTCAACAACAAGAGCATGGAGATTAACTCTTATGTACTCCCAAACACCAGGCCTTGGCCTCACAGCAAGAGCAACCCATGGTGGCAACACTATTGCTTCCTGTTTGAAAACCAATACAAAAAGATCAAAACTTTTTACCACAAGATCAAAAAGATCAATACTCCTTTTTACCAAAAGATCAAAACTTTTTACCAAAAGATCAAAACTTTCAATACCAAAAATAGCAAAACTCTCACTACCAAAAAGATCATAACTTTCAGTGGTAACCCATTTGAGTGTGTTTTGGGAATGTACCTGAGTGGTTTTGAGAAGGTCGAAGAAAGCACCACCTTCAATCTTCTTCTGGGTTTCTACAGGCAAAGCTTCGAATTCAGCAATGATCTGGTTTTGTTGCAAGATGCCTTTACCTTTGGCTTCAACCCTACAACAAGATCATCACGTGAAGGAAGTGTCATCAAACTTTTGTTCTTTCTTAGCCAATTTTTTTTAAAAAAAAGGTGATTAATGATTTTAGTACCTGGAAAGCAAGGCAAGGACTTCGTTTCTCTGAGCAACGAGCGTTTGGTTTAAACGCTCACGTTGGCTGTGGACGCGGGTTAACACACCGTTCACCATTGATCCAAAAGCAGAGACGCAGGAAACAGTGATACAAAGTTTTTTTTTTTTGGAAACTGCAGAGAGAAAGAGAATAACACAAGGAAATAGAATAAGATGTAAGTTTTGTGTTGCCTAACATTCATATTTATATACAAAAATAGCTATGTATTATATAATATTATAACGAAGAAGGTCAAGAAACTTGATCAAAAACTTGACTTTTTTTCTTTCTTCTGAGCCTTAAACTTCTAATATATTACAAAAGAACCATACAAGTTATTAAATTTCAAAATATTGACCACTAAACTACACAAGGGCATAAACTAAAATTTGTTTTCGTACATCACTAAAAAAAATGTTTCTAGCTGACATCGAACTTGGACGTGTACAAATTGAAAATGATATCTTAGGAGTTATCTTAAGATCATTTTATTAGTTTTGTTAAGCATTTCTCTATCCACCATCCGTTTTAAAGCAGTGGTGTTTAAAACCTCCTCCACATAGACATCTTTGTCACATTTAAATCCAAGTGTGACCTTAAATATGCGGATGCAAAAATCTAATATAAAGACAAAAATATACCGTGCTTTAAAAAGATATTTAAAATTGGATACAAATATCTATTGTCATATTTTAAGAAAATAAGATTTTAACCAAAGCAAAAATAAATGAAAATAAAGTTAGTAAACACTTGAATTTTTTTCGAGACAAGTACAATGCTCTATAGTGGATTCCTTATTTGGATAAAGTTTTTTTCTATTAAATTTTTCAGAATTCAGCATTCAAAAGAATTTTCTGAAAATGTAAAATCAAATTAAAGAAAGGCGTGATACTCTTTTTTTCTTTGGAACACAGCTGGAAAAAATTCCAACTTACAAAATAATAAAAAGGCGAGAACATAGAAGATGATCAGGACTGATTCTCCAGAATATATATACATTTGGTGTTAATTTTCTAGCCAGAGATTTTCCAGGCGCGAATTTTCTAAGGAAAAGGACAAGATATTGTTGTGATTCATCTTATTTTTTATGTCTTTTAAAGAAAAACAAGCTCAGAAAACAAATTAAAATTCTTATCTCGCTAGCACTAGGATTTAAAAAAAACTAGAAAACAATAACGTGAAATAAAAACTAGAAAGCTTTATATTAAAACAAAAAACAAAAAGAAGAATGAGAAGAAGAGAACCTGGAGTAGAGAGAATGGGGTTCAGTGAATGGTGGAGGATTCGTTCAATACATTTTCATATTTATAGAGACGCATTATCAAAGCTTTATGCATTTTTTGGTAAGTTGGATAGAAATAAATAAATGATAAAATGGATAATTTACTTCCTTTGTTAATTTGTTTCCTTTAAGTTTCTTTACTTGGGCTCCAAACTCAGAGAAATGGATTTGAAAGTCCATGTAAAAGGGCATTTTAGGAAAACAGATGGTTCTGGAAGTGTGTACATTTTCCTTTATCTATGTAATAAGACGGATATATGAACAATTAATCACCAATATTTTATCCTCAAACAGAGACATCCGAATCCTATCTTTGGATTAAGAAGTTATTGTAATTAAATTTGATTTAAATGATTCTCTCTATAGTACACTTGGCCAACACGAAAATTTATTAAAAGCCTTGTTGATATTTTATGACTGAAATATAGAAAATTGAAATAAAATGCAACACAATTTGAGAAAAAACTTTATTTTGAATAATTATGCAATCAAAGACAGTTTAATATAATCTACTAAATTAAACTTATAAATCCTAAAATACAGAAATTTTATTTATTATTTTGGTAAATGATATCTTTTTGTTTTGTTTCTGCTAAAAATAATTTAAGAAAAAATTCTGTGTTTTATTGTTTTCCTTTTGCTAAAAGGATTAACAAATTATGGTTTGACAAATAAGCTGAAACATCTCTCTAATCTCTCTCATTTCATTTTCTCAAACTTTCTACCAAGCTTTATTTAGGAAAACGTTTGACGTAGATATGTTAACACTTCTATTTATTTTTTTAATTCGATTAATTGATCATACACTTTTCTTTATCAAACTTTTAGGATTTAATATAACGATCGTCATTAAAATGATGAAAAAGGCGATGAAGAAATAAACTGATGAAAAATGGATCACAAACATATTTCTAACTGTGAAAAAACAAAAGAACAAAACCATTAAACTTTTTATATTTTTAAAATAATTATAAATATTCAGTGAGAAGTAATGTTTACTTTACCGATAAAAAGATATTGACAAGAAAATATAGTTGAATACAAAAGAAAGATCCGTTGATTTGAAACTTACATAATGAATGACATTAGGTCGGAGATCCGTGACCTCAAACTTTTTACTATTTAAATTATTTATCAGAAATTTACTTAAACATGTACATGTTTCTAAGTTTATTTCACTTGTTTTACCGGGAATCTAGATATTTTAAATAACCTATTATAACAAAAACTGAATTCGAGTGGCAGAGTTTTTACTAAGTTTAGTTTTACAAAAAAAAAATGTTTTTAAAGGCATTTCCAACCAGGACACTAGATTGGTGTTAAATGATTATTTTCATTTTTATATATGTAACTACTTGGTTTACATGATTAGTGGTATATAATTTTAATATTTATCATATTATTAATAGTTTATTATATATTTTCAAATACAACAATTTTATAGTGTGTATGCATGTATTTATTTATTTTTGTTTCAGATTGTTAGTGATATTTCTCTTATTAATATATGAACACTAATTAAAACTTTACATTATGTGATATTTACGACATATTCCATCCAACTTATTATTAACTTAGATATTAATTTCCCTTATACTTTTATTTTAGGTTTTGATCGTACATATATGTTAATCGAATTATATGTATGATTTAAATCTTTGACTGAATAATCTACATTAAGTGTAATTAATATCAACCTACATTAAAAATATTATATTAAATTAATATCACAAATTTGATACAAAAGTGTACATGAGTTTAATATAATAAAAAACTAATTAGATACTTACAAGATTTATTTTAGTAAAAAATAAAATATACATGTATATTATAAATAATTAAAAATTAATTAAATATTTAAAAGGTTTGTTTAAGTGAAAACAAAATATACATTTATATTTTAAATAAATGGAATGTGTATTTATATTGTAAATAAAAAGATCTGAAAAGATTTTATTGGGATGTAATTGAGAGAAAATCTGAGAATATCTATTTGATTTATTTGTTTAGAATAATTCAAATATGTATACAAAAAAAATCATTTAAGTAATTTTCTAAGGGGTGGTCCAAATAAAAAAAAATCACACATAAAATAAGTCATGACTTCTCTTTTTTAATATATAAGATGTTTTGGCATCATATTTTTTTTTTATCTGCAACCATAACACCAAATATTACATCAAAAATAATATTATATATTATTTGATGCTGTTTTAATAATTTTTATATTTTTATTATTATAATTAATAAATGATTCTTTTATCACACTTAGATGTTGTGCTTGTTAAATTTTTGTAATTTAATGTTAATAAAATTTATTAACATTTATATTTTTTGGTTTAACAATATTATACCTTTATGTATTTATTTTATATAAAACATTATATTAAAAATTACAAATTATTAATTATGAAAAACACATAAAACTAATATATTTATCTTAATAAGTTTTGTATTACATACAATTTTTAATTATTTACTATTAAATCTAACTATAAATACTGTAATATTATTAATTGTTCATTACTGATTAGATATAACTTAAATAAAGATAATAATCAATACTTTAAAGTAAAAATATTTTAAAATATAAAGTAAATGATAATAATAATTTAGTTGATTTTTACTTGAAAATAAAATAAAATATAAAATTTCTATGATATTTTATTTTTACGATATATAGAAAATGATAATAATTAAGTAGTGATTTCTTACTTGAGAATAAAATAAAAATAATCTAATTATGTAAAAGTAATTTAAAAATACAAATAGCATAATATATTTATGTTTAGTTACAAATTTGAACTAAATAATAATAATAATTGAACTATATTATTAAATAAAACATAATAGATGTCAAAAAAATGAAACATAATAAAATATGTATATTAAATATTTGGTGCGATGAATAGAGTTACACCAAAATTTGGTGTAACACTATTCACTCTACACCAAAATTGATGAGATAATGTGTTTTGGTGTTCTATTGGAGTTGGCATAAGTTTACTCTCCCAAAAATAATGTGTGTGTTTTTCGGTAAAAAAAAGATGTGTTTCTCAAATGACTCTTGTGTATACTAGACATTTGTTAAGAATATAACTAACATCTTTTTTTTTGCCATCTAATTATATTGATACACAAGATGGAATACGTGGTTGAATACAAATACTGTCGGATAATATAAATTCCAAACAAAGCTAAAAACAGCTAAAACCCACACTTAAATGATTAGAAACAAAAGAATAGATAAATTCTAATACTAAAATCCAAAATGATTGCAGCAAATACCAGTTCAGAGTTTGCATATTATTGTGTAAATAAATAGTTTTACAATTCGTTAGATCCATATTTTTATTAGTCTTAGATTTTTCCCTTAGAATACATAGTCATCCCAAAAACTAATTTTTTAATCCTACGTTCGGTCCAACAGATGCTAGTTTTTATTGGTCCATAAAAGATTTAAGACACATCCAAAATTAATAAAACCCATACATAGGCATTTAGAGAACACACAATAAACGACTGACATCTAAACACACAATATAACTAACATCTACTGTTATTATTATCTGGTTATAATATATTACTCAGTTAAACAGTTACTGATGTTCCATCAGTTAACATTTTGCCTATTATACATACTTACTAGATTACAGTTCATTTGACAATAACAATCCATTTCCTTATTAATATTCATTATCACTATCTATCACTGTATATCCAGTTGTAGCTAACGGTTTAATTAGCTACAACCGTTGATGGTTTTTAAAACGTCCAAATGGTTTTTAAAGTAAAACCGTTGATGGTTTGTGTCATACATTGCGTAAGAGTTTTTTAAAGATTTATTGTTGGGTTGAAACCATTGGCTAAGCTATTATAACTGGTTTGAACAGGTATTTGACGCAAGCATTTATAGTATAAAGAAATGTGTGTTGTCTACTTGTCTCCATGTATATACGACCACCACGTGTGGAGAAAGACGAAGAGTGACACGCGGAGTGAGGTTATTAGTGAATCCAGGAACTACACCAGCCAAACATAAAAGGAACTTTGGATAAGGCCAACGTTGATTGTGATGTTGCCTTTCCACCGATTTTCAATGATAAAAATAGTAAAAAAACTGACAATTAGTGTAATAATTTGTTCATATCAGGATTTGAATATTATGAAAATTGATTAAATCGTACGTTTAAAAGTAATAGTTGATCCACTATCGCATACCAGTCCATTGTTATTTGCTTCTGTGGGATGGTTTTGACTTTAAGGTAAAGCGGTATTGGGGTCGTTTATTGATGTTTTGTTACTGTAACCAGATGGTTTAAAAAAATTATAACCCATTGGTTGTTGAAATATGGTTGTGTAAGAATGAAGAAATAGGATGAGGTGGATTTTTTTTAAAAAACTAGTCTAATCTATTTCTTAAAAAAAGAAAATTGGTCTAATTTTTTTTTTTTTATAGAAAAAATTGGTCTAATCTTCTTAATCATCTTTCCTTCAGTATTCATTATTTGCCTTGTGGGTTTCTTGTTTTTCTAAAATGTGGAAGGTGACGTGAATTCATACGTAACGCGGCAAAACGACGATGCATGTGGATTTCGGAACTCTTTGCGATATCCCCGGCAAAGTTGCGTAAGAGCATTCACAATGGTGATACCCATTGTGGAGTTCTTAGGATTAGATTAATATTTTTTTTTTTTTTATTTTTTTGAATAGTTAAGGACTCTTGTGAAAAATGTGTGTACAATGGTGATCCCGAAATTGGAATCTTTAGGAATAAAAAATGTTTTTATTTTCTTTAGTGAAATATAAATTTTATATATTAGATGATTAAATACAATAACTTAACATAAAATACAATAAATAAACATAAAATACAATAATTAAACATAAAAGACATTAATTAAACATAAAAATACAACAATTAAAAATAACAACAATAATTTTACATAAAGATAGAATAATTCCTAATCTTCATCACCAAATTTATTCCAAAGATTTTGAACTAAATCATTTTTCAATCGTTCATGCGTTTGCCTATCACGAAGATCATTCCGACTCGGAAAGATATTATTCAGAATTGTTGGCCTCTCGGTTTCCACCTCTGAACATCTGGGGACGTCTCCTTCTTCAAATTCATCTATATCAATACGAGAGTATCCATTCCGTTCATCTTCGACTATCATATTGTGGAGTATGATACATGCTCTCATAATCTTCCCTATCTTTTCTTTGTTCAATGTTTTTACCAGATTTCGCACAATTGCAAATCGAGATTGCAATACTCCAAAAGCCCGCTCCACATCTTTTCGGGCTGCTTCTTGAAATTTAGCAAATAACTGTTGTTGAGGAGTTTGAGGGAGGGTGATAGATTGGATAAATGTTGACCATTTTGGATATATACCGTCTGTGAGGTAGTACGCCAACTTATACATGTGTCCGTTGACCACATACTTTACCCTGGGAGCTCGACCTTGTAAAATGTCATCAAAAACAGGAGACCGATCGAGGACATTGATATCATTTAAGGTACCTGGAAGACCAAAAAAAGCGTGCCATATCCAAAGATCTTGTGAAGCTACAGCCTCTAAGACAATTGTCGGTTTTCCTGATCCACGTGTGTACTGTCCTTTCCAAGCGGTTGGGCAATTTTTCCACTCCCAATGCATACAGTTAATGCTCCCGACCATCCCAGGAAACCCTCGTTTCTCTCCAATATCGAGTAGTCGTTGAAGATCCTCCGGTGTGGGTCGTCGTAGAAACTCATCTCCGAATAACTGTATTATTCCGTCAGTGAAATTATGTAAACACGAAAGTGCAGTGGTCTCAGCAAGTCGGAGATATTCGTCTACGGTGTCAGCCGCAGTACCATAAGCAAGCAGACGAATAGCTGCAGTACATTTTTGTAGTGCAGTAAGACCCCACCTCCCGGTTGCATCTCTTCTCCGCTGAAAGAATGGAAAGGACTCTTCTAGGCTATGAACAAGACGCAAGAATAATTGCTTACTCATGCGGAAACGGCGTCTGAATGATTGAGTCGTGAATGTCGACTCTTCGCTGAAGTAGTCATTCCATAATTGGTCTTGTCCTGCTTCGCGGTGTCGTTCTACATACTGACGCGTCCTTTGCGGTATGGTACGGGCCTCCACTATCTCGTTGTATATTTCTTCCACGTATTCCTCACAAATTTCGTCCAATCTTTCATCGACTTCATCGGATGAAGATGATGACATATCTACAAAATATATATAGTAATTTTCATTGTATTGAAAAAATATCATAATTTTATAGACATATATGATCATTTTATAGACATCTAATAATTTTCATGAATACTTAAATATTATGATAAATAATCAATTTCATTGTATATAAAAAATATCTAATAATTTTCATTTGATAGAAAATAATAATTTTCATCTTATAGAACTTGATATTATAAGCAAGACTTGATATTATCGAACTTGATTGTAGTTGATTGTGGATGCTCTAATAATTTTCATTTTAAAGAACTTGATTGTAGTTGATATTACAGAAGCAAATGTTGATTGTACTTAATATTATTAGAGAACCACGACTTGATTATTAGAGATGCAAGACTTGATTGTGCTTACTATTATTAGAGATGCAAGACTTGATTATTAGAGATGCAATCAGAAGCAATACATGATTTTATAACAAAAAGCAAAGTCAGAAGCAACTTTTTATATAATGAACCAAAACGATTGCGTTACCTAGTTTGGAAGGAAGCAAATGTTACAACAGAGGCATTAATCATACAACTTCTTCTCGACCAGAGTTTACAACCGACGCATAATCTCGACCAGAGTATTAGGAAGGAAGAAAAATAGAAAACGAGATAACTAGCTACTGAGAGCATCCGACATACTTATAGCAGAAAAAAGAATTCCCGTGACTTGCTTCACATGACCTACAGAAGAAAACACTGAAAAAGGACTTCCCTCATCTCCTCCATAGCCACTGAAAACCACCACTGTCTTCTCTAGCTTTAACAGCTTCTGCTCACTCTTAATACCTTGCTCCTTAAGCTCGCTGAGTTGTGTCTGCAAGTCATCACTCATCTCCTCCATAGCCATAAGGTCTGCTGAGTTGTGTGTGCCGAGTTGTGTAACAGCCTCAGCTGGAGGTGGGTACTGAGCAGGCTCTGCGACCATGTAGCTACTCTCAGCTTCATCCGCATAGAGTGCAGCTTCTTCTTCAAGAATGGAGGTGAGGTCGTACTCTGATGAAGAAGGCTGACTGTAACTGTAATCATGTCCCATGTTAACCTGAAAGAGAAGAAGAAACACAATTATTATCACAAAGAATCACAGAGGCAGAGTACATAATAAGAAGCATCGTTTGGAAACCGTAAACAAACGCAAAGATCATCTATTGGATAGAAACCAATATCGTTTTCAAACCATAAGAACAAACGCAAAGATCATAAGCCTCGATACAAACCAATATCGTTTTCAAACCGTAATAAGAACAAACGCAAAGATCATAAGCCTCGATACAAACCAATATCGTTTTCAAACCGTAATAAGAACAAACAAACCGATCCCCGAATCGAGTGAGACCAAAATCGATTTCAAACCGTAACCACAAATGAAAATATCCCGAAATGGATTGAAACCCAAATCTTTTTGAAACCCGAAGCACGAACGAAAAAATCTCCAATTTGTTTCGAAACCCTAAAATCCCCAATTCGTTTCGAAATCAATTGAAAACCCAAAAACCAACCCTTATTTGAGAGGAAACCTAATCTAAATCCGTAAATCAACAAGAAAAGGCTTCGATTTACCTCGGTTTATCAGAATCGCAATATCGCCTTCTCGTCGCCTTTTCGTCGAGACCACTTTCTTTTTTTTCGGGTTGAGAACAAATGAGATCAATTTTTTTTTTCAGGGAAATACATGTTTCCACGGACCAATCAGACCACGCCACAACTCTAAGGATTTGTCTCTTAAAATCCTTAATGACGGACCAATCCTTAGCTAACTCGCTTGGTTTAATATAAATCTATTCCTATTTTTCTCGATACAAACGCTAAGGATTCACAAAAAGGCTCCGTTGCACTTGCTCTAACTAACATTTCCAAAAATACCAGCATTTTCAAAAATCATTCACGGTTCATAGTTTAGACAACAATTAAGTTAATTTTTTTTTTTGTAAATTAACAGTTAAGTTAATTTTTCAGTCTTCCTAAAATTTGAAAATGATGCCCGGACGATCCTGTAATCAAACCGACATTATTTTGTAATGAAATTTACATTCCTAGCAACAAAAAAATACAGTTAATAACCATCAAGCTAGGGAAATTAGATACTTATGTATGACTTCTCCAAGAAAAAAAAAATCCATGGTTCAAAATTTCAAGGTTTGGCCTTTGTCTATAACAGACTTCAAATTAAGCAGAATTAATTTGTGGACCTCAAATGTCTTGCCACAAAGGGAAATAAGTGCTAATCGAGTATTAGGTTTAAACTCTTTTGTCTTAATGATATCGTGGTTTTTTTTTCTAAAAAAAATTGCTGGCTCAAAATTGAATAGTGCAATGGCAATTTTTTGGTGGAACTCAAAGGAAAATAGCAAAAGCATTTTGCTATTCATTGGTCTTAAAAAGTTTCAACAAGCGCGAGGAGGCTATGAAAAGGTTATAATTTTTTTTTAAAATATGTTAGCTACTAAGACTATCTCCATTCCACTTCTATTATAGGAAAAGGTGGGCTGGAAATGCCCTAAGCAAAGAATGAAGGCTTGATCGGTAAATTTTGTAAACCTGGTATCCAATTAGACCCTTGTAAAATAATGCTTGCTAATGCATCATTATTACTTCTCCACTAGCTCTTTCGCAGTTTGCCTAATTACCAATTAGCAAAAGTTTCCCCCTAACCCGAAAATAAAGGACAATCATTATGTCTTGTTGTGTGTGTGGGGCCTGTGCAATGCATAAATCTAGGGCTGGGAATTATTATCCGAGATCCGGATTCGATCCGAGATCCGATCCGGATCCGTTCCGAAAATCGGGTATCCGGGATGCCCGGATCCGGATAGTAAAATAATGAATCCGTCGAATCCGGATCCGAATCCGGATATCTGGATTTTTAAGTCCGGATATCCGGATCCGGATCCGTTTTTTTAAATATACTAAATATAGAGTTTTATTAATAATTATAGTTTATTTATTAATATTTATACATAAAACTAATATTATAATATTACATTTTAATTTTTATAATATTATATTCATAAATTTTGTAAAAATATTTAATTTATGTAATATTTTTAGATTTTTTGTATTTTAAAAAATATTTTTATTATTTTTTAATTATTTTGACGGATCTGGATCCGAATCCGGATACTCGCGGATATCATGATATCTAGACGGATATCCTAATCCCGGATATCCGGAAGGCACGAATCTGAATCTACTGAAATCATGGATCTGATGGATACGAATCCGGATCCGGGTACCCCGAATATCCCAGATATCCGGATCCGTCACAGGCCTATAAATCATTAGATTTACAGCATTTGCCTTCTGATTAAACAAAAACCAAAGTCTTATCTAAACAATGGAAAGACCAGAACAAAAGCAGGGTGTCCACAAGGTAAACTATCGACCTTTTTGGTACGTAGTGAGTTATTAAAAAAAAATTACTTTTTTGGGTAAATATTATTGCTAGTGAGTATGATACTTGAAAAAACTACCATTTATCTTTCTATTGTTACTAGTAATATGAACGAAATTCTAAGAAAAGTAATAAGTTAACGTAAAATATGATCGATCATAGCATCGTTCTCTAAATATGAAGTTCCTTTAGGTAGTTGTCAAACATTACATGATTTCCATTTATCATTAAAACATATAAAATTAACGTAAAATATGAACGGTAGAATAGTGTTTTCTTTCTAATATATGAAGTTCCTTTTGGTTATTTAGGTAGTTGTCAAACATTACATGATTTCCATTAGGTTTGCCTAATTTTTTGGAATTGAAATTCCATCTTCTTCGATAGTTGATACATGTTGAAGTAAGCAACACCATGATACAGTAAAAGTTTTGCTATATTCGATCATCCATCATTTTCTTGAACAAACACCATATGGTATATGGATATCTATCACACGTCGCACTTTTCTTAAAAAGGTTTGTAATTTGTATTTTTTTTATTCGTCAAAAGACGTAAATATAGTAATATACATATGAATGATAACATCAAGGAAATTTTATATTTCGTCAGAGACAAATTCTTTTTTTTTTTTTTTTTGATCAACACGTCAGAGACAAATCCACATGCTAGATTTAATGTGTTTATGATATGATTATTTTTTTTCTAGCTTTTCGTAGAATAGAACCTATGAGAATCTCGCAGCACATAGTTTTTTTTCTTCCATGCATGATAGTTGGATTATTTTCCTCGGATGAAATGATCATGGATACTTTTAACATTTAGTTTTGATATATTCCATGCGTTTAATTTTTTTTCTTTTTTGCTATGAATTAAACCATGCGTTTAAGTTGGAACTCTGAAGACGAAAAACAAATTATATATGCTAAACAAATACTTAAGCACAGATAATTTATTCTGTTTAGTCTGTACTATGAGATCAGGAAAAATACAAGAGGTAGGAGATGTGGGCCATATAAAAATTTGGAAAAACAATGTGTTTCTGTTGGTGTTGTAGAGTTGTAGTTATAAATAGCAATAGACACGTCTAGAATGTACATGAAATAAATGGTGTCTGAGATTTGAGGAATGATGAAAATAATAATAATAATAATAAAGGTTACGAGAGATCACTCACATCAAACAATACTACATGTTATTCAAAAGGAGAATCATCTGGCATGATCCACCCTGAAGTAGGTCGAGTTGGGCAATGTGAGGATCCTAATGACATTTTTACCGTCTGTAACTTGGCTGAAACCAGAAGCACTGAAAGATCTTCAACCAATATGAAAGTTTGAAGATCAACTCTTACACCAATATAATTGCATGTCTCAGCAGGCGATGAAGAGTGGAATTTTTAACAGTGGAAAAAATAGTTACAAGATAGATATAGTAATCAACAGATATTTACAACAGACTTGAGACTTCAAATCAAAACAATAAAAGACCCTAACAAAAGTCTCAGACTATCACAAGTTTCTCTCCACAAAGATGAAACTTTCACTACTCAAGCTTCTCAGCGGTCTTTAAAAAAAAAATTATTTGCTTCTCTTTATAGTGTATACCTCTTTTGACCGTTTGGTCATCACCACGAAGTTTCAAATACGTGAAACTGTTAATCTCTCTACTTGTCCCTTCTCCATGTCTGCATCTGAATACCCAAATGTCGATAAAGACCGCAACGTATGTTCTTGTTGGAAATGGAAAGTTGAAAGAGCTTCAGTGGCAGAGTGCCTCTCCATATGCTACCCATTGTTTGAAGCTATCCGTAAAATCATCGCGAATATTTGTGTGTACAGACGGTTCGGTTCCCATAGGTTCCTTTCCCTGCCAAGGGAAATAAACTCCGGTTACGTTTCATGTGCAAGTAACCAAGTGACAATATATGCCTCTCAAAACAATCTAATAATCTGAGAGCGGTATGATATGTAAGATACGACATGGTACCATATGAAATCACCGATTCACCCCACTGGGATAACTCCACCAGACAAATTATGTTATTAGCTAATATAGAGAATTACT
Source organism: Brassica juncea (assembly GCA_018703725.1). Lineage (NCBI taxonomy): Eukaryota > Viridiplantae > Streptophyta > Magnoliopsida > Brassicales > Brassicaceae > Brassica > Brassica juncea. The sequence continues at coordinate 52,658,642 of CM031936.1, read as the reverse complement.
ATAAGCCACTAGTATATTTTTCCCCAAAGCGAGTTCCCCACCTCCTATGCTTGTTAAATTCTACTATAGCATCTTCGTCTACTCTGAGAACGTTCAAGACTAAGTTTTGTGGTTGGAGTTTTAGCCAGTGGTTCATCCAAGTTTCAGAGAAAATATCATATAAGAAAAAATACAAGCTAGAACTCAAACTCGCTAAGGAGATATGCAACGTAGAATTTGGAAGATACTGACCTTCCTGCTGCTTGATCCACGCTCGCTCATAGCTGGCATTGACTGTTTTACTTCACTGATGAGATTCTCTGATGATGACATTTCTGCGGTTGAACAGCTTGCAAGTGCTGACGGCCTATCAAAAGAGCAATGTGAATTCAAAGTTGCTGATCACTCATAATTTTGGTTATGAATGGTGAAAAACTCTACGCAGATGGATATTTGGAATCTAATGATAAATTTTTGGACGGAACATAATCAGCTGGATTTTCAGAAAGATTGACCAATGTGATGCTATAGATAATAGAAAGTTTATAAGCTTCTATTTACAAGATCTGGTTGTTCCATCGACTGCTTTGAATAGTATCACTTTTGCTTAAAATAGGATCTCTTTAATGCACAGCTGTTTTACCTGTACAATTGATCGTTATCGCAAAGATTTTCCGATGACGAAAGCCACTCGACATCAACAAAGTTTGAGACACTAGACATGTCTTCCTGCTCGGACAAGTAATTGGAGTTACTACTGTTACGTCGAACCTTCTGCGCATCTCCAAAAAAATGTGAGCTAGGCATTGACGGAGTACACCTACAAAGATGTTACAGCTAAAGATTCAGACCAACAAGAGAGAGAAGTATTACTATGTACTAGCACACTTAATTCTTTTGACTACATGAAGTAGAACGACAACACCTCATCAATTTATGAGCTATAATAAGGGTTGAATTGATATACATAATAGAGCTCCACACAACAAAAATTATAATGCATACATATACTCAAGCTAATGGAACCAGCAGTACATATTTTATTAAGCTATAATCCAAAAGAAATTGTAGGAAAGATATAAACAAACCTTGATAATGCTACATCAGCAGCTGGCATATCTGGTGATGACTCTGAAACTATATGAGTCACTTGGCGTGATGACAAGCCTTTACGTGATATGCTTTCATGCTTGCTACTCATTGCGGACATCGTTGTGCGACTTTCATGGAGAATATTTCCATCTGATAAGCACCTCTTCACAAAAAACCTGGAAACATAATGTTAAGAGCTATGATCATGGATGTAGCGAAATATATATATATATATATATATATATTTCTGTTAACAGAGCAAATTCCATATGATTGGGATCACAACAGTTTCAAAGGATGGAAACTGGAAGTTATGGTGGAGAGAATGACATTCATGAAAGGAATAATTTCGAATGATGTAGAGCCTATCTATTTTAAAGTTCGTATACAGAACGCATTGAAAGTAGGTCTAAGAAATTCTAATTCGTATAGATCCTACAATCATCAAAGCATGTCAGAAGAATAGAATCCTCGAAACCTTAGTGAAAGATGACCATCAAGTTCTAGATACATATACCTACGTAGTTGCAGTCACAGAAACCTACCTTTCATCTTCCTCCATGTTTATCTCTCCATTTCGCCCATTAGATTGGGAATCTGTACGTAACTCCCAAACCGCCTGCTTCCCTTGTTCAGGCTGGAAAGTACCAAGAAATCTGCATATAGAAAGCCCAAAGACTTTCTGTAAGACTCTGGGAGTATATATGAGTGTGACAGAGAACAGCTCACATATTAATGGCATCTTGTTTATCCGCATCCATATATGCGTTATTATAATATCGTTGTAGAGTCCTCAAGAACTCCTGTGATTGGGTTGCTGCTTTCCACTGACCTCTCCTCTCACTGAAAACCTATTATATACCAGAAATTATAGGAATCAATAAAGTGTCTCCAAAAAATAGTGAGCATAATGGTAACTTGAGTCGGCTGACAAGTAACCAGTGTCTGCTGCGGTTAGGCTCAAATATAAAGGCTTATTGATTAGCATAATAGCATGCATGGAGAATTCATGCTGTTAGACGGAGAAACCAGGATGCACAAATGACATTTTAGGTTTTTCACTAGCTTATTAGATTTGTTTTAAGGAAAGGCAAGACTTGATATTTAATTGTGAAGAGTCAAAACTCTGACGTGAAATGAGATATTTTATATCATCGAGCCGGTCATGAATCATTCCCAACCCAGACTAAATGGAATCTACTTTGTGCAATTAGTATCAACTATTAACTAATTGTTTCTAACAGATGACTTTATAAAAGGCAGTTCCAAGATAATTAACACAAATTAATCCAAGGCTCTCAGAACTTAGAGAAAAAAATAGACATACCTTATTGTGGGCCGCAGATCCACCATATTGATAAGCTAGCGTGTCTCCCATTCTCTCATATAACCCCATTAATGAACTTGACAGAGGATCATCAAGTTCTATGGTAGGAGCATCTCTAATTCCCAAAGCATGAAGCTGTTGCCCTAGAGCGGCCCAACCATATGCATATTGTGCGACATTTGTACGATCAAGACAATCTATGCAATTGGTCCTCAGCACGCCACTCTGGAGCCTACCAGGCTTGACATCACCATCGCCATCATCAACATTCTTACTTGGCCGAACATTCTTCTCTTGGGAATCATATTCCCCACTCTCATCATCAGAACTGTTATGTGAAGACGTGTCCGCACTGCATTTTAAGACATCAGTCATCATCAGAACGGTATGTAAGAGTTCAATATCAAGCTGCACGGAAAATAACTATCCTAATAAAATACACATCATTTTCCACAAAGATATAGTTAAATGCTATCACTTGTTTTCAAAAAATGACACAAATTACTGATAGTAGATGACAATCAACAAGTTATCCACAAATTCAGGAAGATGACTAGGAAAGGACTACTATACTAGAAGAATTATTCCATGAACAACTTTGAGAGGTTACAAATTGGGGAAGAAGTTATATGATGAACAAGTTACAGAGTCTCAAGCAAAAGGCTTACTCAGAAGAAGACAAACTCAGATAACCATCGAGCTTCATTGCTGGGGTAACTTGATAATAAAAGAAACCTGTTAGCATCAAAGCACAGGTAGCTACTTTGCCTAGAAGTGCCAAGACATTTGCTGTTTTGCTGAAATAAAGACAAAGAAAAGAGAAAACTAGTTTTTATTCTAAATACATATTTATAAGATATTCATTAATTGAAGCAGCAGGAACGCAAATTTAAAAGTATACCTCTGAAAATGTTTGTGCAAGTCCCAGTGGAGAAATCTTAGACGATTTTCTTCAGGCAGATCTTTGTTTATAAAGTCAATTGCATTAGCAAACTCTGCCCGAAGAATTGACTCCCTGGGTCTCCTCTCTTTTGTCTATTGATTGTCAAAAGTAACAGGAGAAATCAGTCAAAGCTTTGAAGTGCGAGAGTATCAAAATGACAATGCACACGCGCTTGTTAATACAAAAAGTACCAAGGCTGAAATGATTCAGGCATGAAAGACTACGCAGCTCACCTTGATCAAGTTTAGAATAATGATGGGAATTCCATATCTCTCTACAAGGTTTTCAAAGTGAAGTCTAGTTGCCTCAAAGTTCAGGTCCCTTTTTGACACTGGATTTGACAATGAGATATTCAGACACAGAGAGGAGAAACAGATACGTGGAGAGACAGGGAAGGGAACAGGCAGTATAACACTTACATACTATATCTGGCTTAATATTCATCCGCGACGTCTCCTGTGACCAGAATAGAGGGATTGAGCCACGATTCTGCACAACAGAACTTATTTGCATGGGATGGTCTTCAGGAACGTCCTCAGATACTATCTGCTCTGTTTCGACATCATTAGCAACATTGCCACTTTCGTTTATTCCACGTTTCAAGTACCTAAAATAAGAAGGGGGTTAGGGGAAAAGAAGCATAATAACTACCTCAAGTAAAGATGCATACTTTAAATCTCATTGTTGGAAAGAACCCAGGAGATAAGCAAATATTGAACAATGATTGCGCATGTATTCTTATGTGATTAACAATGTGGATTTTATTTGCAATGATTTCATGTTACTGCTACAGGTTACAGAGTGAGTTACAACAGACATGTATACTACAGAGCAGGAAACTAGGAAGTAATGAAATCTGATACCTGGTTCCAGCATTATGGCGGGAGCGCCTAGCAATAAGAGTGAGTTTAAAGTTCCGCCCAGCTTCAGAAAGACTTGTCTACATGCACAACAAATCACGGTTCAGCACCTACGAACCTAAACAGTACTATGAAACTATCAAGCAATTTGAAAATAAAGATGGTAGTTGCATCTGAAATAGCAAAGCCAGGAACATCAAAATTGATACATAGCTATTACAAATTTGCAGGTGAGAAATAATGCTTCTTTTGCAGACCTTTTGGTGCAAGACAAAACATGATATAGGGAAGTAATATAGTGATCCCAATGAAAATGGTAAACAAATAACAAAACTACTGCTGTGAGAAAATATTCGATTCAGGGAAAATTTTCTTCTCTTTGGCAGTGAGGGGCAGAAAAATATATGACTCTTACCTGCTTAAAGAAACCATACACCAATGCTACAGTCCACACGGTATTCCGAAGATGATGTCGAATTCCCCGGGTCAAGAACTCGTTCCAAACAAACATTTTGTTATAGAGAGTACCACCACTCTCACGGTCGCATAAATTCTTCTGGAAACTACGCATTATATTGAAAGAATAGCTGAAAAAGAAGTCTTTTGTAAGGTCCACCATACACAGGAGCCTCTTGTACCTGTTTATCAACAAGTGGGAAAAACAAGATAAAGAAACGAAAGGGTTAAAATGAATTCATTTGATAAAAAGGTGGAAGGGTATATAATAAATAAACACATTTAAACAGGAAAGAACAACATAAACTTTGTTCAACAATAGGCGTGGAACAAACAAAAAAGGGCATAACGTCGTATAAGATATATAAAAACACCTGTTCTCGTCTCTAGAATTTGCAATGTTGGAAAGCACGCTAGAATTTCGCAAGGAAATGATCTCACTCTTGGACACTTCATAGACCCTGTGACCACAGATTTCGCCTATCTCTCTTCTCTCAGTAATAACCAGCATGTAGTATGGTCCCAAAAACTTAATGAACCCTGAGACCACAAAGATGGGGAGAACAAAAAAAAACAAATTGTGAGAACACGCTGTAAAAGTAAAAGCATAAACCTTCGAGTAAACATAACTTGACACACAAAAAACACAAACCAATGATGCCATAACAGAGAGTGACAAGTTTGAGGCCGCCTGTGGCCTTGTTTCCTTCGTGTATACGTTTGAGCAGCTCGTAGCATTCTTTTTTGGTATAGGCAGTGGAATCCTCACTGACGTTAAGCTCAGACGCATCCAGACGGTCTATCTTGAGTACTCTATACACTCCATTACCATTCCAACCAATCATATAGAAATTCTGAAAAGAAAAAAAAAATGATATCATCATGTTAGCTACAAGGATAGTGTACCAGTAATACAAATGATACTAGCAATTCAAATGGGCAAGGTGGAGGTTGTTAATATACCGATTGAGTCTCAAAGAGTTTGAATTCTTGCATAGAGGCTTGAAGGGAAGAAGGTGATGATCCAGAGCCAGAGGAGGAGGTTGAGCCTCCGTTCTCCATTGATGGCGATGAGGTGATTCAATCCCAAGCCTTTTGACTTACAGATCGAAGCCCGAGACGGTGGAACAGTGAATCTCTCGACGGAGCATTCACCAAATTGTCCAAAAATACAGAGCAACAGAAGGAAAGAAAGAAAGATGCCGAATTCACACGCAAAGGAAGATCAAAAGAAGATAGCTCTTGGACAACCTGAGCAAGCAGAAGGCCAAAGCTCGTTAATTTTGTTTTTACTCACAACACGCACCGTGGAATTTACAGAAACAATCGAGCAGGTTCAGAAGAAAAACAAAACAAAACGAAGATTATTCTCTAGTGAGATTCTTCTGCTCTCGGATCGAACAAATGCGAGTTTTTGTATATATGTAAAGCAGCTGAACAGATCAAGGAGATCACAGCTTCAAAAGATCAACGAAACGAAGCTCAGATTCGCAATAATTTGATGGAGAGAGAGAGAAAGGGTTTTAATGATGTAGAGAGAGATAATGAGGAGGAGGAGGAGGAAGAAGATGATATGTTTCAGCTGTTTTCTTTTTTGTTTCGGTCGAGACAAGGAAGGAAGGGAGGAGAAGATTGGATCGAGAACACAGAGAGAAGGAGAAAGACGAAAACACCACCAATTTCTATTTTTATTTAATTTTTTTGGGATTTGCAAAATAAATAAATAAATAGATTAAATAGTCTCGTGACAGTACTCTCTCTGTAGAGTTACAGCTGTCTGGCCTCTAATGGAATAGCTGCACCACCTTCGAGGAGTTATTACTATTTCATTCACATCCTCATTTTTATTATACCTAATAATAAAAAGTCAATTATATCAATGATTCACGAGTTGAGTGACTCATTTTTAGCCAAGATTATAAAAGAAAAGGTAACCCAAAAACATGTTTTACATTATCAGGTTCAGGTGATGCTATTGCTGACGCCTACAAATAACTGGATTATAAAAAGATATCAGTTGATGGTAAAAAGGCCATGCAAACACTTTGTTCTCACCCATTTAAACATCTCACTGCAATGGATCGGTTATCTTTTTTTTTTATGTACAGCTGTTTTTTTGGGGGTTAGCGTGTTCATTTGTAGAAGGTTTTTTTTGGTCAAAGCAGAAAATGTTACAAGTAGAAGATGAGCCAAAAAAAAAAGGAGGCTGACGGTGGATGTGCGCAGTCAAACACTATATCAAAGTATTGCTTTACACGACGAGGCTGTGTGCACACAAGGTACCAACCAACTTTCATTACCGGGAAAACCTACTTACAAATCTATATTTTTTTTTGCTCCCTCGTCACTACTTGTCTGCTTACGCAATCTAATTCCTGATCCACCGGTGACGAGAAACAAAAGAGAAAAAAGGGTTCTTGACCTCACAAGCGAAGATGATTACAATAGAACACACAAAACAAAGGCAGAGAGAGAAGCAAGTCAAACAAAATCAATCCTTGCAATCTGTTACACCTTCTGTAGATACTTGAAATCTAGCTTCTGCTTCTGGCAAGCATGGCGAGCTTATCACTTTGCATATCCTCTCCTCTCCTCTTCCTTTCCTCAGTGCCAACCTGTGTATAACACAACATAAACAACACACACTTTGCTAGTGAACCGTAAAAAAGAAAACAAGAATTATAATTTGCAGACCTTGTTGTGGTTGCATGAGCCATGATATTTCCACCAATCGGCTTAAACTGTGGACCAGCAAATAGAGCAGACCCATCTACTTGCGCAACTACTTGGTTTGTTATAACCACAGCCACACCAAACTAGAGCGCCATTTAACATGTGAGATAAAGATTCATGAAGGTGTCTCAGAGGAATTTTAGAAAGAAAAACACTTAACACAACTGAATGAATAATCACCTCATCTGCTAATTTCTGCAGACTTCTCAAGAACTTTGCAAGATGCATTTGCCTGGCGGAGAGCTCTCCCCTCCCGGAGAAATCTGTCCTGTAGAGAGCCGTAGCACTATCCACAATCATGAGAGCAAATCTGTTACATCATAACTTTCACCGTTAGCACTAACTCTCATCATGAACACAATGGAACTTGATCACCAAAAAGAAACTCAAGGCACCTTGTTTCAACCATCATGGATGCTGCTTCAAGCAGAAGCCGTGACTGATGATCAGTATTATACGCCCTCGCATACGCAACGTTTTCCAGCACATCAGCTCCGTTTAGTCCAAACCTGCATTATTTTAAAATGATTTCTTCGGGATTGTTCTGTCTCAAGAACCCCATCGTGCCATCACATGTGTTACAAGGATAGCATACCTGTCAGCTATCTGCAAAAGCCTTTGTGGCCTGAATGTTCCCTCGGCATCAATGTACATTGCCTTCCCCTCTCCACCTCCTTGATCCATGGGAAGCTAATCATTTTGAAACCAGAACCTCAATGTGAATATCTTTCTCAGTTTGGCAAAGATGTACTAAAAGATTCAAGGAAACTGATATCTACTAGACAAGAAACAATGGTGAAGTGAGGAAAATAGTTCTTACTTGACAAGTTACACACAGTGTATGGCATAACTGAGTCTTTCCTGAGCGGAACTCGCCATATAACTCAGTGATGGATCCGGTTTCAATTCCTCCTATAGAGAGTCCAGGCAAAAGTAAGAACATAATAGCAAAATGAACTTTTAAAACGCACCTAAAAAATCATAACTAACCTTCAAGAACTTTGTCAAGCTCCCGTGATCCAGAAGTAATCTGAATGATCTCTTGTCTCTGAGCGTGGAGCTGGCTAGCACTAGTGAAACCCAAAGGAACCAGCTTCGAAGCTGTCACAGAGGGAAACACATTTAATAAGAAAATGCATAATCTCTGTAACTAACAAAGAAGGATCTTTCAACGTGACATGCCTGCTTCTACGATTTTGTCAACCTTAGCATCACTGATTCCTTTAATCTGCAAGAGATCCTTTCTCGGAGTATACGCAACACCTTCAACGGTGCAGAGACCAGCATCCCTAAGCTTCTTTACATCAACAGAAGCTATACCTGCCGCCTGATGATTGAAGCATCAAAGAGATGAAACAGTATAAAACCAAATGACTATCACCAGAAGACTCCAAAGGTGTCAACTTTATCTGAATCCAACAAAAACCCTAAACGTGTTTCATTCCGCAAGGCTTATAGCGAATCTCAATTCTCGCTCAGATCAACACCGCGAGAACGAACAAAAGGGTATAAACAAAACAAAAAAAAAGCAGAGATCTTTAGTGAAATTAGCACGAACCCATTTCAATTAGCTCAAAATCCGACGAAGCTTAAGCATCGAGAAGGTAATCGCTCTGGAGAAAACTATACCTGAAGCTGTTCGACGGGGAAAGGGCCGTGCTGGATCTCTTCGTCGTCTTGTTGCTGGACAGCATTCTGGTTTCTACGCTGCTGCTCCATTGTCGCCATTGCTCTCAGTCAGAATAGATTCCAGTGAAAGCGAGAAAGGAAATTGAGACTTTGCGAGTAGAGGGAAATAGCCAGACTTCTCTGAAAATAATTGAAAGAGGCGCCACTGACATTTAACAAGACGAAGAAGAGGTAAAGGCTTCTCTAGCAAGTCTCGATTACGTTGTGGTTTAGTTGTCCTTATTGGGCCTTACTCGCCACAAGCCCATATACCTTTAAGCCCGAACTCACGTTACCCATGATTTAATTTGTGGCTAAACACAAACAATTAAAATTGCCAAAAAATATCACTGTCCATAATCAATATCATTAAAACAGGATTTTCATATTAATTAACCGTACTCTACTGTGGTATGTTACGACATATATGATAGACTTATTCTTGGATTCACCCCCTAGGATGAACCTAGAGGTTCACCAACCAATAGGATATTGTTATTTCATATTTGATATCTTTTAAAAAGGGAAACAAAATCTTGTTAAGTTATATTATGTTTTTAAAATAAAAATACAAAAAAAAATAATATTTATAAAAAACGAAAAAATCTTTTAAAAAATATTGTAACATTATATAATGTTTTTAAAATAAAAAGATAAATATAAATAAATAAGTAATAATTGCAAAATATTTTTTATTTAATGTTTAATATTTAATTTTTGATTTAATGTTTAATATTCATCCAAAGGGTTTATGGTTTATCCAAGGGTTTAGGGTTTAGGATTAGGATTTAGGGTTTAGTGTTTTTTTAAGATTTTTTTTTTTGTTTTTTGTAAATATTACTATTTTTTATTTATTTTTTGTATTTTTATTTAATGGTTTATCCAAGGGTTTAGGGTTTAGGATTAGAGTTTAGGGTTTACTGTTTATGATTTACCCAAGGGTTTAGGGTTTAGGATTAGAGTTTAGGATTTAGTGTTTTAGTGTTAAAAATTTAGTGTTTATGATTATCTAATGGTTTAGGGTTTAGGATTAGATTTTAAGGTTTTGTGTTTATGATTTACCCAAAGGTTTAAGTTTAGAATTAGAATTTAAGATTTAGTGTTAAAATATATTTTTTTAAAGAATTATTTTCGTTTTTATTAATGATTATTATTATTTATTTATTTTGTATTTTTATTTTTAAAAACATAATATAATTTAACAAGATTTTATTTCATTTTTTAAAAGATATCAAATTTGAAATAACACAATTATATTGGTTGGTGAACCTAGAGGTTCATCCTAGGGGTGAACCCAAGAATAACTCTATATGATATGTCATTACTTTTTCAAATAGATTTTAGTTTTTCATCAAGGTATAAAAGTCAGTTAAAAAATTTGTTCAACAACACATTCTTTACAGATCCACTTCTACATCTCCCACGTGTATTAACATGTTCCAGTTAGAACTTTTAATGAAACTAGAGGGTTATGACAATTATATATAAAATATAAAATATAAATTATATATCAACTAAAAATGTTTTCTTTTAAATATCCAATAATATGTATGAGATTTTGAGAAAGACTATGAGTTCTTGCATCATTGATGAGGGGAAAACCATACGATGGGCTGTCTTTGTAGGTGAGAAAGTTGAAGTGTATTATGAAATGTGAGGAAAAGAGGCGAGTAAGTGATTCTGTATGCAGGATGTCAAATTTTGTATATCTCATTTAACGAAAATGTATAAGAAGTTTCATCAAAAGATGTATATGAAGTCAATGACATCAAGACAACTCGTATCTCATTCCTGCATATTGATTGCGTTATGGTTGTATCATGTAAAATAACATGTTCTACATTTTGTTTCAGCCATAGTAAATTTAGTAAATATAATGTTAACCCTTCTAACGTATTAAATAATATAATTAGGTCTCCTCTAATGAGGTGTTTAAGCGTAAATGGTTTTTTTAAAAACCCGAAAATAAGAAAAAGATTGCTAAGTCTGAAATAGGGAAATATATAGTACTTTTTAAAACTGTAAAGTGTCAGGAAGTAGAGTTGGGTTGACGATTTGACAGCTTTGTTAGTTTTATATTTAAATATTTAGATAATGAAAATACGACTAATGGATTATATGTTTTCATTTGGAGTTCATTTTGGTACTTTATAGTTTAGCATGATTTTATTATGATATAAGGCTGGACCAATTAATACCTAAAGTATACTGAAAACAGGGGAAAAAGTAAAATACCTTTATGATTCTCTATTTGAAAATTTAAAGCAAGCCTATTTCTAGGTATTTCTGACATATCTTATTCAAATTTCTATAAAATATATATTGTCATTTTAATATTTGGGAAAAGCTAAAGTATATAAAGAATTTTAAATATAATTTAAATGGACTATAAAACCCAAATCGAGTCCGTAAAGATGTGAATCAAACCCAAAAAAAAATTTAATATTATCCAGTTATGGCTGAAATCTTTGTTTATAAAAGCTAAAATCTGCGTAAACCCAAACCGAATCATAACATATATATGGTTCTAAGAGATGGTCAGCATTGATGTAAATATTGCGTTATGGTTTGTCACGTCAAACTATTTTCACTATTACCTGTTCTCCTGCGAAGAGGTACGTAGCCGTAAATAGCTCTTTAAAAACTTGGAAACAGGGAAAGTATTTCAAAAGTCTGAAATAAGAAATGCAAAGTATTTATGGAATTGCAAAGAGACGGAAGGAGAGTTGGGTCGACGGTTTCACGGCTTTGTAACTTCAGTCACGGGGGCGCTGAGGACTACCATCTTTGCATTTAACAGCAGATGCATTTGGTTCATCGCCTTGACCATCACCTTGTTGCTGGCATAAGCAGATACTTGGTCACCTTCCTCTTCAACAAATGAAGCTTCATTGGTGTCGAAAGTCTGGAAAGCATATGAACATATGTTAGTATAAAATGACACTTATGATAACGTACGTGGATTTATATCATAATAATGAGTGTTTTGTGTATTATGGGTTGTAAAAAATCAATCCCGGAAATGTATTGAGTATGAGTGCACATAACCAACATAAACCAATATTTTCGACATATATAACAAACAACGAAATATTTATGGATTCACAGTTGTGACCACCATAACAGACTGGGTTCTATCACCTGAGCTGATGGATCACCGAAACATTGCCGCAGGTTCCTCCCATAAGGACAGGTATACCACAATGGTCCTGTAAATTACTGATTACTATAAGGATGCCATGTGCAAAAGAGTTGATTAAAAGACGGCTATGTTAACTTACGGTTCGATGACGAAGCGAACCACAACTCATAACTCGACCTTGGACAGAATGAATTTGCCCAACGACATCTGCCATGTGATAAACAAATTAATATATCAGTATAAATCATCAATATTAATTCATATAAAATACTAATTTATTCAATAATAATCATATATATAGCAATCAAACAGTACAATAAAACTAAGAACGCCATCTCCCGTCAGACCACATATATTTGAATGCTATTTTGTAATTTTGTCTCAATTTATAAAGATAAAGGTTACGGTCTTGAAGACCCATACACACATGTCAGAATATGAAAGAATCTAAGCAAAAAAATATATTCTAATACATATCCTAGATTCTTGTAGTCACGATCAAAGAACAAAAAGGTTGACAACTTTTGATAGTGATTTGCTCACATGTTATTCTATCATCATGCCAAGTATCTTTTGGACTTACTAAGCTACTTTCAACAAATGGAAAAAACAGAAGAATTATGAGCAATTGCGGGACAATGGAACCTCATGAGAGACCATTGTTGATTCTCGTTCTTCCGCACTGAAACAGGATCAGGAGAGCACACCTATTCTTGACCAATAACCACTATACCTGAAGAGTTAATTAGCTACACTATGGTAAGTATTATAAACTAAGCAAACTTCTCGCTCTCAAGGTTAACAAATCTTACCATCATCGATGAATCCTAAACCAAGAACAGGGACTGCAGATACCGAGGACTGTGTTGGGGTCTTTGATATCCAAGAAGGATCGATATATTCTGTTTTACATCTCTTGTTGTGTTAAGGATCACAAGCCGCCCGTCTACCAACTGTGATCAAAATAACAAAATTCATCAAGATTATGCAACATAACCAGCTCAGAGAGTTGATGGTTCACTGCTCGACCAGGGAATTCACAAATATTCATCATATACATTCCCCACCTAACATGAGAAAGCTATTTGTTTTTTTTTTTTGAACAAATGAGAAAGCTATTTATTTAAAAGACCGTTATTGTGTGAAAGGATTTAGATGATGCTCAACTTACGAACAACGCTTGCTAGGCTTAAAACAATAAAGAAGAATTTGATGCATGTCCGTTTAGTTCTCATAAAGCTTTCACATCTTCTTCTTTAGAAGAGAATGTGACATAAGCAAACCCTTTTGATGTGTGTAAATGGAGCTGCGTCAAGAAATGCCAAACTAAAAATGGTGTTGAAATTTAAGAGACTAACCTCCAAGTACTCTGCCATATTGAGAAAATGCTAGGGTAAGAGCTTGAAAATGGTCAAACTTCCTCAGCATGAATTTTTGAAGGTTGATCACAGGGAGCATTGTCCATGATGCATCAATTGTTGTTTGGGGGGGGGATGAACCGGATCACAAAAGGATTGTCTGTTGTCTTGTACATATTCGTGTATCTAGCAATTTCGAAGCGTGAAACTTTGGCGATGGAACCACTTCGCAAAGATGGACGGTAGTGATGGAGCGGCAGGAAAGAATCAATGGATCACAGAATTCTGAAAACAAAACAAAGTGTTAACTTAAATCATTAGGCTTTGTGAAAAAGTTAGGATCGAAAGTAATATGCTTATTGGTACCATACCTACTCTGAAAACAAAACAAAGTGTTCACCATCCACCGATCCGGAGAGCACCGAAAGCTGATTGTGCAACAACAGCATCGGAGGAAGACATTTTCAATTTCTAGGCTCGATAAAAAAATATAAACTGGCAGTGGTTGCAAAGGCTCATCCAAGTCTCAACCATCTCCTATTTATAGATTTTTACGGCGAAGAAACGAAGAGTCGGAATGGTTACAGAGAGTTTAATGTGAATAACACTAATTGTCGAATTAAAGAATACAGTGAACGGCAGGGAAGGTAAAGAGGTGAGAGGAGAAACTTTGCCGGGTAAGGAAAACGAAGTCGGCGAGAGTTCAACTCTGGAAAGAAGAAGACGATGAAGCCCTAGCGACTGAAACACAAAAACGCAGCATTGTATCATATGATTCACTATCAGACCAAACACAGAGGCCCAAACCAAAATATGAGACAAAACATGGAAGCCCAGACCAAACTATAATTTCTGATTAATTAAACCAACATGTTGGGAATCAGACCAAACCACAAACCCAGAACACAAACCCACAAAAGCCCAACCCAAATCAATCCCTAAATGACGTGGAAAAATAGCTTCAACCCTATTGGTCGAATGAAAATAATGCTTAATCCTTATTGGTTGATTTTCCTGTCCCATGTGGCATCAGTAAGAGGGCTTGTTTTAGTCCTTTTAATATTAGTTAGATTCAAGCTGGTTTATGCAAGGGTATCGGATTTACTGTTTCTACAGAGAATCTAATCGAATATAAAACATTGATTTCATCTAAATTAAAACCATGAAACTAAAACAATGAAAACTATAAAATATAATTACATAGAATAAAAAATAATGGTTGACCACAATATGTATATATGTTTTAATCTATGTGTCGGCATAAATACAAATTACGCATATAGAAAATGAAAATATATAAAGTATGTACCTTTTTAACGTATGATTGTTATATTTCTTACAACAAAAAATAATCTCGTGTTTTGGAAGCGCAGATTAAATCAAGTTGTATATTATTCATGCAAGTTTTAGAACTTATTTAAGCTTATGCATTACAACAACAGCAGGCTGCATGCATAGTGCTAAGCAAGTAGATAGAAAATAATGAAAAATAAAGTTATTACGTTAGTTGAAATACACTATATCCTCTTATTTTGCTATTGTGGTTTCAATTTAGACACGAGACTTATTATCCGAGATCCAGATTCGATCTGAATTCTGATTCGGATCCACTCCCGAAATCCAGATATCCGGAGGGACCGAATGCGGATCTGGATAGTAAAATGTTGGATTCGTTAAAACCGGATCCGGATCCGGATATCTAATTTTTTTAGTCCGGATATCCAGATCCGTAATTTTTATTAATAATTATTTTAAAATAGTAATATCTATATATAAAAATTAATTTTATTTATTATATTTTCGTTTTTGTTATAATATATATAAATTTTATATAAAATTTGTAATAGTATACATAAAAATAATTAAAAACATTATATACATTTTTATTTCTAAATTATTGTTAATATTTTATATAATTTATATATTTTAATATTATTTTTATTTATTTTAAGGTTTCGAATCCGAATCCGGATATTCGCCTGATATTACAATTTTTAGAAGGATATCCGACACCCGGATATCCGAGAACCCTGAATCCGGATAAAGATAGTCAAATCATGGACCCGCCGGATAAAGATCCAGATCTGGATACCTCGAAATTCTCTGAATACCCGATCCGTCCCACCCCTATATTTCATACATAATAACGATATATTTTCCCACTATCTTTTTCTTTTTGATTGAAAATACAAAGAAAAAAAAACATTTTCAAAACCTAATTATTCTTTTTGGGTTAGCCAGTGGCAATCCTCGTCTGATCAATTCACAATAGCGTGAGGAACCGAATCGCATCCATTGTATTAGTTCGAAAACCTAATTCGATCACTTTAATTTATATCATGATCTTTAATTTTATATTGCAAAGCATAACTAAAACAACCATCGACAGAGTATATTCCACATATAAAAGAGTAACTAAAAAGTAACACAACAATCATCAAATATATATTTTGTTACAGCAATAATCTGCATGAAATCTTTAACTCCGAAGTCTCAGAAGCATGCGTCCAGGACACAACAGCAGCATATGGCAGCACAACTGCGAATACAAGACCAGCTTAGATAACTTGTGAGCCTTTTTGTTTCTTGGCGATTATTATGTTGAGAATATGAGAGGTTGAAGTAACTAAAATATGAACACACCTTTTTTTAGAAAAAATAAGCTGAATTATTTATTTTAAAAAAAATCATCTGGTGTTTTTTTAATAAACAAAAAAAAAACAATCCAGCAAAATGAAGAAAACACCTAAAATCTACAAAACAGACCATAAAGAAACAAAAGACTTGAGTACTGTATAAATATTTTGCAAAAGATTAACGTATGACTAGAAGCACTTATTAGTCTACAAGTTTTTTTTAAAAAAATAATGAATGTGAATACAAAAATAAATTCAAAGGGTTTTGTTAAGTTTATAAATATATCAAGAACGTTTTCTTTAATTAATTAAACGAACAAAGATAAAAATGTACCATCCTTTCCAAAACCCATCACCCTTGGATTTCGTCTCCACTGACGATACCCGAGGATCACCAACCACAGCCTCTCTGGTCGGATAACCAATCGGCGGTGGACTTGTGTATGGCCCATGTGAAGGTTTTTCAACTACGGCTAAAAATGATTATCAGGTTATATAACGAATTGGTGTTGATGGAATAACGGTTAGATATATGGATATCGATCGATCTCGGTTAAAAAGAATTAACTAAAGAATTAGGAAGATTACCTGAAGATTGATTCATTCTAACTCAATGATAAGTGGGGAGCTGATGATTATGTAGAGGAGAGAGTGTTGTGGTTTTAATTTAAAGGAGACGAATATTAAGAAGTTTTATGAAAAACATACATGCCACTGGTTGGTGGTGTATATATAAATAGATAGAGCCTAGAGGTTATGAAGTTCCGGACGAGAAAAGCAGGTACACTTCTATTATATTAAAATATCCAACTTTGATCAAAAAAAAATTAAAATATCCAACATTTTCTAAGATATATAAAATATATTATTCCAAATTGGCAATTGAAACTGTGAGATAAAATATCAGTTCATGAAAACTAGAAGTTAAAATTTAAGTTATTTTTGGTACAATATCTAACTAAATCTCTTATAAAGTTTCTTACTAGACCAAAAAAGGAAAGCAATTTGAATTCAAAAAGCCAAGGTGTCTTAGAGTTGACCATATATGATTTTCATGAGTAGATATTCATTTTGGGTTTATCTTTATAACTTGACCAAATATTTGTTATGGAAGAAAATCTTGTTATCAAATCTCATCTCAATACATTAAATCATTTACTAGAAAATATAATATTTCCTTTGTAACCTGTATTATATATATATATATTTTTTTTTTCATTTTCCCCTTTTTCTTCTAGAAAAAAAAATGTAATGAACTCATGAGATAAACCCATCAAAATGTCAAATCTCAGTGACAAAAAAAAGAACTCATGAGCATTATCGTTTATCTTTTTTTTTTTTTTTTGATTAACCTGGGGGTATCCCAGGTCCATGGAGAGGTCCAGACTAATCTCCAAGGGGAGGTACAGCCCACGGATAGACCCTCTCTCCGGATATTCAAATGGGCCCTAAAGCATGGGCTCATATCCGTGTTAGGTGACCAGAATAATTGTGACTTAGTTTCGCGCAACAGGTGGGTCGAACCTGAAACGTGTTAGCGTCCCAGTCCCGCCTCCTTACCACCCGACCACAATCACCCGGTCTATCGTTTGTCTTTTGTGGTAATTCATAGTAGTCAAGATAGAAGAAAAAGGCCAGCCTCTGAACTGTGATTTTGAAAGCAAGTGCAATACTGACCAAGACTGTAAAGAACAATGTGGACCGCCCTTCATTCCGAGAGCTGTTGGTTTGTGTATGCACAATCGTGTTCCTAACACACATTATTGTTGTTGTACTTCAACATAATCTAATATAACTAAATATTCGGGGTGTCTATTGCTACTGAAAATTAATAAAAATAATGAGAATTTTTGTTTTGATGTGTTAGTATTCTCTAAATAAAAATAATAATTTCCCCAACTGAAAAGGTTAACATAAAAAGTTGTTTTTCTCTACAAAGCATAATTTTTTTTTTGGTGTAAGACTAGAGCATTTTTAAAAACAATGTGGACCTCCCTTCATTCCGAGAGCTGTTGGTTTGTGTATGGACAACCGTGTTCCTAACGCACATTAGTGGTGGGCAAAATATCCGTAAAATTTGATTCGATCCGTTATTTGTTTCGATTCGATCCGAAAAATCCGAATATCCGTAACTTTACAAATCGAAGCAAATACTAAAATTTAATATCCGTCAAATAATGAGCAAATCACAAATAATACTCATTTTTTTAGAAAACGGATATCCGATCCGAAATGTACATATGCATATACATGTATATATAAAATTATATATAATTTTATATAATTTTATATCTATATATATATTTTCATTTATTTTATCCATTAAATTAATAATTTGGTCATTAAATTTTTTAAAATATGTAGTTTTAAATATTTTGTAATGAAAATATTATTCTTTTATACTAAAAATTTCTTTTAAAAAAATATTTTTCAAAAAATGAAATTTTTATTATTTTTTACCGGATCGACGGTTCGGATCGGATATCCGGTAAAATATACTGATTTTTCCGGATATCCGTAGCACCGAATATCCGGAAGATCACGGATCAGATCGAATCAAAAAATCGAATATTCGTACGGGACGGATCGGATCATGGATATCCTTAAAATTCCGGATATCCGCTCCGTGCCCACCCCTAACGCACATTATTGTTGTTGTACTTTAACATAATCTAATATACCCTATATACTAAAGCGCAAGTCGCCTTACCAATAGAATCTGGACAAGTGAAAATTTTTTTTTAAAAAAATATCAATTATCTTTTGAATTGGATAAAAATCCAAGTCAATTACTAACTGTAGAAAAAAACTATCTAACAATAAAAAAACTCCACGATCCTTGATTCATGGTACAATTCAAAGTGTTTCATTTCCTATATATATTTTCAGTTAATTAATCATCTTTTCTCTTTGATTTTCCCATCGTCATCTCCTCAACATATTTTTGGGTTTTGATTGTAGTGACAAAGACCGGTATAGATTTCTGACTATTGTTTTTCAAATTCATTTTCTCCTTCTCAAAGTAATACTCTCTTATCTTCTTGTATGGTTTAAGCGAAACAAAGACGGTGATGAGAGTTTCAGACTTTCAAGGAAGAGAGGAGATATACAAAATTGGGTTTCTTCAATTGAACCGGTAGCCTCTTTTATATTTGTCGATTTATTTGATTTGATTTTCTTTTTGTTTATTTAATCTTTCTTTTCAGACTACTATTGGTGGTTGACTGGTTCATAGTTTTTATTTTGAAGCAAAGACAACGAGTCTGCACAAATAGATTGACCATGGAAATACTAGAGTATATATTTTGCATTTTCTTTCAGTTAAGATGGGAAGTTTTAATGTTACTGATGAGTTTTTGGTTTATTATGGATATATGACAAAGAAAAAAAAAGACTAGTTTAACGTGGCATTAAGAAACGTAAAGATGGCATATGAGTCGTGCTATATGGACGAGACTAAGGTAATACTGTTAATAGAGGTATTGTTAATAGAGGAATTTTAGCTTACTGTCGTTGTAATTTTCTAGATATACTCTTCAGAAAATCTTAGCACCCATGAAATATAGTCTTAATACATATGTAAATTAAGGAATTATTATTACCCGTACATAGTACGGGATAAAACACTAGTAACTAAATATTCCGGGTGTCTATTGCTACTGAAAATTAATAAAAATAATGAGAATTTTTGTTTTGATGTGTTAGTATTCTCTAAATAAAAATGATACTTTCCCCAACTGAAAAGGTTAACATAAAAGTTGTTTTTCTCTCCAAAGCAAATTTTGTATCAAACTGTAAGACTAGAGCATTTTTTTAAAAAAAGGCTCAGCGGGTTCAGCCAGTGAGCTACTTGATATGAAGTCAGTTGCTCTACCAGTGAGCAATGCATCCTTGTTTCAATACTTTTTAGTTACTAAGTAAAAAATTAAGGGCCCAACCGGGTTCGAACCGGTGACCTATTGATCTGCAGTCAATTGCTCTACCACTGAGCTATGGACCCAATTTGCTAATTTATATTCACATTCACATTTTAACTCATTGATTTCTTTAAAACTTAGTATACATCCCACTCTTGGTGAGTTTAATGTGGGCCGTTTAATGCGTCATATACTTGGATTATATGCGACAATAGTTTTTTTTTTTGCTGGCCTTAACGCATGCCACAATACTTTCTTGCCAAACTTAACTGATTCGAATTCAAAAAGAAACATGAATGATCCAACCCAAAACCTAACTCTCTCTCTATGTGGGTGTGACTATTTTTTTGATCAAATTTATTTAAAAACTATACTGTCGCATATAATCCAAGTATATATCACTCGGTTATAACTTTTAGTTAGTGTATTTGTTAGTTGCAACAGCTCTGCTGAATAAGTTCAGTTCATTTGAATCAAACATGACACGTAAGTTTGAGACTATAGACATCTTTCCACCAAAAATATTAATATATAGTTTTGTATGAACATCTATGAACCAAATCAAATTAAATATAGATCTTCAATTCTCGTAACATTAAATTTAGAGAATTTAAACGTTATAAAAGTCTGAGATTTTGATGATTCACAAAAGAAAATATGTTTAAAACTGATATATATATATTTATTATATTTGCTATTTTACTGTCTAAATTCCCAATTTACAAAACTTGGCCAACTAATTTCAAATCTCCACTAAAAATGAAATAAATATTGAAAAGTAAAATAAAATAAAAAGTCAGACGAGAAGATCATCTCCGAAGAGGTAGAGAAGCCTCTCAACGGCCCAGCTAGGTTCGTTCTTAACCGGCCAATCACCACACGACGACGTATTAGCAGCAAGAAGCGGAGATCTACAGAGAGGACACGTACGGTGGTTATCCTCCTCACCGTCGTTATCATCTCCGCCGCAGCACTCGTAGTCCAGCCACCTGTCGATACACTCTCGGTGGAACACGTGGCTGCAGTTTCGGAGCTCTCTGACCTCATCTCCGTCTTCAAGATCCCCGAGACACACCGCGCAGGTGTCGCTGATCTGTTCCGGAGACCGATCCGCGGCGTCACGGAACGTCGTCACGGCGAGGCTCTCCTTGATGGCCTGTGGCGAGATCGGAGGAGTAGAGGAGGTGGTAGATCTGGATCGGTAGCGTAAGATCCAAGTAAAGATCCATCTCAAGAGGGTGATTAAGACAGCCATTTGGTAGAGGAGTTGAGACCAGAATCTTCGATGAAGAAGCTCATTGTTGTTTGTTTGTTTGCTTAGGAGTAAGTGAGAGAGAGAAGGGGAAGAAAGAATGAAGAATCAGATGCGTTTTTAATAGACAAGAATTAAAGTAGTTTGCTTTGCTTTTTTGTCTTAGTGGTGGTGCCTGTCTTTTTCTATTATTTATTTTTATGGCTTTTAATTTTGGGTTTATTATATATATTTTTTAAATTGATTTTGATGCAACTTGCGATTGTTTTTTAATTACAAAATAGGTGTCAAGTTTTGAATTGTGATGATGTACACTTCAAACTTTCGGTTTAGACTTTATTATTTTATTAGTAATATTAACTTTAGCGTAAGATATGTTTTAGTTATGTAACGCGGAAATAATGTAAGATTATCATTGATGCTTTCTTTAATTGATTGGTTTTACAGGATTCAATTAAATAATGTTCGAATAAATAATTAGAAAAAGGTTCGTGTCAAATTATGGGTATTTTGGAAATATAGGGGTTAATTCGCGAAAGTTAAGCCGTGTGCGTAACGAGTGACGGAGTCGAGGGACAAAACTGCAAACTTTTTAAAAAAGGAAAAGACTATGACGAAAAGAAACAATAAGTGACGTGGGAAAATTTTGCAATTTCGTAAAAGTTAAAGACTGATAAGGAATTAAGTAAATGACGTGAGCGAACCATATGTGCCGTTCGTGTCATACTCATCTGGTCTCAACTAAGTCGGGTTCTTTTTTTAATTCTACTTTACCAAAGCACCAAAAAGAGAAACACTATTTTACATTTTGTTATCTTGATTTTAATGGAAGATGACCATTCGATTATCAGTAAAGAGAGATAAGTACTGTAATTTCATCTAATGTTTGCCTTTAAAAGCTGAAATATATTATGATAATTGGTAAATTGACAGTATGGCGTCACTGATGGCTTCTGACTATAGGCAGGGACAAAACCTACGTGATTATTGACCAGCCAAGATCTTAATTATATTTAATACTTATGCTTATGTAACGCCTTTCTACTACCCTCCCTCCATAGTTAGGTATATCAATTCATCGGTACTGCTTTTCTTCTCTTAAACCGGATATAAATGCACCGTAATAGAGAGTAGTTATCCGTTTGGAAAAAATGT
The DNA here is from genome assembly GCA_018703725.1 of Brassica juncea. Taxonomy (NCBI): domain Eukaryota; kingdom Viridiplantae; phylum Streptophyta; class Magnoliopsida; order Brassicales; family Brassicaceae; genus Brassica; species Brassica juncea. The sequence goes on along the minus strand of CM031936.1, from coordinate 52,636,124 downwards.
AATACATTCCAAACGGGTGCGAGAAAGGATCATGTAGGTAAACATCATCATTCGGTGCCAGCCTTAATATAAATGAAGATAGAACTTAGAAGCAAAAGTATGGTTTTGATTCATCACGCGGGACCATTGTTATTATTACGCATTTTATGTTAAATGGGTGCACTTTTGGTGTCTTTTAACTGTTTTGGTAAATCGAAATCTAAAGCTAATAAACCATGAATCTTAATCATCAATAAAGTTACATAATTTTCTGGTAAGGCAATTGATCAAAATATGTCGGTATGAATAAAGATAGAGATTATGAGGTCCCATGTTTTGATCTGCTCTCTTTTATAACGTGTTTTGGTCGGTTGACCAAACCAGACCACCACAAAGTTTGTAGTTTTAGGTGATGACTGATATCTTTTTTATATGTAGAAAAAAAAATCTACATAGGATGACCTTAAATTCTTTACAAAATAGTAAGATATGATCATGCGAGTTTTGTTGTTGTATTCATACAGCTTTCAAAACTCGTTTCATTCTTCTTTTCTACAAACTGTACTTTTACTTCCTCTTTTAAAGAGTAAAGAATATGATAATTTCAATGATCTAACATTTCACATCCCTGTACTCACTCCTACGAGCTCATGTCGTGATCTACAAATTTGAATAATAATAATCTGGTTATAACAGATGCAAAATAATAAATATTCAGAGTATTTCCGAAGCAGGTGGCCATAGTGGTCGAGAAGTTCAAACTCCTTGGAGCTAATATTTTGTCACAATCAAAAATTCAAAACAATATCCAAAGAGGACATACAAAAAGAGAGAAAAGTTTAGGGAGCAAAACACTAAAACATTTAAAAGTTCTGATCCAAATACAAAACACAAATCTAATGAACTTCACTGAACAGAACAATGTCACTGGGGAGAGTGTGATCGTGTAAATCATCATGAAATCTATCTCCCACCAGGTGCATGTGTTGGATTTCACATCCTGTCTTCTCTCCTCCTAGGAGCACATGTAATGATCTCATCCACTCGCAGTATCATCTCAGCTGCTTCCGTCGCAGAAAGCAGAACGGCCTGCTTCACTTTGAATGCTTCATAGATTCCTCTCTCCTCCATATCTCCTACCTATAATGTTATCAACATCATAATTCAATTCTAATCCATATACAATAATCCTTTTTCGCATATAGAGTTTACTTACAGCTCCGGAGATGACATCGATCCCGGCGTTACACCCTTCGTTGTGGTGCTCTGCACGAAGCTGAGCCACCAATTCTGCACTGTCTAAACCAGCATTGTCAGCGATTGTCGTCGGTATAGCCACTAGAGCCCGTGAGAAAGCTTCTATTGCATGCGATTTTTTGCCAGCAGTTTTCCTTGCAAGCTCGTCTACTTCCTTTGCCATCACCATCTCTGGCCATCCACCTCCGAGCAACACTCTGCTGTCATTCACTGTTTGGGAGAGTACACACAAGGCATCATGGAGTGATCTTTCAGCCTCGTCTAGAACATGGTGACTGCAACAACAAAGTAACCACACAAAATTAGAAACAGGATAAGTTATGTCTACCTGAAGTGTTTTAAGTACGTAAGAAAAATGGATACCTAGCACCCCTTAGGACAATTGAACACGCCTGGCCCATCTCAACACCAGAGAAATGGATCAACTTGTCTTCACCAATCATAATCTCTTCGATGAGCTTGCAATGCCCAAGCTTAACAGACTCTGGGTTGTCGAAGGTGGAAGCGATTTCACCCCCTGTAACCAAACCAAGACGCTCTATTCCCTCAAAATCAGCATGCTCAATAGCAAGTACACCAGCATCTGCAAAGAGCTCCTCGGGGAAATTGTAGATCAACTGCCTGTTAACAAAGCAGTTGATACCATGGGCTAGGATCTTGTTCACCTTGTCTTTCATCTTTTCCTTCTCAGCCCCTTCAATCTCAGCAACCTTGGTCATGGAGTCAACACGGACACGTGCACCGTATATTTTCACTTTATCAGTATCCATTGCAGTGTTCGCTACCAAGATCTTTGCGTTCTCAATGCGCTTAGGCTGCCCGATTCCGATTTTTTTGTCAAGAATAAATCTGTAGGCAAAGATTTAATTTGAAGTGTCAGAAGCCAAAATTACTCGAGGCACAAAAGTAGGTACGCAACATAATAAGATGACATAATGCAAATCATATTCTTAAAACAAGGCTATACTTAAAATAAAGGTGGGCAAGCTCTGTAAACGAAAAGAAACAGAAACACGACAAGATTATCAGTTATCATGCACAAATGAACACCAAACAGAGACCAATTAGCTAGCAGAAACTGACTTTGAACAGGTGTCAAGAAGGCACAAGTGTTTTCTTACCCTTCATCCAAAAAGGAATCCCTCAAAGACCCTCCAGGTTTTTTGATGATTTGAATAGCTTCCAAGTTTGTGCTTCCCTATTTGAAGGACAATACCAGAATGTTAGAAACAAATCATATAACACTCCAAAAAGAAACCATGCATCTACGGGAAAGAAATCAATAGTTAAATGACAGAAGCCTATTTTCATGACATTTGTCAAAGAAGTTGTTTTTCTATGAAATAACACATGAAATTCTATAGAATTGCAAAAGGAGGCAGAAACCTTTAGCCTGAAAACAGCATCCACAGCCATTTCGGCGAAGTGTTCCTTGTCTTGCGAGAGAATTTTGGAGCATAGTGTAGTCATCGCAATCTTCATCAAGTCTGACCTAAACTTCTCTGCATTGACACAGAAATACTGTAACTAACAGTGTGATATCCCAAAGTTAAATATAAAGGAAAACACTGATTAAACTCATCATCGAAGAAATCCAACAAACAAATGACTGCAAACTCTATAATGGATCACCTGCATTCTCCTTATTGTCAATAACTCTTTTCAGTAAAGCATCACGAGCACATTCGGCAGCCATTCTGTAACCTAAGAAACCAGAAAACGAAAAAACAATCAGACATCATTGTCATTCATGGAAAGAAACTAATACAAAGTTATCTTCTTTACACTTCAAAAGCGGAAGAAGCTTACCTGCTATGATCGTCATGGGGTGGATCTTAGAAGTAACAAGCTTCTCTGCTTCCCTCAGAAGCTCCCCGGCCAAAACAACAACAGAAGTAGTCCCATCACCAACCTCATCATCTTGAACTTTCGAAATGTCTGAAAAAACATAAATCAGGTACAAGAAATGAGTACAAAGAAAACGAATTTGAAAAGCTTCAAGAAAGGAGTTGTTGCAGGCTATACATACCAACAAGAACTTTAGCAGCGGGGTTGTCAATGTGAAGTGACTTGAGAATAGTCGCACCATCGTTAGTAACAGTGACCGAGTGACCTCTACCAGTAGATTGCAAGATTTTATCCTGATGAATAATAATAATAAGCTTCAGCAAGAGTTCAAAATACTGAGATTTATAAAGAGTTCTTAAACTTCGGAAGACAGGAAGTTGTTACCATTCCCTTTGGACCTAAGGTAGACTTAACAAGATCAGCTACAGCCATTGCACCAATAAACGATGCCTAGAAAAGCAAATCAGATTAAATACAGTTTATTGAATCTGAAAAACCTAAAATCCTCGACAAAATAAGCTCACCATCCTAGCACGTTCTCCTTTCTCTTCACTAGCATCATCTTTGAAGATCTTATCGATCTGTATACGAACAGCTAAAGTTAGTTAGCTGGCCGCGAGTGAGAAAAGCAACCAAAAAAAAAAGAACGAGACCACGGAGAATCATACCGGCATTGATAATATCGGAAGACGAACTTCTCGGTGTTGGAGATCTTCCTAAGTCCAATCCGGGATCAACAGATGATGAGTCGTCCGAACGAAGAAGACGAAGTCTCTAGTGTGAGTAGAAATGTAGATCTTCGGAACCCTAGAAGAAAAGCCCAAAGATCAACTACCCTCTCGACTATCGAAAAGACTAAGCCCAACATTAGTTTTCAAGCCCAATTATTTAATCATCAATGTTATTGTTAGATTAGACACGGGTTCGGGTTGCTTTTAACCGAAGATGCACATACCAACCACATGTAGCAAACGCTTAAAAAACGACAGCGTGTTGTATTCGCGCACGTTGTGAATTAAAATATCTTTTATTTATTTATTTTTTCGAATAAACGTCGAAGTCAAACAAAAATATCGCCACGTGTCGATATAATTGAAGCTTGTGAGGAGGATAATCTTGGAGGTTCCAGACAGAACACGACTTTAAGACAAAGAAAAGCAAATCGAAATTCTAGAAACTGGAGGACAAGACAGATCGACGAGTTCCGAGAGAATGACCATGGTTAAGGTAGAAGAGGAGCCACGAGCTCCCGTCGAAGGTGGGTGCGGTAGTGATGGCGGCGAGGAGCATCGCCGGGTTGAGATCGGCGGTAACGTCACCGTACATGGTTCAATCGCCGGATCTGTCGCCGGAAAAGGTGCTGAGAAACAAATTCACGAAGCTAGGTATGAGTTCTGTTTAGGATTTGATGTTTGTTTAACCGCATGTTTTCATCTGTGCTCTCTTTGATTTTGAGTTTAGTCCTGGAATCTGTTTACATTCTGATGTCTATATATAGAAACAGAGGGGAAATAAGGATTTTTAGTTGCTATTTTGGGAAAGTCATCTTTCTAGCATTTTGGTTTCTTCTCAAAACATCAATATTTCATCTCTTTACTGTGGTGCTTATAGGTCCATGGAAGTGCCTTCCTCTGAGACAGATGCTACAACGATCCGTCCTAATCAACTTACTATCTTCTTTGGTGGGAAAGTTCGCGTCTTCAATGGGATTCCAGCAGACAAGGTTGGTCCACTATACCACTTTCTAGTTTCATGTTTTGCCTGTAAAGTTCACTGTGAACCATTTTCTTACAGATTCAAGAAATCATTCGCATTGCTGCTGCTGCTGCTAAATCCGTTGAGACAAAGAACTCTACGAACACCAGTCCTGTAGCTTCTCCAGCACTGAACAGAGCTCCTTCTCTCTCAAGCACGTCCAATGCAGCTGCTTCACCACCTGCACAGTCATTTCCCATTCACCCTATTTCCTTTTGCAGATCTGCTGCTGGTAAGTATTCCCTATTCAGACAGTTACAGTAATCTTAAAAACATTGGAAAAATGGATTTTCTCATTAAGTTTCCGCAATTCTCAGATCTACCAATTGCAAGGAGGCATTCGCTTCAACGATTCCTTGAGAAGAGACGTGACAGGTATGTATAACTGAGAGGGACTTGTAAAGACATATCGATCATACTCATTACCTTAAGGGATTATATTTAAGAGCAACACTCTTTTTTCTTTTGCAGATTGGTCAGCAAGAACCCTTACCCTGCTTCAGACAAGAAGACAGATGTCCCAAGAGACAATGCCTCTATTAAGGAGGAGGAGTATCCGACTGCTTAGCAGAAGAATCAACAACCTTCAAGGCTGTAATAATAAGCTTAACATTCCTACTAAGTGAAACGTTATGAACTTTATGATAATGTATCGTCTAAGCTGCTTCTGTGTTGTATGATAGTGTCTGTACAGGTTTGCTAGACCTGTTTTATCATTTTACGTTTTTCTCCAAGGATTATTGCAGCGTCCTTGAGTCTATCGTGCTAGTAGTATCTCTTGATGTTATGTTATATCTTGCAGATACAATTTGTGTGCAATATTTTTAATGGAATATGTGTTAATTGTTGTAATAAGCTTTTTGATACAAAGCAACTTGATTTCTCTGGAAAGAAACAATAGACTCTGTGTCAATTCAGTTAAGTTGTCAACATACATAGCAGCACTAGAGAATTCACCAGCAATGATGGAAGAGAAAGCAGACATGAGATTCTGCTGCACTAACCACTGAGGCTGTGGCGGCTCACGATCAACCGTAAGATGTCCCTCGAAAAGATAACCTTGTAAGCTCTCGGTTAACAGCAATGGGGGCATCAAGGCAAAATTGTAATTGCCAGCAGAGAGAGTACCGAAGAGGAAACAAAACTAGTGTAGAATCAACTGAACTGAAAATGAGTTTTCTCCACATTTGAAATAGAAAGCACGAATGATAGATGTTTGATTCCTAATTCAATAGACATCAGCAATTCTTACCACGACCAACATAAACTTAGAAACCCTGCTCTGTTGGTATGAAATGTAGCAATAGAACCTACCTGTCTGCGGAGTGAAGGAAGAGTAGCGATCACGAAGAAGAGAATGAACAGAACGAACGGATGCCTCGAATCTCAGCTTTTTGTTCAGCTGCTTTTGCAGATCATCCGGTTCAAGCTTCAAGCTTTCCTCGGAAGGAGATGGAGATAAGAAGAGAAGTCGTTACACTTGGCCGCGTTTAACTGTTTTTCTGGTACAAATCCTCTGTTTTTTGCACTTCTACCTGTATCAATTTCTTAAAAGTTTACATATGAAAATTAGGAGATGCCCAAGTTTTTGTGCCTTCACTTGCATTGATTCCCTGTATTTGATGTTGGGAAGTTGTCTCCGGCCACCAATACTCAAATCAGAACACAAGATGAAACAGACACGAGGTTCCTTTCACATGAACAAGAGCCTTAACTGAAAAAATTCCATGGATTTACTGATTCGACCTTTTAAGTGAGCCACATGGATGTAACAAAGTTGGATGTTCAAAACCTATCCCATATTAGATTTTTTCAAGTCATAGTATGGAGACCAAAGTAGATTATGCCTCATATTCTAAAACAAAACGAAAAAAAAACAAGACAAGTTTCTCAACTCCATAACAAACAAGCTCTTTAGTTTTCCCTTCACCCACCAATTTCTCAAGTCTTCCTGCGACCAACACGAGCAACAAAACCAGCTTTAATCTGCGCCACAGATCGTCCAGATCCACACTGCAAAACCAAGTATACTTCTTCACAATTTGAAAATAGAACACACAGAAAGTTGAGCATATCTAAACATGATAAGTCGATCAGGCAGAGAAGTCAACTATATCAACATCATCACCAATCACACATTACATGACTCTTCAATTACATATTGTATAAGTATCCCTCCTGATGAGTTTATCGAAGAAAAGTTCATTCGGTATTAATTTACAAGACTCCAGACTTACACAATGTGGGGGGTCATGTCTTACAGTACTATTAAGAGAACTAATTAGGAGAAGACAATGACACATATAAGCTTCTCTTAAATTTTTCATTTCGCCAAGAAGAGATTTGATTACTTAGTTCCGCAGAAAGCAAACAAAGACATGTGTGTCAAGATAAGGACTAAATAAATAAAAAATGTACCTTTTCGCATCTGAGAAAGAAGAGACGGTTCTCCTTTGAGAGAATTGTGTCCGGGCTCTTGCAACCAAGGCAAATGACGTACTCAGCTGCCAAATAACACAAGTAAGGAATCACATTACGAGCCCCAGATGGGTATTATCTGATTTACAACACTAAAGATAGAGTCACTTACTGATATAGCGCCTCAAAATCCCTTCGAAGTTCTTGGGTGCAAATCTCCCCTTAACAACCAATCTTTGCTGCCCATCAAGCGAACCACTGGTACCCAACTCAGCAAGCAAGAAATTCATCACATGATCCGGTTGACGATGCATCCTGAAGGCATATAGTGGTATTAGTACTTATGGTTAACCGAAGAAGCTTGAAGAAGATAAGAGAGGTTCGTTCATACGTCTTGCAAAGGTCCATGAAGTTGACAAACACAGTCTTCTTAGTTCCCTCACGAAGAACTTGAGGAGGCCTCATAACTGTACGCCGCCTATCTCCAGCAAGCTCTGGATTGTTTTCACGGAGAATGTTAAAGACTCTGCCAAGAAGCTGCAAATATAAAACTCCCCTCATCAAAACAAGGCAGATAGAGACTTTTGAACAGGATACATTGACGCAAGGAAAGAGTCCTCTATACGATTATCATAACCAAAGAACGTCGTCAAGTTACTATGGTTTAATGCAAAAAAAAAAAAATACACCTAAAGAAAAACTCACCTCGTCATAAATGTAATCCCTATCACTTCCCTCCCAGGGGTAACGTTGCTGCTGCGGCTGCAAATCTATTCCCTCTGCCTCTTCCTCGTCATTAGCATTCTCTGCAATAAAATTCCCTGTAAGCGTCAAACAGGAAAAAAAAAACATTTGTGCCACTAGAAACAGTTAATAAATAAGCAAAGATAAAAAAATACCATCCAAATCTTCAGCAGCATCTAGACTTTCTTCATTCAATGAGCTTGAAATTTCAACCTAACCATCAAACAAAAAAACAATATGAGACAGAGAGAGTCATCAAGACACCAGTCACTTAGAAGACACAAATCGTGAAAAACACTAACAGGCTTCTTCTTCTTTTTCTTAAGTCCAGCAAATGAGCTCTCAAGGCCATCATTAGCTGCATGGAAAAAGAATTAGATTCCAGTTACGAGAAACAAAAGAAAAAGCTTCCAAGCAGCAATAGTACCCGGCAGGGAATCAGATTTCTCGGGCAGTGACTCTGCAGAGTCCTCGATAGGATCTTGAATGACGACTTTCTTCTTCTTCTTCTTCTTGGTTGGATCAAAGGGTGCGAGCTAAGTGATGATCAAAAGAAAATTAAAACCACACAATCAATCAATCATGATTTATCAAACCAAAGGAAGCAACTTACTTCTTGCTCGTCCTTCACTTCTTTCACCTCATTATTTTCATCAGCCATGATTGCTACAGCAAAAGATACTAATAAGCACTCAGAAATTAAATTTAAAAAAAAAAACTGCAAAAGCCATAGCAGAATATATATATATAACGTAAAAGCATTCGACTTCCAAATAAGAATCAAGACGGTTGATTGCACTCGGAATAAATCTGGGCTAAGGCTTCGTAATAGATTAGCCAATCACTTTAACCATTTGTTCCAAAGACGATTTCGTTTGAGATTAGAAAAAATTAATTCGAAAATGAATCAACGAACGAACACTCACCAACGATGTGGAAGCAAAGAGATGTCGTGCAAAAGGTGTGATGGAAGAAGGTTTGCTTGCGAGGAATCAAGCACGCGGCGCAGAGCGAATGAAATCAGCAGACAATGCAGTAAGCCTTCTTTTCTGATACGGTACGGTCGGCTAGGTCTCATTTAAGAGAGAGGTGACTCGGTCTTAGTGAGAGGCTTTGAAGGTCTTAGTGTAGTGGAATCTCTCTTTCACCTAGAGTATCTTCCTTTATACTAAAATAACTAGATTTTGATTTGCACGGTTTATTTTCATATTTATATATATATATATATATTTGTTTTATTTAATTATTATATATTTTTAAAATTACTCATATATTTAAATGTTTATATCGTTATTTCATATACAATAATTTTATAGTTTTTATGCTGTTAATTAACTAATTATTTCAAATCATCAACTATATCACATATATATGTTGCTTCTTATTATGTATTTAATTTTTCCTATTGAATTTGATTTTGATGATTAAACCAATATTTTATGCATGAAATAACATACTTGAGAATTATTTTGTTTTTAATTTATTAATGATCCCGACCCGTTATTCAAAATGCTAGATTTCTTTGAAAATTTTGTTTTGTTTATTCAGTTTATATAACAAATTATTGTATATATAAAAATTTAAGATAAATTAATTTTATACATGTATTATATAGTTTATTAATGTTAAACCATTCTACCAACATATTATATTTTTAGAATATATGTTTTATATTTATGAAAATAAAATATATTAACTTATCAATTTAAAATGATAGATATTCTTATAAAATGGATAAAATAGGATAGATTTGTTAAAAATTATATACTTTAGAATTATTTTTATTTAATTTATTATGATCCCGGCCTGTAATTCAAAGCGCTAGATTTACTTTAAGCAATTTGTTTTGTTTATTCAGTTTATATAATAAATTATTGCATATATAAAATTTTAAGATAAGTTAATTTTTTATGCATGTTATGTAATTAAATAGAAATGAATATTGCTTTCCAACAAAATCTTTTTAAAATCTTTGTAAAAATGTATTTTTGAAAGTAATCATTTTAAGTTGCTATTATCATTAAAGTATTTTAAATAATTTTTATTTTTGTTTATAAATCAAAACTACATTAAATTTAAATTTCTGGTTATATTTTATGATAACTAAAATTTAAATTAATCAATTTCGAAAATAAATTTTAAAAAGATTCTTAAAAGATTTTGTTAGAATTTTCTTAAATATATATTAATTTTTATTTTAAATAAAAATGAAGATATTAAATGATATTATAGTTAAGTTATGTACATTTTATAAACTTTCTAAATAATGGTCCAATTTAAAATATCACACATGAAATGAAGTTGTGACTTATGTTTTAATATAATAGATTGCTTCTGTTTTTTTTTTCTTTACCTAGACACAACTTAAGTTTATATAGTTTAGGAGATCTTATTGTATTTCAATATTATATTGTATGTTCTTATTACACTTTATTTTCATTTAAAAAATATAACTTATATAATGTTATTAAAAACAGTGAATTTAAAGATAAATTTGTTGATAATAAATAATTTAAATAAAACTTAAAATGAAGAAATTTTCAAAAGTACAAGTATATATATTTGGTTAGTTAAATAGTTTATAAAACAATTTTATTCAAAGGTATAATTTGAAAAAAAATTAGGTTAAAAACTCTGTATTAAGTTGATTATTTTTGTCAATGTAGTAATTTGGTTATGATTATCATTTTTAATAAAATATAGTAAGTTTAAAAACATTAAAGCAACAAAAATATTTTTGACATATTATTACAAAAGTCAATTATTTACCCGAGAACCTGTTGATAACGATTAACGAAGGTACTTTATGACCAATAAAAAAGGTAATGAATGTACTTTTTTTTTCTAACATCGTATAGTGAATCAAACCTATACTAAAAGGGACAAAAGAAGCCTTCTTACTGCAGCCACATAGGACAGGAAATTCGTCCAATAGTAATGCAGCATTTCATCCACGTCCAATTAGTTCGGCCAATAGGAATACATCTTTTCATCCACCTCATTAACTGATTCATTTGGTTTGGGCTTTTGGTGGTTGGGTATGGGCCTCAGTGTTTGGTCTGCTGAGTTTGCAAATAATCAAACGTTGTGTTTTGTTTCTTTTGTGCAGGGTTTCGTCGTTTTCTTATTCCAGAGTTTAACTCTCCCCCTTTGTCTTCCTTGATCTGCAAATTAAAGCTTAGCATCTTTTTGCATTCCCCCCCCCTTCAATGTATTCTTTAAATTCGACAATTAGTGTTGTGTAATTTCCTATTAAACTCTGCAACGATTCCGAACTCTTCGTTTGTTGGTTGTGATATATCTATATATAGGAGATGGTTGTGGCTTGGATGAGCGTTCGCAACGTCTGTCAGTTTATACTTTTCCTTCCGGTTTAAGAAAAATTCTTAAAGATGTCTTCTTGCGATACCGCCGTTGTTGCCGCCGTTGTTGCCCCAACAACCCTGGACGCTCCCCGGCTGGGTATATCTGTTCAGTTCATCGTCGCGCAGTTTGAGACCATTCCAGAGTGAATTATCATTAGTTTTGGATGATTATCATGAGTTTTGGATGTTCTCAATGTCACTGGTAAACTCTTTCTCTCTCTCTTTTAACCAACAGTGCAGTGGTTAATATTGAAAAGCCGATTAATTGATTAACTTTTGTGTTCTTTTACATCATGACGAGGAAGAAGTTCTTCGTCGAATGCCGCTTTGATTTGCCTACCAGCATATCTGACTCGATCCAAGAAAACTTGGAGCCGATTCACTGGAAATATCACTCCCTGTTACGCTTCCTCTATTCATAATCAAGCGTTTATGCAAATCATCAGCAAACCCATGATTCAGGTTCCTCCTTGGCTTCTTTTTTATCCACCACCTCCACCTCTCATATATACATATAAATCTCAGTGTCAAACTTTCATTTATTTGCGTCCTATCTGCCAAGTTTGAAACTCATGTTTCAAAAATTCACTTTTAAATTTGTTCTTGAACAGAGATTTTGAGATAGGCTGGTATTACCTTCTACGCTCGATGACATTGGTAATGTTTCTCAGCTCTCTACTATTTTTGGTTCTATACATAAGAAAAGTTTTGTGCTTTATGAATCAATGACTGATTTTACTGTTTACTTGTGATTGTTAAGACAACAAAAATACTGATTTGTTGTTTAAAAAAAAAAAAACTTATTGGTTGTAACTCGGATAAAATGGATGATAGAGATGACATGTTAGAGGTGGTATGGTGAAAGAAAACATGCATTTGAACATGCCTAGGATTGCTATCACAGGTTTGAATTTTCTGATCTTACATACCATTTCTTCTTTTTGCACCCCGGTATGATTAATCAACTCCTTAGCATGAGACTGTGCTTCAATAGAGACTTTTTAAAAACTGATATTAATACTATTTTTTCAAAGCTTCAAGCATCTAAGGGTGGTCATAAAGAAGCAAGATTCATCTACGGTGTTATCCTCATGGCCTTGGGCATGACTGAGAAAGGTATGAAAATCATTAACAAACTCAGTGATAAGGAAGGTCTTATTATTGTGGACAGTTGCTGGACTAACATCCAGATCTCATTGGAGCATATCAATCTCACCATGAAAAAGGCCTATGTGACCTCGCTCCAAAAGATGAAACCTGTTTTCACCTGCCATCTTCATGAGATGAATACGTTTTGCTCCACTTGCTTTCACTTCTTTTTGATGTCCGAGTTCTTGAGTTTGTCATGGGTCTCAACTCTATCTAGAAGGAACTTGATGTAAAGCGTTCATTACGTTTAGGAGTGGATGTTTTACGTTTTGCTCTTTATCCTCTATTTGCGTTTTTGAGTTAGTAAGTGTGACATCCTTTGCTTATGTGAAAAGATCAATACAAATTTCTATATTCTTTCATGTGTATGAGTTTATAAACCTCAGCTTTGTTTCCTGTTTCCCTTTATTGAAAATAATTTTTTTTTTTAAACAAAAAGAGTGGCATTATATATATGATTCTTTCATGGGGTTGCATGCTCTTACATACATCTCGAAATTGCTTTTGAATCATGTGTGTTTTTGTAGGCAGAAAGGTTTCTAAAGGTTAAGAGAAAGTTTGTTCTCGAGTGTAGTAATGATTTTTCCTTTTGGCTGTAAGTAAATAATAAAAATATAACTGTGTACTATGAAGTAAGAGAATAATTCATGAACCCTTCTGTGATTTGATCATGTGCTTTTAACTTACATTTGAATGTGATTTGTTGTTTTCACGACGTTTCTGAATAGCTCTGTTTTAGATATTTTTATTTTAAAAGACTTCCCCACTTCTTCTTTTTTTTTTTTTTACTGAAATCCTCCCAACTTTCCTGGTTGGGAAACTATCATTTAGATTTGGAAAAATGAAGTTTAAGCAACTGTTTACTTGAACAGATACAATAACAACCTTACTAAGATTATGTGTGCAACTGGTTAATTATAATATCGTGTAAAAATTGTGATTTATATATATTACCACTAATCACTGATATACCAACTAAAGCAAATAAAGAGAGCCATTAAAGTATCCATCTTTGCATATAAAAATCTTTGGGAGCCATTGAGAACATACAAAAAAAAACTTGCTGAAACAAAATATACCCATTGTGATAGCGGTAGCTGCCAAAAACAGAAATTTAAAACAAAACCCCTGTGATTAGATAGAGCAACACCAAACAAACAAAAAAGTACCACACTTCATCACCCCATCTCAATCCTATTACAATGCAACTCTTTGAAAACCAAAGACCACATCAAAACACGGCATCACTTCCACATATTTAGATAGGCATAACGTCCATTCACGACTAGAGATTTTTGCCGCAGCTATGTCTTTGAAGGAAAGCCTTCGGAAAACATCTATAAATGTTTTTATTTATTTTTGTTTTTTTTTAATTATTAAAATATTTTTAAAACATAAATATTATTTACATATAATATTTTAAATAATAGTAAATTTTGACAATTTATTAAATAAATATTAATATAAATTTTTTTAATTGAATTTTTTTATATATACATTTCATATATTTTACTTTAAAATATCTACAGCATATAACTTACAGCTACAACAAATTTAATTACATCAAAAGTTTCTGCAATAAAATCTAAAGTAACGACTTTACAGCTACAACCAACTTACCTACAACAAAACTTTTACAGCTAAATTTTTACAGCCACAGTCGAACCAATCACCCCCCATGATTTGAGGATTCTTTTAGAGGGGCTTATAGAATTGATGATTTGAAAAGGTTTCATTATTTACAAAACACAAAAGAATTTTGAAAAACTCAGGATTTGAACACAATCTTAGGAGATGATTAAAAAAGATTTCAGGAGTTTTGATATATGTTGATTAAATAAATGGATTTTTATATATATATGAACTTTTAACCTTTTTAATTAATTAAACACAGAAAATCTGGACACGTTTATAACCCAATAATAAATTGTAAATAGTTAAAAATGCATATTGATTGATTTTAACGTTAAAACAAAGTTTGAACTATATATTAATTAAACCACATTTTTATAGAAACTCAAGTAAAAGAGAAAATAATAACAGAACCTTAACTAAGATTTAATTTAATTTTTATAAACTTGCTTACCAGTTTATATGTATTTTTCTTATTTTGAAAAGAGAAACTGTGAATATTAATAATTTCTAATTTTTAGCCACTAGAAACAACACAAAAAGTACAATCATGTCTAATAATTTATATAGCATAATCATTATAAGTATAAAATATATACACTCAAATATAATTTTTAATTTAATCAAAATATATAGGAAAAAATCCGGGCGTAGCCCGGGAAAATCTCTAGTGTACTTTAATAAACCCAAATTGTCCTTTCTGTGTGCTTGTATTATGGTTAATAACCGGCTTCGTGTTGACAAAAAAAAAAAAAAACCGGCTTCGTAGGCCAAGAAAAAACCTTATAATGAAGGTACCTACTTAGGGCATCAGCATTAGAGAACCGTGGGGATTCGGGTTCCTAAATCTTTCAATTTCAATTTTTTTTTTCGTTTGATTTTCTAAAAAAAAAATAATAATAATAATAAAAGTACGTGGCGTGGAACCCGCATAACAGTCATAAACTCACCTCTTACCCGTGATCCCTCAAGGCCCGAATTCATCAACTTTTCATTATTATATTATTTTGTTTCTCTTGGAGCTCGTGCACAAACCCCCAATGCGGATGGCCTTATACACGCAAAATTATTATGGGATGTTATATATATATACACACAATAAACTGTCTCGTGATAATAAATACCTTCTTCGCAAACGTTGGATGTCAAAGCCGTCGTTAAGCAATTCTCCATGGCTGATGCTTCTTCCCAAAGACGGTGGTTATATGCTGAAAGAAGGAAAGATCGAAAGGAACCTGCTGGAAGACTTTCCAGGGTCTCGATATCTGGCAAACTCGGGCAACTGGTTCTTGGTGTTAGATTCTGGATCCAATTTATTTATCACAGACGTGTTTAGCAAGAAAACGATCCATCTTCCGTCTCTAGAGTCCATTAGGTCAAGAACTTGTACTATCAAGCGCGTTGGAGATAGAGGATTTTTAAGGCTAGATAGTACCAGTATTTTGAATTGTGATGATGTGAGGGGTCTTTTGTGGGTAGACGAGGAAGGAAAAAAGTACGTCGTGGTGTGGTTCTTCGACCACGAATACGACCACGATTATATAAGCTTTTGCAAGAAAGGGGATACTCACTACACTGACATCCCTCTGTTTTACCCAGACAACCACTGGTTTAAAGGCTTATCCGAGATGGTGCTAACGGGTTACCGTCTTTATATCACAACAAGTCGTCGTTTTGTTCGAGTCCTAGACCTGTCTGGTTCCTCCTTCAAGGAGTGTGCCAAGCCATTCCCAATGCTTTCACGTTATGAATTATGCGATTCTAGCATTGCGGTAACAACATTAGGAGAAGTTTTGTTTGTTGAGAGTGATCCATGGGATAGGTGCTGGTTCCGCCTCTACAAGAAGGATCCTGATATAGAAGACCCGGATTCCTCCTGCCATGCGCTTGTTGAGGTAGATTCTCTTGGTGGTGAGGCCCTGCTTCTTGACTTGGGTGTCACCGTGCCTGCTAACCTTGCCCTTGGTATCGAACCAGACTCCATCTATTTCACCCGCCACTACCGTCCCAGCCATTGGAGTGGTCGTGACCTTGACATCTGTGTCTACAATCTTGCCAGCAAATCCTTCAAACGCTTTTCTGATCTTGACGTCAAGGGTCTCACGGATGCTCGTTGTTTTCTCCCTGGGATTTAGTTCTCGCTTTTTGGTCTCTTCTTGTCTTAGTTTCCTTTTATTTATTGCTTCTGAACAAAAATTATGATGTTGACTTGCTTCCCTCTGTTGAATGAATGGAATCATCAACATATATTTTACTGGTCAATTCAAATTTTCTTATATTAAAAGTATTAACATTTTGGTTACATTAAAACATAGTGAGTTGTGGAGAGCTCTGATGTTATTTATTTTTTACTTTTGTTTCTTTTAATACGAAGCTTCGAAAGTCACTTTACGTCAATATCAGAGAAACCCAACGTGAGAATGAGAAGATAACTAAGTTCTGCTTTGCGCTTGAATCAAAGTTTCTCAAAGTCCAGTGCGCTCACTATATTGGAAATTGTGATTTCTTTTATGGACATTTTCCGTCCGAAGTTCCAAATGAAAGTGGGAGAAAGACAGTTCATTGTACGTGTATTCCTTCCTCACTAAATTCATCATTAATCTTTTCTGTTCTTAAAATATACTTTAGCAGAAAATCAGTATACAGTTTAATATTCTCTTTTTTTTTTTTCTGGAAAAATAAATGGACCTATATGGCAGATCCTACGGTTATACTTTATACTATAAACCAAAACCCTTCTATATTCAGTAACGAAAATATTATTTACAATTTTGGTTCCTTTTACTTGGGTTTATGGTGCGTATGTGGATCTGTATTACTTGCTATTGGGCTATTTTCTGTAAAACAATGTTTTGCCTTATCGCCCTCCTTTTTGTTTAACGCAAAAAGTTAGCGTATTAAGTAAAAACCGAGAGACCCCAATCGTCACTTTCGCTAGAGAGACCATCTCCAATGGCGATGGAAACACAAAGGACGCATCTCTTGGAGGTTTTGCAGACAGAGATTCTAGCCAGATTACCGTTGAAAACCATCACCAGATTCAAATCAGTCTGCAAGAAATGGAAATCAACAATCGAATCCGCGTATTTCCGCCGTCTCTTTCTATCTCTGAACCGAAACTCCTCCTGGTCGCTCATGTACGGACGAGACGAACTCATAGTTTTCCGTGGGCACAAAACAAGGGACGATCTTCCAAAGTCTCCAGCTCCACTCATCCCAAACTCTTTCAGACGCTACTATATTGGCGATTGCGACTATGGGGATTCTTCCGGTGGATTGGTTTTGATCACAGACGGATCTGATAAAGCTCGCTGCTACGTGGGGAGTCCAGTTTTACAGCAATGGATCAAAATCCCTCCACCTCCCTCTGATCCTAAAGGTGATTCTACCGTGTTTGGTTTAGTGACTCGTTTGGACGAGGACGGTGTCGTTTCGAGCTTTAAAGTAGTTAGGATAGCTTCTTACAAAGCAACAAACGATTCTCTCTCCAGCGACTTGAGCGTGTTACTGTATTCCTCCGAGACAGGGGTCTGGACTTTTAAAGTGGTTCACAGTCCTCATCAGATCGGCAACATGTCTAATATCAACCTGAACGGTACGATCTACTTTGGTTGTCTCGGTGTGCCTGGAATACTCTTAGCTCATGATTTCTATTCTGAATCCGATCAATTCCGGGTTGTGGGATTACCGGACTATCCGGATTACAACAAGGACTACAAACGGACCTTGACTACATCAGGAGGCTCTGTCGTGTACGTCAGAACGTTAGCTAAAAAGGAAGAAACTGTTTTGAAGATCTGGAGGCTGAACAATGATGATGACACTTGGGAACTTTTGTGGGAAGTAGGCTTCCCGATTACCGGTAACTACGCACCCATGGCGATGCATCCATTTGATGTCGCTACTGTCTATCTATGGAGTCAACAGGATCATCATTTGGTATCGTGTAACTTGCGGAAAGGAGACTACACAGTCCTGGGGGATGCATCTAATGATGGTCATCAAGATTGTTTTATTGACAAGTCTGTTTGTAAGCAGAGTGTGGATGAGTTGTGGCGATCATCATCAGATTTAGATGAAGAAGACTTGAACTTTCAAGTTTGTATCTGGTTGTTCCAATTCGTGATCCCACGGTGGATGGAATCGGTGCCTCGTCCTCCCCAAGCTGAGATGATAGATACCACTTCACTACTTTCTCATGCTGCAGCAACACATGAGACAAGGATGAGGGGTATTGAAGAGGAGGAGTACTTTTGGAATGAGGTCGAGCATGGTCGGATCTGAGATTCTGGGAGCTCTGGAGTGATATCAGTATGGTTTTTATATGATGTCTTTTGTTATTGGTTTATAACATTTGGAACTATGCTCTGTTTTCAGAGCGGTCTATGTTTTTTTCGGTAATAAAGTACTACCAGTGGTAAAATCAAAACAAAAATATGTTACAACTTACACCCATCAAAAACCAGCTGAATTGGATGTTAACCGAATAACCGATGTCATTGCTCTATGAAATGCTTTGACGCCTGAGCATCTATCGTATGTTTACCCTCTTCAATATGAAGAAACAGTTCTTAGGAACCAAACTTGGCGTCCAAAGCATGCAATCCATTAACATAAGCCATATTCATTGGAAAGAAATATCAAGTGACCGAAAGCTCACCAAGAAGCTACTTGGTAAGGCGATCCCCAAGAGTGTTGTGACCAAAGACACAAAAACCGCGAGTTGTATTAGCAACAATGTAGTGGCCCTCAACGCCCGTCTGGTGGGACGAGTGAAAATGGAAGAGAAAGAGTTGTTGCGTGAAGGCGAAGGCAAGACTCACGAATAAGTTGATGAGTTCCCTATGAGCCATTGCTTTTGTTTTGTCGAGAATGATGGCAAAAGTTGCGTACGTTATGAAGGTAAGGGAGATGCAAGAGTGTGTTAAAAGTTATGGAGTTTGATGGGATGGTTCCATCAAAATGGTAGGTGATTATTGAGTTCCATAGATATGAAAAGCGAGGAGCCTATTAATGATCAAGAGAGGCTCTTAATATCTTGGTTTTGAAAGAGGAAACCATGTACACTTCAGATCAGCGGGGCCTTTAAAACCATGTATGAGAAGATAACTAGTTTTGCTTTGCGCTTGAATCGAAAGTTTCACAAAGTCAAATGTGCTCGTATTGGCAATTGTGAATTCTTTTATAGACATTGTCCGCCTTGGGCTTTAAATCGTGTGGGAGAAGATCGGTTCATCTGCACGTACATCTCTCCCGCACTAACATCATCATTTTTTTAAAAAAATATAATAATTTATTAGGAAATCTATATGTATTTCAATATTTTATCTTTTCTAAAAACTAAATGGACAGTATACAGGTCCACCAACTATACCTTTATATAACATGATTTAAATAAAATATATATAAATTTTAAAGATAATTTTGTTGAAAAAATAATAAAATTTTAAAGGAAGAACATTTTTTAAAATAAAAGTATAGATTTTGTTAATTTATAATAAACACGTAAATTTCAAAATAGTTGTATTCAAAAGATGTAATTTGAATAAATTTTAGGTTAAGAAAACTCTGCAAGTAAGTTGTTTTTTTGTCAACTCAGTAAAGTTGGTTTCGATCAAAAAATAAATAAAATAAGTTTAAAAATAATTAAATCAACATAAATATTTTTGGCATTATTACAATACATAGTGTTTAGATATTTTAACCCAGTTATAGATTTCTCAAATTAGTTAATTACCCGATCCATTGACCCGAAAATAAATCCGGATCCATCTGACAGTGGGGGGGTGATCTATGGTTACGTCCTGTGTTGGCCACAGTCCTCTCTTTCCCTCCTAAATCCTTTAGGGTTCCTCAAATCTCCTCCCTTTTTTCACCCAAACACCACCACCAACCCCTTACTTCCTCGTCGCTCCTATCTTCCTAGAATCACCTCCACGTGGTGGATTGCAGAAAACTGAAAAACCAACCCCATTTATGGGTTACTTCTTCACGCTCAGATTCTAAAGCTCAATTCGCTAATTCTGAATTAAAAACCCTAATTTTTCGAATTGTAAGCTGATCTGGTGCATAGTGCTCAAATGTCGTCGGATGACATGGTGTTGCACTTCTCCTCCAATTCTTCCAATCAGTCCGATCACTCTCTCCCCGACAAAATCGCTAAGCTCGAGGCCCGCTTGACCGGCAAAACCGCCTCCTCCGCCCCCAAGCCACAGCCGCAACAGCAGCAGCAGCTCTCCGTCTGGTCATCTTCTTCCACCGTCGCGGCTTCTGCACCGGCGGAGGCCTCTATCAGTGATTCCGACGACGAGGTAGCTTTGAATGTTTATTTAAAAAAAATAATTCAGATTTTATGTCTATACTATGCTTCTTTCCTCTTGCTATATCTTATTCTCTTGTTGTTAATCTCAGAATACAGGAGATTTCCTCATCCGAGCCAATACCAAAAAGCGTCAGAAAGTTCAAGACTTTAACAACACCTCCACTGTTGTTCATCATGCTGAGGTACTACTAGTGATCGTTTGGTCAATTTCTGGTGCGTGTTGTATAAAGTTTTTAACAGACTTATTATGATTGTCTCTTGAAGGATTATGTTGAATTGAATCCCCAAGAGGCGGCTTATGATGGAAGGAAAAACGAGGCTGAGACCAAGACAGGCCTTGATGTCAGTAAGAAGAAACAAGGTCGAGGCCGGGCTTCGTCAACGGGCAGAGGGCGTGGTTCTAAAGCTAGTAATGATGTGACTAAATCTCAGTGTTTGGCTGCACCAGTATCAGCTCAACCCAATGTCTCTGATCAAAAGGTTTTACTGTTGTTTACTCTCTCATATGATCTTACATGCCAACAGTTCACTTAGTTTCATTAACAAAACGGGTGGACATGAGTCATGAGTTTTAAGCTCTAAACTTAAGTATAACCTTCTGTGGCCTATAAAGGAAATTATCAAGTAGCGCAAGAAAAATTAAAATCTTTTCTCACTTTGTTGAGAGAATCTTCATCTTTTGATTTGCATTGATCTTGTGGCAACCAGACACAATTTATTGGATATAGTTCTGCGATTTTTATTCTTCAGGATTTTAGGCCTGATGGACAGCTCAGGAATGGTGAAAGCTCTCTCCAAGATGTAAGTTTCTCCTATGATTTCCTGTACTCTGTAGTATCTCGTCTCGTTATCTACGACTTATCTGCATCTTATAAGTTTTTTAGAATTCATGATTGCCATATGTGATTATCCTCAACAATGCAAACATACTGTTATATCTTTCTTTACTGACAGTTGTTTTCCTTGTTAATAAATCAGGACGATGTGTCATCTTTACGTGCAAAAATCACTGTGCTGGAGGAGGAGTTGTGTAAATCTCGACAAGATTCTTCTGAGCATCAAAATCTAATACGCAAGCTTGAGAATGTATTGCTGTGAACGCCTTTTAGATTTAGCTGATTCTTGTTATGCTGTTACCATTTTTGCCTATAGTCCCTGTTAATCTTAATCATGATATATGCAGGAGTTAAAAGATCTAAAAGATCAGGAACAACAAGGGAAGCAAAAGGTGGGCAAGCTTTTCTGTTTCCGTGACCAAATAGGGGGTTATTAAGAGGTCCTATTATCTTTTCTTAAATGTCCACCCTAGTATGGCATAGTTCCTTTTAGTGTTGTCAAGGATTCTGGGAGAATCTTAGATTAAATAAATATTATTCTCGTAAGAAGTCTGGCAGTTCTATCCTGAGGAAAGGAAAATAATTGATAGTCTCCTGATTTCTTAGAATACTCGCTTAATTTAATGCTGCCGTTGCTACTAGAGAATTGAAATATCTATGAATGGTTGGATCTTGCCATTGTGTATGTCACATGCCGCTCTCTTCATAAGCAATGCATGTATTAGTATTTCTCTAAGTAATTTAAGAGCCAATCTATGGCGGAACCGATATGTAGTGGCTAACATATTGGCCCTCTAGAGACTCTTAGTTTATGGTTTTTTTTTAAACGAATTGGGTATGGTCATGTCAGCTTGGTGCCTAAACTGGCAGAAATTTGCACATTCTCTAGGAATATTCTTGGTGAAAAAACTGTCAATTTTCTCTCGCCCATTTCTCTGTAATTTTCATTATAATTTGTACATTCTGATGCAAAACATGCCGACGACCTTTCTTTTTCTTGATGCAGACAACTAAAGTTATATCTGACCTTCTCATATCTGTTTCCAAAAGTGAGAGACAAGAAGCAAGGACAAAAGTCAGACATGATTCGTTGCGATTAGGCAGTGTTGGTGTACTCAGGTCTGCATAATGTATTTCATATGATTTCTTTTGATGTTAGACTGGTAGTATATATTTCTTCAATTCTGTGGAAGTATAAAACATGTATAGTAAATAATTTTATGCCGTTTAGTAGAATCATTAATCTATTTCAAATGGAGTTAGTTAGCCACACAATTATCTTTAACCTGTCGCTCAAAGTCTTCTTTGCTAGGTTACGAGGTTGTTTTCTTAAATTTGTGATTTAAAGTTCAATCTATCTGCTGTGTGACTGCTTTGGTGATTTCAGGACGGGAACCATCATAGCTGAGACATGGGAAGATGGACAAATGTTGAAAGATTTGAATGCTCAACTTGTAAGTTAATTGTGTAGAGAGACAATTTTGTCAAACAATAACAGTAATCCTGCAGTGCCTGATTTGATTTTTTTCTATAAAATTTGCAACGAGAAGAAACAATTGCTGGAAACCAGGGAGGTTATTGAAAGACAGAGAAAGTTCCTAAAGAAACGACAGAATAATGGTATGTTTGTTTCCCCAATCGTTCTTACTTCGTCAGTCAATCTGCGATATCATGTAATGTATGTTGTCTTCTTTTTTCGTAGTGTTCAGCACCCTTGGTTTTATCATTTGCTTGTAGATAAGAGTGACGGGACTGATTCAGAATCAGGAGCGCAGGAGGAAGATATTATCCCCGACGAGATTTACAAGTCTCGACTTGCTAGTATCAAGCGGGTATGCTCCTCCTTATGCATCATCTCAGTTTCTTACTTTCGCTATGTTGATTATTTTCTTGTTTCTTATCATACATCTATTGATTTAACCGTTCAGGAGGAGGAAGTAGTTTTGCGTGAGAGAGAGAGGTATGAGCTGGAGAAGGGTCAGCTTATAAAGGAGATGAAGCGCATACGAGATGAAGATGGTTCTCGGTTCAACCATTTCCCAGTTTTGAATTGCCGATATGCGCTTCTCAATCTTCTTGGTAAAGGCGGATTTAGTGAAGTCTATAAGGTCAGAACATTGATTAATACCGTTCTTTTACGTTTGGGAAATATTTGCAGTAGTTTGATGTTACGGATTTTGAGCAGGCATATGATTTGGTGAATCATAGATATGTTGCGTGCAAGCTTCATGGTTTAAATGCTCAGTGGAGTGAAGAAAAAAAGCAAAGTTACATCCGGCATGCCATGAGAGAATATGACATTCATAAAGATCTTGTGCATCACCACATTGTCCGTCTATGGGATACATTTAGAATTGACCTGGATACATTCTGCACTGTTCTGGAATATTGCAGTGGTAAACCAAAATTCTCTGATCTTTTGGTAGATAAACGAAGGATTTGTCTGTGGCTTTTGGTTCTCATCCGTATGTTTTGAATTTTTAATGCAGGAAAAGACCTTGATGCGGTTTTGAAGGCAACACCTAATCTTCCTGAGAAAGAAGCAAGGATTGTCATTGTACAAATAGTTCGAGGCCTTGTATATCTGAACAAAAGATCACAGAAGATAATCCACTATGATTTGAAGCCAGGGAATGTTCTATTTGATGAGTTTGGAGTAGCAAAAGTGACTGATTTTGGTCTTAGCAAGATAGTGGAAGACAATGCTGGTTCGCAAGGAATGGAGCTTACATCACAGGGAGCTGGAACCTACTGGTGAGCAATCTAGTTTTAGTATATCCTTTGATATGATTTTTCTTACTCTCTTCCACTTCCTGACGCCATATCGCTTACAAGGTTGAAAAATGATTGATTTCAGGTACTTGCCCCCAGAATGTTTTGAGCTTAGCAAAACTCCTATGATCTCATCAAAGGTTAAGAATGGCTCAGTGATGTATTTATCAAAACGTGTTAGAAGTATTGTGGTCCTAAATTTTGCTCACTGTTCAGGTTGATGTATGGTCGGTTGGTGTTCTGTTTTACCAAATGCTATTTAGAAAGCGACCCTTTGGACATGACCAAAGCCAAGAACGGATACTACGAGAAGACACAATCATTAAAGCCAAAAAGGTTGAGTTCCCAGCAAAACCTGCCATCTCGAATGAAGCAAAGGTAATTTAGCTGTGCCAGTCTTAAACCTGGCTTAAGTTTAGTTTAGTAGAACCAAATGGTGTGTCTCCATGGCCCATTCACTGTTGCATTTTTTCTGCAGGATTTGATTCGAAGGTGTCTAACATATAACCAAGCAGATAGACCTGATGTTCTAACACTGGCACAGGATCCATATCTTTCCTACACTAAGAAATGAGAATGTGTAGTCTTCGCAAACAAACTGGAAATACTGAAGGACGAAGTCCTAGATTGTTTTCTTTTTGTACAGATTATAAAGTTTTTGTTTATTTATATCTTTTTAATCTCCCGCCCCCTTGAGCAATATTAATTTCAGGTGGATTTAAATCGTCTGTTTTCCATAAAATTATTAATATAATTCAAGGTTCAGTCACGGTTTCAATCTTTCTGCAGTGGTCTGCTTCTCAAGTTAATACAAACTCAAATGTTTATTATCTAATGGAGCAAACACAGGCTTCGCAAGGACAAATAACAAAAGCTGGTTTAAACCAATGATGTTTCTTGTAACACAAGTTTCGTTGCTTCAGAACAAGACAAGCCTACAACTTGGATGGTTGTGTGGTCAACCCGAAACCGAACGGGTACAGCGGGTCGTAATGCTGATCGCCAACATTCATGGGCAGTTGGTTCACCGACTTAAACCAAGTCCGAGCCAACTTTCCGGTGAACCCATAATCACCAAACAGAGCATCAGCCACCCCTTGACCTTCCGTTCCTGGAAGCCAAGCTGCCACAAGAGCATCAATGGTCGAGACATAAGGCTCCATCACCACGGGACGGCCAGAGACAACAACCACCACACACTTCACTGATCCGCACACGTTCCCTATCGTGCTCGGACCAGGTTCACTTATGGTCAGGTTTGTGCTGTCCCCATACATTTCAGCATAAGGCGGCTCACCCACGACCACAATGGCGTAGTCAAATTTACCAGACTTCACAAAGTTTGCATCGGGGTTTTGGTTGTAGACGACTTGTGTGGTCGGAGCAACTGTATTTTTCACAGCCGCAAGGATCGTTGTACCTGTGAATTATAAAACCAAACTCAGGATCAAACACACATCCAAATTTTGTAACATGAAGTTATGTATTAGCTTGTGCTAAGGGTAGGCATACAAGCCGAACATATAAACACAAGGAGGGGGAGAGAAAGTTAATGAGTAAACATACCGATGGTGAGGTCATTGCCGTTAAGGCCTTGCCAGGTGATGGTCCAGCCACCACATTGATATCCCAAGTTATCAGCGTGTGATCCCGCCACAAGGATCTTTCCCGTCTTCTTAGGGAGAGGAAGCAACGGTTCATCGCCTGTCTTACCATTCTTGAGCAGCACTAGAGATTTCCTCACGGCTTCACGAGCTAGTTCCCTGTGTTCCTGTCAAAATTGCAAAGTGTTTTGTTCAGTTTCATACTGATGATGAATAACAGAGGAGGATAAACAAACAACGGACCTTGCTACCAAGCTGATCGGCAAAGCTGAGATCAGCCAGTGGTTCCTCAAAGAGTCCCATTGTGAATTTGACCCTTAAGATTCTCTTCACAGCGTCATCAATCCTGCTCATTGGAATCAGATTTTTCTTTATCTGACTGTTGATTTCATCTATAAACTCTGTGTAGTTGTATGGCACCATAATCTGCATCAGAGACAGAGACACAACAATCAAGTAACTATGGAGCGCATACCAAAACAACATGTAAGGTAGAATCACTTCTGAGACCAACCATGTCAATTCCAGCGCTGATTCCCGCGTAAAGAGAGTATGAATAGTTAAGATGCGGAGGATTCGTGATCCTATCAATCCCCTGCCAATCAGAGATGACAAAACCCTGCAAGGGAAACATATATTTTAGAAACCAAAGAACATCATAGAAGACGACCAAGTGCATCCACATGAATCACATTTCTTACTCTGAACTTCAACTTGTCCTTGAGGAAACCCGTGACCAGTTCCTTGTGAGCATGCATTCTCAAACCGTTCAAGGCAGAGTAGGACACCATAACCGTTGCAACACCCTTGTTTACAGCGTTGTAATATCCAGGCATGTGAATTCCGAATAGCCCGTTCGAGTCAATCACCGTGTTGTTCTCATCTATACCTCCCACTGTACCTCCATCTCCCACAAAATGCTTAGCACAAGCCGCGACCTTTGATCTGTAATAGCCACAAGCTCACTTAGATAAATCAACGCATTATTAAGTTAAAGACTGTAATGAATCTTAGCCAAAATGATAACTATAAATGAGTGGGACAGGGATTGTTTAGATGCTTCACACTGGTCCTACAGTGGCATGAATTCAAAACTGTGACTCTGTAAAGAACTTGTCTGAACCTACTATAGACAGAGTTGAAACATGTCACATGGGTTGGCCAATCATAGAATGTCAAGCAGGCTTCACACTTGTAAAATTGACAATCACTACATTGATTCATCTCTTATCCAGAATCTATGAACACTCAAGGAACACCAAGTTTTAAATGAAAGCACGCGTGATCATGGCCTTAGGCTTGTCCCCACTTTGATCATCAAGATTCAAACATAATCCTAACCAAATCTAGTCGAAAAAGAAAGCTAAGTTAACAGAGAATAAAGAACATCTTAGTCCCTTTAATTGCAGATTCATATAGGTACTTTTCACATGTCATAGTTAATACACAGAAACAGTATCACATATGATTGATTAAGGCGAAGATACTTACTTTCCACCGACAAAGGGAACACCTCTTCGCTCGGTAGGAAGGTCACCTTGCAAACCGGGTATAATCTCAGTCATCTCTTTGACAATTCTATAATCCTCACTATAGCTCTCGTAGCATCTTCCCCATCTCGGATCCCTACAAACCTGTCAAAGTATAACTATTAAGCACTTCAAAACTGTTTCTTGATCAGACCACTTCAAACTGGTAATACTTACTGCAATGCAGGGAGCAAAGGCATATGGGATTCCAGTCGCTCTAACTTCAACTGCGGTTGCTTCCCCAATCCTCTTAAGAAGCTTAGGATCCCTATAAGTAAATAAAAACACAAACATAAAATTGTTGTCAGCTTCATTTGCCTTACAAAAGTTTAGTCATGAAGAACAGTTAAAAGGCCTTGTTGGACAAAAACTTGCCTGGTGACTCCGAGGCCCACGTTGTGAGGGAAAATGGTGGCGCCATAGACGTTGTTGTGACCGTGGACAGCATCAATCCCATAGATCATGGGGATCCCAAGGCGGGTGGAAAGAGCAGCCTTTTGAATCTCATTGACCATGTTCACCCAAGCTTCAGGTGTGGCCTTTGGTGCAGGCACACTTCCTCCACCGCTCAGCACACTCCCTACACAGATAAAAGATAAAACTCAATCTGTAAACTCATTTAGACAATACATATGGAACACTTGACAATTCATACCAATGAAGTAGTTCTTCATGACATCAGGTGTGGCGACGGTGCGTTCGATCTGAACCATCTGACCAATCTTCTCTTGGAGAGTCATACGGTTCATCAGGTCCCTGATTCTTGCACCTAAAGGCTGCTTAGGGTCTTTGTACTTAAGATAACCCACATCAGCAGTGGCCAGGGTACAGAACAGGAGGAGAAAACATAGAGCCTTGCTCAAAGTCCCCATTTTCCTACAACAACACAATTGCAGATAGTCAGAGGAACTGTTCCACTGTAATATCAAATTAAAAAAAAAACGTAACACATTGCTAGACAAAGATGGTGAAGCTGGAAGAAACAAGACGAAGAATCTGAAGGATGAAACAACATCGTAAATCCGATAACTTGGATGAACTTAAGAAGGTAGCATTACCGGAAAGAACTGGAAAATTCAGATCTTTAGAATTTGAGAAAACAAAAAAAAAAAAAATTAAAAAGAAGAAGAGACCCCAGATGAGAAACTCAGTCAAGAATCTTTATGGGTGTTGGTACAAAAACAGACCAAGGTCTTTGAATGTATTTGAAATCAAAACACAAGAAGAAGAATGAAGAAAGGAATAAACTTTAGGATTGGAGAAGAGGAAACAAAGAAACTTACAGTCTTGGAAATGAGGTAGGGAGGGAGGGAGAGAAGAAGAAGAGGAGAATCTTTCTTCCTTTTGTATTTATTCTTGCGGACTGGAAAGAGAGAGTGAGATCTTGGCAAGTGTGCTACTACTCTCCTGTTTTTATAAGCACTGCAAAGTTGTTCTCCTTTTCTCAACGTTCCTTCTCACTTTTTCAAAGATAAACCAAATAAAAATTGTATACAACAGTTTAATATTCAGAAGAAGATTTATCTTTGTGGTTTGTCATTTTAACTAAGTTTTTTTTTTTTTTTTGTAAGAAGGCTTTCATATTAAATTGCAAAAAAGGAAATAAAAATATTACAAACCTTAAAAAGGCTAGTCATTTTAACCAAGTTTCTAAAACAAGTTTTATTAATGGAAAAAAAAGAATTAGCTTATCAACGTGGTAAGATAATAAGATTACACTGTTAGTGTTTGCTATTACTGACTGGCTCTTCCAAAACGAAAACCAGTCATTGCTTTTTTTTTTTTTTTTTTTTGAGCAACACCAGTCATTGCTATTGTTTAGGGGTGTTCAATCTGGATATCGGTTCGGTTTCGGTTCGGTTTTTTCGGTATTTCGGTTACTAAAATATAACTACTATTCTAAATCTATATTTACTTCGGTTCGGTTCGGTTTATATACCGTCGATTTTCGGTTTTATTCGATTTTATACCAAAAACATAACTATTTAGTTTGAGATCATATTATATGAATTTTAGAGTCATGTTATCAACGCAGTCATTTGTTAAATTCAAATAAATGAACAAAAAAATAAAAAACGCTTCTACCATCATATAAAATAACCAAATTTAGAATTAGGATCAAAGCTCAAAAATTTGAAAGTAAAAATAAGAAACAGAACAGGAGCACGAAAGAAAAAATTTTCCACTCTTCCATATTTATTGTTCATAAAATTCATGCTTCTCCGATTGAACACGAAAATTTGTTTGTTTATTGATAAGAAAAAAAATTGTGAAGAATATTCACTAATTATTATCCATCAAATTTATAACATTCACTTCAATTTAATCAATACTAAAATAAAGCAAAAAAAAATAAAAAAGGAAAACTAAGAAAATAAGAAGCCACAATCACGATGTATTGTTATTTAATTATAGTTCAAGTGTTTTACAAATTAGAGTTTCTTCATTACTATAAAAATATGGTAATTGTTATTAACAAAAATTAACTTATATAACAAACATATTTCCATGTGTCGTTATAAAATAGATACATATTTACATGTTTTTACTTTTGATCGGTTTTGTTCGGTTTATTCGGTTTAATCGGTTATAAACCAAACCATATCCAAATCCTACCGTTTTTATAAATCACATCCATTCGGTTTATATGGTATATACCAAAACCAAACCATATTGTCTATTTCAGTTCGGTACGGTTCGGTTTTTCCGTATTGAACAGCCCTACTATTGTTTGCTATAGTTGTTATTTGCCTCTACAACATTACGTTAATGGTGGATAAACTTATCTGTGACCTTCTGCATACTAAAATCTTAAATTAGCCGTAAAAGTTTGTGCATCCGAATTTTTCATCCACCAATAGACAATTACACATGAAAAATCAGTACTATGCAAATTATTAGGATGACAAAATAAGAGAAGAAAATGATGATGGAAGCCAATTAGTGTTTCGAATGGTAACAAAAATGTCTCTCCCACGACGGCTAGGGTTCTCACCGAAAATCCCAGATCTACTCCGAATCCTAAATCTCTGAGTAGCAAACCCTAGCTTCCCATTCAACGAAGACGAAGAAAGGGTCAAGCTGCCTCCTTTAAGCCCCAATAGCTTCAATCTGCGAGTTTCACTCAAAAATCCCCAAAATCGCAAATACCATTAAGTCTATATAGCTTCCAAATCCCGACACCCCGACTCTAGTACCTAGAGCCTGTGGTAGCCACTCAGTAGGCCTTTGTGGCTTCTCATCCACTAATCAAGATGTTTCGCCCTAAGAAGAAGAAGGAACTCTCTCTTGTCGAAGAACTCAAAGAACTCGAGTTGCTTGATGAAAGGGAAATGGTCGACATCCCAGATCTCGAAAATGACGACCTCATCGAAGAAAACTTCCTCAGTGTGATCGTAAGATGCCTAAATCCCTATGCACACAAAGTCGGTGGGTTGGTGAAAGCCCTCCCTCCGATTTGGGGTTTAGAAGACAGAGTTCACGGGCGAGGTGTAGGAGAAGATAGAGTCCAGTTTATCTTCCAATCTGACAGGGACCTTCACCATGTCCTCACTCGCGGTCCCTGGTTCGTCAACGGCTGGATAGTCTTTCTAGACCAATGGACCCCAAATCCTGAACCAGACTTCTTGCGCAAGATCCTATTCTGGATCAAAATCAGAGGCCTCCCGATTCACCTTCTGAAGAAACAAGCTGTCGATAGCCTAATTGGACCGCTAGGGAAAGTGGAGAAGGTAGAACTCCACGCCAAAAATTCCACCTCTGTGGAATACAGCAGAGCACAAGTCTGGATCAACACCGACGAGCCTTTGCAGTTCCGACGAACAGCAAGATTCAAATCAGGAGAGATAATCCCCACAGAACTGGAGTATAAGAGGCTCCTCAAAGTATGTTTCCTCTGCAAACGGCTAACACATGATCAAACCAAGTGCCCCTTCCAAGCTCAAGACCACGCTCTGGAACCACATCAAGCTCGTATCAACTTTCCCAAAGACTCCTTTGATACTGGTAAACAAGGGGAAACAAGCTGCAGAGGGTCCTAAAGAAGGAACAAGAGCACCGCGAGGAACCCACTCTCGAGCATCTCAACCTCAGTCTCGAGCACCTGTAAGGAGAGAGCCAAGGAACACTGCTCAAAACAGGAAACCAGACCCAAAAGGGAAAGCGGTAGCAGGAAGTTCTAACCAAGTCTAGAAACTAAAGGAGCCAGCCCAAACCCCTAGTCAAGAAGGAACAAACTCAAAGAGCACTGGAGAATCCTCAATCCCCTTGGGCAGAAAATCTACCTCCTCCGGAAAAAGAGCTGCTACAAAGATCAGAACCCTCTCCCCCGTAGAGCCAAATAGAGATCTTGTATCTGTATTTGAAAGGCTGGGAAATACTGAGTACAACTCCCCCGCAGGTCAAGATGCAGGTGGAACAACATAATCAAGATCGAGCAACTCTAAGGACTCCTCAGCTCACAGAGGCTCAGTTGAAGGACGGTCCAGTAAAGGAAGCAGAAGTTCCCTCTCAATTTTTGAACGCCTTGGTTCCCAACTGAAGAGCTTATCAGACAATCAGAAAAACACCAAGGAGGTCTCAACCTCTAAGAGAAGACGGCTCAGCAACAGTGGAGATAGGGAAGCCAAAAAGCCTCGAACATAGTCTCATGAAGCCTCAGTCTTTCAAAGGTTAGGCTCCCAAGTCGATGGGTCTGGAGGCAAATCTTCAGATGTTTTAGTCCATTCTGCTCAAGTAGCAGCTTCACGTCCTCGCCATTCTGTCTGCAGGATAGTATTGGGGAGTGGCAAAATCTTGGAAGAAGGGTTGATGGATCATTCCAACCCTTCAAAATCAATATGAAATACTCAGCTGGAACTGTCAGGGGTTGGGGAATACCCCTACAGTTCGACATTTACAGGAGATACTTGGTCTGTATCATCCTAAAATCTTATTCCTCAGCGAGACCAAAAACAAGAGAAGATATCTAGAAAGTTTAGTGAAGAAGTTTGGCTATCATAATCTGAGAACAGTGGAGCCGAAAGGTAGAAGTGGAGGCCTTGCAGTTATGTGGAAAGAAAGCTGCAAAGTTGCGCTTCTACAAGCAAACCGAAGGATTATGGATTTGGAAATCACATGGCAAGACAAGAAATTCTTTCTCACCTGCGTATACGGAGAGCCAATACAGGGAAAGAGAAACGTAGTTTGGGAAAGAATCATGAGAATTGGAGTAGTGAGGAAGGGAGCATGGGCTTTGACTGGAGACTTTAATGAGCTCATAGACCCTTCAGAAAAGCTTGGTGGTGCCACCAGAAGTGAAGAGGAAGGCAAGGAGTTTAGACAAATGCTTCACGCCTGCGGCTTATGGAACATTAAACACAAAGGATACCAATTCTCATGGGCAGGCACATGGAACAATCAAAAAGTACAGTGCAGGCTAGACAGAACAATTGCAAACCAAGAGTAATCTGATATGTTCCCGCAAGCAACAGCAACCTATCTCCAGAAGGTTTGCTCAGACCATAGTCCAGTCCTCACTCTTTTCTTGGATTCGTTCAGGAGAAGACTCGCATGTTTTAAATACGATCAACGTTGGATCAAACGCGACGGCTTCACCGACGCAGTTAATCACTCCTGGAGACGTCAAGGATCAGGTCAAGCTGGACTCCTAGGCAAGATCACTCAATGCAGAAAAGATATGTCAATATGGAAGCGGAGAGCCAAACCCAACTCAACACTCCGAATCCAAGAGATCCATTTTAAAATAGATGAAGCAACCAAAGTATGTTACAACAATGGAGAGGAGCTGAACCATCTGAGGGCAGAAATAAATGAAGAGTATCGAAACGAGGAAATTTTTTAGATGGAAAAAAGCAGACTCAACTGGCTCAGGTCTGGCGATTGTAATACCTAGTACTTCCATGCAGTCACCAAGAACCACAGAGCCCAAAATCGAATCCAAAGCCTCACTGATGACGAAGTTATCGAATGGTTTGAGGAGAAAGACCAGGGGAAAATTGCAGAAACACATTTCAAGCTCCTCTATGCTTCAGAAGATGTAGGCATCAGCCTGGAGAACTGGAACAACATTCCTGCACGAATTTCGGAAGAGCAGAACGCTAAGCTGATGACGCCAATCACCAAAGAGGAAGTACAAGAAGCAGTCTTCGACATCAACCCCCACAAGTGCCCCGGTCCAGACAGGATGAATGGCTTCTTCTTTCAACAGTTCTTGGATACTATGAGCAACGACATTACCTCAATGGTGCAAGAGTTCCAACGTACTGGAAAGCTAGAAGAGGGACTCAACAAGACAAGTATTTGCCTAGTCCCAAAGAAGATGGAAGCAAAGATGCTTGTTGATTTTTGCCCAATAAGCTTATGTAATGTTGCTTACAAAATTGTCTCAAAAGTTCTCAGTAAGCGCTTGAAATCTGTACTGCCTTTGATAATAACAGAATCACAAGCAGCTTTTGTTGAGGATAGGCTTATATCAGACAATATACTGGTCGCTCACGAACTGTTGCATGCTCTAAACTCCAACAACAGCTGCTCTAGGGATTTCATTGCAGTAAAAACAGATCTCTCCAAAGCCTTTGACAGGGTTGAATGGTCATTTCTAGAGAAAGCGATGCGCGTTTTGGGGTTCTCAGAAGCATGGTGCAACATCATTATGGAATGTGTCACCTCTGTACAATATCAGGTGCTCATCAATGGTAACCCATATGGCGATATCAAACCCACTAGAGGGATTAGGCAAGGAGACCCCCTCTCTCCCTACTTGTTTGTGATCTGCACTGAGATGCTGGTACAGAAACTGATGCAAGCAGAGAACAGGGGCGAGATTACTGGTTTAAAGGTTTCCCGAGGAGCTCCTGCAATCTCACATCTCTTGTATGCTGATGACAGCATGTTTTACTGCAAGCACACGGATGAAGAACTCTACCATTTGACTGCTATCTTACAGGAGTACAGTCTAGCTTCGGGGCAAAGAATAAACTATCTAAAATCGAGTATCTATTTTGGAAAAAACATCCCCAATGCTAGAAGAGAAGAGATCAAACAACATTTGGGGATGGAGCAAGAAGGAGGGGAAGGAATCTACCTCGGTCTCCCTGAATCCTTTGGAGGATCGAAGGTATCAATTCTAAGCTTTTTCAAAGACAGCCTACAGCAAAAAATTGGAGGCTGGCAAAATAAGTTTTTATCTCTTGCGGGCAAGGAAGTCCTCCTCAAGGCTGTAGCTCTAGCCCTCCCCACATATACCATGTCCTGCTTTCTGATCCCAAAGTCTATCTGCAAGAAGATTGCTTCCATAATGGCGGACTACTGGTGGAAAAACAATAAAGATTCTAGGGGTATGCATTGGAGGAGCTGGGAGAGTCCAAGTACTCCAAAAGAGAAAGGTGGACTTGGTTTCAAGGATCTAGAAGCTTTCAACATCTCTCTCTTAGGGAAACAACTCTGGCGCCTGATCACCCAACCTCAAACTCTCCTAGCAAGAGTACTCAAAAGCCGGTACTATCGATCTACTGATCCTCTAAACGTCACCTTGGGATCGCGACCCTCCTATGCCTGGAGAAGCATCCACGCGGCACATGCACTGATCAGACAAGGGGCCAAGGTGAAAATAGGAAATAAGAAAAATACAAACATTTGGAGGGACATATGGCTTGGAAGCAAACCGTCGAGCCCGATATCATCAACAAACCTCCCCCCCATGCAATACCGCCAGCTACTCTCCCCTGAGATGAAAGTCTGCGACCCGATGCAAACACCAGTCACTGAATGGAATGCTGATCTGATTCAACACTTATTCCCGGAAGAAAACACAACACATGATCCTCTCCCTCTCCCCGCAAGGCCAATATGGAGATGATACCTACAGATGGGAATACACAAAGACAGGATTTTATACCGTTAAGTCTGGCTATTGGCTCCAAACGAACATCATTAACACCTCACAACAACTGCATGCGATGGACCAGCCTAGTCTCGACAGTCTTTACCAAAGGGCGTGGAAGCAAAACATTAGCCCAAAGGTGCGCCACTTCCTATGGAGATGCATTAGCAACGCCCTTCCGGCAGCAGCAAACATGAAGAACAGACACATAGCGAAGGATGGAAGCTGCTCTCGATGTGGCCTAGAAAGCGAAACTGTTAACTACATTCTGTTTGAATGTCCGTATGCTAGGCGGGTCTGGGCAGAATCACCCATACATGCGCCACCGGAGGGTAAAATGTCTGACTCTATCTATTCCAACCTACACCGTGTGCTGAGCCTACAAGAGAGATATCCCCAAGAAGAGGCACGCGCTGATCTAGTCCCCTGGTTACTATGGCGCCTTTGGAAGAACCGAAACAATTTCATTTTCCAAGGGAAAGACTACTCAGCTCCAGACACTGTGAAAAAGGCCATAGAGGATGTGAGGGATTAAACTCACTCCAAGATTTTAGATCAAGTCAAGATTAAGGGAAAGATAACGTGGGCTGAATCCCGTTAGAACTTATAGAATGAATGTGATTGTATTAATAATTCAGACGAAAAGATGATTACAAAAGGTGATATTCTTGTGATTACAAAAGATAAGATTCTCTGCCTTGGCGTCTTAGGGTTCTTCTTCTTTAAATAGCCTCAGGCTTCGTTTGATCGTCGCTAACTGGTTCCGAGATATCTTCCGTAAACTAAGGGATTCGCACCAGCTTTCCTTTGACCGGGTCCTTGCTTCTTCCTTTGTGTCGCGAGCTACCTCTTTCTCGTGGCCTCTTTTGGCGAATATTCCCTGTGCTCAGCCTCCAGCCTTGTTTTAACTTCCTCTATGGTTTTACTCCATGGTGGGCCTATCGCGACCCATCGTTAGCTCCCGTCTTTTAGTATTTAGCTAACGGGCCATATTCGGACCCAACAGAGGACTCACAAGAAAGGATAGGCAGTAAAGAGGAGAAAAATAAAGTGGTTAAAAATCCCACTAACAGCACACAACGCTCCAAATGGCAACCACCGATGCAAAGTTGGCTCAAATGCGATGCAGACGGGTCATGGCATAAAGATAACAACGAACAAGGCATAGGTTGGATATGTAGAGATCCTACAGGAAGACTGCTGTGGGCTGGAGCTCAAAGGTGTCAACGGCTGGAATCACCGATAGACACTGAAGCCGCTGCACTAAATTGGGCAATCAAGACGATGTCACGCTTTGGAGCCAAAGTAATTTTTGAAACAGACTCTATGGTGCTAGCGAGGATGATTGAAAGAACAGAGAAGATATGGCCAAACCTTCAACCAATCATTAAATACATCTCACATTACCTCTTGACAAACCGTAGCTATAAAATGGAGTTCTTCTCTAGAGATGATAACAAAGCGGCAGATAGGATAGCGAAGGAAGCTCTTTCTCACTTGAATTATGTTCCTAAGTTGTATTCTATCCTGCCATGTTGGTTAAAACAAGTTGTTGAGGCTGATGTGTCTACAATAGGCCTGAACTTTGACGTAGGTCTAAACAATTTGGGATGATGAAAGTAGTTGTTGAGCAAAAAAAAAAAAATAAGAGAAGTAAATGTGAAATCTATATAGAGATAAGTAATAATTATCACTCTCGTCTCGTGAGTCTTCAAGTTCGGCACAGATAGTGGGGGACACTCATGTCAAAAGTACACATCATGAATTCGAATCTGACAATCAGTCTAATGGCCACATATGACATTACTTAAAATATCATCATTTTCGTTTTGACAACCTTACCTATAATGCTCAAATATGCGACATGACTTCATATGAAGTAGTATTTGAACTCTACCTTAAACTAAATATAACACATTAAGAGCATTTGTGCAGCTTTT
This sequence comes from Brassica juncea, assembly GCA_018703725.1. Classification (NCBI taxonomy): domain Eukaryota; kingdom Viridiplantae; phylum Streptophyta; class Magnoliopsida; order Brassicales; family Brassicaceae; genus Brassica; species Brassica juncea. The sequence goes on along the minus strand of CM031936.1, from coordinate 52,599,092 downwards.
TTTTCGATTGCATAAAACTATAGTTTCTCTTTATTCGACAATGGTGTTTTGACTACAAGTAACCTTTGATTCGTTGTATTTTGCAGCTTATAATTCATGTCATGAACAAACTCTAGTCTATGTCAGTAGATAGTAAAATTAAATAAAAAGAAGAGAACTATGGTAAGGTTGATTTAGAAGAAAACAAAAAGAAAATGCTATTCACTAATGACTAACAGCATAAAACATATGGCAAAACGTGTGAAGATGCTTTGGAAGTCCAAACCAAAATTCTTGGTTTGGCTTCAGTTCGGTACACTCGGTTCGGCCGAAATTGCAGAGCTCAGTATATAAAAGATGTTTAAAAGAGAGTTGTCTTCTACTGTTACATGGATCCTTCGGTGGACATGATAACAACTCCTGATGGGCCTAATCTATACACAATCTTTAGTGGGCTGATATGGTTTATGTTGTACCTGATTAAACTTACTACTTGGGATCTTAATTTAATTTGTGTATGAACTATGGATCATCTTTCACTTTCAAAAGCACTTTTGTTCCTTTTGGACAGAGTTGGCATTTGGGTATGTTCCATCCGCGATAAAATAAAAACAAAGATTAAGGTAAGGGTTAATGTTTGTCTATGTATTAATTATGATAGCTTGTATAGATCATAATATCAAATAACTTGGTCTACGATTTGATCTCTTTTTTTAATCTGTTAGGTTAAGGATATCACATCTAGTGTTTCGGAATCTTTTTGGTCATCTTAATTAATTTTATATAAAAATGACAAAGTTTTCTAAAATCAAAAGAAAAATAACCAAATATATTTTTAATAAAAAATTATATATATAAAAACAGAGTGACAATGAGTTTTTTTAATAAAAAAATTATACATAAAAAACAAAGTGATAATGAGGCTCTGCACTGATGATACAAGTCGTTGTCATAAAACTTATAATATCACTGATGATTTTCTTTTAATAGAAGGCATAGTCATGGACTTATGACAATGTCCACAATGTTTTTTGGTTAGTCTAGATCCATCTCATGAGTTCCGGTCATCGATGATACAGTTCGTATACCGAGTGAGTTACCAATACCAAATTCTACGACTTTCAAGTTCTAATAAACATTTTTCTCTTTCAATTTCGAGTGAAGACATGTGTGCCATCTCACAATTCTAAAAAATATGATCAGTCAGACCATCTCAGAAGTTTTCTTAAAAATGTCAATAGGGTTGTAGCATTTGAACACCTCAACTGCACATGTAAATATGATTCGTTCGAGGAGATAAAAATATGATTTTCTTCTTCCCCGTTCAAGTTTATCACAGAAGTTCACAAATACCATCCACCACACGAAGCACTACTATTATAAAATTACAAACCGACGAAATACTTAAAACTATATCGCTTTCGTTGAAAGCGCAAACAAAAAATTGTGTATCATTTCAATCCCTTCTGGACCATACTTACCCCTATAGTGTCAAGTGCTAACCATAAATTCTATTTTGGCTGCTCCTGACTATTCCTTCGAGGGTCACATCATCATACGAAATCGAACAGACAAGGTTATATGTCTTATGTGATGTGTTTTTATTAATGTTTGGATTAATTTGTTAAAGTAATTGACTTACAACAATTATAACTCCGTTTTTCAACCATAATATATGCTTGTATGACTATTCTAGAGAAGCTACTAATTATAATTAACATATCGTTATCTTATGGTTCAACTTTTTTTTTTCTTTTCTAAACAGCAATTATTCTCTTATAGTGGAATTTTCTTTGTTTCAAATACTAGTGATAGCGCATTATAAAGTTTAATCAAATTAATCACTTTTCTATATATCTTATGAGTCGATAAAAATTCAAAGAAGTTACTTAAGGAAACGACCAATAATTATTTTCAGTATAGTAATCATATTAGATAGTTCATTTATAAACACGACAATTTTGGTTTCGAATAGGAAAAGCGGATCTAATATTACGGATCTAGCGAATCATAGTAAAACAAAAGTGGATCAAGCGGATCTAGCGGTACAAGAGTGGATTAAGCGGATCTAACGGTCCAAAATATATGTATAAATGGTGAAAGTGAATAAAACGGATCTAATATTGCGGATCTAGCGAATCATAGTAAAACAAAAGTGGATCAAGCGGATCTAGCGGTGCAAGAGTGGATTAAACGGATCTAACGGTCCAAAATATATGTATAAATGGTGAAAGTGAATAAACGTGGTTCAAAGTACGGTACAAATTTAAAATAATTTCGTTAAATTTTATTAGTATTTATTTTTAATAATTAAATTGTCATTTAAAAAAATAATTTTAAAATTCAATGAATATCATTTTTTACAATATATAATAGAAAATAATTTAAATATATATATATATATATATAATTATTTTAAATTTGAATAATGTTACAGATTATATGATTTCTTATATTCAGAACATTATACAAAAAATATATTATATAATATTATACAGTTTCTAAGATTTAAATAGTTATATCTATAGATAATTTTGTATTAGTTGTTAATATTTTTAGTCAACAGAAAATTAGTAACTAAGAAAAATGTGTCACTAAACATAAAACGCTATCACACAAACACTGTTTTGTAAAAACTGTTATTAATTATTTTTTGCTTATTTTTATGTAAAACTGTTGAAAAGAACAAAAATGTGTTTGGAACATTTTATATAAAATAATATTATTTTATTATATTTACTTACAACAGAACTGCTAATATTTATGGAAGTGTTGTTGAGAAATATAAAAACTATGTTTAGGACATTTTATACAAATATATTATTTTATTATTTTTACTTATAAAAGAATTTCTTATACTGTAAGGTAACTGATTTTTGGAGAAAGTTGACAAAAAAAGACTGATTTCTGGAGAAATACAAGATTCGCGAATCAATATCGGTCCCTCGGTTTATTAAATATACCATACATTTTCAATAAAGCTGAAAATTTGATTATTTAATGATAAACGTTCACATATACAACATAAATTTATTTTTAAGAAAGAAAAGCTGAAATAAAGAGCCAGACAAGATTTTTCGTGAATCAAGAATCGTGCGCTTGATCTTTTCCACATATTAAACTGCACTATACATTTTTCCAGTAAAGTTTAAAATTTGAGGATGCAAATTGATTGTGTGCGTCTGTCCCACGGAGTATCTCAGATGACGTTGAAGGTTCTTAGAGTTCTTCACACGTCTCTTTATAGGTGATACTAAGAACTTTATTGCTTACTTTCCAATCTGGTCTTGATCTCCATATCTTCTGTATTCTTTCGTTTTTCTTAGTTTTATGGTTTGTTAGCTTCAGATTTAAGAGTTGTGTTTATTTGTTTCGTTACTTTACTATGCTATAATATTTCGCTTTTTATTAATGGAACGTTTTGGTTCAAAAATGTCTATTCAAGTTTTTGGAAAAAACGTCTCTAAGCTATTCAACTTCAGTTGATCCACACGTCAATCTTTTGTTATTTTTGGGCTCAAACGACACATCTTAACAGTTTACACTCACGCTAATTTGTTACTAATTTTACTCTATGAATCATTCGATCAGATTCAAATAGTCTAAAGTAGACGATAAGAAAACACAAGTAAAGTTTGGTTAGTCTAAAGGTTTTTAGTCAAAATCAGTCCACAAATGATGACAACCATTTTTTCATATAATTTAATGTAGTGGTTACTGGTTAGCATTATCTTTCATTAACCTACCTAATCCCAGTATACGTAAACCACACACTAACTGTAAAAATATTTTTCTATCAAAACAAAAGGGACATAAAATACATATAAAAAGAAATATTTTTTATTTGTCAAAATTTTAATTATATAAATATATTGTTGTAGAGAATCTTATCGTGTATTATTCTTGCACATAGACTGCAGAAAAAAACTTAAAAAAAAACTCTGTCACTCACTCATTGCAAAAAACAAAGTCAAGATTACGAGAATATATGTCGTCGAACTAAATCTTCGCAACACAGAGAAAACAGAAACAATGGGTGAGAAGAAAGTAATCGAAGAGAAAGAAGAAGCGATGAAGATCAAGAAGACCTCTCTTGTTTTCGCCATTAATGGAGAAAGGTTCGAGCTCGATCTCTCTTCTGTTGATCCATCAACCACACTCATCGATTTCTTGCGTAACAAGACTCCTTTCAAGAGCGTCAAGCTCGGTTGTGGTGAAGGTACGTTGATACCTGATACAATCATCAAAGTTTGACTAAGAGTAGAGGCTATAAAATTAGACTCTGATTATTTTTTCTGATTTGGTTTTGAAAACTAATTATAAGGTTAGACTAATTCTTTTTCTAAAATTAATCAAGGTTAACTCTCTATCTTTTTGTTCACGAGTTAACAAGAGTTTTTAGATTCAATAACTATAAAAAAAACTATGACTGATTCTGCAGTCTATGTCGGACAGCTTTAGCCTTTATGGATGTTTTTGTGTTCTTACGTCTGATTGCTTGAGAGATTAAACTAAATAAATAGTGGAAACTATAAGATTTGACTGATTATCTTCTTTAAGTCTGATCAGATTAGGACTCGGATCTCATTTTTTTCTTCCTGTCTTAAGTGGTATTCAGATTCTAGAGGACTCTGATTTAAGACTCTGATTAGGACTTTGATTTAAGAAACGACAAAATCAAAACAAACAAATGGCTACAGAAAGTCCACAAATAATAAATTTTGATTTTGTCGTTACTTATTCACTCAACAAGGAGGTTTTGAACATATCGGATTTAATAATCCGTTATCAAGTAAGGTCGTGTGAATTCATATGTGTGGATAAAATCATTTGAATATACCTTTTTTTTTTAAATCACAGTTTATACATAAAAATTCAATAGGAATTCAAACAGATAACCAGCTATTGCAAGTCCACAAATATTTATTATTTTCTTAAAAAGTTTTGCTCGTTTAATTGTACAAAGCGTAAACTGCAATGCCAATTTATTTAGAGAAGTTGTTTAAAATACCACAAGTTAAGGAAATTTTGATTTATATTTTCTCTTTAATAGTTCCTTATCAAATGAGGTCGTGTAAATTTATTTGTGGATACAAATCATTTGAATGTAGTCAATGTACTTTTCTTTTTTTTTTCTTTTTGTTAAGAAAATCCATTTCTAATTCATTTTAATCTATCAAAGTACGAACAAGTATAAATATTTAAATCTTAAACAACACTATAATATAAGGGGATAATATAATGAAAGATTAAATCTTTTAACTGAATAGCTTCAAAATTTAAACTTTCATGGCCATGATTTACATATATTAAATCCCACAAAATTTTTTTAATATAACTGAAGATTTGAAGTTAACCCTAAAAGGTTTATACTTATATTTGGCGAAGAGACTATGTACGTAATTAATAGCTTGTAACGCAGGCAACCCATCTGATAAGTATAATCTGTTTCATGTCTCTCTGCGTTTGGCTTTTGTGTTCTTTAACTAACGTATCTTCTCTGGACAACAGGTGGTTGTGGCGCTTGTGTTGTTCTTCTCTCAAAGTACGATCCTCTCCTCGACAAAGTCGATGACTTCACAGCCAGCTCGTGTCTCACACTCCTCTGCAGCATCGACGGCTGCTCCATCACCACCTCAGAAGGCCTAGGCAACAGCAGAGCCGGGTTCCACGCCGTCCACGAGCGTATCGCCGGTTTCCACGCTACGCAGTGCGGTTTCTGCACACCCGGCATGAGCGTCTCCATGTTCTCCGCCCTCTTGAACGCTGACAAGTCTTCTTCCCATGACCCTCATAGCAACGGTTCCTCGAACCTCACGGCTGCTGAAGCAGAGAAGGCTGTGTCAGGGAACCTATGCAGGTGTACTGGATACAGACCGCTCGTGGACGCTTGTAAGAGCTTTGCAAAGGATGTGGATATAGAGGATCTTGGATTCAACTCATTTTGCAAGAAGGGAGAGAACAGAGATGAGGTTTTGAAGAAGCTGCCTTGTTATGACCGTACCTTGTCATCTACGTTTCCGGAGTTCTTGAAGAAGGAACTCAAGATGGATATGACTCTTGATGATTCAAGAAAGTACAGATGGTCAAGCCCTGGAAGTATCTCTGAGCTTCAAGGTTTATTACAGCTTGATGATAATGGTATGTCTGTTAAGTTAGTTGCTGGTAACACAAGCACCGGTTATTACAAAGAAGAGAAAGAGAAGAAGTATGAGAGATTTATCGATATAAGGAAGCTTCCTGAGCTCACTGTAGTGAGAAGAGATGAGAAAGGAGTTGAGCTAGGAGCTGCTGTTACCATATCAAAAGCCATTGAGGTTCTAAGAGAGAAAGAAAGTGTCTCTATGTTGGCGAAACTCACAGCTCACATGGAGAAGATAGCAAGCAGATTCGTTAGGAACACAGGAACATTAGGTGGAAACATCATGATGGCGCAGAGGAAACAATTTCCTTCAGATCTCACAACCATACTTGTAGCTGCTCGAGCTACTGTGAAGATCATGAGTATAGGTTCCAGTGTTCAAGAACAGTTCACTTTAGAAGAGTTTCTACAACAGCCTCCTCTTGAAGCCAAGTCTCTTCTTGTGAGCCTGGTGATTCCATCTTGGAGGCCATTGAAGAACGGTTCTTCTTCTACAGATACTCATCTCCTCTTTGAAACTTACAGAGCAGCTCCACGTCCTCTAGGAAACGCATTGGCGTTTCTCAATGCAGCTTTCTCAGCTGAAGTTTCTTTGAATGAAGCACTTGATGGTGTTGTTGTAAATGATTGCTTGTTAGCTTTTGGTGCTTATGGGACCAAACATGCACACAGGGCGAGGAAGGTTGAAACCTTTCTTGTGGGGAAAGTTATCTCTGATGAAGTTTTGATGGAAGCTATTGGCTTACTTAAAGATGAGATTGTGCCTGATAAGGGTACTTTGAATCCAGGCTATAGATCAAGCCTGGCTGTTACTTTCCTCTTTGAGTTCTTCGGATCTTTAGCTACAAACGGTTTGCTAAATGGATGTAAAGAGAACGGTGTTGAATCTTTGAAACATGAAGCAATGTTGTCATCTGCACAACAGATAGTTGAAACTCAAGAACATAGTCCGGTCGGTAGAGGCATTGTAAAGGCTGGAGCTAAGCTTCAAGCATCTGGTGAGCTCTATATAATACTCTTCAGGACTGGTCCTAAGATTTTGGGGGTCTATGTTCAGGACCGGTCCTGATACTCTTTAATGACTTCCTAGATGAAAATGGCTAACATCGATTCTCTGTTACTGTTTAAATGATTCTACAGGTGAGGCTGTGTATGTAGACGACATACCTGCACCGGAGAACTGTCTGTACGGAGCATTCATCTACAGTACAATGCCGTTGGCTCGGATCAAGAGTATAAGGTTCAAGGAGAACAGAGTTCCAGAGGGAGTTCTTGGCATAATAACCTACAAAGACATTCCCAAAGGTGGACAAAATGTTGGTAATAAAGGTTTCTTTGCCTCGGATCTTGTGTTTGCAGAAGAGATCACTCATTGTGCTGGTGAGATCATCGCCTTCTTGGTAAGTCTGGCGAAGGGTTTCATTGTCAATCTGAAGAATGCATTTAAGAAGAAGAAACTAGTTAGATTAGATATCAACTTGTGTTATATGTGCAGGTTGCAGAGAGTCAAAAGCTTGCAGATATTGCAGTAAACCTTGTTGTGATTGATTATGACACTGAGGGTTTAGAAAAGCCGATACTGTCGGTAGAAGAAGCTGTTGAGAAGTCTAGTCTTTTCGAGATCCCTCCATTTCTCAAGAGTAAACCGGTTGGTGATATCTTTAAGGGAATGGCTGAAGCTGAACATAAGATTCTTGGATCAAAGGTGGTTCTGGTTCCTTTCCTCTCTCTCTCAGCTTTACTCTTTGTCTAATCTTTGTGATTGTGGTTGATATGTAGATAAGTTTGGGGTCACAGTACTTCTTCTATATGGAGACACAAACAGCTCTGGCAGTGCCTGATGAAGACAACTGTATGTTGGTTTATAGCTCGGCTCAAGCCCCTGAGTATGTACACCGAACCATCGCTGGATGTCTTGGTGTTCCTGAGCATAATGTCCGTGTCATAACACGACGTGTTGGAGGCGGCTTCGGTGGGAAAGTCATGAAAGCAATGCCGGTGAGTTCGTACTCTCGGGTGTACTTTGAGTATTTGATGTTTAGTGTAACACTAATCTCTTTGGTATTATAGGTTGCTACAGCATGTGCACTTGCAGCAACCAAAATGCAGCGTCCAGTGAGGACATACGTGAACAGGAAAACAGATATGATAACTACCGGAGGAAGACATCCGATGAAAATCACATACAGTGTTGGATTCAAATCCAGTGGGAAGGTTACTGCTCTAGACTTAGAGCTGTTACTCGAAGCAGGGATAAGCGAAGATGTAAGCCCTCTTATGCCATCAGGGATCCAAGGAGCATTGATGAAGTATGATTGGGGTGCTCTCTCATTTGATGTGAAAGTATGCAAAACAAACACTGTGAGCAGAACAGCGGTTAGAGCTCCTGGGGATGTACAAGGATCTTATATAGCTGAAGCCATCATTGAGAAAGTAGCTTCATATCTTTCTATTGATGTAGATGAGATCAGGAAGGTTAATCTCCATGCGTATGAGAGCTTAAAGTTGTTTTACGATAAGAAAGCTGGTGAATCCACTGAGTACACGTTACCACAGCTTTGGGACAAGCTAGAAGAGTTCTCTGGATTTAGCCAGAGGAGGAAGGTGGTTGATGAGTTTAATGCAACAAGCAAATGGAGAAAGAGAGGGATCTCTCGTGTGCCTGCGGTTTATGGAGTGGGTTTGCGGTTAACACCAGGAAGAGTAAGTGTGTTGAGCGATGGGTCGATAGTGGTTGAGGTTCCAGGGATTGAGATAGGACAAGGGCTATGGACAAAGGTGAAACAGATGGCTGCATTTTCACTTGGGCTGATACAGTGTAGTACTACAAGCGATGAGCTTCTCGAGAAGATCCGTGTCATCCAAGCTGATACTCTGAGTATGGTGCAAGGCTCAGTAACTGGTGGTAGCACAAGCTCTGAGGCTAGCAGTGAAGCCGTTAGGATTTGCTGTGATGGCTTAGTTGAGAGACTGTTACCTGTCAAGACTGCTTTGGTGGAGAAAACAGGACGACCTGTGACTTGGGATAGTCTCATCAGTCAGGTTCATGCTCTTGAAAACATTCATATGCTTTTGGTGTTTTATGGTTATTATGAGTGGACTTATGAACAGTCTTGTTCTTGAATGGTCTTGTGTAGGCTTATATGCAATCGGTGAACATGTCTGTTAGTAACACTTACTCGCCAGACTTCGGCACTTCTCAGTACCTTAACTATGGAGTTGCAGCGAGCGAGGTACAGCTCCTCTTAGCTTACTAAACAGTTTGTGAAAGTGAAACAATGTTACACTTATTTGGTTGTAATCAACAGGTTGAAGTAAACATATTGACGGGTGAAACAACGATTCTACGGACGGATATTATCTATGATTGCGGGAAAAGTCTCAACCCTGCTGTGGATTTAGGACAGGTTTAAACTCACTCTATGTGTTGTATGTTTCTGTTCTGGTTCTTGGTCTGGATTTGTATATGTTTCATTGTAAATTTTGCAGATTGAAGGAGCCTTTGTTCAAGGACTTGGGTTCTTCATGCTTGAAGAGTACCTAATGAACTCAGACGGTCTCATAGTAACAGACAGCACATGGACTTACAAGATCCCAACGGTTGACACAATTCCAAGACAGTTTAATGTCGAGATTCTCAACAGTGGACATCACAAGAACCGTGTTCTTTCATCCAAAGGTCACTTACTTTATATCCATTAACCTTATTGGTTGAAAGTCTTTGTGTTAAACTTTTGTTTTGGGGGTTTGATACAGCTTCTGGTGAACCGCCATTGCTTTTAGCGGCTTCTGTTCACTGTGCGGTCCGAGCAGCTGTTAAAGAAGCAAACAAACAGATTCAGACATGGAGTGATAACCAGCAAGGAATTGATCTGAGCTTTGATTTGCCTGTTCCAGCAACAATGCCTGTTGTGAAGGAGGTTTGTGGACTCAATGTTGTGGAGAAATACTTGGACTGGAAAATCAAGCAGAGGAAGAACATTTGATAGATTGTGTGTTGTGTTTCTGTTGTGAATGTAATGGCTCTGTTTATTTGAAGTGCTTGCAACAGTGATATGTTTGCATAATGATGTTTATGATTATGTGATAAACCGGTTTTTGTAATAAGCTGCAACTTAAAAAACCTCTTCAACTTTTGTTTTTTTGGCATATCTTTATTTATGTTTATATAAAAAATATTATTAATTAAAAAGATATTAAAAATCAAGTTTATAATGGAAGGATGGTGAGCATGACAATTATCAGACAATGGTGGTTTTGATGTTTGGATTCATCTTCATGCAACGTGTAAATAAGAAAATATTATTCTCATAAGTACATGAGAATATAAATATGAATAAAACAAATAAAAAAGGTATACTTAATATTAAACTCAATCCAAAGAATCATTAAAATCTTCAAGACAAAGAAAACCCAAAGAACTAAGCCTTCGTTTCTTCAAACTAAAACCAAATCAAACAAAAACTCTTTGCTGTCTAATAATCTTCTCTGCCTATAAATTCATTTGATATGTTTCTCTGCTTTTCTCACAAACACAAAAACATTACTTATATATAAACCAAAGATAAAAAAAAAAGAGAGTGAGAGAGAGAATGGCTGCAACTAGAATTTACCAAGAATTTGAGCCAGCAACTAGATGGACCTCTGAACCAGACGCTGAGATCCTTGTTGTTGATCTTCCAGGTTCTTTTTCTTCTTCTCAATCTTTGTTTATTTATTTCTCTACATTAATCAGAAACAAAGAGAGATAAGTAGTTTTGGTAAGAACCAAGAAAGCTCACAATGCATTGTCTTCTGTGAATAGGATTCAAGAAAGAACAAATTAAGCTGTCGGTAACTACAACAAGGAAGCTGAGACTAACAGGAGAACGTCCAACTGGTGGAAACAAATGGATTCGTTTCCGCCACGAAATTCCCATTCCTATGACCGTTGATATTGACTCGGTTTCAGCTATGTTGAAGGATAACAAACTCTACATCCGACATTCCAAAGTCAGGACAGAAAGCCCTCAGGCTAAGCCATCATCACCGGTGGTCACCAAACCACATGATCAACATGAGGCCAAACAAGACCAGAGTTCTAAAGAAACAACGGTCGAGAAGCCGAACGGTGGTAAAACCGAGGAGCTGAAACATGATGCACAACAAAAAGCAGGGGAAGCACAGAATGACAAAAACGAATTAACTGGTGAGCCTAAAGGATCTTTGAGTTCCAAAGATGAGGAGAAGGACAAAGTTGGAGCGAAGTTGTTCGAGAAGTACAAAGAGGCAACTGGAAATGTGGTAAAGGAAGCTAAGAGCAAACGGGAGCTACTTTGCAATTTGGCTGCTTCGATTACATTGGTTCTGCTAATCCTACTCTATGCTAGAAATGCAGTACGTTCATCCCTTGTGTGGAACTCCGAGGAATGAGTGACCCTTACACATTTGCGGCTTACTTACGATGTATATGTTTGCTCATGCAGAAAATAAATAATGTTTGACAATTCCCCTCAACATGTCTGTTTACAAATGTGTAACGAGAATATGAGAAAAAACTCCATTTTACAGATTTCAAATTAGTTTTAGCATAATTCCAGTGCCAGAACAATCATAACTGTAGTATGAGCAAACTTACTTGATGAGAAAGGCTTTATGACTTATTTAGCTGAGAGCGGATTAGTTTGGCAGCAGCAACCATGTTGCTAAGTGCAGATTTAACTTCAGAGTACTTCCGCGTCTTTAGGCCACAGTCAGGGTTCACCCAAAGGACTTTGCTGTCCAGAACTGCAAGCATCTTGTTGATGCGCTCAGCTATTTCTTCAGTGGATGGGATACGAGGAGAGTGAATGTCATAAACCCCTGGACCGATCCCAGCACCGTATTTCACTCCTTCATGGAAGACTGACAAGAGCTTCTCATCTGACCGTGAGTTTTCAATGGTGATCACATCAGCATCCATGTTTATAATTGAGTTGATAATGTCGTTGAAATTTGAGTAGCACATGTGTGTGTGAATCTGCATGAAATGGCATAAACCACATGACACTCAACATAGTAGTAAAAAAAAATCTTAAACGTGGAAATGAGCAATAAAGTGAGATGAAGGTGACCTGCGTAGTGGCATGTACATCACAGTTTGTGATTCTGAAAGCGTGGACGGCCCAGTCAAGGTAAAGTTCTTGCTCGGACCTCCTGAGAGGCAATCCTTCTCTTAGTGCAGCTTCATCAATCTGAATAACAGTGATACCAGCCTTCTCAAGGTCCTCAACCTCATCTTTAATGGCAAGTGCAATTTGGAAACACGTCTCATACCTATAAACAACAGCAATGGTGTGATGGAACACCATATAGAGTGAAAGAGAGCTTGATAGGCTTGTTTGTCACACACCTGGGCTGGTCATTTCTAACAAAGGACCAATTGAGAATTGTGACAGGACCAGTGAGCATCCCCTTCATAGGACGTTGTGTCATCTTCTGTGCCATTGACGACCAGAAGACAGTCATTGCCTTTGGTCGGCTGACATCACCGTAGATGATAGGTGGCTTGACACAGCGGGATCCATATGATTGGACCCATCCATTCGATGTGAATGCAAAGCCAGACAGCTGCTCACCGAAAAACTCCACCATATCGTTTCTCTGCAGGACTACGGTATATCAGGGGGATAAAAGAATGGAATAATTCGAATTATAAGCCTTGGGGTTTTAGTATGTTTCACCTCTGCCTCCCCATGCACCAATACATCAATGCCAAGCTCTTCCTGAAGCTTGACAACCTTTTCAAATTCGACTTTGATAGCCTCGACATAGTCACTTTCTGATATCCTGCAAATGCAGCTTAGAATAATGGCATGCTAAAGTTTTTCAGATACATCATTGGATTAGATAGTCCTACTTTCTGGCTTTGAATTCCCTGCGTATCCGTCTGAGATCCGTGGTCTGAGGAAAAGATCCAATTGTAGTTGTTGGAAGAGCAGGGAGGTTTAGCTTCTTTTGCTGGGCTTGTAGCCTAACACTTACTTTTGTAGAACGGCGGTGATCAGATTTCATTGCTGCAGCAACCTGAGTATGAATGTAACTAAAGATACAAGTCCAGTGAACAAAACGTTGAAGAAAAATTTGTTAGAAAACCACTTACATCATGTTTTACGGAAGCATTTGTCACCCTTGGAGATGATCTTCTAGAAGCTTGTCGCATGGAATTAGAAGCAAACAGTGCCTACAAAGAGATAATAGTTCTCAAAGGATGTGCATAATGTAATAAGTAAATATGTACCTTACCTCATCCTTAAATCCAGAAAATGATTTGGCAAGTGCATTAACTTCAACGACCTTTTGTGCAGCGAAGGCAAGCCATGATTTTAGTTCTTTATCAAGTTTAATTTCATTCACCAAGTCTACAGCCGTATGGAGTAGAGAGCACGAAGTAGAGACCACGACTTTTTCTGCGAAGAGAAGACAAAGATTTACATCATTCTGAGGCTAAGTAGGAAAAAAGAAGTGAAAGCAATCGAATAAAGCGTTGTTTACTGATACCTTTCCCAACAATGTCTTCAAGAGTCTGTAGTGTCTTGAGTGAAGCAGAAAGATCATTCGCCCAAATGTTCCTTCCATCCACAACTCCAGCAAATAGTAGCTTCCCACGAGGAAAATCCACTTTGATCAAATCAAGTGTCTCCAATCCACGAACGAGGTCAAATCCAAACCCAGTTACACACTTCAAGGACGTCAATGCCTTGTACGCTTCGGCAGGAACATCTGCAAAGTATGTGGCGATAAGAACATTCAACCCCACCAAAGATGACTCCATGTGAGAGTAGGCATCCGAAAACGCCTGCAGTTGGTTGGTGTCAAGATCCATCACAAGCATAGGCTCATCGAACTGAATCCAACGTGCACCAGCAGACTTTAGATCAGCCAAAACTTCTCTGACAAAACAAATGCCACAGGAACCATTTAACGTCTCTCAGAGCACTATCCAAATGAAAGTATATCTTTGTATTTGTTTTCATCTAGCTAATTTCTAGAAATCTTACTTGTAGACGGGAAGAATCTTGTCAATCAGAGAAAGAAGGCAGAAAGATTTATCAACATCCTTAGCTGGTTTTGAGAGGAGCAAGTAAGTCATGGGACCAATGAGCACGGGAACTGTATCTATGCCAAGCTGTGTCATGAACAGCCAAAAGCACAGCTGTGAATAAGAACTTGGGAACTAAAAGCTTATAAGTGAGAAAGGTTTTAGTTAACTTACTGATTTGGCCTCCTTAAACTCCTCCACAGCCTTGTGAGATGCATATGAGAATTTGACATGAGGACCCAACTCAGGAACAATGTAATGGCTGTTAGAGCATTTATTATCATTACAGCTGAGAAATAATCTTTCTTTACAAAACATGGGAAGGAAAAGAGGATTCAGTTAACTTACTAGTTCGTATCAAACCACTTGGTCATTTCCATAGCAGGAACAGAAGCATTTCCCCGAGCCATGGAGAAGTAAACATCGAACCCGACCTCACCACTTTCCCAACCATACCTAGGAGGAACCGCTCCAAGCATCGCTGTGGTATCCAACATCTGATCATAGTAAGAAAAAGTGTTGCTGGGAATGTATTTGATCCCTACATCAGCCATATGTTTCCACATGGAGCGTCTCAGGTTAGCAGCAACGTTCTGCAAATCCTCAGCACCTGTTTTCCCATCCCAGAAGGATTCCAATGCAAACTTAAGCTCTCTCTTGGGACCGATACGAGGATACCCGACAATGTGGGATGACATTGCTCTGTTTCGTCATAGACAACATGATTAGGGGAGGAAACTCATGGAATGTAACAAAATAAAATACAAGGAAGCATCAAGAGAGGAGAACCTGGGACGTAGGGGGCGGCGAGAGGAGGGGGCGCAACGGAGGGAGGGAGAAGAGGAAGACGGTGGTGGAAGAGAAGGAGGGTGGCTTGGAAGCGACGGAGGGACTCTCTGAAGAGCGCGCTGACCCATTCTTATAGTCGTCTTCCCTTTCAAAACTGCTCCTATTATTTCTGTTCAGCGTCCGCCGGGGAAGGAGGAGACTCCCACACAGCTATTTAATTTAAATTTCCCATGTTTTATCCATTTTTATTTCAATTATAATATCAAGTAAAAGGTAATTAAATTGGACATAAAACAAGTACCAACATAATTTTATTTTTCTCGACACATTTTTACAATTAAGTAGTTCTTATTTCAACACTTACAACAATGCCTTTTCGCACCATATGTAGTTGGGTTTCATGTAAACCACAAATATTCTCAAGTGTTTTACACTCACTTGGGGATTGATTCATTGAGGGGTGAAGCTGGGATGTTTCACTGAGTACAAGAACAGCCAGCCTCTTTTGTCTCGTCTGCTCCCTCCCTCATAGGCCGACTTATAGCTTTTGTCCCATGTGTCAGCTGGTGGTGCGGTGGCTTCTGCATGAGGTAGGTGCTTTGGATGTTTCTCTCTCTTGTCTCCTTTGATCTGCTTCAGAGCGTGCTTCAGCGCTGGTAACAGGGCATCTATACACTCGGCTACTCGGCACCAAATCTGATACTTAACTAGATTTTTATATACCAAGTGTAAGAATGAGGTCTATCTCGTCAACATCGCTCCACTTCTGAAGAATGTCTTTGATTCTTTCAACTTCATCGGGGACAGCAGCTGTTGCAATTACCTTGGCTCCTCCCAGTTTTTCTGACGAGGAATCAGCCACTGATACAGCTCCGGGTCCACTGCAGTAGCACAAGAAAATCAGAAGGGATCATAGAAATAAATGAACGAATAAGTGATGGGAGCAATCAGGATGAGATTTAGATAAAAGATGTAGCAAAGCACTGTGCTTCCTTGTCTCACTATGAAAAGGAGCAATAATTTACTTTGCGTGTTACTATGGCATCGGATAAGTGACCTCACCAGAATAACGAACTGGAGAGATGTATCTAGATGCACCTTTCTTTTCACTCACTATTATTTAAGTCTACCTGAGGAGATTATCCTACTCTACATAGCTAATATATCCACTTTATCAATATCAATGTGTTCTAAGTACAAAGACATTGCCAATTTTGTTTCGTTTGTATAATAATTAAAAAAAAAACTATATGTCCAACATTTTTACATAACTCAATTCATCCTTTGTGAACAGTATGCATACCTTCGATCAGGTCGTCCAGCCCCAGCAGAGACAGTATCACTCTGACAGAAAGAGTAGCCACTTTGTACTCAGGCCCACCAGGTACTTCACTCTTCTTCATTTCTTTCCGAAGAGATTCTCGTTCTGATAAAAGAGGTTTTCTTATCAGTAGAGAAGCCACTGACATCGGAAGAAGCCGATTGGTGACGCCAAGTACTATCCTCAAAGCTTCCTCCGTAGGTATCATCTCCGTCTTTCCGTCGCCGCCCGCCGCCGCCACAAGAACCTTCCACACTTTCGCCGTTCGAAAGAGAGAGACGACACAGGTCAATTAAATGTGAGAAGCTGATAGCAAAGTTGACCGGTTTGTTTGGCAATCGAATTAGATATTAAACCAATGAGAGATTAGATTTAATCCAACAACCAAACGCTTGTAACAGAAAATACAATCCGGTTAATCTTATCTGTTTTGGTTTAGCTATTTTGAGTTACGGTTCACTTGGTTTTCCATTTGTGAAACCTTTCGAGGTTGATTGTTTGTGGTTTTTGAAATAGTTTTTGGTTTTTGTTTTTCAAAAAACTACTTTTTTGCCAATCAAGATTTTGTGAAAATGGATTCCCTAAAATACAGGGAAACCAGATTTTGTGAATAACTACCTATTTTCAAGCAAAAACCAAAAACCATATTTTCTTGGTTTTTCAACATTGTACGTGGGATTTTTTTATTTCTTTTATTCTTAAAAAATAATTTTATATTTCTGTATTTATGTAATAACGTGACTATTTATTTTTAAATTCAAAATAAACCCAAAACATATTTGTATTGATAATATATATAGATAGTTAATGTTTTTGATTTATTGATTCAGTAATGTTACATTTATTAAAATAATTTACTTATAAATAATATTTTTTAAAAAATAATTAGATAAACAACAAATCAAATTTAGAAGAACGAAATATTTACTGGATAATCAAATAACTAATATCTAAAAATCAAAATATTACCATCAATAAACTAATATCCAAAATAAATATTGCCAATGTATTATACATTTACTACTTTGTAATTAAATTTTTATTTAAGTATCTAGCTATTACTTTATATGTTACAAATATATAAATTTTATGCATTTTACCATTTTTTAAAAAATATAATTATTCATTGTCTAAATTAAATATACTTTAAACATCCAGATATTAATATTTACTAGAATTTCAAAAATTTTATTCATTCCTACCATATTTTATAAAATATAATTAAATTTTATTTAATTTTTTTTTTGTAAATTTAATTAGTTATCTATTTACCTATAGATATAAAATTAAATGTAGGTATACATATAGCTAGTCGTTTTTACTTTATAACAGTTTGTTATTGTTGTATATTTTAATAATAATTTTAATATATAATTATTTGTTTTAGTGATAATAGTAATTGTTTCATTAAAATTTAATTTATTAATTCTTCATTTTACTTTGGAAACAAAAACCAAAATCTAAAACCACCATTCAAGTTTTTCAAAAAACCAAAATCTACTGCAAAATCAAAAACCAAAATAGATTCCCTATTTTCTAGGTTAATTACATAAATTTTATACAGTTTGCCATACCTATAAAAATTATTTAAATTTTATTTAGTATGCTTAAATAATAAAATAACCATCAATTTTGTACTATTTAATATGTGTAGGATTAAAAAGAACTTTAAATATAACTATTAATATATTTTCTATATATTTGTATTATAGAAGATTTTTAAAATATAACTAATCATTTTTTAAAAAATATATATATATATATGAATTATGGTTCATTTTTTAGTTTGAATTATTTATTTTCTTTTAAAATAATTTATTAAATAAATAAATATATTTTAAGTGGTAATATTTTGTATTATTTGTTGTTTTCATAGTAAGTAATATTTTATATTAATTATAATTTCAACTTAAAAAAATAATTAAATATAGTGAAATTTAAAACTAAAGGATCACTAGTCAAGTATTTCTAAAATCTAAAGTACAAAAATCAAAAATGAAAAATTTAATATATATATATCTATATATATATTATTACTTTTCAAAGCAAAAACCAAAACCCAAAAACTAAAAACTAAAAACTAAAATCACCATTCATGCTTTTCTAAAAACTAAAATCTACTGCAAAATCAAAAACCAAAAATTAAAATCCAAAATCTAAAAACTAAAAACCAAAAGCCAAAAACCAAAATCTAAAATCTAAAAACCATCCAACCAATCATCACCTAAAAACCAAAATCTAAGAACTAAAAACCAAAAGCCAAAAACCAAAATCTAAAAACCAGAAACTAACTAAACAATCATCACCTTATCTTTTATGTAGTTTTGCCACTTAGGGGGTAATCAATCAATTTGAACCGTAAGAATAACCGGTAAAAATAAGATAAACCGAATTGTATTTTCTGTTACAACGCTCCTTGTAGTTCTTTGCTGGTAAAAATTAGGAAAGGAGACGTTCTGTTGTTCTGTGTCACTTCCCTCTCGCGATCAAAATTGAAATTGAAGAACCCTAGAAATCTCGATTCTGCTTTCAAAATCAAAGATGCGATCTACATCTCACCTTTAAAATCAGCCGAAATTTCAAAAAGCCCATGTCCGGATCAGTGAATCCGGATCCGACGACCTCCAAATCGGTGACGCAGACGGTGAACGGGTCGCACCAGTTCATCATACAAGGGTACAGACTAGCGAAAGGGATGGGCGTCGGGAAGCACATCGCGAGCGACAATTTCACCGTCGGAGGATACCAGTGGGGGATCTTCTTCTACCCGGACGGCAAGAATCCAGAGGATAACTCGTCTTACGTCTCTGTCTTCGTCGCGTTGGCTAGCGAGGGAACCGAAGTGAGGGCGCTTCTCGAGCTCGCTCTCGTTGATCAGAGCGGTAAGGGGAACCATAAGGTTCATAGCCATTTCGAGCGGTCGCTTGATACTGGGCCTTACACTCTCAAATACAAAGGAAGCATGTGGTACGGTTTATTATCGGTTTAATCTTTGGTTACTATCGATTGAATTGGTTTAAAGTTTTATTCTTTGTGGTTTGATTAGGGGATACAAGCGTTTCTACAGACGTACCTTACTTGAGACATCTGACTTTCTCAGAGACGATTGCCTAATAATCAAATGTAAGGTTGGAGTTGTGGTCTCTGAGGTACAGTGCCCACGTTTACACTCTATTCGCGTCCCTGATTCAGAACTTGGATCACATTTTGGTGTTTTACTGGATAGCATGGAAGGTTCTGATGTCACTTTCGACATTTCTGGCGAGAAGTTTCAAGCTCATAGATTAGTTCTGGCCGCTCGATCTCCATTTTTCAAGTCTAAATTTTTCGACGAGCTTGAAGCACACAGCGCAGAGGTTACCATCAACGATCTGGAACCTAAGGTTTTCAAGGTACATCATTGGTGGTTTTTTCTCTAGTTGTTGCTATTTGTTTAGATCATGGTATGTATTTATGCTCTGTTTCTTCCAGGCTTTGCTACAGTTCATGTATAAAGATTCTCTTCCGGAAGATGTGGAGCCTGTGACATCTCATACATTTGACCTCTTAAAGCTTCCTGATATATACGAGACACTGATTGTAAAGCTTTTAGCAGCTGCGGACAAGTATGACCTGAATAGGCTCAGGTTGTTGTGTGAATCTCACATCTGCAAAGGCGTATCAGTAAAGTCCGTTGCCAAGATCTTAGCGTTGGCTGACAGATATAAAGCTACAGAACTAAAGAGCGTTTGCCTGAAATTTACTGCCGAGAACCTTGCAGGTATGCTTCTAATACTGCAATTTCGGGTGGACAATCTTGCTTATTGTGTTTTGGTTTTCTTGGTCTTATAGAAATGGGAAACAAATAAAATCATTTGTGATCGGTTTAGTTCAGTTTGGTTTCATGCAATGTTGGTTTGGTTTTGGTTCAATTCTTAGATCAGTAATAAACCAATCGGATTATAAACACAATTCATTTCCATTTTACGCATTTATGCAAATCAAGCGTGTATAATCGATCCTCTGTTGTGTTTGAATTTGGTTGTGGTGTTTCAATATTGCAGCTGTCCTGGAGACAGACGGTTACCAACAGCTGAAAGATGAACGTCTGTCCCTCCAATCCGAGCTTCTGAAGGCAGTGGCTGGCTACGAAGAAAGCAGCAACAGTGGCGGAGGAGCCAAGTCCCAGAGCGTGTGGGCACAACTATCAGACGGAGGTGGCGGTGGGGATACCAGCAGCCGACATGTTAGACAACGAACCACCTAGAGTCTCTATATGCATTTTCTCAGGTTTATAATAGAGGGGGTATATATAGTTTGCTGTTCTGAAAATTTTCAAACTTTACAAGGTTTTGCGGACAGGCTACGTTGAATATAACTCTTTAATATATGTAGGAATCTTTTTTTGCTAGAACTCTTCACTTCAGTAATAGTTTCATGTGTAACCTGGTGTTCGTTCGTGTATCTCATAATTGTACGTGCTATAATAGTTTCAAATCCCATATATTCCAGAGCATTCTTTAATGTAAAAGACAAATATTCATCTCTGTTCCAAAAACGCTAGGCCAGACTAGTCGTTGTTCAGACCTCTTCCAAACAAAATATTTCGTTGTTTTACTATAAAATTACCTTTCATAAACAACTTTTTAAGGTTTCATTAATCAGTTTTCTTTTGCCATTTTTGTAAAGTTGTTCATGAAAGGACATACTTAAAGCTTACACATAGGATAAAGAATGAACAAGTTCTTGGAGGTCATCTGTCGAAAACCCAATCTCATCATAGAGCACATGGTAATGTGTTGGCCTTGTAGTTCCCTTTACACAAGGAAACCCACATTAAAACGTATTAATTTTTGTGTTTGATTCACAAACGGATTCACTTGAGCATAAGAATTTTTCACTTACAAGTATTCCAGCATGAGCACAAAGATAAAAATCGTTGCTGCTGGGGCTGCAGATCCTGCTGTCAACTATTGTACCTGAAATATATAATATATGAAACAAGAGGTTATGAAAAAGGGGTTTTAATGTTTAACCTGGAGGAACGTTACTATGGCCTCTGGTCTGAAAGAACTTGGTGTGGTGGTTTTTCTGAGCAATGATCACTGTAAACTTGGGATCCCACTGCTCATCATGGAACTTGCAAGCCTAAACATATAACGAAACGAGTGAATGTTGCTCTATAAATCTCCAACATATGTTATATATTAAGAGCTTACATAACCATAAAATCCTTACTTTCATCATCTGATCCAGTTCAATATTAAGAACTTGCTTAAACTGAGATTCACTCACACCATCCCTACATTAAATTATTATTGCACTCTGAGTTAGCAAAAAATAATACAAAAAACTACTTTCACAAGATCTCTAGATTATATATTTGCATACCTGAAAATGATAATGTTCTTGGGTTTCACTTTATAACTCGACTCAAAGTCAAGCAAGAGCTCCCTGTGAAGAAGCTCATAATACCATCGTCATCTTTGTCAGAGACGGGGTTAAAGAGATTATCAATCATTTCGACTTTACGTGGCTGTGTACGCACAAAAGCCCTGTATTTTGACATCAGTGGCCATCCTCTCGAGCCCACAACCTATGCATATTCCACATATATATCAATGAATCATAATTACCAAGTATCTCACATGAAACTCCAACACCTGTAAGAACTTTCAACAAAAAAAAAAAAGTTACCGCGGCTATGGATGGTACATCAGATTGTCCAGGAGAACCATGAGACACGTCCATCCCAATAATGATGGTAGGGACTCCAATTACAGAAGATATTCCTTGTGACCGCTCAATAGCCAACACTGAATTCAAGCCACCAAGCTAAGCATAAAGTATGTCAGAAAACTTAAGATAGTTAATATCATAAACTTGTAACTGAGTTAAAAAGAGATCATCAACACCTTGGCATTTATCTTGAGGAGTACATTAGTTAGATATTTTGATCATTTACGTTTTTTGGAGGAGCAACACACTGATTCACAATTCCATCATATCCAAAAAGAGTTTTCTTTTTCCACGGACCTATATCATTCAGAGACAGTAGTCCATATGAGAAGAGAGAAAAAAAAAAGAGAGTTTAATTTTATAATGTTTCAAGTAATGTTTGAAGTGCTAAGTGTTACCATAAACATCAGAGTTTTTTGCTGAGAGAATACATAGAAGGAACTTCGGAGGGTCTTTGATTTTTGATTCCATATACGCAAACATTTTCTCCACTCTTACAGAACCAGGCACAGACTTAAACTGATCACTTTCTTCAAAGACGTCATGCATTGGAGGTTCTATGTTCTGAGATTGATTAAAAAATAAAAAAATATAAAAACAAAAGTTAAACCAATGATTGGTGTTCTTTTATAGTAAGAAGATCTTACCATTCCCTTCATCTTTCCACATCTGATTAAATCATTAACAATCCTGTGTGGATTACACTTGGCAGAGAAGTTCACAACAGCCCATCTAGTGACAGTGGCTGGCTCAGCAAATTTCTGCTAAAGTAACTTTGAATTAGTATTTTTTTTATTTATTTTTGTCAAACATTTGTTAACTTAATAGCTATTGCAGAAGAAAAATGAACTTATTATTGAAATTCCAACGCCCTCTTGCAGGGAGTAGATCCACTCCATTGCTCGCTTTAAGCTGTTTTGGGATTATAAGAATAATAAGAACAAATAGTTTCATCAAATGTTCAATAACCAAAAATGAGAAGGCTAAGAAGAATCACATTAGGTGTTGGTAAGACGCGGCCTTCCACTTGAGTGAAGTCAGAGCCAATTCTGACACCACATTCTTGTAACATAGGGTCATTATTATAACCACTTTCCTTAATAGCCTGCAAATGAAACTTGAATATTAGAATAAGAACGAAAATAATTAGAATTTTAAAGACCCTTACGTTGTTTAACACTTTCATCTTTTCTTGTGGACTCTGTACTGATTCTTTGACTATTTCACTCCTCTGAAAAGTTGTAAGAGCTTTCGTATAGCGTTGAAGAGAAACAAGATCACATTGCTGACAATGTTTAAAAAACAACACAAAAAATATTCATTACCAAAGAATGAAAAATATAATGAGAACATAAAAGAAAGCAGAACATTACCTCAATGGGAAAGTAAGTAGGACGTTTTGGCTTACCAACATTGATGCAACGCAAGTCACCTGAATAACGCAGTGGAATTTTAAGATGTTTAGTGAAGTAATCATACACTGTAACCTCAACCTCCTTAGCTTCCCCGTTTCCTTGCTTTTGCTTCCAAATAAACCTATAAGTAAGATTAAGAAAGGTAGCTTATAACCAATCCAAAGAAGTTTAAAGCATATGATTAAAAGATATTAGTTCAGAACATACTTTTCGTCTTTGCATGAAAGTTTACTTAGTCCGGTTATCTTGTATTCTCGATTCGAGGGGTAGACTTTAACTCTAAGATTCTTGAGAGTACGTTCAGCCTAAATAAGAGAACAAAATCAAACAAGTACGTAGCCTCAAACATATTCTGAAATAGCATTGAAAATACCTTCTTCCAGTCGACAGAGGATCTATCATTCACTTCTTGATTTGCAATAAGGAAATCAATAACAGGACCAGGTGTAACTATCAACGTAGAAGAAACATCTGATAGAAAGAAAAAAAAAAGTTACAAACACGAACTTAGAAACCGAATCATGAAAAGTGAGTTACCAATGTTTAGTGATACGCCTCCCTGAGTAGCTCTGAAGCTTGAATGAAATCCTCTGCATAGATGGAAACCTCCAAAGTCTTTTGATAAGTATTTTGCGTCATTGTGGAAGAAAGATTGACGAACAAGAAGACAACCTCTGCACAAAACATAAAGGTAAGTAACAACACAAGCAAAGATGAAAGAATATCAAGAAAATTTATACTAACTTTCTAGCTGCATTCTGGCGCAAGATAACATCCAACACTCTTACACCATCTTGAAGATCATTTGTTTCCTTCCCTTGAAGAGCACCTTGGATAGCTTGGATTGAGATTTTTGCAGCAAAGCTGATTGCAACATTGAACCTTTTGGACTGATTAGGACGCCTTAATCTTTTCGTGTGGGCGTCACTGGTACTGGTGTTGCTTCTGGTACAAGTCATGTCTTCAAGAACGACAAAGAAGTCTATTTTGTTGTTGGGAAGAGGACCAACGGTGAAAAGAGTCTTGTCGCCATCGTAAGCAAAGTGTTTGGAACCCAAATCAGTTTGATAAGTTTCTTGAACTTTTGCAAGAATCTTTCTGCCAATACCCTTGGCTTCAACTGGATTCCCATCTTCATATGTGATAGCGACCTGTATCCAACACATCCCACTGCAATAAGTACTTCGAAGAAAAAGAGATGAAAGTAAAGACATTAAGAAGCTTACACTGTATTGGAAGAAATGTTGACTTTTTGATGGGGTGAAGTTGACTCCAAAGTGGTTAGTAAGCAGATCGATCTTCTGTCCTCTAGAACCGTTGCCACTCCGAGCCATTTGAAGATGAGTACTCTTGTTCGGATCCATTTCTGGAAGAGTTAAATCCACAAGGTCACGTTTTATCATATTTCATTAGCACACATTCGTATAAAATCTAATCAAGAAAAAAACAAGAAAAATGGAGATAAACTAGAAGAGATGACAAAAAAATGTCAAGATGAATAGAAAAATCTTGCCAGAGAAAAAGAAAAGAGTTACGTACGAGAATGCAAAGTTGCAAACTTTTCTTATCGTAAAGGTTAATAAATCAAACGTACTGATAATAAATCTAATCAAGAAAAATGAAACAGAACAAGCAAGAAGTGGACTTAAACATGAAGATTTATTAACAATTGTCAAAGATTAAAAAGAAAATCTTGCCTGGGAAAAGAAAAAAGAGAGATATGTAAGAGGAGACGAAGAGTGTTATGAGTGTGATGGAGAAGCTAAACTACTCGTTGCTCTATTTATGCTATTTTTAGTGAGGAAGACAAAAAGATTTGTAACATGAAATTTGACACAACATTTTGTAACCTTTTTTTTAAAGAAGGAAAACGTGTTAGACAAACCTCTTCATTTTCCTCTTTTTCTTCACTCTTCAACTGCCTTATTTTTTTTTGAGCAAATCTATTCAACTGCCTTATTTACTACTCGATAGTATTACGTTAAATGAACCCAAAATTATTTGAATAAATAATAAGAATTAGGTAAACAGTCAGCACGTACAGTAATATAATTATTAAAAAATTTGAATTACATTTCTACCTACTATAAACGAAGATATTATCTATCTATCTATACTAATAAAACAAACTTTTTTATCTCCTTTGGTGGAAAAAAGACATCTGTCATCTGTTGATTGGCTCTTAATTTTGTCTTGGGCTTTATTGATTTAATGTGTTTTTTTTCTTTTCGGGCCCGTGTCACAATTTGTATGTCTTCAGGCCCGTGATGAAAACTTCTAGGTCGGACCTTCTACGCATGGCCGCCGCTCTGTGTAGTTGAAGACGATTGAGAACTCTTAAGCCGTTTCAACGTTTCATTTTTCATATCTTTAATTCATGTTAATTTCTCATTACCATACTCTTTAGCATTGATTCCGACTCTTTGTCTTCCATGGTTACTCAGTAGAGCTTCGAGTATAAATACCTCCTGATCCAGACATGGACATCACAGCTTTAAACAGTTCATTACACACACTAAACAGATTCAGAAACAAACCAAGTGATTCGCTTAAAATGGCAAGTAAAAAGTTACCTGATATATAAAGGGACCAAAGATTCCTTTCTCCGTGTATAATTTCTTCTCAAAAGAGCAAGGACGTGGTTCATATTGCCCCAATTACGCCCCCTGCTTTCACCACTGTAATTTAACACATCGTTGGGTTCGATTATGAGCAACAGACACTAAAACCAAAACAAAAGAAACACACAAACCCTAAATTAAAATCTGCTCAAAATTCCTTTCTACGAAGTGCAAAACCCCCACCCTCGAATTCAAAAAAATGAAGTAGATTGAAATTGCTAATAACTAGATTAGGAATACTCTACGTCTTCCTTCTTATTAAGCTCCAATTCAAAATGATTTTATGTCTATCTGCTCTCCAAAGCTTCTGGCCCGTTGTCAGGTTAACACATTCATCTCCTCCGTCTTAACTACACGCGGCGGTGGAGAGTTACGGATGGGTCTATTTGACAAACTATGACCCACTTTTAACCAAGTTGACGAGATTGGGAAGCCCAAAGCCTGTTTGGATTATTAAGTGAACGAATCTTCTTGATTGTGTAATCACCTAACTCACGAATACACACAAATAATTTTTAAAAAAGCAAAATAAATTACTCTGACTTAACTATTTTAAGAAAAAAAACACGATGTTAGCATGTTTCTCCTATGGGTTAACTAGCTTAAAAAATCACACTTCTTCAAAATTCAAAAAACAAGAAGGAATAAATCATAGATGTAAGTATCATATACATATTTTAAACATTAAATACATAATTACCATAAAAAATCAAATCAATACGAGATTGTTGGTGTTACCGAGTATACACAATTACAGGAAAAAAAACATCCATTTAAAATCACCCTAAACCAAATATAGAAGGATTACCAAAATTATCACCATAGTCAATCCGAGTAAACATATAGTCTCCATAAAAAAATTTCAGAGGATCAATCATTCCTAAACTCACGTCAATATTAAAACACACTACACGAAAGATCATCAAATCACACCTTCAAATATCAATATAAATTACAGCTCTACCCCACTCCGGTAAACCACTCATCCACTCAGAGCAGACACTAAGAAAATAAAGATGCCACAAACCAGAGAAAAATCTGAAATCGAACGTCTCCCAACTGATCTCCAGACTCGAATCATTTCGCGTGTAGGAACACAAACCCGGAGGGGAGTACGCAATCTCCTCGCCGCCATCCCTACACTAGCCCCTCTGCCGCCGTCCCTCTTGTCTATTGGAGCCTCAACCTCCACCGCTAACCGTTCATCCACGAGCCACGTTCACCAGGTATCACAGTCTAATGGAACGCTGCTTGGCAAACGGTAACTTGCAGGCACACTACATTTGCGGAATACATGAATATTTCGAGAAGAACAACAGAGATGTGGGCTTGCACCATATACACATTGCAGCAGAAGGTTCCTACGACAACGCAGTTTATCTTTACGGTGTGATAATGTTGTCTACTGGACATCCGGCAATTGGAGAAGAAATGCTGGACTCCCTTCAATGGAGAGTTAACAAAGCAAGAGCAGACGACTGCTGGAGAAGGATCAAAAGATCAATCCATAGGATAACGGTCATCCAACTTGAGTCCTACATTACAACTTACTTGAACAAAAGGGCGACCATAACATGCCACCTCGACAACTTCCGCAGTAGGTGTGACGAATGCTTTTATTATAAGCAAATTGCAAAAAAAAAATTCATTGCGTAGACCCAGGCAGGCGTAGACGAGTGGACAACGGAACTATCCACTCCCAAATGTCTCTCACTTTTTTGCCCCTTAATTTTCTATCATAGCTAATAAGTTGTTCGTTGTGCTCCTCCTGAGAAGGAAACAAATACAACAAATAATAAAAATTCCTGTTTCAATGAATAGGGATTACACTCTTTATGTTTTTGGTCTTCAGGTTTAACAAAACTAAAAAATAAACAAAATAAGCTCGCCTACGAAACCACAAATTTATATTACTCTGCCTTGAGAAAATAAAAATATAATTATGAAAACATTATTAATACCTAACTACCACATGAATCTATATTAATTTCTGTTAAGAACCTAAAACTCATTACATAAGTGATACTATATATTTCCCGTCACAAAATCCACTCGCAAAACTCTGAAATAAGGTTTTGAAAACTCTAAAAATGAAAATTAAAAGGACGTTGACAGTCACATCAGCAGGAGAAAAAAAAATCATGGAGTGTCTCTTCCTATGCTGATGATAAGAGAAGAGTTCGTGAGGGAATGCAATGCAATATTGGAGATTAATAATCATTTGAATAAATATCAGTAGCAAAATAAAGAATAACATATGTACACCGTAATTTAATTCGAAAATAGTAATATCAGAGTTAGATTCACCGCTTTATAAAATATAGGAACAAATAAAACATTGTCCACCATTTTAAACAGAAAACACGTTGACTTTATTCAATCCTACAGAAAAATTAATAATTAAAAAAAGAAATGGTGTGTCCCGCATAAATAACTGAGTGATCCAACTGACAACCTAGAAATAAGTATACAGATTATTGAACCGATAAATCCGGTGACCCAATATAAATCGAATTTGGATTTTGTGAAAAGCCCATAAAACACACAAAAACTCACTAAAACCCGATACATGTTGCAGCACTGGTTGAACCAATAGATATTTTTTTTTTACTATTTTTAGTTCAAGTTATGTTTTAAAATTATTTTTTATATTCTAAATTTCTAATTAAAAATTTAAAATTTTCAGTTTTATTGTCGCTTCCTTTTCTTCTACACTATAATTTACGTTTGCAAGAAAGGTGAGTCATGATTGTGCTTGAGCCGCACGTCCGTAAAACAGACTAAAGCACGATGAGGCTTATTATTCCTCTACACTACAATTTACGTTTGCAAGAAAGATGAATAAATTATTTTTTATTTAACTTAGTTTATAACAAATCATTACATTTTTAATTTACAGATCAAAAAGAATAAAATCATATGATCATGTGAATTACAAAACAGAGTTTTGGATTGTTGAAGAAGAAAAACCTGGCGAGCTTGATTATAATAAATTAGAGAATGCTCTTGCTGAAGAATAGCCCAAAGATGATGAAGTGACAAATTTATAAAATTTTGTTGGTAAGTTTTAAAATTTAGAGAAAACCAAAATTAGTTGATGTGATCTGGTGTTAGTTTATTTTTGTTATTGATAATTTATTACAATGATGTTTTAATCTTGGTTTATTTTGGATTGGAAGTTTAATTTTATGTCTTGATTTTTTTAGATGTCATAACTCTTATGTTACAATTTTTTTAAATAGTCTAAACTATTTCTTAATATTTTGTATGTACACTTAAAATACTTAACTTTAGTTTTTATATATATATTTGTTTTCATAGCTAATTAATATATTATTATATAATAAAACTAATTCATTTATTAATCCGCGATTCATCCGCGGTTGATCCAATGATCCAGTGATCCGGTAAATCATCCGATTCAATGTCCGGATTAGGTTTCAAAACACTGGTTTATAGGAATTCTTTGTATTTGATGTTGACGATGGAGAATATAGCCTTTACAATTCTTCTTCTTTAACGCAATCGACGTAATTGTTCATATAATCAATCCAGAAATCTCACTCATCCCACTATCTCTTATTGAATGCTTCTTTAGTTCCTGCTTTCTCAGTTTCATTGTATATGTATAAACGGTGTGAGAGTTCGGATGATAATCCCTTTACTTTTTCCAATTCAATCATTGTCGAATTCTCAGTTTCATTGCTCGGAGTTGAAGACAAATCGGTGTAGAGATATTAAGACTAGGCTACAACAATTTTGGCAAGTCTGAAATATTAAGAAAGGGGTGAGATATTGGGGTTGATATGTTGTTGATTAATGGGAAGGTACACCGATTTCTTATTTCAGTTTACCAGTTAATGATTGCTTACTTTTACAGTAGTAGTTTTTTAATGCATCATTTCTTTTCTCGGGTGGTGCTTTTACATGCGTTAATCAACTTTCTCAGGTTTAACACCTTCAAACATTTCTTGAAAGAAAGCTCAGTCTATGACATGAGTATTTAAGATTCCAACTAAATTAACTTTTCTACGACTATCGATTTTTATTCTATTTTTATTAATCGATTAGCAACAACTACTTATACTATTCTACTTTGAACTAAACAACTTCAAACAAAATAATATACTACGATCGCAAACCACTATAAAAAGATCAGAAAATATTATTTTTTACATATTTTTATTTAACATATTTTCTTTACTAAGAACATATAATAAATTATAAATTTAAGTAAGAATACAACATATGAATCCGGCGCGTAGCGCCGGAATATCACTAGTATTTAAAAAAGAAAAGATTATTTAAAAAAATATTCTGTTTTTAGTTTAAATTTTGAAAATTGCATTTCTTATTCCAGTTTTTGAAAACTACACTTTAATAGCTGTTAATAGACCTTCTTCTCCAAGATATATGTTAATAAAGAGACGGTCAAAAAGGATAGAAGCATGTCAACTTAGAGTCATGTATTGGTTACCCGAACATGTATGACAGTACGAAGGTGACATTGACAAACAAAATACCACCATCTCCTTTTTGAACTATCTTGTATTGTAGGCTTTTCCGGGGATTCCCTTGAAGCCTTGAACACTCATGTAACAAGAACATTCAGAGTGCACATCTATCAAATCAAATTTTGAAACTTGCATCAGATGAACCAAGGCCGAGAGAAGAATTACCATAACAAAAACTTGAGCTACAATGTCAGGCATAAGCTGTTATGAAATTGATATCCTGAGGAACTTATATATTATTCATTTGTAAGAGAGAAAAATTCAACAGCACCATGATTAACTTCAAGCCTTCCGACCACACCATGTGAACGATACCAAAATCATGTAGAAGTGCTTAAGCGAGGTAAAAAATGGTTTTGGTGGCTTCATCCTCCCAATCAACTCTTTCCATTCATTCTTCGCCTACGTGAAAAAAATTTCAACCTTCAAAACACTCTTAGAATTAGAAATTTAAGAGAATTAGTGCATATTTTCTGAATTTTGAAAAATAGTTGTTAATTGTGTTATTTTAAATATTTATATTGGATAATTTGGTCAATTTACATATACAGAAGTGTAATTTTAAAAATAAATAAATCATGGTATAGTTTTCAAATTATAATCTTACATAGATGTATTTTCCAAATTTTCCCTAAAAATAATCATTTTATAAAAATATATTTTCTGTTTAAAATGCAAATATTTATAATTTTTTCTTATTTAGTAAAATTAACAAAATTAATTAAATAATAAAATTTTATTCTTGTATAAGAAATATATTCGTTATAATGTTTCTAACTTATAGATTTTTTTAATTAATAAGGTTTGAAACATTATAACGAATATAACTTTTATATATTAAATTTTTAGTATTTAATTTATTAAATTATTGAGGCAATGGATACATTAGATCCAGGAGAACCATGACACACATCCATTCCAATAACGATGGTCGGAACTTTTGTTACTCGTGAGAACTCCATAGTTAACAGAGAGTTCAGCCCACCAAGCTATACAGAAAACATCAGAAACTTAAGATAGTTAATATCATAAACTATAAAGGTAAAAAGTTATAACTGAGTCAAAGAGATCATCATTATTAACATGAAGAAATTGATTATTCAAGTTCTGAGAATTGAAGTTCTCTGCATGCACAACAATTATTATTCTAGGAAGTGAAGATCTCTGCATGTTCATCATTTACTCTTCTAGGAAGTGATGATCATTGCATGTTTATCATTTATTCTCCTAGGAGATGATAGTCTCTTGGATGTTCAGCATTTAAATTACTCATGGAAGAGCTGTTGATTTTATTTTCGAATCATGTAATGCCTATATAAAGGTTGAGACTTCTCTCTTGTAATATACACTAATATACAGAAAATAGATAGATTCTCTTATCAATTTCGTGCTCTCTTTTCCCCCTTTACTTATGGTTAATCAATGTTCACAATGTAAAGTGCTTGAGGATCATGGTTTAGAGGCTGCCTTGTGGCAGCATAATACTTGTCTAGATATTATCTAAAACTCTAGCTTCTTCCTTTACTTGTGGTTAATCAATGTTCACAATGCAAAGTGCTTGAGGATCATGGTTTAGAGGCTGCCTTGTGGCAGCCTAATACTTGTCTAGATATTCACTAAACTCTTTCAGTCACAAGTTGATTGTATTCTCTCTTGATATGAGTGAATCTGTCATAAAGTCTCACAATCACTACCTTGACATTTATCTTGAGGAGAACATTAGTTAGATATTGTTTATTTATTTTGGAGGTAGAAGCAATACACTGATTCACGATTCCATATTGAAAAAGAGTTTTCTTTTTCCAAGGGCCTATATTATTCAGAGACAGAAGTCATGAGAACAGAAAATAAAAAAGTTAGACTATATATGTTTCAAGTAATGTTGCAAGGGCTTAGTGTTACCATAAACATCAGAGTTTTTCTTTTCTGGGAGTATACAGAGAATGAAGTTTGGTGGGTCTTTGTGGAAGTATGACTCTAAATCTTAAGTCTAGATTTGTTAAACCTAGGAGCATAAGTGTATATTTTACCTTTTAATAAAATCTCTTTGATCATTTTTCTCTTTGAGAACTATTTTTTGTGAAAATCTCCAATACATCATTTGAGAAGTGATTTTAACACATATCTTCTCTACAATCAATTTCAAAAAATAAATTTGACATGGCATATAGAAATGATGACATAGCTTATGTTTAAATGTGACATGGATAATTATATTTAATGCTAATTTATATTTTTTGTGAACTTTGTAAATATGATAACAAATTATACATCATCATTAAAGTAAATCTACTAAAATATGACATTATATATTATAATAATAGAAATATATTAATATTTTACAAGTTTCGAAATTTTATGTATTTCTACTTTTATAATTATATAATTATTTTATTACTAAAGGGATTTTAACAATTTTTTTAGAAAATAAAATTTTTTGATCATAATATTATTAGTTTCTTTTATATATCTACAAATTTTAGAAATATTGCATAATTTTAATTTTTGATAATTTACCACTTTTATATCAATTTTTAGTACAAGTTAATTTAATCTATTTTATCCAAAAGAACTAGATAAAAATCTATCTGAGATTATAATTTAAAATATATACATATACATTCTTAAATATAATTTAAATTAAACCAAAATTGTTTATTTTATTTTGATTTTATGTTCAATTAAATCAAAATTTATATTAAAATATTGGTAAGAAAATAATAATATCTAAAATAATAATATTTTATTTTTAACTATAATTTAAATTTAAAATTTTGTTATGGCACTTGGTGCATGAAACACATGGTAAACTAAAAAGAAATATCCTAAAGAATTTCTCAAATAAATATGTAAAAGAATTTACTGCACCTCCAGCCTTGGATTTTGTCAATTACTAACCAACTCTAAAGCCAACTGATTTTTAAACAATTTGGCCCCTAAATTTGATTTCAACGTTAATGGGCTTGCTCTGGTGACTGTTTCGTACGCGTTAAGGGTATATAAATAAAGGATAAATTATTATGCTGTAAAATAGGAAGAACAGGTAATAATAGAAGAAAAATTGCAACTACAAAACAAAAATCGGAGAACAAAACATATTTCCTCCTTTTATAACTACCACTAAGTTACTACAAAAAAAAAAAAAAAAATCTGAGATCGATTTTTGCATTGAAAAAAAAACAATGTTTGTATATGATTTTGAAAATATGTGATTTTTGTGGAATTTGACTTGCAATTTTCTTGCTTAAACTCTTTTCCTGAACGAACTTCATAAATTAACGTTTTCCGAAACATAGGAATTGAAAAACCGAACTAAAACCGAATTTTCTCAGTTTGCATTCAATCATAAGACACAAGTCTGCTTATTAGCTAGCTAAAAGCCTAAGTGTGCCAAGTTTTTTTTAAGTTGCTTCACTGAGTGGGTGTTGGAGGGAAAAGAAAACGAATCACATATTCTTAGGCCTTCGCCTTCCCGCTTGCTCTTCGTTTGGTATGCCACGCTCGATTCCTATCGCCATTGACAGGGTTCTTATGAGCAGCAATGGAGCATTGGTCAGGCCTTCCACTCTTTGCATTCATCTCCATTTGCGTCCTCCTTCGTCTCATCCTGTTCTCAAGCCTCATTCCTTTTAGAGCTCGAGCTCTCCTCTCTATCTCCAACGCTTGTGTGAAGTTCCATATCCGGACTACGCCTTCTTCACCCCCACAAACTATACGGTCACAACCCACGTCCACAGAGAACAGGTTCGAACCGAACCCGTGCAGCATTCTTTGTGGCGGTTCCACAATTCTCGAAGAAACCCTTTTGGGTAAGCCACGACGGTTAGTCTTCAACAACTTCCTAACGTCTATAAGTGCGAGTTTACCGTCACCAGATGCTGATACAAGCCAGGGGAACTCGAAAGAAAGAGAGTAGACAGGACCAGTGTGAGGCATCCACTGAGATATGAGTAGGACGCTTGTTTCACTACCGTGTTTTCTGATCTCAAACATTTTGATCCCTCCATCTTCTCCACCGGTAAACAGGAAATCCCCACTATGGCTTCTTGCAAGAGAGTAAGTGTTACCCTCATGAGCATCATGGATGATCGCCTGCGGAGCCTCGCTGCTAATGTCCCAAATGTACACATCCGAACCAGCAGCACAAGCGATGCTGGTTTCATGAGGCGCGAGTCCCCAAACCCAATCACCATGCCTCAACATTTTGATACACTTGAATGAAGACCTATCCCACATACGAACAGACATGTCCCACGAACCGCTAAAGATATTCGTCATGTCAAGTGCAAGAGATGTAATAGGACCCTCATGCTCCCAAAGACGAAACTCTGTCTTCTCTTTCTGAAAACCCGTGAGGTCAAACAGGTTTCTCAGACCATCCACTGCTTTCCAGCAATGTATAAACCCATCAGTACCACCAGCTACCAACAGCTTTGTATCAGCCGCAACCGCCCTGATAGTGCAACCAAGCGGTTTAGATGCCGCAATAGACAAACCTTCTTCCATTCCCCACATCCGAACAACGCAATCATATCCAGAAGTGAAAATGAGTTTAGCAGAAGCTAAGAGAAAAACAGTCCGAACTGCTTCAGTGTGACCATAAAGGGTATCCAAACTATAACGTCCTATAAACGTCTTGCTCCTAAACTCCCTCTCAATAAACAGCTCTTTCCATGACCTCTCTTCAGAGGTTTTACCCCCAAAGACGACGGGAAGTCCCCATCTCTCGCAGTAGAATCCTTTCCACGCATGGTGCTCAGAAGCTAACCTATGCAGACAAGTCGAAACACAAGACACAAGACCCAGCTCTTTTGGGTCAAGGCAGTTAAGAATCTCAGATATCAATGCCTGAGGCAAATCGATAATGGAATATCGATGAGTAGTAGACAAATCCTTGTCAGCAGCAAGCAACTGTTTTGACCCACTGGGCACCACCAAAGTCGCCTTCTTTTGCTGATAACAAAGCTTCACACATGGAATCTCGACAACAGACCCATCTCCTATTCTCAACTCAGCTCCTTGATTCGACAAACCTTCGCCAACAATCGCAACTTCAGCTCTCTCTTGGCACTCAAATTCCATGAAAATTTAACCCAGCTTCCGATGTAGTAGCCCCCCCAAACACCGAAACAAGGAGCTTCTCACGAACGAGATCTGAAAAATCTACAGCTCCAGAGACGAATCCAGCTACGCTTGAAGAAAAAAAAAACGACAAATCGATTCAATTCAACCGAATCAGAACGAAATGAAACTCATTTTTCACATCAAAATGAATATCCCAAATCCGATTAACTATCAAACCCTAGAAAGAGATTTGTAAAATGTTATAGCTTAACGAAAGGTAACGAACAATGAGAAAGCCCTAGAATCTGTACCTCAAGTACTCGCAACGGAGAAGAGAATGTCGCCCAAATTACGTTGCCCTAATTTCTCCGATCGAAGGTGAGATGAAGATTGGAGAAGGAGAACCAACCGCTAAGCAAAAGACTCAGAAAATTTCGACAATAAATCTTTTTTATTTTAAAAAATGTTTAATAGTCAATTTACGGTGGTATTATAACCGTCGAATTAAAAAAATATCAGACGGTCAAGATCTCATCCTATTTTTGCTCCGTTATTTTTTTCAAACTTTCATCATATCATGACTTCGTCCTCTCTCAGAAACGATCAACCTCAAGCTCGAAAATGTCTGATTCTCCTCCGCCCATCGCCGGCGATTCAGAAACCATCGTAGCCACCGAATCTACACAATCAGACACCAATGCGAAATGTCAAACAGCTTTACAATCCTTATCCTCAATCGTCACAACCGCCACCATCCCTCCCACCATCCCCCTCCTCCTCGACGACAGCTCCATCTCCGCCGCGATCTCCTCCCTCCTCCAGCTCCCAGACTCAGGCGCCGGAGACAACAACCTCTGCCGCTGGCTCTACGACACGTTCCAGTCCGCGGATCCCTCCCTCCAGCTCCTCGTCCTCCGCTTCGTCCCTCTCATCGCCGGACTCTACCTCTCCCGCGTCCCTCTCCGGCAACCACAAGCCGGATTCGAAGCCGTGCTTCTCGCTCTCTACGCGCACGAGACTACATCGCGCGCCGGCCAGGCCGTAACCGTCAACATCCCCGATCTCTCTCACCCTAGTATTTACCACGAGTCGAAAGATCCGATTAAAAACAACTCCACGTGTCTCAACATCGCCGTCATCTCCTCGACGCTCGATCCCCATGGTACCGTGAGATCCACGCGACGCGCGAGGATCGTAGGCGTGGCCTTGGAGCTTTACTATAGTAAGATCACGTGGATGCCACGTGAGTCCAAGCTTAACTTCTGTGAATCGTGTGAGAAATGGGCGGGGCAGAAGAGCGGAGAGACGGAGCAGCAGCCACGAGGTTTGATCCCTGAGGAAGAGAGTAGTGTGGGCAGCATGGGAGGAAGGTCTGAGAGAGACAGCGGACGGATACCGTTGCCGTGGGAGCTCGTGCAGCCGATTCTGAGGATCTTGGGGCATTGCTTGATGGGGATGAAGGTGGAAGATAGGGAAGTGGCGGAGGCGGCGAGTAAAGCTTGTCAGAGTTTGTATCTAAGGTCTCTGCATGATGTTAATTCTAAGGCGATACTGGCTACGGGGAGTCTTCTAAGGCTCAGGGAGATGGCTCTTGATCCCAAGAACCAGATCGATCACACTGAGATATCGAACGAGAACATTCTATCCGTCTGAACACTTCAGTTTGCTGTTCTGTTTTTTTTTTCAGTCAACTGCTTCTTTTTTATGTTAGATAAAACAATCTTCGATTTTTCAACTCAAACCACCATAAAAAAAAAGAAGCTTTTTATTGCAGTGTAAGGAGAGACAAGGGAAAATACTTATTCTTTATGATGAATAAAAACAATCCTTGAAAATAAGGTTTGTTATTACTGTGATATGACCAAAACCACATGCTCTCTCAAGGAAAAAGATCCTGCATGTCGATGATGTCTGCAAGAACACCGGCAGCAGTTGTGTCGTTCCCGGCTCCGGCACCTTGAATCACCAAAGGCTGCTCCTTGTAGCAACGGCTACGTATCTCTACCTGCAGGTTTTCCAATCAATTCAATCACTTATCCTCACGAGGAAATATACAGAAGGAAATATTGTGTTTGCGTGCAATTATGTCAGCTCAAGAGATCACTGTGTGCAAGGAAGAGCACTGATAAGCCGTTTAAACAGAATCTTTTGGAACTTCTCGAATGCCAACTTGAAAAGTATATGTGAAGCAGTTTCAGAAAAGATTTAATGAAAGAGTCTTATGACAAACTTACTATATTGTCACTGCCTCGTAGTCGTCCTAATGGAGAATCTTTTGGAACTTCTCGAATGCCAACTTGAACGCTGTAGAGAGACCGTGAAATTCAAAGTCAGACAAATTGTGCCATTGTACACTAGCATTCTATGGGTGTGTTCAATTGCATGTGTTTACCAATATAATTAGGAAGAGACTTGTTATTTACCTTGAGCCCTCAATCACACAGACATAACGAAGCACACATCCGTTTGATGAAGCTCTTTTAACTCTCTCCTCAATGCTCTGATCAAGTTTTCCTATTCCATTTTGGAGGAAATCATCCACAGTCATGATTCCAGGTCTCATCTCTTCAGGGTACAAGCTCTCTATCTACAACCATGTCAGGAGAAAAATGATAAAAGAAGTTTTGTTAACAGCCATTCTTTTCGGAATCGAGAAAGCACAACAAATGGTTCAGACAAGGCTGAGACCAGCATCTCTAAAGCTCAGTTCAAACTTCACAGTCAAAAACAAAGGTGAACTAGATTCACCAGCCACAATTTCAACTGAAATTTGACTCGGAGAGAGTTGGTTCACCAAACACAAATCACAGCATAGAATTCGACGGACAACGTAAAGTTTTGAATATAGGTCATACCTTTATGCTATCCATAATTATTCTCTTCCCGAGAAGTCGAGCAAGAATCAAACCCTATCATGACAGAGAAAACAACATGGTTGAGAGGCATAAAAGTTTGTATTAAAAGAACTCTCGGCAGCAGAAGAATTTTGCTTGAAATGAAAAGTCTTTGGGGGGAACAAAATGCATAGTCTTTTTTAACCAAAGTGAGTTAGTGATCACAAGACAAATCATGGCTGCTTTTTTATGCATTACTCGTATTAGATGAAGAAAGCAATCTCATCGATTAAAGTACACATTCATTTTAACTCTCACAAAGAGAGAAGATCTATCTGTCCGCACCTTTCTAGCAACATCCATGCCACTGAGGTCGTCACGTGGATCTGTGAAGAAACAATAGATCGAACATGTCAATCCAACATCATGTTTAGAATGTTCAAACGTGATTTTTCATTTCATCTATTACGAGTAGGTTTTCCCAAGGCCAAACAAATCATAACGATAAAGCAAGTTGGAGAGTATTGTCAATATAGTGCTGCTAAAAGAAAACAGTTGACTATCAATCAGACAAAACAAGATACTGCAAGTGATGATGACTAAAAGAAACTGGACAGAACCTGGTTCAGTGTACCCCAGCGTTTTAGCAGCTCGAACAATTTGGCTTAGAGGCCTTCCATCTTCAAGCTCACTCATTACATATCCCAAGGTACCTATTACAAATGAAGCAGGATACAAAGATTCACTTATAAATTGTACATGGATAAATTCGGATAAGAACAGCCACAAACATCTAAAACACTATCACAGTAAAATTAATTGCATCTGGAAGTGTGATTACCGCTCAAACTACCGACAATACTATGAACAGGATCTCCGGATGAAATTATGCGGTTCACGGATGCAATGACAGGAAGTCCTGCACCAACCTGTATGAAAAAAAAAACAGAGCAAGAACTTTAAGGTTTTTCACTACACAGCCAACCATATCATCACACTCGTGATTTGCTAGAAAAGTAAAACTGAATATTTGACCAAGGGTACATTTTGCACAGCCAGTTTCATTATTCAAAGACTACAAAATATGAAATTTTAATAGTGTCACTCTATATACAGGCCGTTTTTCACCTACAGTCGATTCATGGCGGATACGTCGAGGATCCAAAACCAATTTGTCATAATGTTCCTGCGTAGAAAACAAGACGATAAAAATATGTAAAACTTGACTGTAACACTTGACTATCAGGTTGGAAAGTTAGGAGAATTCGATTGGCCAAAAAGTTGGAAAAATAAAAAAAAACAGCTTCAATCAACAAAGCATCATTTTCTGCTTGAAACAAAAAGTTGCCCAAAATGTTCAAGAACCTATGCTGTCTCCAAATGAACTTATCCGTGCTAATGATTCATTAGCAACAAAACCAAAAAGGCATAAAAAACAACTCAGCTGGAAATTTTTGATGCATATGCCTCCACATAAGTACAGAACACAAGGCAAAAAAAAGGTAACTAGTAATAAAGAAGTTACCAGTGTGGAAGTAAGAGGCTTCTTATTAGCTAGGACAGCACAGCAACCCAAGTCAACTGCCTTCATCAATATTTCAACCGTTTCAGTGCTGGCTGTGCAATCCACAACAACTAAGCCTATAGCCAAAAAACAACATGACGTTAATCTTATAAGAATTCCAAAAGCTACATGGATTATATTTAATCCTAACGCTAAAACTTTGAAATTAAAAAAAAACTGACCTGTAGATTTACCCAGGAGTTGTGCAATTTCTTCCGTTTCCCTTCTTGACTCAGAACCACTGAACACTCGACATCCACCTTTTTCTGAAATTATTGAAAACAGATTATATATCATTCCGCTTATATCCATTAAAGGATGATGATTAGTGAACGACTCTCACCTAAAGCACCAAGCGTCGTTAATGGAGAACCAGCCGATTTGATGCTGCAAACTTCAGACAAGAGATCATCATCAAGCTCTTCTTTGAGCACATCTACTGGAACAAGTAAGGATTTACTGTCACTGACTCCAATCACCCGTAAATGAACTCCCTGTCCAAAAATGAAAACAAAACCAAAAAGATGAAATTATTACAGCCCTACTTCAGTATTTGTCCATGTACGAAACGGAAAAAAGGAAAATCGAAGTAAGGAGACGAGATTCAGAAACCATAGGATTAACATCACCATCAGATATGATGAATACGGACCATTTTGGCGTGGAGGGATCGGCAAGAGACAATGTGTTGAAGGAGTTGTCGGCCAACGCCTCCACAGCCCATGAGAATCACAGAGATCTTCTTCATCCTTCCGTCTTCTTCCTCAAATTTCGTCTGCTTCTTCTGCTTCTGTAGCAGTTTTCCTCCGCTTCGACTTGACTAAAAGAACATGAAACGCTGCGTATTATGTCTCCCTTAATTATCTGGTTAAATGGACGGACGGTGGAGATTGCGAGTAGGTTAGAGATGTACACGTGGTTAAATATTGATGATGGGCCTGGAAAACTGAAAACATGGGAGGTGTTGGATTTCTAAGTTCAGCTGAACTCGAAGGAAATGAAGTTTTCACTTTTTTTTTGGGTCAATTTTGTGTTATTCAATCATGAATTTCTTCAATTATTTTAAATTCTTGTGTTATTGGATTAAGTATTTGTAATTATTCTTCTAAAATCCTATAAATTAGTGTATTATTCGATTTAGTGATTTCTTAATTCTATTAAATATTTGTTTATTCAAATTTTGTAATTTTTATGGTAATTGTATTTGAATAGAATTTAATGGAAAATTTATTCAAAAATAAAAAAGAACCAGTTATTTGTTTTTAAGCTGGGATTTGAAGATAACTCAGAATTATTCGGTTACTATTATTTTTCACGTTGCTCTAAAAACTTGTTTACACTGCTAATCAAACATAAACAAGACGAGTTTCTAAAAAAATTGGTCTAGCCGTCAATCTATATTAATAATTCAATATAAAGTACTTACTTACCGCATAGTGATTTCATAAACACTGATTTTTTCATTAAACAAGTTTTTTATTCAAATTTTTTCTTAAATTGTTTTCTTTGTTTATATAAAATGATTAATGTCTTTGTATTTTCACTAATAAAGTTTTTATTCAAATTTTTCCTTTTATGTAATCAGATTAGTTCCTCGAATTTAAAGGAATATATATATATATATCAAAGCTATTAAAATTCTTTTAAAGTCCAAAACATCAGAACTAGATAAATGCATATAAATCTCTATCAAATCCCTCAAAATACTTTGAAAAGTATTATTTATATCTTCAATTAAATTATTTTAGAATCAATTAAAGATTTTACAATATAATGCCCCCTTTAATAATCAGATTCAGCCCTTAGCATAAGATTTTTACACCAATATAGACGTAACATATGGTTTATTCCAATTTGGATGAATGAGTTATTTTTTTGTTTGAGTGAACATATGTTTTTTATTATTTGTATTATTTAAAGAAGCGTGAATAAAGAGTTTTTGCGCCTGTGGATTTCTTTGCCGAAGGCGATAGAAGTCGATATTTTGTTTTCTTTGTTATGATTATCTCTGAATGTATTTGATTGAATGAACTGGTTCACCTAACATTCTAAATATCCGTTAAGTTGTGATTTCTTTTTATTTCTTATCAGTGTTGTTGATTTCTGTATTTGTTAGGATTTGTTTGACTTAGGTGATAGTCTTGTTACTGAATTCTTGAGAAGTGTAATGGCTGCACAGATTTTGCATCATGACATGTGTTATATTGTGATTCTAAGATGTTTAATGGCATTGTTTGTTTATTTCTTGGTATTTGTGATTCTAGATTATCCATTATGAGGAGAAATTGAGGTTGTCGAGACTGTTTCGAAAGAACCCATTGATTGGTAAGAAATGCCTATTTCCCTCTCAATATATGTGAGAAAATGGTTTGGTGTTGTGTTATTTCACAGGTTT
The DNA here is from genome assembly GCA_018703725.1 of Brassica juncea. Taxonomy (NCBI): domain Eukaryota; kingdom Viridiplantae; phylum Streptophyta; class Magnoliopsida; order Brassicales; family Brassicaceae; genus Brassica; species Brassica juncea. The sequence goes on along the minus strand of CM031936.1, from coordinate 52,556,677 downwards.
TGAATTCAAAAGATTTTGTTTTGTTTATTTGTCTTTGTTTTTTTTCCAAAAACAGTTGATAGATTCTTAAAGAGTGGAGATTTTCCGTAAAATTAATATGGTTCTAGAGGCTATTGCAATTAGGTTTCAAAATATGATTCATTGTTTTCTACAATCTAGAAAGAAGTATCATAAACCAAAATAAGACTTGTTAGTGTAAACGTCTTTAATTGATTTTTTTGTTATTTCATTTTCTTATATTTTCTGCTTGTTACACCAATCTTTTTCTAAGACGTTAAATATGGTTTATTTCGGTTCGGACGAGTGAATAATTTTCTTGGTTCGATTGAATTTTTTGTTATTTCATTTTCTTATATTTGTTTGATTTTAAAAGCGCGAATACGGAAACCAAGGGGTTTTGTGCTTCCGAGAGTTTCTTCGCTGGCAAAGACGAGACGAGTCGAAATTCTTGTTCTGGATGTCTCTATAACTTTGTTTGATCGAAGAATCGGGTCACCAACCTGGAAATAAGCATGCCTCACAAAGTATGCAGATAAGTTTCTGAAGAAATAAGTTGAGCTGAACAATGAAAAGAGTAAATAATTTGAATTTTGCTTTATTGTTAATTTGTAAAGTGTTGTAGAGATTTGTTTTAATTAAGGATATAGTTGAGAGGTTGTTCTCTTGATCGAGTTTTGCGGAGTTAATCTGTGATTTGGTCGGATAAAATGATTTCCATTTAAACAATCTATGATAGAACTATTTGAGTAAATAAATTAGAAATCAGTCTATTAAAAGGGGAGGGAGGGGGGAGTCATTAAATATTGGAATTTGAGTATGCAAGTATTTTAATAGAATTTGATGAATCCACGGGATGTTGTTGTAATTCAGTGCCATCTATTTCAAGTAACTACTGTGGAATTTTTAGGCAGTTAAGATCTTGATTTTTCTTATATTAATGCGACTAAAACTTTTTTCAAATCATCATCAAATTATTAATGTTGTGTCTTCGTGTTACAATTGTAAAGTCCTTTTGTGCAAGTTCTTGGATTAAATCAAATCAAACTAATTGCTAATACAACTGAATCAAACTGGGACATGAATCCCAGAGTAATCTTCTGTTTTCTTTACTTGAAGAATCAAATTGTTTTTAATGGTATGTCTCTATTTTGTGTAGCCAGTCTCGTTTCCTTCAAATACTGATAAAAAGTGTAGGATTTGTTTTAGGTTGTTTTAGTTAAAAAAAAAGTTACACTGAATTTCATTAAAGTTCACCATAAACTGAATTCTAACAAAATCAGAAAGAAATTGAATAATATGGGTTTTTAATAGATTTAAATTCTGTCTACAAAATACTCAATCCAATAACACCCCTTAAGTGTTTATCTGTGGTATGTATGTATAAAGCTAGGATTACACAGCGACAATGGTTTTGTTATCTTCAATATGCTATTTGCCTATTTCTGACGATTTTATTGAGAACTATCGTTGTTATCTACTTATCTATGTGCCACTTAAAAATATACACGTGGTTAAGTATTTATTGGTTAAGTATTTATAATGGGTCTGATGAGCTGAAAACAATAATAATCGTATTGGACCCCTAGCGTCAGCATTTTCGCACAAATTAGACGTACAATATGGTTTATTGCGGTTCGGATGAGTGATTGGATCCGGTCTGATTCAACCAACAAATGTTCAAGACTCTATGCTGTCTCCAGATGAACTTACTTGTGCTAATGATTCACCGCAACAAAACCAAATGGGCAGAAAAAAAAACAAAATTCAGCTGGACATTTTTGATGTCCACAAACAGAACACAAGGCAAAAAAAGGTAACTAGTAATAAAGAAGTTACCAGTGTGGAAGTCAGAGGCTTCTTATTAGCTAGGACAGCACAGCAACCCAAATCAACTGCCTTCATCAATATTTCAACCGTTTCACTGCTGGCTGAGCAATCCACAACAACTAAGCCTATAGCCAAAAAACAACATGACGTCAATCTTATAAGAACTCAGAAAGCCATCTCCTGAAGCTACATGCATAGGACTTAGGCCTAACACTAAAGCTGACCTGTAGATTTACCCAGAAGTTGTGCAATTGCTTCCGTTTCTCTTCTTGACTCAGAATCTTGAACACACGATATTCACCTTTTCCTGTGATTGAAAACAGATTATAATTATCTTTCCCATAAGTCAGGATGAAACTCGATGATTGGTGAAAGAGTTACTCTCACCTGAAGCACCAAGCGTCTTTAATGGAGAACCAGCCGATTTGATGCTCCAAACTTCAGACAACAGATCATCATCAGCCGATTTGATGCTCCAAAAAATTCTTTAAAAGTGGTATGGATGGAGTATAAAGTGATAATCCAGCTCTAAATAATACGAGAAATTTTAAGAAAAAAATTAAAAAGTAAATTCATGTGGATCAGCTTTTTAGACACAAAGTGAACAATATCATACTAATCAAACAATAGAGAGTTGGAAATAAGTTTTCACAAACCCAACAATTAGTATCAAAGCGGTTGACAAAAAATCTGCAAGAAAACAAAATATCCTCTAAGAGATGAATGATACCCTTCAAGTTAGGAATGGGAAATATATGGCAAAAATCAAATCAGAAGATCATGGAACATGTGATGTTGTGGAAGAAATATTCTCAAAGGAACAAAATTTTATCGGAACCACATTCTCAATGAAAAAAAAAACACACGAGATGAGTATGGTCTTTAGTTTGAAGGAGAGAATGTAAGATATCAAACGAAGTCCCACATTGAAAATGAGGCAAAAGAGAGTCTAATATATAAAGAGATGTCCAACTCTAATTAGTACGAGATCTTTGGAAAGGAAACCAAAAAATAAATTCATGCAGACCAGCCTCTTAGGTCCAAAGTGGACAATATTGTACTAATCATACAATATAGAATTAGATATGAGCTTTCACAAACCTAACACTAAAAACGCTAACTATGTCGCAGCATTTTCAGAAAGGGACGTTTTATTTCTCTGATTTATTTGGTTAAATAAATGGACGGTGGAGATTGCAATTATCTGGTTAAATATGTAATAACTGTCGAGGAATATATAATATGATATTTTGGTGAAAGCAATCAATATTTTGGTAGGAGAATCCAAGTTATAATGTTTATATGGTGACATGGTGTTGTAATAAGAAATATTTTGAGAAAGAAATGCAAGATATATAGATTTCAAGATAGAAAATAGAAATTTTATTGTCAATTATTAGGAAGATAATTCCTCGACAATCAGAATACAAACCATTGCCGGGGAGACAAAGGAAAATAAAACAAAGGCAAAAGGATTGAAACAACAAAGTAAGCAAGAGGAACACAAAAACGTTCCTAAATCCAAATGATATTATGAATCAAAAGAGATTTTTGTCATTCTTCAAACACACTGGAACCTTTATCTTCAAACTCTTCAATGGTTCCCACATCTTTTCTCTCTCTTTTCTTCATTACTCTTGAGCTAGGAGAACAATTTGAGTCTATAAGATACAAAGGAACAACAGAGAAGGCGCATTAGAGAAAACACACACACATATATATATATATATCAGCATAGAAGAATCTTGTTACTGAATTTATCCTTTGAGAAATGTTGATTTTGCTTCATGTCCGGTTGTTTTGTTGTTATTTTTGGCTGTTTAGTGGCTCTCTTTGTTTATTTCCCTTGTATTTTTTTTATTCTAGGTTACTAGCAGCTATGGTGGAGGAGAAACGTGAAGTTGATGTCAATACTGAGAAACGTGAGGTTACTGTCGAGACTGTTTCCAGAGAGACCGTTGATTTGGTAACAAATCCTTCTTTCCCAGTGAGAAATTAGTTTTGGCATTTTGTGTTAATTTTGTACGTTTTGAACTCAAAGAGTTTGGTTTTGTTTTTTTCCTATACTTGACACGGTTCCAGAATCCATTGTAACCAGGTTACGAAAGATGATTTACTGGTATCTACTCTCTAGAAGAATATCTCCTCAACGAGATGAAGCTGTTAAACGTGTCACCGTACAGGTCCGCGACAATCAGGGCAAGGTCGTCTGCAACTTCAAGAACTGCAAAGAGGCCAAAAGGGAAACAGCTGTCTACTTACTAGACCATCCTCCTTCTTCATTCCGCTCCTCTTCATCGGCTCATTGTCTTCATCTAGAAAAATGTTACCTCGGGTTGAAAGAGGAAAAGAAGCGGTGAGCAGAATTGAAAGAGGCAAAAGAAGTTTTCTCCGATGAAATGGTGAATTTAGTTCAATAAATTTAAATTATAAATTTGTTAAGTTTAGTAAATTATTAAGTTTTATAAATTACTAAGTTTATGAATAAAATCAATTAAGTTTATTAAACTTAATAAATTATTGAGTTTATTAAGTATACTAAATTATGAATTGGCTTAGCTTAAAATCAGTTAAACCCGATTATAATGTTACTATCATATTATTATTCATTTCATACATGTGATATGTATTAAGTATTAACATATACTTCATGTAGTTGTTGATCCATTCTCTTATATTGGATGATTTTTACTATATTAGTGTAAACTTTGTGTAGCTAGGGTTTTTTTTTTCCAATAATTTAGAATGTGGGAGAATAATTTTTAGCCATCTAGTCCATATGAGATTAAAGTACTCCTTAGCGTCTTGAACTTTCTGGCATAGTCCAGAATATGATATAGCAAGAGGACGCATAGTGCAGAGTTTCGAGAACAAGACATAAAATCTGAATTATTATTCAAAATAAACATCTGAAACTACATGTATACATACTCTTCGCAGTTATATATATATATATATATATATATATTATTCAAAATAAACATCTAAAACTACATGTATACATACTCTTAGCAGTTATATATATATATATAGGTATATCGCTAAAAACTATGAAATAAACTATTACTTATTTTCGGCTAATACAATCCTATTTACATACTTTTTGCTGTTTTATTGCTTTGCGGTATTTAAATATCAATATCTATACTAATAAAGTAGGCTTTTTTATCTCCTTGGGGGGAAAATGCCATGTGGCATTTTCTTTTTAATAATTAAAATATTTTCTAAATTTAAATTTAATGAATTTTGGTATTAATTGTGAAATAAATTAGGGGTTTTAAACTCTCCTTCATACATGTCCAAACGTTTATAAGAGTGTTTTGAATCTGATCCGGACCCGTAGTTGAACTGATAAATTCGGTGATCCAATATAAATCGGATTTGGGTTTTGTGAAAAATCCATAAAACACACAAAAACTCTCTAAACCCGATACATGTTGCATCACTGGTTGAACCAATAGATAATTTTTATTTTTTATTATTTTTAGTTCAAGTTATGTTTTGAAATTATTTTTTATATTTTAAATTTCTAATTAAAAATTGAAAATTATCAGTTTTATTACCATCTTCCTCTTCTTCTACACTATAATTTACGTTTGCAAGAAAGGTGAGTCATGATTATGTTTGAGCCGCACGTCCGTAAAACAGACTAAAGCACGATGAGGCTTATTATTCCTCTACACTACAATTTACGTTTGCAAGAAAGGTGAGTAAATTATTTTTTATTTAACTTAGTTTATAACAAATCATTACATTTTTAATGTACAGATCAAAAAGAATAAAATCATATGATCATGTGCATTACAAAACAGAGTTTTAGATTGTTGAAGAAGAAAAACCTCGCGAGCTTGATTATAATAAATTAGAGAATGCTCTTGCTGAAGAATATCCCAAAGATGATGAAGTGACAAATTTAGAAAATTTTGTTGGTAAATTTTAAAATTTAGAGAAAACCAAAATTAGTTGATGTGATCTGGTTTTAGTTTATTTTTGTTATTGACAATTTATTATAATGATGTTTTAATTTTGGTTTATTTTGAATTGGAAGTTTAATTTTATGTCTTGATTTTTTTTAGATGTCATAATTCTTCTGTTAAATTTTTTTTAAATAGTCTAAACTATTTCTTAATATTTTGTATGTACACTTAAAATACTTAACTTTAGTTTTTATATATATTTGTTTTCATAGCTAATATATTATTATTTAATAAAACTAATTCATTTATTAATCTGCGATTCATCCGCGGTTGATCCAATGATCCAGTGATCCGGTAAATCATCTGATTCAGTGTCCGGGTCGGGTTTCAAAACACTGGTTTATAGGATTTCTTTGTATTTGATGTTGACGATGGAGAATATAGCCTCTACAATTCTCCTTCTTTAACGCAATCGACGTAATCGTTCATATAATCAATCCAGAAATCCCACTCATCCCACTATTTCCTATTGAATGCTTCTTTAGTTTCTGCTTTCTCAGTTTCATTGTATATGAATATACGGTGTGAGAGTTTGGACGATGATCCATTTACTTTTTCCAATTCAATCATTGTCGAATTCCCAATTTCATTGCTCGGAGTTGAAGACAAATCGGTGTAGAGATATTCAGACTAGGCTACAACAATTTTGGCAAGCCTGAAATGTTAAGAAAGGGGTGAGATATTGGGATTGATATGTTGTTGATTAATGGGAAGGTACACCGGTTTCTTATTTCAATTTACCAGTTAATGATTGCTTACTTTTAAAGTAGTAGTTTTCTTATGCATCATTTCCTTTCTCAGGTGGTGCTTTTACATGCGTTAATCAACTTTCTCAGGTTTAACACCTTCAAACATTTCTTGAAAGAAAGCTCAGTCTATGACATGAGTATCTAAGATTCCAACTAAATTAATTTTTTACGAATATCGATTTTTATTATAAATTTATTAATCGATTAGTAACAACTACTTATACTACGGTCGCAAACCACTATCAAAAAGATCATAAAATATATTTTTTTACATATTTTCATTTTACATATTTTTAACATATTTTCTTTACTAAGACCATATAATAAATTATAAATTTAAGTAAGAATACAACATACGAATCCGGCGCGTAGCGCCGGAATATCACTAGTCTCTTATAAATTAAATCAGAAGTCACTTAACCAATAGAATTCTGATACATAAGATATGTTTACAATTTTTAAAAATAAATAAATCAAAACTACACAAAGCCTAGAAAAAATATAACTACCCACTTTCTTCCTTTTTCATCCACAATCTCTTATTCCTATTCTCTTTTGATTTTTAAAAAACCGTAATTCAAAATTAACATAATTCATTCATTCTAAATTCTGAGTTTTTCTCATTCAAAACCATCTTGATTTCACGATCTCTAAAACCATTCCGGCTCCTTCTATCATAAAACTCAAGATTAAACGTTCTTCATCTTTCTTACCTCTCCAAGGCTTCTCTTGTATAAATTTTTCTTCAATTTATCTGATTTCGAGGATTCTAAGTAATTGCAGACTTTCAGTTGCAGAGGTTTAGATACATATCTTTTTCATCTCAATTAATATTCTAATACATATTTTCACCTAAGTGTATGTGACCCATTTTGCAGGAAACAATTCGAAGATGTCACTGGGTTATAAGAATCTTGGGAGAAAAGCATGAACTTTGTTAGATATTCAACTTAATTTCAGGTGAGTTATGAAATTAAGTATAAATTGCATGTTGACTTGATCATATTTTCATAGCTTAGTTATATTTCTTTGGATACTAGCATTATACGTATGGATCTCAAACCATGGTCTAGCAAGTAAATTCATTTCCAGTATATAAAAACAAGTAAAATTAATTTGAGTAGGAAAATACTTTACACTGCTTAATAATTGATCATTCATTCTTTGTCTACACACCCTATGAGCTTTAATTACGTTTGATTTTTAATATAAAGCCACGTTATAACCTTATATAAAGTCATCGTCAAATCCATTTTTGACATTGTTAACTATACAAGAACTGTATTTAATTTTTGTATCTCATAGGATATATAAGTAAGTAGTTTTTTTTTTGCAAGAAAATATAGCACCGGGCCAACACTAATTTTTAGATAAGTCTAACGTGAAAGCCCATCTGATTGATGGTGGAGTTCGGTCCAATATGAAAGATTGGTTGAAGCCATTCAAACCAAGCTAAGGCGGACAATGTCCATAAAAGAATTCACAAATACGCCAACATGAGCGCATTGGACTTTGTGAAACTTTGATTCAAGCGCAAAGCAAACTAGTTATCTTCTCATTCTCTTTGAATAAACGTTGTGTTTCACTGAAGTTGATGTAAAATGACTTCCGAAGATTGCTATTTAAACGAAACAAAAGCGAAAATAAATAGTAACATCAGAGTTCAGAGCTCTCCACCCCTCAGTACGTCTTAATGTAAACAGAATATTATACTTAAAGATATCCAGCAAGATAGATCGTTAACTAAACAGAGGGAAGCAAGTCAGCATCATAATTTTTATTCAGAAGCAGAAGTATAAAAGGAAACTAAGACAAGAAGACTAAAAAGCAAGAGTTAATTAATTTCCAGGGAGAAACCAACGAGCATCCGTGAGACCCTTGAAGTCAAGATCAGAAAAGCGATTGAAGGATTTGCTGGCAAGATTGTAGACACAGATGTCAAGGTCACGACCACTCCAATGGCTGGGACGGTAGTGGCGGGTGAAATAGATGGAGTCTGGTTCGATACCAAGGGCAAGGTTAGCAGGCACGGTGACACCCAAGTCAAGAAGCAGGGCCTCACCACCAAGAGAATCTACCTCAAGAACCGTATGGCAGGAGGAATCTGGTCTTTCTAAATCAGGATTCTTCTTGTAGACGCGGAACCATGTCCTGTTCCATGGATCACTCTCGACCAACAAAACTTGTCCTGACGTTGTTACCGCAATGCTAGAATCGCAGGATTCATGACATGAGAGCATTGGGAAAGGCCTGGTAATCTCCTTGAAGGAGGAGCCAGACAGATCTAGGACTCGAACAAAACGACGACTTGTTGTGATATAAAGACTGTAACCCGTTAGGACCATCTCGGATAAGCCTTTGAACCAGTGGTTGTCTGGGTAAAACAGAGGGATGTCAGTGTAGTGAGTATCCCCTTTCTTGCAAAAGCTTGTATAATCGTGGTCATATTCACGGTCGAAGAACCACACCACAACGTAATCTTTTGCTCCCTCGTCTACCCACAAAAGACCCCTCACATCATCAGCATCAGAATCCTGTTCAACGAAAGTATTGGTACTATCTAGCCTTAAAAATCGTTTATCACCCACGCGCTTGAAACAATTACTTGACCTAATCGACTCTAGAGGCGGAAGATGGATCGTTTCCTTGCTAAAGACATCTACGATAGACAAATTGCATCCAGAATCTAACACCAACCACCAATTACCCGAGTTTGCCAGGAATCGACACCCTGGAAAGTCTCCCAGCTTCCTTTCGATCTTGCCTTCTTTCGGATTGAACAGCATACAACCACCTTCTTTCGGAAAAAGCATCAGCCCTAGAGATTCGCTTAACGTCATTATCAAGAGGCAGATTCACGCGTTTGTGGCCGCCTAATGCAGTTTTTGTGTGCATATATATATATATATATATATCTATCTATCTACTAGGGTGCCGATGCCGCTTAGGGTTTTTTTTCTTCTTGGGCTACGAAGCCCGTTATTAGCCCATAAAACAAATAAGAAAATTTGAGTTATTAAAGTAACTTCCCATCAACAATTTGAGTTCTAAACAATTTTTATAGAGAAAAAGAAGATTTTAAGAGTGAGATTAATAGAACTGAGGAAATAATATGTCCAACATTCTCGACTTGAGTTACTGAATATCTGAACCCCACACTGTTTTAACTTCTCTCATGCTTGTTTCTAGGCCTGCGACTCTGGTTTTCCAAAACCGAACCGAACCGTCGGTTTTCGGTTAACCGAAGTTTTTAAAAACAATTCCGAAATAAACCGAATGAAATTTCGGTTTGTTTATCGGTTAATTTCGGTTTTCAATTTTATTTTCGAAAATAACCAAAATTTTAAATTTTCAGTTAATTTTGGTATAATTTTTCTAATATTTTCGAATATTTTCGGTTAAATTCGGTTATTTCGGTTAATTTCGGTTAAATTCGGTTATTTTCGGTTCGGTTTTTCGGAAATTTTTGGATATTTTCGGTTTCTAAAATTTTAATTTTTTTTTTAAAATCGAAAAACCGAACCGAAAACTGAATTAATTTTTAAAGCCATACCGAATTAAACCGAATTGAAAACCGAACCGAACCGAAAACCGAAAAAAAAACGGTTCGGTCCGGTTCGGTCCGGTTCGGCCCATTCGGTTCGGACAAAAATCCCAGGCCTACTTGTTTCTCAAATAACATTGATTAGCAGAACTATATTTTGCATCATTAGATTTTTGAGTTGATAATCAAGTGGGTTTTGAATATCTATTCTATTCGAAGATCAAGTAGCTAGTTCACCTTTCCAAAAATCTACAATATATAGTTTGTCACCAAAATGATTTGAATAAATATATCACAGATTTTGTTTTGTATATTTTTCAAATACTGTTAGCAAAAAAGATTGTTTTTAAAAAAAAAATTTCAAAATGTTTGATCATATATTAGATATAAATGGTCGATTTTATAGGAGAGGAGGTTAAAGCTATTCATTATAAAATTCAAAAATGATTGAATCATGTTATTTTCGTATAATGATCATAAAAGTGAAATTATAAACGTGTTCACCATAAAATGACCAAAATATTAAACCAAAATGAATTAATCAAAAATTTATATGAGGATGATATCAATAAATCCAAAATGTGAAGGATGATAATCAAAAATGTGATGAATCATTCGTGCTCTGTTTTGGGTTAAAAACGTGTATCCAATTGATTTCATTTCACATATATATATATATAGTCTGATATATATTAGGTATGTGTACTAACTTTCTAAATAACAAAATTAGTTTTAGTGGAAGATCTACCAGTGGCACAAATCGTAACAAATGCAATTGAGGGTGTTATTGGTTTATATATTTTAATGGATTTGAAAATACAAGTCAAATCCAATGTTATTGATTATGTGATTTTAAAATCTATATTCAAATCTATTGTTATTGGTTTTGTGATTTCAAAATAGATTTTAAAATCAGGTGTTATTCAATAATAATTATTTGTGTAAGGATTTGATTCAAAATTGGATATGGATGAATTTATGAGTGATTTTAAGTTAAAAATACAAAGGAGTAAATATTGAATTGACCTTTGATATTTTGATAGATATGTATTATTGGTTTTCCTAATAACTATACGACACCAACTTGTATATGTTACATACGTTATAATAAGCACTCACGAAGATACGAGACTTTTGTTGAACGTTACTACTTGAAAGTTTTCCGTTTTAAAAACATCAAGCACTCACACTTTTGAAAGTTTTCTTTTTCTTTTTTGAAATTTTCCAATTGTCCAATTTCTACATTTTCCTAATGTAAATAGTTTTCTATTTTCTGTCGTAATGGTCCATCATAATTTATATATAATCTCTATTATATGTTAGACAATTAACACAAGAAACAAACACTTTAAAACCCTAAAGAACATCAATAGAAGAATCACAACAAGAACCACGAGAACGTGAAAAAGGTTCTTATGTTCAATGGAGTCCTTAAGAAAACAAAACTTTGATAAATCTACTTTTAGATTGTGTTGCTGCAGGTTTACGTGATAGCAATGGTATATTCAGCAAATTCACAGTAGAGAGAAGAATCCTACCTACTCTCAATCAAATGCATGGGAGTACCAAAAAATTTCAACACTACTCAAACAGAATGAAGATTTTGAAAACAAAATATCTAGGTGCTGCTGAACTTCTTCGCTTTAGTTCTGGAGTCGGATGGGATTCAACCACAAAACTTGATCAATAGCAAATCATTTAGCAGAAAAAAAGAAAGACATTTAAATCTAAGTGACAACTTTTTATCAGTAGATAAAAATAAGACTCTGAATTAATATATTAGACTAATTTCAAAAAGTATTTTCGAATTTTAAAAAGAAATTTTGAAAAAAATAAATAATTTCGAAAAAAATAAAAAAAAAAACTAAATTTATAAAAAAAAAATCGAAATTGAAAACATATAATTCAAAACAATATTTTTTGTTTACTTTTTTTGTTTATTTGCATTTATATATCTAGGAATTAAGAGTCTTTTAGTTATTAAATAAAACATTTTGATTATTTTTTTTTTCTAAAAATTCTTTTGTGACAAAAATTTGAAAATGGTGGGTCGATGGTTTTAAATAGAACACTGTTGTAGATAATAGATGGTTCGCTTCGGTTCGGTTGAATTTTTTCTGTTGGTTCGATCGGATACATAATTTCGAATCGTCAACGATCCGATTACCCGATCTGATTTGGTTATTAGGGGTTCACTGATTTCGGTTATCTGAGCTTCGTCTTCTCTTTACCTCCTCCCTCCCCCATGAAACCGCCGAGATGATTCACATGTAAGTACCTTCTGATCCATATATCTATCTGAGATTGCTGTTCTCTAGACCTGCAATCAGAATTCTTTTGCGGATCCTACCGTTGTTCGATTTCACGGGATGGATACTTTCAGCGCCGAGGATCTGTCGACGATCGGCGGAATCGCGACAGTATCGCTCCTTCACTCCTTTATTCCGACGCATTGGTTACCTTTCTCCATCGTCGGACGCGCTCAGAAATGGACGCTTTCCAGAACCCTCTTCGTCAGTATGTTTCCATTTCTTCGAGAATGCTCGTTTTGATTGTTCATAAATCTCTGCATTTCGATGAGTCAACATAATCCTAAGTCATTTGTTATGATTGAGATAAGATTAATCGGCATGAATGTGTTCAAAACTGCTACTTAAATTGTCTAATGATGACTCTTTGTATTTGTTGGGATGATGTTCTTCATCAAACGTTTGTGTTGCATTGTGGTGTCTTCTTGTGTGTATTTATTATTTTCTGATTTTATCTATTTGTCACTTATTTTTTTTCAGCTGCATTTGGAGCAGTCCTGCATGTCATATCCACTGCTCTTCTTGGTATTACAGCGATCACGATGGCTAATACCATCGCCGGTGAAGAGACTGTTCACAAGCTTGCTTCTCTTTTGCTTGTGGTTCTCGGGGGAAGCTATGTCTTGCTGTTTTTGGCTGGTAAAGGAGGCCACACTCATTCTCATAACCAACCCATGGAGAAAATGGCTGTTGCTGGGCTTGTCCTTGTTCCCGCGTTATCTCCTTGTGCAACCACCCTCCCGGTTTTCCTCGCTGTTGGAAACTCAAAGCCCATGATGGTTCTCGCCATTATAGTTCTGCTAATCAGGTGAGACTAATACAAACGCTTTGTCACATGTTTTGTGCTCAGTAAACATAATGTTTAAAGTGATTGTACAAAGGAAAAGAACATATACTTGAAATGATTTGATATTATTTGGGCAGCACCATATTGGTGATGACATCGCTGGTAGCTCTATCATTCTATGGTGCAAGCCAGCTGAAGTTTCACTGGGTGGAGCGATACGACAAACTACTGGTTGGTTCGGTCCTGTGTCTGGTAGGTATTTTAACCCTTCTCTTCCATGATCACGACCACCATGGTCATGAAGCACAACAACTCCACAGGAAAATCATTACTCTCTAGAGAGCGATTTCAAATCTCTGTTTTTGCCTGTCACATCTGTTTGTTTGTAGGAGCAGCATTAAGGTCTTTCCCGTTGTATGTCTATAACTAGTTTGTAACGCTCTCTGTTGAGTTCCTTTTAACAAAAACAACATTAGTTGTGTGAATGTGATTTTCGTAAGCCGTATATCATTTTCATATCTGGCATGCTACAATATAATAACAATAATGTGCTATATAAAACAAAATAGTGGTGGAGTTGGTGATTATTCCGACATTTAAGTGTTTAGTATGTGTTTGTTGGATCAGATTCCATATTAAAGAATCGAATATCATTGACTTTTCTTAAATCTTTTAGTTGCGCACGCAACTCTTATTATAGATTTTTGTTCGTTACTGCATTTAAACTCACATTCCATCGAATGAATATGGTAGAGCGTTTCCGGCATGTCCCACCTCGTCTAGATCACTCCTGGATGTCTTGAAGGTGTCGCTAAAGCACGCCACCCCTTCTCCTCTGTTGAATCTATCTCTCTTGGTTCGCTGGTAATTCCTATTCATGATGGGATCAGGTAGCTAGGCGGAGCCCGTATTCCTTTAATTCCCTGGGATGTGTTTAAGCGTAAAATGAGCTGCTGTCTGTATCTGAGCGACCGGGTCTCCCTCTTACGCACCAAGTGCAGCTAAAGCAGGGGAATTACCTGAGATTGGCTAGCATGAGGCGTTCCTCGGAGGTTAACCCTAGTTGATTCTGCACTCTCTAAAGAGAACACCCTAGTTGATTCTGCACTCTCTAAAGAGAACAATCCATTCCTTTAGCATAGCTAACGAATAACCTTGAAGTGGAGCACGCCCCAAGGGTAGCTGTCAGTCTAGTAAATATCCCTTTCCTGGAATGAGTAGGCATGTTATAGGTATATTCGCTAAAGCGAATATCATCGTCACACAAAGAATAGTGTGTGTGCACAAAGAAGAAGCACTGTTGTTAGCTTCCGTGTGAACTCTAGTTTCCAGTTTTGACCAACGCAACACCTCTTTTACTTCTTTGACCAACTCAACGAGTTACTAGAAAAGTTTTAAAACCCAAAATAAAGTTACAAGACTTTCCCTTTTTCTTCGTCTTCTTCTCAACATCAACGCTAACCTCAAATCCAAACCAAAAATATTTTTTTTTTTCAAAACTAAATTTGTTATCTGAAAAATGTTTAAAGGTTCAAAACCAAAGTAGTTCATATTCTCGACGTTATTCTCATATATCGTGGAGAATACAGCTCCACTTAAAGTACACTTGTATTTAAACAAACTCGTCTTTATTTTGTTCCACATTTTTCAAATGCAAATTGTTCCAGTGCGTTTATTTAATTATTATTTTTTCCAACAGTAATCCATTAGTATAAATTTAAATTTCGATGGTATTGGTAATACAACATTATTGTGTTATTATCACAAATCACTACACTACAGTGTCCAAAATCCAAATAAACAGCTTGATTAAAAGAAAATAAAAAAGACAAGAATATAAAAAGTAAATAAAAAAAAAGACAGGAAGTAAGAGAAGAAGTCTTTCTTCTCTCCGTCGTTCCCAACACCAATCGCATAATCAATCGAACTTCAACAAAGAGAGAGAGAGAGAGAAAGAGAAAAGGGGGTGTGACGAAACCCTAATTTCTCTGATCGAAAGAAAGAAACTAACTTTTTACTCAAATTCCCTTTTCCGATTACCTCACATGGCGTTCCGAAACTGTCGGTGGGAGCTCCTCGCGGCTTCTCTAACCCTGACTTTAGCTCTAATTCACCTGGTGGATGCGAATTCCGAAGGAGATGCTCTCTACGCGCTTCGCCGGAGCTTATCGGATCCAGACCATGTGCTACAGAGCTGGGATCCCACTCTTGTTAACCCTTGTACCTGGTTCCATGTCACCTGTAACCAAGACAACCACGTCACTCGTGTGTAAGATCCTCTCTCTCTTAGCTTCTGTTCTGAGAAGTTGATTCGTCAAGAATCTATGGAGGTTCTGTTGATTCAAAGTCTCTATTTTTAGGATATAATTTCTCGGTTTGTTTCAAAATTTGGATTGCTTCTTTAAAGCTTTCCTTTTTTTTTCGATTGTTGTTTTTTAATGTAAGATAGAGCTTGGCTTTAAGTGATATGTTGTTACTTGTTAGAGATTGGTAAATTGAGAAGAGCAAAAACAATATTTAGTATAGACATTCTGTAAAACTAATATGCTTTGATTATCTTCTTCACCAGATGTTTTGTTTTCTCTTTTATCTGTTGTCAAGTCAAATCAGGATTTAGTTTTATGTTGTGATGATTGTCCTTGGAAACAGTTCTTCGTCAAACTTCAATTTTGTTTCTTTAAAGCTCGTGAAACTATTTAAGATAATTGGTCCTTTTGGCAGCTTCAAATGCAGAGTACAGATGTTTAGAAGAACAAAAAAGCACTTTCTTGTTTAGTTTTACAATTTTACAAAAACACAGCTCATTAGATCTCACTCTAGTCATTGGATTCCTTAAAAGTCTCGAAAGTATCCCCAATAGTTATTCCATCATCTATTAACCATTTTCATCTTGCTGTGTTGTACCTAATGATTCTATTAATGCTTTGTTACTGATTAAGATTACGTTTTGCTCCCTTTCTTTGTGAGTTGCTTACTCTTTTAGAAGAATCTTGGATTCCTTGTAATTGATTACATCTAATTATCTCTCAGAACTGTTTGATTAGGTATCTAAAAAGAATGCTTAATGGCTCTTGTAATCTTATTATCTCTTTCTTTTTAGATATATAAAGATTGGTATTTAGCTCTTAAACGTGTATCTCTGATTTTACATTTTTTTCCCGTTTTTGGCAGGGATTTGGGTAATTCAAACCTTTCAGGACATCTTGCACCTGAGCTTGGCAAGCTCGAGCATTTACAGTATTTGTATGTCATCACTCTTTTGGCTTTGCACTTTTCGAAATTTTTTTACAGTAGATAAAAGTTACGTACCATAAAGTGTGCAGCTAAAGCACCCACTATGAGATTTGATTATTGAACAATGTAAGTTAAACTTTTTCACTTGTCTTATAATTATCACAGGGAGCTGTACAAAAACAACATCGAAGGGACGATACCTTCTGAACTCGCAAATCTGAAGAACCTCATCAGCTTGGATCTCTACAACAACAATCTTACTGGGAAGATCCCTTCTTCTTTGGGAAAATTGAAGTCTCTGGTCTTTCTGTAAGTTGTTCTAAAATTCTGACATGGAGAAAAAAGTATTACCCCATTTGATATTAGCTTTTGAGAATTGCAAATCATATAGCTGACTAAAGGCAATATTTAAAAGACTTTGTTCATCATGTGAAACGGTTATAATGTTGCAGACGCCTCAACGACAACCGATTGACTGGTCCAATCCCTAAAGAACTCACGAAGATTTTAAGCCTTAAAGTTGTGTAAGTTCAGCTTTTTCGTTTTGTGCTTGTTTGCCTAAACGCTCTGCTGCTGTGCTCTTACTTAAAAACATGATGTATCTTCTTTGCCATCATTTCCTCAGTGATGTATCAAACAATGATTTGTGTGGAACGATCCCAACAGAAGGACCGTTTGGACACATTCCTCTGCAGAAGTAAGTTCCTTTGTGTCTTTCACTTGGCCAACAAGTTTCTTGATACTGTTACCCTTGCATTTTTTTCATATTCTCACCCATATTACAAAGCGTCTATGTTAAGTAGTCTTTGTTACGGATACCATTTGAATCAGATATTCCATAAAAAAAAACTGAAAAGTTGCATATAAGCATTTTGTTCCTAATAACTCAAAAAAAAAACAATTGTTGTAGCTTTGAGAACAACTCGAGATTGGAGGGGCCGGAACTAATCGGTCTTGCAAGCTACGACACCAACTGCAATTGAAACAACTGGCAAAACCTGAAAAAAAACAAGAAATGAGGAGGGGGTGACCTTGTAAGAACACTTCACCACGTTATCAAATTTCACATCATTTATGTTATAAGTATATATATGTTCTAAATTGAAGAAAAAAGAGTTGGGATCTGTAATCATCTGTCTCAATTGAGACTGTCCGTCCAAAGACTTGGGTCTATCTGTGTGTATCATGTAAAATCTATACATACGCTTTTCGCGTACTGTAACGTTCGTTGTATGACACTGGGATATAACATTTGTATTGGTAGCAAGTTCTGCATTAACACGTGTGTATGATCTGTTATATAAAGCAAAACTGTGGACTTGGATGTTCATCTGTAATCCCTCCTGTTTTTCTTTTTATTAGTCATTTTGCTTCAACTTAGATTTTTTTCTTTTTACAATTTAATATGAATTTATTAATTTATGATTTCTATAAATAGATAATTAATAATGTTTTTTATATTTTAAATAGTATAAATAAATGTTTTTAATTTGTGTTTTCATTTTAAACGTCACATTGGTGGGAGTATTATATTCAGTTGGATTCCACCACAAGTGATGTTTGGTTTGTAACCAATCATTTTCAGTCGACTACGATGCATCATCTAGGCCCATGCTAGTTTGCGGACAAATCATATAAATTGCAAAAATACAGAGTCCTTTATTAGTAACATGTGAGGTCGATAAAATTTTCAAAATAAGAACAATGGACAAAAGAAAAAAAAGTAACGAAGGAAAAATGTGTTTGTAGACTTTTTTCGAAGTAGGGCATGTTCAAAATAATTATTTGCAACTGTAATAAGCTTGAGATTATTATTACTTAATCCATATTTCATACTGGTTAATTTTAGGGGCTGCATTTTCGTATGTCAGTGTAAGCTCTTGGTGCATATTAATCATCCATGAATCATTATAATCTACAAGAGAAAAAATTAGCAGGTAAAAGTTTGTTATTAGAAAAATGATTGAAGTTTGAACTATGATACAAAAAATCAAATTTATACCTTGGGACAACATTTGGAACCACACTGCATTCAAGAACTGGTCGAGTATCTTGAGGTGATTGTGGAGATTTATTATTGATTTGCATTTGTTGAAGTATTAATTTTTATCGACTTATTAAACCACTATAATTGTATTCATCATACTTGAAGTTGCGATGTTGACTAAGCCTAACCAATTTGCATTATTAGTAAATACAACCTATGCTTTGGGGTTCTGTTTACAACCACTCGAAGAGTCTGTGGCTTATATAAAGGAGCACGTGCCTAATATCTCCAATAATTGGTTTACTCACCACTTCACCAGCCATGCTTAAGTTTTAGAGGTAGTGACTTAGAGCAACTCCGATGAAGAGTTCACATAAAGGTTCTCAAAACATTTGAATATCTCAAAAATTATGATATTTTGAGAAGGAATTCTTATATTGAGCTATAATTGTAGGGTTGTGAAGTGTACCGGCTAAGAGTCTAGTATGTTGCATACAGATACATTTACATATTCTGGCGGCATTTTCGTATATTAATGCAGGCTCTTGATGCATGTTATTTATCCATGAATAATCTAGAGTGAGAAAATAATAGAATTTAAAAGTTTTTTTGTCATTAGAAAAATTAATTGAGCTATGATTGTTGCTATAAAGAGATTCAGCTGTATACATTGTAAAAAACATTATGCACACTACACTACTTTCAAGTGTTGGTCGAGTGTGTCTAGTGGATGTAATTGTGAAGATTTATTATTGACTTGCATTATTAAACTACTACTAGTATTATTTGTTGGCGACTTATGAAAAAACTACTATAATTGTCTACTTCATCATTCTTCAAAGTTGCGATGTTTACGAAGTTTAAACCACATTGCATTTGTGAATAAAGACAATCTTCTTTTTTTTTTGGAACACGATAAAAGACAATCTATATCAGGGTTGCTGTTATAACAACTTCAAGAGTATGTGGCTTCTATAAAGAAACACGTGTTCAATACCTCCAATAATTTGGTTATCTCACGGGTCATGTTTAACCTTTTGGTGGCCAATGATTTCTACTAAGCATGTTTCAGATGTTGTGTAACTGGAAGCAAAATCACATTACATGATTAATAGTTATTTTGTTTTGGAGGCAAACCGACTAACAAAAAATTAAACTGGGGCTTAATCAAATAATGATGTGAATTTCTCATTGTTGCCTTGTTTGATGAGAGCATGGAACTCCATTATTGCATTGCCTTTTACTGACCTCGACTGCAGAAGCTAATCTCAGTGCAAAAGACACTAGTCAATCTCTTTTGTTTTGTTGAAAGATGATTCTAAGTATACAAAAAAATTATAAGTATATATACAAATAAGCAACTGCATAGCCAACAATAGCTGGAATGAACTAACTAATAATCACATATAGAGTCTAGATAATATAATTAAGGATTTACATTCTTTTGTGCATTGCAGAAGGCCACATAGCCAATATACGTGCGCTCATAAATTCTACGTGAATAATACTTTAGTTTTATATTTCGAAAGGGTTCCAATCCTTTAGATCTTCATTGTTAGACAACACGATTCTTCCAAGTAAACAATGTGAACATGCCGAAACCTATTGCATAACTCCAGTGTCTTCCATTACCAAACTGCCAAGATACTAATGGTCCATTGATCTTGTCGTCTTTCTATTTTCGTTTGTAACAAATTTTCAAATTCAATCAGTAACATCCACACAAAAATAATGAATAATTTTTCGTTCGATTATTGATATTTTTTAAATGAAAACAACCATTCCCTTTCTATATATACAACCATGAACCCTCTTCCATAACAAAGCAACACAATCTATTTTATATAACTTTCACAATATATCCAGCCACACCACCAATTCAATGTCGGTAATTGTGTGGTGGCTAGCAACGATGGTTATGGTGGCGGTTCACTCGGCCTCCGCTGGAGTTGTAGAATTAAACTGGGAGGTTGAGTATAAGCTCGGGTGGCCTGATTGTAAAGAAGGCATCGTTATTGCCATCAACGGCGAGTTTCCAGGGCCAACGATTAATGCTGTCGCCGGAGACACAGTCATCGTCCACGTTACCAACAAACTCTCCACCGAAGGTGTTGTCATCCACTGGCACGGCATACGTCAGGTTGTTTAGTTACTATATTTTATCAAAAGGTTTATATATAAAGTTAGTATAAACAAAATGACTAGAAGGGGACTAATGAATTGTGATTATGGAATAGAATGGGACTCCATGGGCAGATGGAGCAGCGGGTGTAACTCAATGTCCCATTAATCCTGGCGAGACTCTCACTTACAATTTCATTGTTGATAAGGTAAAATAAAAATATTTTTTCTTATTTTTAATAACTTTTACAAATAGACACATATGGATAATGTTTATGATATGGTACAGGCGGGAACACATTTCTACCATGGACACTACGGGATGCAGAGATCAGCGGGACTGTACGGGATGATGATAGTGAGATCGCCCAAAGAGACACTACAGTACGATGGAGAGTTTAACCTGTTGCTCAGTGATTGGTGGCACCAAAGCAGTCACGCGCAAGAACTCTATCTTTCTTCGAGGCCTATGCGTTGGATCGGGGAGCCTCAGAGTCTGTTGATCAACGGGAGAGGACAGTTCAATTGTTCACTAGCTGCGTATTTTAACAAGGGAGGCTTGAAAGAGTGTAAGTTCAAAGAGAATGATGAATGCGCGCCTTCAATTCTGAGGGTCGAGCCTAATAAAGTTTATCGTCTTCGGATCGCTAGCACCACCGCTCTTGCTTCTCTCAACTTTGCCGTCGAAGTAAGTACTCTGTTACTAATTTTCATCCGAAAAAAATACTCTGTTACTAGTTAATGTCTTACTATTTGCTTTAAAAAAAATTTTTTGCTTAAATCTTTCTAAAAATAGAAACACGTTTAAGAAATTTTGTAACATACTTTCTTTATAACGTCTTTAAAATTTTGAAAAGTATAAAACATTAGTAAAGAAATTAATACTATCTTTATCTATATATCTATTTTTATAACTGGCTTTGGAACTAGTTAACATGTAGGTTTCCATTCGACTCAGTACTGTTTGGTAATTTGGTTCAAGAAGTATAATAGCCAAATTGAAATTTTAAACTGACCCGGCGTAAACTTTATTATAGTTTGGATTTACTAACTTTAATAAACCAAACGAATGTTATCACTGATTTTAAATATTTATTGAGAGTTTGAACTCACTATATTTTCCAATCAAAGATTATAAAATTGGAAAGTAATCGAAATTATATAGAATATAATTTTTTGAACGTCAATATTATATAAGAATATAAAGCATTTTGTTTTGACAAACTATTTTTCATGACATTTGCAGATTTCACTTTGTACTTTAGTATTCATTTAAATTTGTGTGCATAATTATTTATTGAGAGGTCAAACGTGTGGCGTTAATTGTGCACGTGCAGGGACACCAACTAGAAGTCGTTGAAGCCGACGGCAACTACATCGCACCGTTCACCGTCGACGACATCGACCTATACTCCGGCGAGACATATTCCGTTCTTCTCCGAACCCACAACCCAACCCCTTCGCGGAAGTACTGGATCTCCGTCGGCGTCCGTGGCCGGAAACCCAACACCACTCAGGCCCTCACCGTGCTACATTACGCCGGTGCTCCTGAATTCGAACACCTACCTCATCCTCCGCCGGTGACTCCCAGATGGGACGACTACGACCGGAGCAAAAGCTTCACGAATAAAATCTTCGCCGCGAAAGGATACCCGCCGCCGCCGGAGAAATCGGACGAGCAGCTCTTCCTCCTCAACACGCAGAACCTCATGGATAAATACACGAAATGGGCGATCAACAACGTCTCGCTATCAGTTCCGGCGACACCGTACATCGGAACCATCAGATACGGGCTGAAGACTTTAAATTACCAAAAACCCCCGGGGAAGGAGATCATGAGAGACTACGACATAACGAAACCTCCGGTGAATCCCAACACCACGAAAGGTAGCGGAATCTATAACCTCCAGTCTGGACGCGTCGTCGACGTGATTCTCCAGAACGCCAACGTTTTGAAAGGTAGAGGCAGCGAGATCCATCCGTGGCATCTCCACGGGCACGATTTTTGGGTTTTGGGTTACGGCGAAGGGAAGTTCCGGTTAGGAGTCGACGAGAAGACGTATAATCTCAAGAATCCGCCGTTGCGGAATACGGTGGCGTTGTACCCGTACGGATGGACGGCGTTGAGATTTTTGACGGACAATCCTGGGGTTTGGTTTTTTCATTGCCACATTGAACCGCATTTACATATGGGTATGGGTGTGGTTTTCGCCGAGGGAGTAGACAAGATCGCGAAGATGAATATACCGGACCAGGTTCTCGGTTGTGGTTCAACCAGAGAATTTCTCATGAACCGGGGACGCCATTAAAAACCGGAGCTATAACCTGTGTTTTCCTATTGTGTGTGTGTTTCGCTGTTAGTGCATCATTTGTAATGGATTTTTCGTTTTTAATTATCTAAATCTAAACAATACGATTTATATTCATATTTTTTAAAAGGCTATATATATTATTACATTTTGAAGTGTTTTTTTAAAAAAATGTATTATCAGAAAAGAATACTTGGTCTTGAATCTAGACATTATAAAGATATTAGTATAATAGTATAAACCATTGGTACAATATTTTGTGGCTAATGTTTTGCAGATTCATATTCAGAGGTAAGAAAAACTTTTTAGTATATGTTGGGATGGAAAAGACAATTATCATTGTAAACTTATATTCACATTTTTTGTGGTAAGTATTAATATAAGAGTGTAGCTGGTGACTATAATTGTGGATGTGAATGACAAGGAATATTATGTTCTCCTTCATTCCTATTTTATTTACCATAAAAAAGGAACCTTTGTTATTTATAGGGTATATAACAATCCCCGTTTTAGTCTTTCCTAACGCGGGGGGTTTTTTATGGTCAGTTTATAAATTTCTTTACTATTTTGAAAATTACAAACCATTTTGTATGAACATTATGTAAATTTGATAATGTAATTTTAATTTTCCTCCGTGTAAAGGCACGGATCTTATCCTAATTCATCTTTATTCATTTTTCTTGTACGGAACTATAGCACAAATATATTCCCTATCAAATTAGATAAAGAATAGTTATTCTTTTAGACGTTTTCTGAACAATTCATTTGAATTTTTTTTCCCAATAGTTTCAACCATTCCAAAAATGATCACCAAAGATCTAAAGCCGGTCACCATTTTAGGAATTGTATGAATTATTAAAAAAAAAACCAACATGAATTATATGAAAAAAATTGACTTGTAGTTAATTTTTGCAGATTTATTTTCAAAAGTAAGAAGCTTTTCAGATTGGAAGGAATAACTCTTCTTTATCAGATTGAACATTCATTTTTAAAATTATTAATATTTATAATTTTCTCTATGTTTATGAAAATTATATATTAGTATTTGTTTTATTTTGTAGAATTATGGATATCTGAATTTTTTTTATAAAGGTTAACAGATCAAATCAAGATTTACATATATTTTATCCAGTCATATATATCATGGTATTTCAAGTTGTAATGTTGACTAAGCTTAAGAAATTACATTAATAGTAAAAACAACCTATGTTTGTCGTTTATAACCACTGGAGAAGTCACCAGTAATTGGTTTAATTACTCACCAGTCATGTTTAAGTTGTTTTCAATACTTGTAATTATATACTCTATCCGTTTAATTTTTTATATTTTAGTTTAAATTTTCTTCTTGCATATGAAGAAAATTATTAAATTTTTACTATATCCAAAATTAATATTTTAGTTTATTTTATTAGTTAATGAGATAAAAGTAAAAATAAATTTAAAAACTATAAAACATATGTATAGAAAATATAAATGGTACTTATAATGAAACAGATTTTAATATCTATAACGATAATTAAAATGAAACAAATGAAGTGTTTTAGTAACGTTGCTCGAGTGTACCAGTTAAGAGCATTTTTATTTTTAAAATTTCACATAAAATTGGAGTAAAAATTTATTCAATCCTATATTTCCTATTATATAATGGATTAAAATCATTATAATGTTTATTTCTTTTTAAAAACTAATTAATACATTGGAAATGCTCTTAAAACTATTATGTTGCATATTCGGAATACATTTTTCATTTTTATATCTAAATGTAGACTATTGGTGCATATTAATTATTTATGAATTATTATAATCTATGTGTGAGAAAAGGAAGCGGATGTAAAGGTATGTTTATTAAAAACTAGTGATATTCCGGCGCTACGCGCCGGATTCGTATGTTGAATTTTTACTTAAATTTATAATTTACTATATGGTCTTTGTAAAGAAAATATGTAAAAAATATGTAAAATTAAAATATGTAAAAAATGATATTTTCTGATTTTTTATAGTGGTTTGCGACCGTAGTATATTATTTTGTTTGAAGTTGTTTAGTTCAAAGTAGAATATCATAAGTAGTTGTTACTAATCGATTAATAAAAATATAATAAAAATCGATAGTCGTAAAAAAGTTAATTTAGTTGGAATCTTAAATACTCATGTCATAGACTGAGCTTTCTTTCAAGAAATGTTTGAAGGTGTTAAACCTGAGAAAGTTGATTAACGCATGTAAAAACACCACCTGAAAAAGGAAATGATGCATAAGAAAACTACTACTTTAAAAGTAAGCAATCATTAACTGGTAAAATGAAATAAGAAACTGGTGCACCTTCCCATTAATCAACAACATATCAACCACAATATCTCACCCTTTCTTAACATTTCAGGCTTGCCAAAATTGTTGTAGTCTAGTCTGAATATCTCTACACCGATTTGTCTTCAACTCCGAGCAATGAAACTGGGAATTCGACAATGATTGAATTGGAAAAAGTAAAGGGATTATTATCCGAACTCTCACATCGTCTATACATATACAATGAAACTGAGAAAGTAGGAACTATTGAAATCAATAGGAGATAGTGGGATGAGTGGGATTTCTAGATTGATTATATGAACGATTACGTAGATTGCGTTAAAGAAGGAGAATTGTAGAGGCTATATTCTCCATCGTCAACATCAAATACAAAGAAATCCTATAAACCAGTGTTTTGAAACCTGACCCGGACACTGAATCGGATGATTTACCGGATCACTGGATCATTGGATAACCCGCGGATGAATCGCGGATTAATAAATGAATTAGTTTTATTATATAATAATATATTAGCTATGAAAACAAATATATATAAAAACTAAAGTTAAGTATTTTAAGTGTACATACAAAATATTAAGAAATAGTTTAGATTATTTAAAAAAATTATAACATAAGAGTTATGACATCTAAAAAAATCAAGACATAAAATTAAACATCGAATCCAAAATAAACCAAAATTAAAACATCATTGAAATAAATTGTCAATAACAAAAATAAACTAACACCATATCACATCAACTAATTTTGGTTTTCTCTAAATTTTAAAATTTACCAAATTTTTTTTCTAAATTTGTCACTTCATCATCTTTGGGATATTCTTCAGCAAGAGCATTCTCTAATTTATTATAATCCAAAATTCGCCAGGTTTTTCTTCTTCAACAATCCAAAATTCTGTTTTGTAATTCACATCATCATATGATTTTATTCTTTTTGATCTGTAAATTAAAAATGTAATGATTTGTTATAAACTAAGTTAAATAAAAAATAAAAAAAATAATTTACTCACCTTTCTTGCAAACGTAAATTGTAGTGTAGAGGAATAATAAGCCTCATCGTGCTTTAGTCTGTTTTACGGACGTGCGGCTCAAGCACAATCATGACTCACATTTCTTGCAAACGTAAATCATAGTATAGAAGAAGAGGAAGACGGCAATAAAATTGAAAATTTTAAATTTTTAATTAGAAATTTAAAATATAAAAAATAATTTTAAAACATAACTTGAACTAAAAATAGTAAAAAATAAAAATTATCTATTGGTTCAACCAGTGCTGCAACATGTATCGGGTTTTAGTGAGTTTTTGTGTGTTTTATGGGTTTTTCACAAAACCCAAATCCGATTTATATTGGGTCACCGGATTTATCGGTTCAATTACGGGTCCGAGTCAGATTCAAAATACTTTTATAAACGTTCGGACCTGTATGAAGGAAAGTTTAAACTCCACCCCCCCAATTTATTTCACCATTAATATCAGATTTCATTAAATTTAATTTGAAAAAATATTTTAATTATTAAAAAGAAAATGCCACATGGCATTTTTTCCCCCAAGGAGATAAAAAAGCTTACTTTATTAGTATAGATAGATAGATGAGCTTAGCTATGATTGTAAACAAATTGATATGTAGACATTATAGCAACATTTTTCACCACAGTACATTTAAATGTTGATCGAGTGTCTTGTAGAGGTAACTGTGAAGATTTATTATTGACTTGCATTATTCAAAAGAGAGTTTAAGATAATTTGTATTAAAATGATAGATATAAAGTTTATTCAAACATTAATTTTAGAAATTCATTTAAAATCTACTGTTATTGAATTTGATATTTCATAAGTTTCTATGAAATCTGTTGTCATTGAAAATATTTTAAGTTGTGGAATTTTAAAAATTTCAAATGATTTTAAAAGGTTTGGATATAATTTCTTTTTATAAATTCAAATCTCAAATTTTTAGATGAGATTCATTTTGAAAAAAAAATCATATTTAAACTCTCTAATTTATATAAAATCATCTAAATTTATTAAAAATAAAAATAACTTTAAACACTACACTGAATACAATCCTCTGATTTTTTGTTCCAGGGACTTATTATAAACTATAATTGTCTATATTATTCTTCAAGTTTCCATGTTTATGCTTAAAACGCATTGCATATAGCAAGAATGATGAACTCAAGAGAAGATATCCTTGTACGCAATGCTAGGAAACAACCAACTTTTATCGTCTATAAGAATTTAGAATTATCGGTTTGGTTCTCAGAGTCGTCATGAATCTACATTTTTTTTGGTGACGACAAAAAAAAACACATTGCATATTTGGTAAAACACATTGCATCTTTTAACAACTTAAAGACTAAAGAGTGCGGGGCTTCTATAAAGAAACACGTGCTCAGTTATCTCCATTAGTCCTGTTTTATTTTTTTTTGTGGCCTATAATTTCTAGTAATAAGCATGTTTTAAGTATTGTGCAAATGGAAACAATACCACATTACATCAATTGGTCTAATTTATTTTACTCTTTTTGTATATTCTTTCATGAGTTTTAAAGAATATTTCACAATTTAAAAAAATTAAAAATCTTAAGACATGACTCCTAAAAATCATGATTTATTTTCTTTTATTAAAACAAGATTTGATTATATAAAGAATAACTTAAAATAATAATACGTCTTTTATTTGAGATATTTTGTGATTTTATTATTTTATTTTGTCAAAAAGGTTTTAATATATGGAAATCGCACTGAATAACAAAAAAAAAAATTACTTTACTAACTATCCAAATTTTTTATCTTTTTCTCTTTTCTCTTTCTATCTCTACCTTTTCTCTGCAAAACTAATTTTCGTTTTTTAGTTATTTCACAAATAAACCCTTAAAAATATATAAGTTTCGGGAATCTTTTTATTTCAAATATAATTTAAAGTCTAATCTAAGAAGTTAATTAGTTAAACAATACTCCCTCCGTTTTCTTTTATAAGTTTGTTTTAGAGGAAATTTTTTGTTCCAATATGACGTTTTCGATTTTCTATGTAAAATTTATTAACAGTTAATGTTGTATGACCAATGATAATATGTCTTCTATTTTTTCATTGGTTGATTTGTGGTTAGGTAAATAATTATTAGTGTTTTTGTTTAGAAAATATATGAAATTTATGTTTTTCTTAATCTATGTGCAAGGTTCTAAAACGACTTATATAAGAAAACGGAGGAAGTATTTGATTTAAGGAAAAATATTTCATAGCTACACGAAGTTTACACTAATATGGTGGAAATCATCCAATATATGAAAATGTGTCAATAACTAAACGAAGTTTATGTTAATACATGCCACATGTACAAAGTAATTGATAATATAATGGCAACATCACAATCGGGTTTAATTGATCTTAAGCAAAATTAATGGGGTCAATCCGTAATTTATGAAACTTAATAAACTTAATTGTTTTTATTAATAAACTTAATAATAATTAAACTTAATAAAATTAATAATTATTAATAAATACAATAATTATTAAACTTAATAAAATTAATAATTTATTAAACTTAATAAAATTAATAAAATTATTAAACTTAATTGATTTTATAAATACATTTAACAATTATTAAACTTAATAAAATGAATAATTTTATTAAACTTCATAAACTTAATCCTAAACTTAATAAAATTAATAAACATAATAATTTAATAAATTTAATAAATTTATAATTTAATAAATTTATAATTTAATAAATTTATAATTTAATAAATTTATAATTTAATAAATTTATAATTTAAGAAATTTATAATTTAATAAATTTATAATTTAATAAATTTATAATTTAATAAATTTATTAAACTTTTTTCCTTAAGTTTATTAAGTTTAATAAATTATTAATTTTATTAAATTTTAAATAATTATTAAGTTTATTAATAGAATCAATTAAATTTATTAAGTTCAATAAATTTAATAAGTTTAATAATTTAATAAGTTTAATAATTTTATTAAGTTAAAAAAAATTATTATGTTTATTAAGTTTAATAAATTATTAATTTTATTAAGTTTAATAACTATTAAGTTTGTTAATAAAATCAATTAAGTTATTAAGTTTTATAAATTATGGATTGACCCCATTAACTTTGCTTAAGATCAATTAAATTCGATTATGATGTTGCCACCATATTATCATTTACTTCGTACATGTGACATGTATTAACATAAATTTCGTGTAGTTATTGACACATTTTCATATATTGGATGGCTTCCACCATATTAGTGTAAACTTCGTGTAGCCGGGAAATTTTTTTCCTTGATTTAAACCTAAAAGAAAAAATGCAAAAAATAATGTGTGTAATTAAAAACTACAATTTATAAAATGAAACGAAAATACAAGGCCCCATAGAAGCTTAAAACACGTGGGTAATAGGTTCAACAATGAATAATACTGAATTTTGCAACAGCTTTTCTCAATGAGAAAAACACACTTGCCAGTCTCTTTCTTTGTGTTTAAAGATATTTGTAAAAGAAGGAATTTCTTTCAGTATATATAAAAAACTACTTCATAGCCAATAGTTTTACCTGGGATGAATTTACAAATAATCACTTCACCGCCGATTAATGTTTCACAAACGCATTTCACCCATGTAAATGTTAATCTATCTTTAG
This sequence comes from Brassica juncea, assembly GCA_018703725.1. Taxonomy (NCBI): domain Eukaryota; kingdom Viridiplantae; phylum Streptophyta; class Magnoliopsida; order Brassicales; family Brassicaceae; genus Brassica; species Brassica juncea. The sequence goes on along the minus strand of CM031936.1, from coordinate 52,526,893 downwards.
TGTTAAAAAAAAAAAAGATGAAGGATTTACAATCTTTTGTGCGTGACAGAAGGCCACATAGCCAATATACATCCGCTCGTAATTATACGTGAATAATAACTTTTTCGAAATAGTATCAATCCTTTAGATCTTCATTGTTGGGCTACACGTTTCTTCCAAGTAAACAATGTGAAAATGCTGTAACCAATTCAGGTCAATTGCATAGTCTTCCATTACCAAACTGCTAAAATTACTAATATGGTCACATTGATCTTGTCGTCTTTCTTTTTCGTTTGTAAATATATCAAATTTTGAAATTCAATAACGACCACAAAGTAAACAAAATAATTAAAGAAAATGATTTGGATTTTTAAGTTAATTTTTCTTAAAGAAACCATTCACTTTTCTATATATACAACTACGAAACCTCTGTCATAAAAAAAAAACAAGACAGACTATTTAATATAACTCACTCAATATATCCAGCTTTCATAACCATATAATAATAATTAAATGTCGGTAATTGTGTGGTGGCTAGTCACGGTGGTTATGGGGGCAGCTCACTCGGCCTCCTCCGCCAAAGTTGTAGAATTATACTGGGAGGTTGGGTATAAGTTCTGGTCTCCCGATTGTAAAGAAGGCGTCGTTATTGCCATTAATGGTTCGTTTCCAGGGCCAACGATTTATGCCACCGCTGGAGAAACAGTCATCATTCATGTCACCAACAAACTCACCACCGAAGGTGTTGTCATCCATTGGCACGGCATACGTCAGGTTGCTTAATTACTATATTTTAAAAAATGTTTATACTAGAATAGGGACTAGTTATATGATATATAAAGTTAGTATAATCAAAGTGACAAGATTTGGACTAATAAAAACAATGAAATGTGATAATGAAATAGAATGGAACTCCATGGTCAGATGGAGCAGCGGGTGTGACGCAATGTCCTATTATTCCTGGCGAGACTTTCACTTACAAATTCATTGTTGATAAGGTAAGCAAAAGACATTTATTTCTCTTTAATAAATTTTACGATAACGTTTCCGATATGGTGCAGGCGGGAACACATTTCTACCACGGGCACTACGGCATGCAGAGATCCGCGGGGCTGTACGGGATGATGGTCGTAAGATCGCCCAAAGAGACACTACAGTACGATGGAGAGTTTAACCTTTTGCTCAGTGATTGGTGGCACCAAAGCAGTCAAGCGCAAGAACTCTCTCTTTCTTCGAGGCCTATGCGTTGGATCGGGGAGCCTCAGAGTCTGTTGATCAACGGGAGAGGACAGTTCAATTGTTCACTAGCTGCGTATTTTAACAAGGGAGGCTTGGAAGAGTGTAAGTTTAAATATAATGATCCTTGCGCCCCTACAACTCTAAGGGTCGAGCCTAATAAAGTTTATCGTCTTCGGATCGCTAGCACCACTTCTCTTGCTTCTCTCAACTTAGCCGTTGAAGTAAGTTACCTTTTTACTAATTTATTTAGACATTTTTTAATAACAGAAATATATCTACTTTTTTTTTGTAATACACTTTGTTTATAAACCGAACTAGTTAACGTTTTTGGGTTAAAGGGTGTGTTCATTCATTCATTCGATCCAGTTATGTTTGTTTCAAGAAGCATAATAGCTTGAATTATCAAATTAATCCGGCCTAAACTACAGAATGTGAGACCTATCTATACTGATCTGGTTTTATCATTGTCTATCCTTCGTTTTTTACACAGTATCCATCAATTAAATATATAATACTATTAATTAAGATATACAAGAGAATATAAGGAAAAAAACACTCAAATGAGAAATTCAAATTACAATTGTCTCATAGTTTAATAGTTTCCTAAAAAAAATTAAAAAATAATATTTTAAAAACATTATATGGTCTATGCAATGTCCTAACCTTTATATTAACTTTCATAAACCAGGTGAATGTTATAAATTAATAATTTACTGTGGATATTTGTTGAGAAGCTATAAATTCAGTACAAAAGTAATCGAAATTATATAGAATAAAAAAGAATTTTAATTTCCCTTTATAATTAATAATTTTTAATTAGAAATAAAATCATAGGAGTATAGTTTATGCATATTAATTCAAAATTGAAATATTAAAGCATAAACTTAATCTTGGTTTGAATTTAACTTTCATAAACCATATGAATTATCATTATTTTTGAATATTTGCTGAGAAGTTTAAATTCATTAATATATTTTCTAACGAAAATATAATTCTTTTCGAGAGTAATTGAAATTATATTAGCCATAGGATACAAATAAATTCTTTTTTTTTTGTCAGCACAAATAATTTTTGTTTGAGAAACTAATTTTTCATTGACATTTGCAAAATTACCTTTTGTACTTTCAATATTTGATTCACTCATAATTGTGAGGTTGATTGTCCACGTGCAGGGACACAAACTAGAGGTCGTCGAAGCCGACGGCAACTACGTCGCACCGTTCACCGTCGACGACATCGACATTTACTCCGGGGAGACCTACTCCGTTCTTCTCCGAACACATAATCCATCTCCTCCTAGAAAATACTGGATCGCCGTCGGCGTTCGTGGCCGTAAACCCGACACTCCTCAAGCACTCACCGTGCTGCACTACGCCGGTGCTCCTGAATCCGGACACCTACCTTCTCCGCCGCCGGTGACTCCCAGGTGGGACGATTACCACCGGAGCAAAACCTTCTCGAAGAAAATCACCGCCGCGAAAGGAGATCCACCGCCGCCGGATAGATCAGACAAGCAGCTTTTCCTCCTCAACACTCAGAACCTCATGGAAGGCTACACGAAGTGGGCTATCAACAACCTCTCCTTATCCGTCCCGGCGACGCCGTACATCGGATCCATCAGATACGGGCTGCAACCGCTGGAGTATTTGAATTTTCCGGGACCGGAGATCATCGAGAGCTACGACATCGACAATCCTCCGGTGAATCCCAACACCACCGTGAGCAGCGGTATCTACAATCTCACGACGGGGATCGTGGTGGACGTGATTCTTCAAAACGCTAACGTTTTGAAAGGTGATGTCAGCGAGGTCCATCCGTGGCATCTCCACGGACACGACTTCTGGATCTTGGGTTACGGTGAAAAGAAGTTTCGGCCAGGAATCCACGACAAGATGTATAATCTTAGGAACGCGCCGTTAAAGAACACGGTGCCGTTGTATCCGTATGGATGGACGGCGTTGAGATTTGTAACGGACAATCCTGGGGTTTGGTTTTTTCATTGTCATATTGAACCGCATTTGCATACGGGTATGGGTGTAGTTTTCGCCGAGGGAGTAGACCAGATTGTTAAGATGAATATACCGCGTCAGGCGCTAGGTTGTGGGTTAACCAGAGAAGTGCTTATGAACTGGGGACGCCATTAGAAACCGGAACGATAACCGGTGTTTTTGTAATGCTAGTATTTGTACTACTAGTATGCTTTTTTTATGTGTTGTGTGTGTGTGTGTGTTTTACCTTGTATTGTTGTTAAATTATTTTGGGACAAAACTACAAATGTTTTACCGACAAAACAACAAAAGTTTTGATTCATGATTTACCAACAACTCAAACGGAAACTATTTAGCTACTTGTTATTATTTTTGTTTCGAGTTAAACGATGGGATTTATTTAAAGAAGAAACCAGTCGTAAATAGACCAAATTCATTAGATCAAACAAGATCTTTTTGTTCTCTATCTCTTGTTGGTGGTATATACTTATCATCGAGCAAAGACCACTTGAATAGCTCTTCAAACACCTACTTTCACGTTTTGAATTGTAATAAGCGTTTAAATTAGATATATGTGTTCTTAATGGGGTTGTTTCTCTGTTAAATACAATTAGAATTGGCGAGAAACAAAAATCACACTTTATTCATCGGAAATGATATCTTCGCGAATACTATTATTAGCTCTTTATGCGCGTGCAAACTTTCCAGCCAATTAAGATTATTATTATAGGTCGCCAAAAGTACACTAATACACGAAATAAATGAACGGAGTGTCTTAAAGATTGTCTAAAGTGTTAACTATTAATCGTTGTGGTGTCCCGGCCCAGAGTGGGAACGAGCATTCAGATTCAAGATTCGTAGTGGTAACCATTACTTCCTGGTCACCAATGAAAAAGTTACTCCAAAGGGCAAGTGTGTTGTAGTTTTATTTTATTTGTTAGTAGGTTTCATTAGTTTTTCATCAATCCTTTTTTTGTTTATCATCCTTTCACACACTTCTATAAGAATTGAGTTTGAATCTAGACATGATAATGATATTAATATAATTACAATATTTTGGGGAAAGACAATTGTCATTGTAGACAAATTATACACACTGTAAAGTACAGTACAAAATCTAGAAGTCTTTTTTTAATCTAAAAGTTTTAATTTGATACGATCAGTTATGTTGGCAAGAAAATAATATATTTTTTAAAAATATATAAATATATACAAGACAGACGGAGATTTAATTTTGACGTTTGCCTAACATAAAATGCTTTTATGTGATAATTATCTCCTTTTGTTTCTGTGGTTTTGATTAACTTTGCTTTGCATTACATGTTCAAAACCTACCAAATGGTGAGCCTCCTTGATAAAGTTGACGTTATAAAGATTGTGAACATGATCTAATCTTCAAAGACAAATTCAACCGGTCACCCCTAAAAACATGTATCATGAGATCACCTACCAGTCCGAATCTTCTTGAGATATTTTGATTGTTTACACGATCAAAATTACATCCATAAATCTTGTGCCCAAAATAAAATACCCAAAAGTAAAGAAAATTTGAATAGACTTTTTTGACTAAAAACCAAATTAATCAATGGTTTTGCTGCCCACTATCTCTCCCCTCTCTCATCTTGATTTCCCACTATATATACATCTATGATCAGCATACATAATAATTCACATACATAAGCCATTAATGGGTGTGTGGTGGATAGTGGCGGTGGCTATCTTGGCTCACACGGCGTCGGCCTCCGTGAGAGAGTATCATTGGGAGGTTGAGTACAAGTTCGGGTTTCCCGACTGCAAAGAAGGCATGGTCATGGCCATTAATGGCAAGTTTCCCGGCCCCACTATTCACGCCCTCGCCGGAGACACCATCGTCGTCCATCTCACCAACAAACTAGCCACGGAAGGCCTTGTTATTCATTGGCATGGAATTCGTCAGGTTCTCTACTTAAATTTTCTGACTAATATAACTAGGAGATTCTAAACTAAAACATAGATTGATCTTTAAAGTTGAAACGTTATTTACAAAAATAATTTTTAGGTGAAAAATTAAAGAAGCTCCCGAATTGTTTTCTATATTTCATTTTCAAAAATTTAGAAGAAACGGAATGGAGATGGCATTTTAAGTGACCATCACTCACCATATAAACTCATTCAGATCTTAATTTTCCACTGGTTTGTCGTTAGATGATAAAGAATAAAGTTGCCAAGAAGCACATGCCATGCATGACTCCGTCTCTTCTCTATAATATCACTGCATTTACGACACTTCCTTCGGAGTTTAGTTTCTTCTTTGGACTCTATTTATTGCTTAAAAATATCAAAGCAGTTACTAATAAAGTTTTGTACATTTTCCTAAGAGATTCGGTTTAAAATTGATTTAAATATAGCTTATGACACTAGTCAATATCTTGTGCATGCGAAATCCTAAATCCAAATAATACAAACTTGAACTAGATTAAGATAACAAATCTATAAAAGTTGATAACTGAACAATTAATTGAGCTTTTGTAAACAGCTGGGAAGTCCATGGGCAGATGGAGCAGCTGGAGTTACTCAATGTGCCATTACCCCCGGAGAGACTTTTACCTACAGATTCACTGTTGAGAAGGTAAGTACCATTTCAATTTCAATAAAATATAAATGAGAATAAAAGAATGTAGTTTATTATGGGTAAAATGAAATGGTGCAGCCGGGAACACACTTCTACCATGGGCACTACGGCATGCAGAGATCAGCTGGGCTATACGGATCGTTGATTATCGACGCGGCGAAAGGGAAGAGAGAGCCACTGAGATACGATGGAGAGTTTAATCTCTTACTTAGCGATTGGTGGCATGAGAGTATTCTCTCCCAAGAACTCGGTCTTTCTGCCAAACCTATGCGCTGGATCGGTGAAGCTCAGGTTACTTTATTTCTTTACTACACCAGTATTTTTAGATGACTAAACTTTTTTAACTTTTGATTTGATTTTTTTTTTTAATTTATATAGGAAAAAAAACATAGGTCCATATTGTCTCTTTTTAATAGTGGAGATATGATTTTAGACTTATATTATTAACCAATAGTGGACGAGTGATAATAATATTCGCTTTTCTTGATTTCTTTTTCTAAAGCGAAAGTCAGCTACTTTTATAATGTGTTATCTTAATAATCATTTTACGTATCTTGAATGTGGCCACTAAAAAGAGAGAAATTATATGTTTCATAGTCAAAAATTGAAATTGAAAATTTTATATAGGTTCTTTCGTTTCTTAATATAATGTTTATCGCTTGTTTTTGGAAAAAAAAAATTGAAGAGCATATTGATCAATGGGAGAGGACAGTTTAATTGTTCACTGGCGGCGCAATTCAGCAACGCGACGGCACAGTTCAGCAATACATCGTTACCTATGTGCAAGTTTAAAAAAGGAGATCAGTGCGCACCACAGAGACTACACGTGCAGCCTAACAAGACTTACCGAATCAGACTCGCCAGCACCACCGGTCTTGCCTCCCTCAACTTTGCTGTTCAGGTTTTGATTATTTTATTTTATTTTATTTAATTATTTTATTTTATTTCTCTGTTTTACATATAAAAGCTCTTTCAAAAATAAACGAACAAGATATCTGACAAAAACATTAAAGAGAGAATGGTAGTGGTAGGCCATCTTTAATTCTTATGAAAGCATCCGACTACTATAGTCTATAAAGTATAAATTGAGATGGTATTTTTTGGTGGAGGCAAAGTGATGGAGTAGTCTTTAGTTTCTTTCTTCAGTTTCCTAAGCCCACGGTGCATGCCTGCATGGTGTAACATTTTAGACCACAAATATAATATTAGTATATTTAGATGTGCGCGTATTGATAGTTCCGTAGAGCTACTAGATATTCTTGGTAAGAGTGGTCTCGATCAGTAGGTAGATTGATTGACTTTGAGATTTAGATTTCAGACCCAACTCGTGTTCCATTCAGCTTGTTCAACTGACAAAAGCTGTCATTCTACCGTTTCCTTATTTCCTTATATAGATATACTATTATTCTCAAAATTTTTATTTTAGATTTTTAAATTTTGTATTAAATTTTGAAAATCTTCTGTTCTCTTTTTAGTCTATCGTTTTACATTAAAGCAAATTCGTATTCAATTTTCAAAATCTATTGTTCTCTTTTTTTAATCTATCGTTTTACATTCCTAAAATTAAATTATTTTAAGCAGTGAAATATGGGCCCAGTTACACAGCTTAATTCTAATTAGAAGAATCCTACCAAATTTGATAAAAAAAAAAAAAATCCTACCAAAAAAAAATTCTAATTAGAAGAACACGTTTTTGATCACCCGGGTGTTATTTTTTCACACGTGCAGGGACACAAGCTAATGGTGGTAGAGGCCGACGGCAACTACATTACACCGTTCGCCACCAGCGACATCGATATATATTCCGGCGAGAGCTACTCCGTCCTTCTCACCACCGATCAAGATCCTTCCCAAAACTACTGGATTTCCGTCGGCGTCCGTGGCCGAAAACCCAAGACGCCTCCGGCACTCACCGTCTTACACTACGTAACCGCCCCTTCTTCCCAACCCCCTTCATCTCCGCCGCCGGAGACTCCGCGATGGAACGATTTCGACCGGAGCAAGAGCTTCTCGAGGAAGATCCTCGCAGCGATGGGATCGCCGCCGCCGCCGAGGAAGTTCAAAAAGCGGCTGATCCTCCTCAACACTCAGAACACGATCGACGGCGCCACGAAATGGGCTCTCAACAACGTCTCTCTCGTGGTTCCGGCGACGCCGTATCTCGGATCCGTCAAGTACAGACTGAGACGCGGGTTCGATCGGAAGTCGCCGCCGACGACTTTCCCGGTGGATTACGATATCATGAACCCGCCGAGAAACCGTAACACGACGAAGGGAAACGGGATCTACGTTTTTCCGTTCAACGTAACCGTCGACGTGATTCTGCAGAACGCTAACGGATTAGACGCGAACGCGAGCGAGATCCATCCGTGGCATCTCCACGGGCATGATTTCTGGGTTTTGGGTTACGGTGAAGGGAAGTTCCGGCCGGGGGTTGATGAGAAGACGTATAATCTCAAGAATCCGCCGTTAAAGAACACGGTGGCGTTGTTTCCGTATGGATGGACGGCGTTGAGATTTGTAACGGACAATCCTGGGGTTTGGTTTTTTCATTGTCACATTGAACCGCATTTGCATATGGGTATGGGTGTGGTTTTCGCCGAGGGATTAAACCGGATTGGTAAGATACCTGATGAGGCGTTGGGTTGCGGTTTAACCAAGCAATTCCTCATGAACCGGAATAATCCTTAGTACATTGTAATCAGTAATTTGTATTGTGGTGGTTTTCCAGTCTGCTTTTGTTTTGGTGCTCTACCGCAGTGTAAAGCTACGATTGGTTCTTGTTACTGGTATAGTTGTTGAGACTGGATTGATGAGGCGGTTCAACCAATCAATTTTTATAAACCCGAACAGTACCTTTTCTATAGGTTGCAATCAGTACATTGTGTGGCGGCATTTGAGCTGCTTTTTGTTTTGGTTGTGTGCCCCCGATCGTGTTGTAAACCGGAAATTGGTTCATGTTATTTGTATTAGTTGGCTAGTCGGTTATGGGAATGTTATTGATTTTGATTAACATTCTGAAACTTTCAGTTAGTAAAATGTAATTTGTCCATTACTGAACTCGGCAAGAATTGGAACTTTGTATATTAGGCGGCCCAAGTCGACTTCACAAGGAAATTCTACTCGTCTTGGGCCCTAAGTGTCAGGCTTCTTACATAACATACGCAAAAGATTGTTTACGGATGAGTGTTTTGTTGGTTCGGTTAGATACTTAGTTCGACCTTTCCATGATCCGATTAGCCGGTCTGATTCGGTAATGGAGGCTATGGCGTAGAGTTCAGTATTTGCTTCTAACTTCTATACATGCAATGCAACATCGATCCTTCTTTCGACGTTTTATTGTTTCCAATAAATAATAACCACAGAAACAGAAAAAATGTGTTCGATCAACTTAAGTTTCAACAGTTCTGACTTTTGACTATATATGTTGCACTAATCTTTGTACTTTTTAAAAAGGAGAAATTGTCAAGTGTACTGTAACAAGACAGTATAGATCTTTATATCAATTTTATATAATGGATTTTCATCACCATTTAGAATTAGAATAATTGTGGTGATCGTTTGAAACATTATGTTTCATGGGCACAAAAGGCATGTAGGCCAATTAAAGCAAGGGACGTTATAAAACAATTTACGAGTGGTCGTTAGTTGGTTAAGGTGTACGATATATAGTTGCATAAATCACATTACTCTAACTCTCTATTATTAATTAATAAACTTAACTTAGTAATATATATAAGCATGTTGTATCAGAAGAAGAAAACGACGACGAGGGTTCCAATAGTTGTGAGAGTAGCCGACAGGAAAATCCCGGGAAACACGTTTCAGACAGTATATAGAATCACTGCTGGCGATGAAACGTGCTTCCGTGGCACTGATGTACTTGCCTATTGGTTCTATACATTGCACCTCTCACATTTTCTCCAGATAAAACATTATATTATTATGTTACAAATAAAAAAAAATTAATAACATCATGCTGGTATTGTTTTTCTTTGATTTGAAATAAGGTCATACCGTATAGTTTATTATTGTACTATATACAGTTTCATTTGAACTTTTAAATAAAATATGATATTTAGATATTCAGTTGACATCTCTAAAGGATAACCATAAAATAAATGAAACTATTGCCTGTTTCATTACCGACCCTCCCTCTAATTTAGCACTTTGACCGTTATACAAACAGTAGTATGTGATATGTATATCATATATCATCAGAAACTGAGGGTGGTCAACCTTTCATAATTTATCGACATACAGAAATTATATTTTGCAATGAGAAACCGACACATTGAAGGTGATTGGTTGGGTTGTAACTAGTGATTTTAGCTTTAATTTCTATCTACAACGACTTAAGTTACCAATCATGTTTTAACTAGTTTTTAAAACTAAAGTCAATAAAATAAAAAAAATGGCTGTAGAAACCTTATTTTCTAAAGCAAAAAAATATGGCTATATGAATTTATTTCTTTTTTAAGATATTAATATATGAATATATTTCCTTTTTATCATTTTTCTCATTTAATTTCTACAGTTACACTAGATACATCTACATCAAAAAATTCCACAATCTAAATTCTACAGTAAATTTTCTACAGCTACAATCCAACCAATTGACCCCATTATAGATATCTATCACTTGTCATCAATTTTACAAAAAAATAAAAACATATTTTTCTAAAACATTAAACATTAAATAAAAGTATATTATAAATCTATCATTAATCTTTTACCTTTTTTAGATTATATGCTTTTACATGTTTAGAAAGGAATCAAGCTGTCAATTTAGATTTTGTAATAGAACTGAAATCTGACCATAAACTTGAGTTCTTTTAAGGAATGGTCAACGATTAATAATGAGTTTATAAATTAGTTAATGCTGCCAAATTTCCTTTTCCTTTTTTACTATGCCAGCCTTTTTTTCTTTTTAATCTACCAACAAAATGAATAAAAATGTATTAAAAGTATCATTATTATTATCGAAATTTTATGTTGGACATAATTGTGTATTTGCTTAAGCATATCAATTTACAAGAAAAATGAGTATATATTACGACTGATCGCAAGACGCAGCGACATACACACGAATAGCGACATTTTACAAAAAATATCTTTATTATTATCGAAATTTTATGCTGGACATAATTACTTATTTTCTTAAGCATATCAATTTACCAGTGAATATAAGATAACATTGCAATAATTTTTGGAAACAATAATAATAATAATAATAATTCTTATAGTATATATTAGCGACTTTCTTAGTTCTTAAAGATGAGTATTTATTAGCGACTGATCGCAAGCCGCAGCGACATGCAAACGAATATGGAATATGATGAATTGTACAACAATATACTCATTTTTTGGTAAATAGGCTTTTTATATGATTTGGTCTATTAAATTAACACTTGCAAAACAAAAACCTCATAAACAAACATTTGGACATACAAATCAATTAAAATAGTTGTGTTAGCTGCAATATTTACTTAGTCTAAAATTGTTTTTACATATTATATATAAATTATACTCTAATAATATATTGAAGACGATACAATTTTGCTATGATAAAACTATTTAGTTTTTCAGTTTTAAGACAGTATCAACATTAAACACATAATATATAAAATACATGTTTATATTTACCATTTTAAATCTTTTCCCGCGTAAAAATGTTCCCGCGTAAAGTTGTTGTTCCCGCGTAAAGTTGTTGTTCTTGCGTAAAGTTGATATAATTTGATTTTTAAAACACTGCTATATTTATTTACATAAAGTGTCAGTTAAACATCAATAAATTAATAATGATATAAACGTTAATTATCTTTGCTTTGAAAATAATATATGTATTTGATGTGCTAATTGATTTTTATTTATAGTAGACATAAAATTATCTAAAATTTTGTACAATAAGTTCTGGTGAAAATTATCATACTTTATGGACTTGTTATTTTTTCTATTGGAAAACTAATTTTAGTTAAAACAAAATCTACATTATAAATGGAATGAAACTCAAAGAAGATATTGAAAGTTTTACAATATCCTTCAAACAAGGTTTGTGCCTCTTATCAATGATTATTAAGGTTCCATAGCACCCTTTCGTAGTCTAAATTAATGCTCATTATTTATAGAGATACACATCTATATATGTGACATCTCTCTCTCTCTCTCTCTCTGGGGTCAAGTGGCTTCTTTGGTTTCAGTTTAGAGGCTGAAGCAACAACAACAACAAAAGGATCTCAAGAGATTTCAAGGTAATAACTTATGTTCTTCCTTCGATTTCTGTTTATCTTTTTTTCCTTTGGTTTATTTTTTTTCTTTATGCTTTTACGTATTGTTTGTTTGCTTGGAACCTCATGATACGTTACTCACTTCAAGAATCTATCCAAAAAGTTATTTATATTGCTGCGTAAAATCATAATAACTAATTGATATTTGGATCCCTCGACGTTTGAATTCATATGAATCCCCATATTTCACTTTGTTTTTATATGGCTTTATTTTGATCGATTATGTAATTTTTATTCTTGAAGTGAAACAAAGATGACGTCATATTTGTTTTGCAGGGTGAGATCATTTGAAAATGTATAACAACAATACATGGATGTTCCCCGGTTTAGCACCAAGCGCGTTGCCTCGTTTCCCCGAGGGAGGTGTGCGTTCTTCTTCGCTTAACGCCACGTGGAGCGACCCGACTGAAGAAGAAATGGAAATAGAGGAGCTGGAGAAGAAGATCTGGAAAGACAAGCAGCGTTTAAAGCGGCTCAAGGAGATGTCCAAGAACGGGTTCGGTAAGCAGCCTCCTCCTGATGATGATGATCACTCGAGCAAAAGAATGATGTACCAGGCACAAGACGGGATCTTAAAGTACATGTCCAAGGCGATGGAGCGTTGTAAAGCTCAAGGCTTCGTGTACGGGATCGTGTTCGAGAACGGGAAAACATTAACGGGGTCTTCTGATAATCTCCGTGAATGGTGGAAAGACAAAGTGAGGTTTGATAGGAACGGACCAGCTGCTATACAGAAGCACACCACCGATGGAAATGATGTAGGGCTTGAGGTTTGGGAGTGTACTGCACGTAAGTTGCTTGAGCTGCAAGATACAACTCTCGGAGCTCTTTTATCGGCTCTGATGCCTCACTGCAAGCCTCCTCAGAGGCGGTATCCGTTGGAGAGAGGCGTGCCGCCGCCTTGGTGGCCGACGGGGGAAGAAGATTGGTGGGGTGATCTGTCTTTACCTGAGGATTGTAGAGGACTTCCTCCTCCTTACAAGAAGCCTCATGACCTCAAGAAGATGTGGAAAGTTGGTGTTCTGATTGGTGTGATCAGACACATGGCTTCAGACATTAGCAGGATACCGAAGCTGGTGGCACGGTCTAGAACTCTTCAGGAGAAGATGAGTTCGAGAGAAGGCTCTTTATGGCTCGCTGCTCTGAACGGAGAAAAGGCCATTGTTGGTCAGAGTAAGGAGCCTTTCACAGAGGATAACAACTCTCTTGTTTCTGGAACGGGTGGCGAGATGGATACTACTGATCTATTCCCAGAACCTGGAAATTATGATGTTGCTGAAAGAAGTGTTGCATCTCATCATGATCCTCTCAATCCGCATTACCCTGGGGTAGGCAACAAAAGGAGGTTTGAAGGAGAGTTAGGGATGTCGTCACTTCATTCAGGAACGATCCTAACTTGTGAGAACAGTCCTTGTCCTTATAGCCAACCGGAGATGGGATTCCATGACAGGGTATTAAGAGAGAATCACCAATTGACGTGTCCTTACAAACCCACAACCTTTTACCAACCCACTAACCAACCCTTTGGTATGCATTCCGGTTTAGCGGTTCCTTATCCGGATTATAACCGGAGTTATTATGGAAACGAACCGGAGAGTCTAGTGGGAATGCAGCAGCAGCAGCAAGTTCAGAGCACTCCAGACCTGTTTAATCAATCAGACAATATCTACAGACCAAACGCAGCAGAAAGAGGAGGTAACAATGACTATTTCTCTGGTCACCGGTTTGGTCTGGTTGATGAGTCGAGTCCTTCAACTTCGGTGATGGATCCTAATCACAATGGCTATGCGCAAACAGCAGGGATGGAGAACAATCAGCAGAATCATGAGGAAGACTTGTCCCTGCCTTGGATTTCGTGGAGATAAGCTGTCATGAGTTTATCTTGTTTTCTTTTCTAGCTTGTAGCTTTGTTTCTTCTTGCTTTTTCTGTCATTGAACCAGAGTTTTGATCTCTCCATTGAACCATAAATATATAAAACTAATCATTAAAACCAAAGTTTTCATCTCTCAACATGCATCAAAATATACAATCTAAGCCCTCAAGACCAAAGAAGTTTTTTACCAATAAAAAAGACCAAAGAAGCTTGAGAAGAAACTTTTTCAGTTTAGTCTCTTTGGCTCCTTTGTTTTCTTTTCTTGGACCTTAAAGCTGTGGCTTGAGTCTCGTTTTCCTCCTCCTCCTCAACATTCACCGCTGCTTCAACAGCTTCTTCTTCTGTAATTCTCAAATGCATGGGGGGCTTGGGTGAAAATGTAGAGGAGCTGTGTGTGTGTACCCTTTGAGATAACAAATTTTTGAGACAGTACTTGTGTATCCGGACTGTGCAACCTTCATTTTGACACAAATCCGCCTGTAAACATGTGTCAGAAAGCAAAGAATAAGATACGAGATCAGCAGCAAACAGATCATATCACAATGTAAGAATTTAATATGTGAATCCTATAAAATTTCTTCGGAATGCAGACCTCAACTCCAGCTTCATTGCAAAGCCCGCAAGAGGGAGCATCATTGTTTCTGAACCAACAGCGCAGGTCAAGAAGAGATCTTATACCAAGTTCGATGTTACCTTCTCTTGTGCGGCACAGCCATTTGTCCCTTACAAGCTCATCGATAGTTTTTTTCCTTTTGCGACAATGAAAAGTTCTTGAATGCAGATGGGACTTGCTGCTGGCTTCATTTGGTAACTGAGGTATGAACACAAGATATGTCAACCGTGACAAAGAGACTAAAACTATATAGTACAGCCAAATGAATAGCAATGATAAAAAATTTGGTATTACAGATAGATCCTAATTAGTTGTCTTTACCAAACACATAGAAGATAAATGCTGAGAAATATGAGATTGGTTTTCCGTAATGATCAACTAGTTAGAGGGTTGACTGCTGCAAGTACGAATCCTGAAAAAAACCTTACAAATTTATTTATTTCTTTATAGTCTTTAACATTAACAAAAGTTACTTATTGACTCTATGATTTCATCAAACGAAAAAAAAACGAGATGATAAAATATTACTAACAAATTTAGATTGGAAAAAGCGAAATAATAAGATATTACTAACAAATTTAGACTACGTCGATGATGATACCCATGTGTATATGCGATTGGAAAAAAGAGAGAATCATGCAAAAAAGAACTCAAGAGCAACAACAACCTTCGTTTGGTCCGAATATTTATCAACATATTTCGATTATCTTGGAGGTAATCCGGTTAATCGATGAGTTCTAGTATTTTGGTACCATTTGTAAAATATGTAAAATTTAAGTGTTTATAGAATTTTCTTTAATTTGTGTTACAATTGTTTAATGTATTTTTATTTTGTGTGAAATTTATTTAATGTTATGAAATATTTATTTTATTTTATTTTGGTGTAGTTAAGTTATTCTAAACTAAGTTTAATATATATATTTGTGAAAAAATAATTATAAAGACCAACTAAAAAATACTTTTAAGGTTTTGAATGGTGAAACTTGAATTTTGGTAAAACCTTAAAATTTAAGGATTTAAGGTTTGGTTAGAATGATAAAAATCTAAAAGTTTGCATCTAAGTTATATCACAAAAAAGCTAAAAGAACATCTAAGTTATATCAATACTTTTGTATCATAATTTTACATAACAAATATGGGAAAAATATAAGAATTTTTTGAACAAATTATATGAATAATACATCTTTTTACATAGAAAACGTAAGCAAAATATAATAATAAAGGAGAGATATTCTTGCTTTCCTCAAACTCAACGTACTATTGGTTCATTACTCAATCTAAACACGTTAAAACATTTAGAGGATGATTGGTGATGAATGTGAGTACTCTGTACAACTATAATTCTTTCAACAACAATAAAATTAAAGCAATCAATCTTTATTAATAAAATTTAAAGACAGAGCCAAAAAAATCTTTAAAAGAAAATATATTGGTTCTAGAAATCAATTTTCTAGAGTTTTATGTTTAGAGCTTTTAAATGTTTGAAATAATTCTACATCGATACAATTTAAAGATAAAGCTACAAAATCTATTTCTAAAATTTTAAAGCAAAAAATCCAATATTACGGCTGATACCAATCAATCACTTAGTTGAGTTAAATTAATTTTAATGATATCTTTCATTTAGACTTTAGAGGCTAGTCAATAATAACTGAGGGTGGTCAGCCTTTCATAATTTTTAACTACTCTATATAAATAACATATTGCAATAAGAACCCGACACTTTATATATAGTTGAACGTTTACCTTTTTAAGATTATATGCTTTTACATGTATAGAAAGGTATCAAGCTGTCAATTTAGATTTTGTAATAGAACTAAAATCTGACCACAAACTTGAGTTCTTTTAAGGATTTCTCAAATATTAATAATGAGTATATAAATTTAGTTACTGCTGCCAAATTTTATTTTCCTTTTCAATCTACCAGCCTTTTATGCTTTTCAATCTACCAGAAAAATGAATAAAAATTTATCACAATACAAGACTTAATTATGTATTTGCGGAAATAGAAGATAACATTGCAATAACTTTCGGAAACTTAAAAAAGAAAAAAAAAATTCGGAAACTTACATGTGTGCTCGCAGTCAATTTTCTTATGTTTTCCACATGGATAGAGAGTTTTATGTTTGGTTAGTAGAGTTTTAATTGAATCTGTTTAATTTTGTGAAAAAAAAAACTTTCAGAACCAAAAATATTAATATATCTAATATTATATATATTCTTAGTTATTATTTGCAATCCATGAAAAGGAGATATATTAGCCGCCCATCACATGCGGCAACTACATGAAAACGAACATTGCGTATGCTGAATTGTTCAACAATATACTCAATGTTTGGTGAATTGGCTTTTTTATATGATTTTTTTGTCTATTACATTACTTTGAACGGTGATCAAAGAATGAAGAGAAACATTTAATTTATTATTATTCCTAAAAAATCATAATTCACAAGGAATAATTAAATCCTTCTTATTTCTTGATAAATTTGAGAAGAAACAAGCATTATTTTTCATTCCTACTATTTTATTTCTATAAATTTATTTCCTATTCGTTTTTTTTGGTTCCTCAAAAGGTTACCTTCTCATTTCTTGATAAATTTGAGAAGAAACAAGCATTATTTTTCATTTCTGCTATTTTATTTCTATAAATTCATTTCCTATTCATTCTTTTTGTTCCTCAAAAGGTTACTACTCGGAGCCAAGACATGTGAATCAAAAACCTCATAAAAAACGTTTGGACATAACAATCAATTAAAATAATTGTGTAAGCTGCTATATTTATTTAGTCCAAAGTTATTTTTACATATTATTTAATATTTATTCTCTAATAAAATATTGAAATCGCTACAATTTTGCAGTAATAAGACTATTTAGTTTGATTTTTTAAGGGTTCATAATTGGAGAATGACTGCCACGTGTACATGTACTTCTAAAACTTTGTTGATGTGTTTGTGACTCTTACACCCACTGATCTGTATATACGGATTCTCCCGTAAATGCAGTCTACGCTTATTATTCATTGCTGCCATTACCGTCCATCGGCTCAATACATTCCAAAACCTTCCAATACATTCAGAGAAGGAACTGTTATGAGCTCTCTCCTGTTTCGATGGAGCAAGGAGCAACCAAAATTTCAAAGTTTTGGAATCCTTATGATTAGGGATGTCAAATGGGTGGGCTATCCATGGATAATCCATGTCCAAATCAATATGGGGTAATATGGACACGTCCATATTCGACCGAAAAATTGTTTGTTTAAACGGGCGATGCCCAAATATACTCATGGTCCAAATGGGCAAAACCAGATGGACACTAGACGCCCAAATATTAAAAATATCTAGGGTTAATGTATTTGGAGGAAATCGTAATTTCCCTTTCTGGCTGTCAGACTCACAAGAGAGTTCGATTTTGAGTTTCTTCACTTCATCTTCTTCACAGTTGCTCTCACTCTGATAACTCAAACTTCCTGGTGGAACAAAATCCCAAACGTTTCATCTTCCTCTTCCTTCTTCAAGGCATTTTCACTTCATCTTGTTCTCTCTGGTTGACTCATTTCAAGTTTATTGCAATTTCTCTCGAAATTCATCAAATTTCAATTAAAGTTTAGGGCTTAAGGAATATCTTGTAATGGGTCTTTCTAGATTCAATGTATAAGCTTCTATATCACTTCAACACTTGAATCTTATATCGGTCGGACTCTTCTTTCTAGAATGGATTTGTCGCTCAACTAAATGCTATACTTGGTTATCATCTTAATGATAAGCTTCGTTATCATGGAGTTCAAGTCTAAGTATCTTTTGTAAAACATGAAATTTAAGTAAGTTTAAGATGTTATATATGAAATTTGAATTTGTATATCTTTTAAATTGAACATTATATTTTTTACATTAAGTGGACGTCTGGGTCTCATGGACAGCCCGATTGGTAATGGTTTTATTTAGTCATGGTTCCATTTAGACATGATCCTATTTAGGTTTTGACCAAAACTGCCCAGAAAAAAATAAACCCATATGGACACACCCAAATCGGTCTAGTCCGGCCATTTGACACCTCTACTTATGACCAGCTTTTCTTACTTGTAGAATCGGCCCTGAATCATACCTAGTAAAACATTTGCAACAGGTCTCCAAAATTTTTGAAAAAAATTACATATACATAAGCCTCCAAAAAATTTTTTTAGGTTCCCAGACTTATAAGAAAAAAAAAATTACATAGAGATAATTTCAAACCTCCAAAATTTCAGGACCGATCCTGTTTACTTGCAAATACTGCACCGAGTTACCACCAGATCTGGCTTAAATCTTTTCCAACACATGTTTTTGGTTTAACATATTTGTTTCCAACAGAGAACTACCTCCTTTAACTTTTTTTTTTAATTCCAGATGTGATTGGTGAAGTGAGGGGGGGCATCAAGACTATTTTCAACAATGAAACACATACCATAGAACGTATAATGGTGGACTTCCAAATTGACAGGTTCGTCACAACTGAACTTCGATTTAAACGTTTACCATTTTAAGCTGAACAGGGATAGAGAACAATTAGCAGAATCATGAGGAAGACTTGTCCATGCCTTGGATTCAGTGAAGATGAGCTTCATGGGTTTTCTTTTCTAGCTAGTAGCTTTGTTTCTTGCTTTTTTTTTTTCTATCATTGAACCACATTTTTGATCTCTCCATTGAACCAGAAATATATAAAACTAATCATTAAAACCAGAGTTTTGATCTCTAAAGTGATGTTTGGACAAAGAAACAGGCATCAAAATACACATCTAAGCCCTAAAACCCAGAGTTCTGAAACGTTATCTTTTCTAACTTAAGTGTGCAGCGCTACGAGTTACTCTTCTCCTAGTGTTACCACTAGTCGAGGCTAAAGAAGCTTGTGAAGAAACGTTTTCAGTTGAGTCTCTTTGGCTCCTTTGTTTTCTTTTCTTGGACGTTAAAGCTGTGGCTTGAGTCTCGTTGTCCTCCTCTTCATCATTCGCTGCTGCTTCTACAGCTTCTTCTTTTGCAATTCTACCCAAAGGCCATGGCTTCCCGCAGCCAGAACAGACTTTATCATCCTGCAAATTTATGTGATCAGAAAGTTAAATACTAATGATGTCAAAGTCAAATGCATGGGGGGCGTGGGAGAAAATGTAAAGAAGCTGTGCGTGGGTACCCTTTGAGATAACAAGTTTTTGAGACAGTACTTGTGTATCCGGACTGTACAACCTTCATTTGGACACAAATCCGCCTGTAAACAAGTGTCAGATCTATCAAAACACAATGTGAGAATTTAATATGTGAATCCTATAAATTTTCTTCAGAACGCAGACCTTAACCCCAGCTTCATTGCAAACCTCGCAAGAGGGAACATCATTGTTTCTGAACCAACTGCGCAGGTCAAGAAGAGATCTTATACCAAGTCCGATGTTACCCTCTCTTGTGCGGCACAGCCATTTGTCCTTCACAAGTTCATCGAGAGTTTTGTCCTTTTGCGACATTGAGAAGTTCTTGAATGCAGGTGGGACTTGATGCTGTTGACTGCTGCTGGCTTCATTTGGTAACTGAGATAGCAACAACACAAGATCTGTCAACCGTAACAAAGGGACTAGAATTATATAGTCCAACGGACCAATTGAATAGCAATGATAAAGATTTGGTAATACAGATAGATCCTAATTAGTTGTCTTTACCAAACACATAGAAGATAAATGCTGAGAAATATGAGATTGGTTTTTCGTCATGATCAACTAATTATAATCCGGGGTGAAAAACTTTATATCATACAAGAAGAATAAAACTCAGAATGCATGATCAACAAGCCTACAAGTGTTTCAGACTGAATCTCAAAGAGACGCGGATACTTTAAAGTGAACCTGTAAGATAGTAGCAGTCTAAAAGTCACTGAATGGTTCCTTTTGTCACTAGATGTATGTATGCAGAAGTCAGGGACTATGATCATTGACCTGATTCTCCAATCGGATGTTGAGGGCATCAAAGCAAGATATGCACCCTTGAGCAGCTTCATCTTGTGCAATAGCTTCTATCTGCCAGAAGTTAAAAGAAAATTCATCAATTCCAAGGGACAAGTAGCACAACTATCTCACTCTACACACAATACATAATCACCTCACTGCAAATTTAGTACGAACAGAACAAAACAATGTCCAAATGAAACTCACAATGCCTTTAAAGAAAGCAATGTGCGGAACAGAATACTTAGTCCCGAGTTTGGATTGATCATCGGAGACAGTGTTAACAACACCGTAACAAACTTGTCCGTCATACTGATCTCTACAAGCCCTCAACTCAAAGTGAACATACGAAAGCTCTTTGTTTATCTCAAGAAGGTACTTATCAAATATCTTCTTAGCAGCTCCTGCAACAACAACAAAAAAAAAGGAAGAAACTTTTTCATCACTATAATGTTCTATGAAAGAAAAAAAAAAACAGTTCCTTTCAACATTGAGATAACTGTGAAAGAACTGTGAATATAGAGGCAGATCAAAATCGGATTCAATCATTGCCGTAAAGTAGAGATTTAAAGCGGGAGAGACCGACCTGGGTTTCTGCCGGTGACGTCGGTGAAGATGGATTGAAACTCTTTCTCCTTGAGAGGGCCTCGTGAAATCAAAGCTTGAATTAGCGTGTGGTGCTTCCAGGTCAGCGATACCATCTTCAATTTCACCTTACCAGAAGTTTCTGAAAGTTAGGGGTTTTTTTGGGGGTGGGGAAGAGACGACGGCGTGTGGTGTGGGAGAGAGATGGCGGGAAGTGGGAATCGACACGACACGATGACGTGTAATTTGGCAGCTCATTTCTTTTCTAATTGGGCTTTTAAGAGGCCCAAAAATATTTTACGCTTAGTTTGTTGATGTGGTCCCAACAATTGGTAATTTTAATTTTGGTTACCATTTTAGGGAAATTAGAAAGCACACACATAAAACAAACATATAAGAATTGCAAATATTATAAAACAAGAAAAAAAGACCAACTTACAAATTTTATGGAAAAATTGTCATTGCATGATTCTGATAAAAGAGTCCTCGTACAAAAATTAAAAATAGAAACTAAATGCAAATGACATACGTACATGAACTTTTCAGATTTTTTGGAAAAAAATATTTGATTACACATTTAAGAAAGAGACTTTTCACAGATATTATAAAACAAAAACGAAACACTAGTTACAAATTTTACAATAGTTAAAAATAATAGAAAAATCATCATTCATGTTTCTAGTACAAGATTCCGTACAAACATTAGAGATAGAAATTAAATGCAAACAACATACTTATATGATTTTTTTTAACATTAATAGGCCAAAGATTTAATTTTTCATTGTTGGAAAGAGTTTCACACAATATTATAAAACAAAAATATACAGGTTGAAATTTTTATAATAGTTTTAAAATCTATAAAACAAAAATTTTGTTGCATGTTTCTAATAAAGAAGTTCGTATAAAAATTGAAAACAGAAATTAAATGTAAATGACATACTTACCTGAACTTTTAAGATTTACAGGAAAAAAATCATTATGTATTTTTGGAAAGATACTTTGCATGAATATTACAAAACAAAAAAATATACAACTTGAAAATTTATAATATCCTTAAAATTTATGGAACAAATTTTTTGTTGCGTGTTTGTAATAAAAGAGTTTGTAATGATGAAGGAAATTAAATGAAAACGACTTACTTACATGAACTTTTAAAATTTACAGGAAAATATTTTCATTATGCATTTTTTGGAAATTGATTACTCATGAAAATTATAAAAAATAGAATAAAAATACAAAGTTTATTATAGTTTTAATATTTATTAAAAACATTTTTTTGCATGTTTCTAAAAAAGAGTTTGTACAAACACTAGAGATAGAAAGTAAATGAAACACATGTTTTAAAATAACTTACTTACCTAATCTTCTAAGATCTACATAGAAAAAATTTCATAATATATTTTTGGAATGTGATATCGCACAAATATTATGAAACGAAAAATAAATGCAATAGAAATTTTTTAAATAGTTTTAAAATTTATGGAAAATTTGTTATTGCATGTTTCTAATTAAATAGTCTGTACAAACATTAATG
Organism: Brassica juncea; assembly: GCA_018703725.1. NCBI lineage: Eukaryota > Viridiplantae > Streptophyta > Magnoliopsida > Brassicales > Brassicaceae > Brassica > Brassica juncea. The sequence goes on along the minus strand of CM031936.1, from coordinate 52,504,224 downwards.
ATAGAAATTAAATTTAAACGACTTACCTAGTAAGCTCTTAAGATTTACAAGGAAAAGTTTTATCATGCATTTTTTGGAAATCGAATTTGCATGACTTTTTATCAAAGTTTTAAATTGATGGACAAAAATTGTTGCATGTTTCTGATAAAAAGACCGTATAAACACCAAAGTTAGAAATTAATTGTCAACGCATATGTTTAAATAACTTAATTATATGCGTCTTTAAGATTTGCATGAAAAAAATTCATTATGCATTTTTGGAATGTGATTTCGCATGAATATTATTAAACAGAAATAAGTAAAAGTTACCAATTTTATAATAGTTTTAAAATGGAAAATTTTGTGTTTCATATTTCTAATTAAAAAGTCCGTACAAACATTAAAGAAGGAAATTAAATGCAAACGGCTTACTTTTACCTGAAATTTTATTTTACATTTTTGGCAAGCACTTCGCACAAATATATATAACAAAAAAATTATATAAGAGTCCATATTTAAAATTTATGCAAAAAATTGTTGCATATTTTTATAAAAGAGTCCATACAAATGCTAGAGTTAGAAATTAAATATAAACGACAAATTCTAAAGTAACTTACTTACCTGAGCTTTTAAGAATTACATGGAAAATTTTATTATACATTTTTGGAAAGCGACTTCTCACGAATATTATAAAACAGAAACTAAATACAATTTATAAATTTTATAATAGTTAAAATTTATGTGTGTGTTTTTTTTTTTGCATTTCTCTACCAAAAGAGTATGTACAAACACCAAAAAATGAAATTAAATGCAACTACATGTTTTAAAATAACTTGCTAGATTTACATGGAACAATAGTATTGTGCACTTGTGGAATGCGCCTTCGCACAAATATCATAAAACAAAAAGTAAATAGAAATTACATATTTTTTAGTAATTTTAATAATTTATGGGAAAAAGTGTTGTATTTACAAACATTTGGGTATAGTGGATTTGGATAATAAGATACTACTGATTGTCAGTTTAATATGTAAAATCAAACATCAAGAGCAAAAGTTATACATGAAAATGATGGATTACTGTTCATATAGAGAAGAACGTAGGAAAGGCAAAGGATAAAATATTTAGTCTGATGTGGTTATCCAATCACAATCATGAGAACATAGAAATTATGGATTTGTAAACTTTGTTCAACGTTTTGAATTGACCAATTTCAAAATAAAGTAATAGTAATATATGGGGCAAAAATAAAGAAGGAAATCCAAAGGAGGAAACACCAGATTTTTTTATTTTTATTTTTACTAAGAATACATGATTTTCTTTAACAAAAAAGAATACATGATTTTCTTCTCTTTGAGTCTGCGTATATATACGGTAGGAAGCGCAAGACTCTAGTGCACCACCCATCAATCCTTTCGTCATTTCCTCTCTTAATCTCGGTGAAGCAGGTAAACTTTTCTCCCTTTAAATCGTTCAATGCATGCCAACGATTTAGTATATGATTCCATGCAAAAATAAATTAAAGTTTGCGTGTTTTTTTCAATTATAAAAATATTTAAATTTTCCGAGACAAAGGGGTTTAGTTCCTAGAATTGAAATTTTGTCTCAACAAACTGCTTGGCTCCTGGGAATGATATATTTTATTAGGGTGGTAAAATATCATATGAATTTTTATTCAAAAAAAAATCATATGAATAATCGAACCAAATCTAATCCAAAAAATTGTACCACACCAAAATGGTATAATATCCGAATGGATCCAAAACTTTAATATCAAAGAAAAATTCGACTTGAACCAAAATATTTCAAACATCAAAAAATATATAGTTATATATATTCATTATTTTTAAATTTAATATACATAAATATTTAAAATATCCAAAATACTTGGAGTTATTCAAAATATCTAGAAAAGTGTCGAAATAATTAAAAATAAACAAAAGTAAATATCCAAAAATAATTGAATACTTATTTGTTGTATATTACTTTTATTTTTGGATTTTGAAGATTTCAAGTATATTTGTTTTTAAATTTTTTTACATAAGTTAAATGGATACCTAAATTTGAACACGCAAAAGTTATTAAAAAAAAATCAAGCCGAACCCAAACCAAAATCTCTAGATACTTGTAGGGGTGTTTAAACTTCTAGTCATGTAAATCCAATTATGAATAGATCTGAACCTGACTTAAACCGATACCAAATGCCCAAGACTACACGTTGTGTTCATGCTTTACCATTACCATAAACAATTGTACTTTGGTTCTGTCATTTCTTCTGACCTTCTGATTTTTCTTTTATTCCTGCAGATATATATGAATTCTCATGAAGCAAAAAGGCTACCACCTCCCCCACCTGTAGTTCCACCAAACCTTATACCTGAGCGTATCAAAAAGAATACTCTTCTTCCAATGGCTCGGCGTGGCATCGGGTCCGAAGGAGTGAGGACACCTCTTCTTACCAATCACTTCAGAGTCAACTTCAACAACGCAAATGGTTACTTCTACCATTACAGTGTATATACATGTTTCCTCTAGTATTCTATTTGTATCACTGTTTATTTCTTCTCACAAATGTTCATTGCTTTAAAGTACTTGCTTGATATGATCTTTGGATACTGCAGGTTGCTATTACATATGAAGATGGGAGTCCAATGGAGACTTTTGGTATTTTTAGGAAGATTCTTGAAAAGGTTCAGGAAACGTATCCAACAGATTTAGGATCCAAACACTTTGCTTATGATGGCCAGAAGTCTCTGTTCACCATTGGTGCACTTCCTAGCAACAAAATGGATTTCTCAGTCGTTATTGAAAACACACCTTCTAGGAGGTGCCAAAATTTCAGTTTGGTTTTAAAACATCTTTACCATGTTGTTCAAGTTTATGATGAGTTGATAATATTATTCTCTTTATCTACAGAAACAACACAGGAAATGCTAGTCCAAATGAAACAAATGAGGCAGATAGGAAAAGATCAAGGCGGCCACATCAATCCAAGAGGTTCATGGTTGAGATAAGCTATGCTGCAAGGATCCCCATGCAGGCCCTTGCAAGCGCTCGTCAAGGAAGAGAAACAGATAATCTTCAAGATGCTACAAGAGTGTTAGATGTCATTTTGCGACAGAATGCAGCTCGGCAGTAAGTTGATTTGTGGAATGTCTTTCAGAAACATTTCATTCTCTGCTTGGTCTTCTTATAAATGTTCTAACTTCTCTCTGCAGAGGTTGCCTACTTGTTCGCCAATCATTTTTTCACAACGATGCTCGGAACTTTTTACACATTGGTGGAGGTGTAGTTGCTGTCAAAGGGTTCCACACAGGCTTCAGAACTACTCAGAGAGGCTTATCCTTGAACATTGGTAATTCGTTTTTTTTTTTAACTTAATGTGTATTAGACTCTTCTTTGTAACATTTTGGCTATTAACACTTGATTTTTTTTTCTCGCTTTTGCTTTTCTTTAGACACTTCAACTACAATGGTAGTACAACCAGGCCCTGTTATTGATTTCCTTCTTGTAAATCAGAATGTGAATGACCCATACTCTGTAGACTGGAATAAGGTACACCATCTTATTCTTGCTGTAGCATTTAACCAATGTTTTACTATCTGTGCGAAGTGTAACTAATTATCTGATTTTCTCTCATCAGGCTAGAGGTGCTCTCAAGAATCTTAGAGTTAAGGTTGCCCCCTCAAATAGAGAATACAAGATAACTGGACTAAGTGAAGAGCTATGCAAATATCAAATGTATGTATTGATTTGATGTTTTTTATTACATGTTTTATGTTTACATCTCTTTGAGTTCTTGAATTTCTAACATATCTTTCTTTAATTGATATAGGTTTACTAGGAATTCTAAAAACGAGAAGGGAGAAGCTGAGGAGGTTCAGACTACAGTGTACAAGTACTTCACCGAGTTTCGCGGTCTCAAACTGCAATATTCAGGTGACTTTCCTTGCATCAATGTTGGTAAGCCAAAACGTCCAACTTACATCCCCATTGAGGTAATTTTAGTGCATTGTTTTTTCTTCTTTTCTATTCGCAAAATTTTAAGCACAGCCTTATTATGCTTTGGTGTTTATATTTTCAGCACTGTGAACTTGTGAGTCTACAGCGTTACACAAAATCGCTTAGTAGATTTCAGAAGGCTACTCTGGTAGAAAAGTCTAGGCAGAGGCCACCTGAAAGAATGGCTTCACTAACCAATGTAGGTCTTCTTCTTTCCATTATCCATGGGACTGAATATTTTCTGTCTAATTTTGGTTTATGTTATTCATCTTGAAGGGTCTGAAGATGAGCAACTATAATGCTGACCTGGTGTTGCAAGAAAGTGGTGTTAGCGTTGGTTCTAACTTCATTCAAGTGGAGGGCCGCGTTTTACCAGCACCAAGGGTATGGCTTAACGCGCGTGCTTCTTTTGCAAGTATCATTTCCTTTTTGAATCTTGAAGGTTAATTATATGTCCTTGTTTTCAATCAGTTGAGAATGGGCAATGGAGAGAATTTTCAACCTCGCAATGGACGTTGGAACTTCAATAATAAGGTTCATAGATTATTTATCTTTTCTGATTAACATTTCAAGCTATGATCCTAAGTATATTCCTTTTGCAGAAACTTGTTGAGCCAGCCACGGTTACAAGATGGGCTGTTGTGAACTTCTCTGCTCCATGTGATACAAATAGGCTTATTTCTGACTTGATTAGATGTGGAAAAGCGAAAGGAATTGTAAGCTTTCATATGGATCATTGATTGCCTATAGAATGTCAATCATATACAATACTCCTTATCATCTTCCCCTTGTTTTTGTTTTTTTGTTTTTCCTTCAGAACGTAGAGCCTCCATACAAAGATGTCTTTCAAGAAAATCCTCGGTTTAGTGATGCACCAGCTCACATTAGAGTAGAAAAGATGTTCGAGCAGATGCAATCCGAGCTTGGAAAAAAGAAGCCTCTATTCCTTCTTTGCATTCTTGCAGAAAAGAAGAAGTCTCTTATTTATGGTAACTGTATTCTACTATTCTTGAATATGGTCTTTTATTTTTATTTTTAGTTATGAATGTAAATGTTAAACTTGTCTCTGAATTTTCTAGGTCCTTGGAAGAAGAAGAATCTTATTGAACATGGAATTGTGACTCAGTGTATTGCTCCTCCAAAAAGCGTAAAGGATCAGTATATCACCAATGTTCTCCTCAAGATAAATGCCAAGGTGGTTTCTGAACATTGAATTTCAGTCACTAAAATTACAAGATTGATTTTAAAGACCTTACAAACTCTATTTCGTTTATGCAGCTTGGTGGACTGAACTCCTTGTTAGCTATGGAACGCTCACAAGCAATGATGCCTTTAGTAACACAAGTTCCTACATTCATTGTTGGGATGGATGTATCTCATGGTTCCCCTGGCCAGTCTGACATACCATCAATTGCTGCGGTAACATTTATTTTCTTATGATCTCATCCACACAGAGGTTAAGTCTTACCTCTTGTCTATGTTTGTGTGTGTTTGAAACCATAGGTTGTGGGATCCATACAATGGCCACTCATCTCAAAATATAGGGCATGTGTGCGCACACAATCTCGGAAAGTGGAAATTATTGATAATCTCTTCAAACCTGTCACTAACGAAAAGGGAAAACTCGTAGATGAAGGAATTTTCTGGTTTGACTTCTTGGACTACTGTTGTGTTGTGTGTTTATAGCTCGTGGCAGAGGCTTTGTCATATTCATCATATTTTATGCGTTTTTCAGGGAGCTCTTGTTCGACTTTTACTTAAGCTCAGGGAAGAGGAGACCTGAGCACATTATCATTTTCAGGTATACTTATTAAGTTATCTTGTGAAAGTAGTATAATTCATTTTTGTTAACTCTTGGTTATAATGTTTACATGTAGGGATGGTGTGAGTGATTCACAGTTCAATCAAGTTCTTAACATTGAATTGGATCAGATAATGCAGGTATGGATTATGGTTGTTTATTTAGTGTATGTTGGACTTGATTATTATTTACGTGGGGTTACATTATTAGGCATGCAAGTTTGTTGAAGAAAATTGGGAACCAAAGTTCACAGTGATCATTGCACAGAGGAACCACCACACCAAGTTCTTCCAGGATGGAGACCCTGACAATGTTCCTCCAGGTATAATCTATTTGACCTGAACATGGTTTTCTTTTGGCCATTGTTGTTTAAAATGAGTTGAAACATGTTGCAGGAACAATAGTTGACAGCAGGATCTGTCACCCACGCAACAATGACTTCTATCTTTGTGCCCATGCTGGACTGATTGTAAGTAATAGATCCTTGTGGTGAAAGCCTTCAGCTCGAATCTATTATGAATGAATGAAAACTCTTTTTTTATTGATTTGGATGTTTTAGGGAACTACGAGACCAACACATTACCATGTGCTCTATGATGAGATTGGATTTTCGACAGATGACCTCCAAGAACTTGTTCATTCTCTATCCTATGTGTAAGCATTACATCACTTTTTTGTTTTTTTTTTAATCTGTTTATGGTGCTAGTGATATGTACTAAACTTGTCTGATTTGTTAACTGTAGCTACCAGAGGAGCACCACGGCCATCTCAGTCGGTATATTCTCATATCTTTAACATTACTAGCTAGTGTTGAATTGTTGATAGTTCAGATCTTTAGTTGGCTTGTCCGAAATTGATGGCTGGCTATACTTGTTGTTGGGACTATCATTGGTTTTTTTTCCTTAACATATGGTGGAATACTAATCTCAAGTTTTGTTTTTATTTGCAGTTGCACCTATTTGTTATGCTCATTTGGCGGCTACACAGATGGGAACTATGATGAAATTTGAGGACATGTCTCTGTCTGAAACATCATCGATCCATGCTGGGATCACGAGATCTGGAGAAGTCCCTGTGCCACCCATGCCGATGTTGAACTCGGAAGTTGCACGCTCCATGTTCTTCTGCTGAAGGAAAAATCCAGTCCACCGCTTTTAAGTTTCTTTGCTTATGACCAACAAAACTTTAAATCCCCCTTAGACTCCTCTTCTTTTATATATGACTAGTGATATTCCGGCGCTACGCGCCGGATTCATATGTTGTATTCTTACTTAAATTTATAATTTATTATATAGTCTTAGTAAAGAAAATATGTTAAAAATATATAAAATAAAAATATGTAAAAATGATATTTTCTGATCTTTTTGATAGTGGTTTGCGACCGTACTATATTATTTTGTTTGAAGTTGTTTAATTCAAAGTAGAATAGCATAAGTAGTTGTTACTAATCGATTAATAAAAATAGAATAAAAATCGATAGTCGTAGAAAAGTTAATTTAGTTAGAATCTTAAATACTCATGTCATAGACTGAGCTTTCTTTCAAAAAATGTTTGAAGGTGTTAAACCTGAGAAAGTTGATTAACGCATGTAAAAGCACCACCCGAGAAAAGAAATGATGCATAAGAAAACTACTACTTTAAAAGTAAGCAATCATTAACTGGTAAACTGAAATAAGAAATCGATGTACCTTCCCATTAATCAACAACATATCAACCCCAATATCTCACCCCTTTTTTAACATTTCAGGCTTGCCAAAATTGTTGTAGTCTAGTCTGAATATCTCTACACCGATTTGTCTTCAACTCCGAGCAATGAAACTGGGAATTCGACAATGATTGAATTGGAAAAAGTAAAGGGATTATTGTCCGAACTCTCACACCGTCTATACATATACAATGAAACTGAGAAAGCAGAAACTAAAGAAGGATTCAATAAGAGATAGTGGGATGAGTGAGATTTCTGGATTGATTATATGAACGATTACGTCGATTGCGTTAAAGAAGAAGAATTGTAGAGGCTATATTCTCCATCTTCAACATCAGATACAAAGAAATCCTATAAACCAGTGTTTTGAAACCTGACCCGGACATTGAATCGGATGATTTACCAGATCACTATCATTGGATCAACCGCGGATGAATCGCGGATTAGTAAATGAATTAGTTTTATTATATAATAATATATTAGCTATGAAAACAAATATATAAAAAAACTAAAGTTAAGTATTTTAAGTGTACATACAAAATATTAAAAATAGTTTAGACTATTTAAAAAAATTGTAACATAAGAGTTATGACATCTAAAAAAATCAAGACATAAAATTAAACTTCCAATCCAAAATGAACCAAGATTAAAAAATCATTGTAATAAATTATCAATAACAAAAATAAACTAACACCAGATCACATCAACTAATTTTGGTTTTCTCTAAATTTTAAAACTTACCAACAAAATTTTCTAAATTTGTCACTTCATCATCTTTGGGATATTCCTCAGCAAGAGGATTCTCTAATTTATTATAATCATGGCTCGTCAGGTTTTTCTTCTTCAACAATCCAAAACTCTGTTTTGTAATTCACATGATCATATGATTTTTTTTTTTTTGATCTGTAAATTAAAAATGTAATGATTTGTTATAAACTAAGTTAAATAAAAAATAAAAAAGTAATTTACTCACCTTTCTTGCAAACGTAAATTGTAGTGTAGAAGAATAATAAGCCTCATCGTGCTTTCGTCTGTTTTACGGACGTGCGGCTCAAGCACAATCATGACTCACCTTTCTTGCAAACGTAAATTATAGTGTAGAAGAAGAAGAAAACGGAAATAAAACTGAAAATTTTAAATTTTTAATTAGAAATTTAGAATATAAAAAAATAATTTTAAAACATAGCTTGAACTAAAAATAGTAAAAAATAAATATTATCTATTGGTTCAACCAGTGCTGCAACATGTATCGGGTTTTAGTGAGTTTTTATGTGTGTTTATGGGTTTTTCACAAAACCCAAATCCGATTTATATTGGATCACTGGATTTATCGGTTCAACTACGGGTCCGGGTCAGATTCAAAACACTCTTATAAACGTTTGGACCTGTATGAAGCAAAGTTTAAAACCCCCAATTTATTTCACAATTAATACCAAAATTCATTAAATTTAAATTGAGAAAATATTTTAATTATTAAAAAGAAATTCCACATGGCATTTTCCCCCCAAGAAGATAAAAAAGTTTACTTTATTAGTATAGATAGATACTCAGTACGCTCATGGGCTTTCTTGATGTGAATGCTTTGATCAAATCGGTATTTTAAGACATTATTAGTGTTGTTTCATCTATTTTAGTGTTTAAGCTTTAGTAATCTTAGTACTGTCGCTAACCCAATTGTTTATTTTAATAATTAAACAATTTCACACCAGACACTAAAATATAAAAATTTAAAATAATTTTTAGGTTTGTATATTTTTATTTATTTTTACATTGGAAATAGTTAAGAACATCTCTAATTCCATTTTATTTTTCATTCTAAAATAGAGTTTAAAGTGAAAAAGTTTCAACTTCACTCTATTTTTTATTCTATAGAAAGATGGCTTTACTTTATAAGTAAAATCGTTTATTTTTGTTTATCAATCTATTTTTATTTTAAAATAGAATATCATTGGAATAGAACTCAACTTTGTTATATAGTTACTTTATTTTGAAAAAAAAAATAATAGAATGAACTAGATGGTCTAAAATACCGATTTTGTGCAAAGCTTAAAATACTTATGGATTAACAAAATATGAGTTGTCATCAAATTTTCACTACTTCAAATATTTTTTTTAGTTGATAAACAATTTATACAATACTAATCTAGTTACAAAAGTAAAATAGTTTTGGTATAGTGGCGTTTTGAATAAAATTACATTGGTGATGTTTTTAAAGATGTTTTCACCAAAAACAATATTAAAAATATAGATAACAAAGGAGCGAGAATAGAACGCGTTCGCATTGATTATCCAATTGTTTCTATTTGATTTGTTTAGTTCCTTTTTAATTATTAAATTTGCATTGCATAAATAGTTAATGTATATTAATATAACAATTGAGAGATTCATTTTAAGAACTTCATTGTTGATGATGTTCTAAGGTCGTCATGGTAAATTAAAGTAAAAACAGTCATGGTAAATTTTAAAGTAAAGACAAACATTAAAAGCAAGAAGTTATGCATGAAAATGACGGCTTTACTTTTCATCAAAAGAGCAAAGATAATAAGAGCAGTAGAGCATCCCCGATGGGGATTCTAGTTCCAGATTTTGAAAAATACATATATGTGTATATATATATATATATATATATATATTATATGTATTTTTAGAAATCAGAAGTTAGAACCCCTATTAAAGGTGTTCTAAGAATGATTGATTCGGATGTATAAAATGTTTTTAGTTTTATTTTTTATCTATTACTACAAAGATTATCAATGATATATTACTAGATGATTTTCCCGTGCTCATGCACGGATATAAATATTTATAAAGTAAATATATATTATAATAATTGATTGTTATTTATTTTAATTTTAAATTAATTTATAGTTTTATTTTTATGCATAATTTATATTAATATTTTATATTATTTTAATTAGACATATAATTTTAAATATGTTATATTTAGTCGGTTTTGTTGTTTTTACAATCGGTTTAGTTATCATTTTGATATATTAGGTTGCATCTATTTCTCTGAATTCAATTATAAAAATTTTTAATTCAAAATATATTAAAATTTTGATTAATTATCTTATTTGCATTAGGTTGGGTTTTGTCTTAGATATGTAAATATATTTTAGGAAGATTATTTATAACTTAAGATATATTGTGCTTAGAATGATATAAAAAAATAAACTAAAGTGTTTGGTTCCAAATTACGTAAATTAATATAACAATAATATTATGCAATCTCATGCATATATATAAATTTTACAAAAGAACTAAATTAAAACAGTTGCTTAATATTTTATTTTCATTTGTTAAGGTGTTTTGAGTCATCTTATAATTTATATTTATAAAATAAATTGTTATTATTATTATAAAATTATATCTTCTTATAATAGTTAAATCTATTATTTTAGATATAAACTGGATTAGCCGAGTCACTCATGTTGTGAGTATCTTAAGTTACATATATTCTTTCAAATTCAAACTGATGTAAAATTATTTTTATTGTAATTAAGTCAAGACAAATTAATTTTATTTATCGTTTAAATGTGCATGTATTTTCATAATATATATATATATGAAATTAAATGTTGATTAAAAACAGAAATTAGAAAATAAAACGATGATCTATAGAAAGTTACATAATAAGTAATTGATACGTTTTTGGAAGCTCATGAACACATATCAATATTACAATAACTAAAATATTTTTATAAATTATAAATGATTTTATGCCTTTTGGTTATGGTTATATTAAGTTCCACAAACACAAAAACATAAAATTTAAAAGCAAATTTAATATTACGAAAATATATAATTTTAATAATGCAAAATAAATATATCTACCTCATTAAAGTGTATAGTGTGATTTTAAAATATTTTGTTATTTGATCAAAAGATGTTTATTGTTAAAATTTATTTTTTGTTTTTAATATCTTTTAAAAATAAGCAGTAAAAAATTGTGATTGTATTTTAGAAATATTATTATATAAGTAAAAAAATTTATAGATATTTTTTGTTATAATTGAAAGATATTATGGTCAAATAAATATAAGAAAAATACAAATAACATTTCAATAATACTAATTATAAAATATTTTAGTCAATAAAATACATATCAGTTTATGTTACTTAGTTATTTTATGTAATTATTTTAAAAATAGATAAATATATTGAAATATTTCTGTTACTGTGAAAATATATATTGTTGCACTGATTAAAATTATATTTTAAAATAAATAATATTTCTTTTTCTAATATCAAGATTATCTGTGAAAATATAAATATAAAGAAAGTATATTAGTATATTTTATGTTATTTAAAAATATTTTAAAATGGAATATTACTATTTTGTTAACTTTTCTTTTTAATGAAATCATATTATTTATACATATATTTTCGTTTTTAAATTTGCTTTATAAACTTTATAATATTTCCTTTTTATTATATATATATTTGGAAAATATTAAAAAGTAATTTAAATAAAAATCAATAATAGTGTTTAAATATAACATTTTAATTCATTAAAGGTATCATCGAAATCAACCACTGTGAGAATTAACGTGAGTTCGACACGTAGAAAACTGACTTCTCGAATAATATTATAGAGATTTTAAATTATAAAGATAAAAACTAAAACAATTTGTAAAGCTTTGTTTTCTAAAAAAAAAAGAAAAATATTGACGTTAAAATATTCTTTTTAAAAAAATTAGTTTAATTTTCACAGACTAAATTTGTAAAATTTCTACATCTACGTCTAACAACAAATCATAGGCAACAAGATGATAAGAGTCACAAGACCACCACTGCACATCACAATCTCCTTCATCCTGCTGGACCCGCCTACGTAAGCATTTGTTATTTTGTTTTCCTTCCAATATCTATCTATATTTGGTATTTGCAGCTGGACTGGTAAACTTTGTTCAGTGTTTGATTTGATTAATTTCAAATTTCAAAATAAAGGGGTAATATAATCTATGTAATTAATCAATACCCGAGATGATGATAGTGCCAATCGTTTTCTTGTAACTTAACATGATCTACTTATAGACTGCCATTATCAAATGCATCATGGCTTAAATTGTATTCCCTCTGTTTCTATATATAAATAGTTTTAGAAAGTTTTTGTTTGTTTCACAATGTTAGTTGTTTTTAAAGTTCAATGTAAAAAGTAGTATGATAAAATAATATTTAAATAAAAAGTTAAAAACAAAGTTGGGAATGTGATTTGTTATTGGTTCTTTTTTCTCTATAATTAAATGCTAAAACTATAAATGTATTTTCCCTAAATACTTGTGGTTTTAGGCAAAAAACTACTTACAATTAAAAACAATGGGAATAATTCATAAATGAGAGTAGTCAAGACTCTCAACAGATGCATTGTGGAAGATGAGAAGACTACATACCACCTCTTCAAAAAAGAATATTAATACCACCCTAAATACCAGTCATTTAATACCATATGCATGCTTTGCAATTGAACCAAGGTCATATCTTATATAATAAAGTTGAACTATCTACTTGATTAAGCTGTCCACGTCAGCAAGAAGGGTTGGGGGTTTTGCGCCACGTCAGCCATCCCAAAAACAATTATGATTTCGGTTGTTTCATGTGTTAACGGGTCTGGTGTTTTAAATTCTAACTGGACTTTCAGAAAAATCATGCGAAGCCCAACTGAATATTAGGGTTTGATTAGTTATTCCACATTTTCTCATCTTCTATTATTTAAACCAAATCTATTTAAAAACCCGATTAATAGTTTGTTTTCAATTCAACCATTTTTTGGCATCAATATTTATGTCAAAAAATAACAGTAAGTGGAAATACATAATCTAATCCAAAAATACATAAAATTAAGAATAAATATTTTTTGTTATCAATAAATAGAAATGATTAAGAATAACAAAAAAGTGCATTTACGATTTTATTTTTCGACTTTTCTCATATCTTTATCAATTATTTATTTTCTGTATAATATGAATCAATGTGTTTAAAATAAAATGTATAAGAGAAACTAAATGTGTCAATTGATTAAAAAAATATTATAAAAGGTAGAAGTAATTTTTAATTCACATGTTGAATTTGAACCATAATTTGAGTAAATTAATGTATTTTACTCACTGATAACAGTAAGTGAAAATACATAATCTAATCCAAAAATACATAAAATTAAGAATAAATATTTTTTTTATCAATAAATAGAAATGATTAAGAATAACAAAAAAGTGCATTTACGATTTTATTTTTCGACTTTTCTCATATCTTTATCAATTATTTTATTTTCTGTATAATATGAATCAATATGTTTAAAAGAAAATGTATAAGAGAAACTAAATGTGTCAATTGATTAAAAAAATGTTATAAAAGGTAGAAGTAATTTTTAATTCACATGTTGAATTTGAACCATAATTTGAGTAAATTAATGTATTTTACTCGCTGATTATAATAAAGATAGAATCAACACTGAGAAAATGTAAAATAATGACAAATGGATCATATATTTATAAAATTTGACAAAAAAAATTCCAGCAATAATAAATAAATCAATATAATGTTACTTTAATATTTAGTTTAAAGTAAACTAAATATTTTTAAATATATTTTACCAATTAATCAATGAAAGTAATATTCAACTATTCTATAAATTAAATTAAATTTAAAATAGAATAATTTTATTATAAACTTACCCGCCCGTAGGGCGGGCCAACCCCTAGTATTTCATATAAATCATATCTAATAACCGGAGCGAAACCAGTTCGTCACACAGATAGAAAATAACTATAAGGGTGGTATGTGTAACGTTGCAAATGTGCATATATTTGATCATCATTATTATTATTTTTTTATCAAATATTTGATCATCATTATATACAAGTATACAACTATTACATTAACTGAACTGTTCTCTAACAATATAATAAAATATATAACGAAAACTGATTGGACACTGAAACGATAAAAGCTATAATAATATATTATTAAATAAGTAATATATGGATAGGGCTATAGGAGCAATAAAAGGGAATATTACCATTTAAAAAAAAAAAAGGAAATACAAAAAAAGGGAGGGCTTATTTGGCGTCTGCGTCAGTATTTAGAGTAGGAAGCTTGAAGGCAAGCTTTTAGTGAACCACCAAATAAACCCTTCTTCTCCTCCTTAAACACCTCTCCTCTCTCTCTCTCTGCGTTGCTCTCGATTTCCTCTTTCCATCTCTGTGAAGAAGCAGGTATACCTTTCTTCCTCAAAATCGCTCAATGCATGCGTATTATATTTTCTGCCATGCATATTAACTGTTGAATTCTTCGTATTGTTTTTTATTTAGTAAAAAAAAAAGAACTATATTATTTTGTCTATCGTCTGTTCTTCGTTTATAGCTGGGAACTAGTGATTTTTTATATCTCATCGTTTTTAGCAGATTTCATCATCTTCTTTCTCCGAGCAGCTCTGGTTTGTTTTTTTTTTTTTTGAAAAAAAAAGTAGGTTTAGTCAGCTCTGGTTTGTTTCTACCACTATTTGATCTATCTGTTAAATAAGTATAAAAAAGTAAACTTTGTCGTGTGTTCATGTTCTATTAAAAATTTGATTTGAATTTTCCGAGAAACTTTTCTGTTTTTTTTTCTTTTGTTTTGTTCCTTGGCTGCTCTGTTTTGTTATCGTCTCTCTCTTTTCGCTTCACGCACAACTCGCGTTTTACTAGTGGCCTTTCTTATGTCATAGATCTTCATGTGCACGTAGATCTCTTCATTATTATCCATCTTTTAATGTTTTATATCTTGATTCTGCCTGTATGAGGTGTTTTTTGATACATGCTGTCATGCTGATGGTTTATATTATTATTCTCCAATTTTTTTTTAACGCTAATGGGTTTTACTTTATAAGGAATCTTGCGTTCATTCTTTTTCTGATCTTCTGAGTTTTCTTCCCTGCAGATATGGGTTTTGATGAAGATAAAGGAAAAGGGCTACCACCTCCACCACCAGTCGTCCCATCGAATCTTGTACCTGAACTGGAGCCTATCAAAAAGAACACTCTTCTTCCAATGGCCCGGGGAGGCAGCGGGACCAAAGGAGTAAGGACACCTCTTGTTACCAATCATTTCAGAGTCAACTTCAACAACTCAAACGGCCATTTCTTTCATTACAGTGTATGTACTTGTTTCCTGTTTGTATCACTATTTTCCTTTAGCTTTAATATTCATTGCTTTAACTAATTACTTGCTTGGTGTGAATGTTTTTTTCTTTTTGTCTCTCTGGTCTTTGGATGCAGGTTGCTATAACATATGAAGATGGTCGTCCGGTGGAGGCTAAAGGAATTGGCAGGAAGATTCTTGAAAAGGTTCAAGACACTTATCGAACAGATTTGGGATCCAAATACTTTGTTTATGATGGCGAGAAGACTCTGTTCACCGTTGGTGCTCTTCCCAGCAACAAACTGGATTTCTCTGTCGTTCTTGAAGACACACCTTCTAGCAGGTGCCACACATTTCAGTTTCTTTCGACTTTGTTTTTTTTTAAAAAAAAAAAAAATATATATATATATATAAACCATGTTGTTCAAATTTATGATGAAATTGTTACTATATTTACAGGAATAACACTGAAAATGCTAGCCCGAATGAACCAGACAGGAAAAGATCAAGGAGACCACATCAGTCCAAGAAGTTCATGGTTGAGATAAGCTATGCTGCAAGGATCCCCATGCAAGCTATAGCAAGCGCTCTTCAAGGAAAGGAAACCGATTATCTTCAAGATGCTATAAGAGTGCTTGATGTTATTTTGCGCCAGAGTGCAGCTAGGCAGTAAGTTGGTTGGCTTCCCAAAAAACCATTCATTCTCTTCACTTGGTCGTTTATGCACAGTTTTAATTTCTCTTTGCAGAGGATGCCTACTTGTTCGCCAATCATTTTTTCACAATGACGCCCAGAACTTTATACACATCGGTGGAGGTGTCGTTGGTGTCAGAGGCTTTCACTCAAGCTTTAGAACTACTCAGGGAGGCTTGTCCTTGAATATGGGTAGATTCTCTTTTCTGAATTTAATGTTGTATTAGATATTAGACTCTTCTTTTGTAACATTTTGGCTATTAACATTTGATTTTTATTCGGTTTCGATTTTCTTTTTAGACACTTCAACCACGATGGTAGTACAACCAGGCCCTGTTGTTGATTTCCTTCTTGAAAATCAGAATGTGAATGACCCAAAGTATCTTGACTGGAATAAGGTACATCAGGATCATCTTATTTTATGCTGATGTTTATGCATCTTTGCGAAGTGTAACTAATTATCTGGTCTTCTCTCATCAGGCTAGACGTGCTCTCAAGAATCTCAGAGTTAAGGTTGCCCCCTCAAATAGAGAATACAAGATAACTGGACTAAGTGAAGAACGCTGCAAAGATCAAATGTATGTAATGATTTGATGGTATTGTATTACATGTTTACATCTCTTTCTTTGAGTTCTTTCTAACGTATCTTTTCTTTGATTGATATAGGTTTACGAGGAAATCTAAAAACGAGAAGGGGGAAGTTGAGGAGGTTCAGACTACGGTGTATAAGTACTTCACCGAGTTCCGCGGTATCCCACTGCGATATTCAGGTGCCTTCCCTTGCATCAATGTTGGTAAGCCAAAGCGCCCAACTTACTTCCCCATTGAGGTAAAACTTTAATGCATTGTTGTTTCGTCTTTTGTATTCCAGAAATTTTCATGCACAGGGTTATATGCTAATACTAGTTGTTTTTTTTTATATATATATTTCCAGCACTGTGAACT
Organism: Brassica juncea; assembly: GCA_018703725.1. Taxonomy (NCBI): domain Eukaryota; kingdom Viridiplantae; phylum Streptophyta; class Magnoliopsida; order Brassicales; family Brassicaceae; genus Brassica; species Brassica juncea. Next base: position 52,486,982 of record CM031936.1, on the reverse strand, counting down.
TGCGAGTCTACAGCGTTACACAAAAACGCTTAGTAATCCTCAGAGGGCTTCCCTTGTAGAAAAGTCTAGGCAGGGGCCACCTGAAAGAATGGCTTCACTAACCAATGTATGTCTCTTCTTCTTTCCATTATCCTTGAGACTTTGAAAATGTTTTTGATTTTATTTTATTCATCTTGGAAGGGTCTGACGAAGAGCAACTATAATGCTGACATGGTGTTGCAAGAAAGTGGTGTCAGCATTGGCTCTAACTTCACCCAAGTGGATGGCCGTGTATTACCAGCACCAATTGTATGGTTTACCTTGCTTCTCTTGCAAGTATCATTTCCTGAATCTTGATTTTTGAAGCTTAAATGTTGATTACCTCTTCTTGTTTTCAAACAGCTGAGAGTGGGCAACGGACAGGAGTTTCAACCTCGCCATGGGCGTTGGAACCTCAATTATAAGGTGCGTAGATTATTTATGTGTTATATTACTATTTCAATCTATGATGCTAACTAACTGTATTTGTTTTGCAGAAACTTGTTGAGCCAACCACGGTTACTAGATGGGCTGTTGTGAACTTCTCTGCTCGATGTGATACAAATAGGCTTGTTTCTGACTTGATTAGATGTGGAAAAACTAAAGGAATTGTAAGCTTTCATATGGATCATTGATTGCCTGTAGAAAGTCCATCATATACAATACTCTTTATCATCCTTCCCTTGTTTTTGCTTTTTTTTTTTCTTTAGAACGTAGAACCTCCATACAATGTCTTTCAAGAAAATCCTCGGTTTAGGGATGCACCAGCTAATATCAGAGTAGAAAGGATGTTCGAGCAGATGCAATCTGAGCCTGGAAAAAAGAAGCCTCTATTCCTTTTTTGCATTCTTGCAGAAAAGAAAAACTCTCTTGTTTATGGTAATTTTATTCTATTCTTGAATGTGGTCTTCTTTTTTAAAATTAATAAATTTAGATGTGAAACTTGTCTCTGAATTTTCCAGGTCCTTGGAAGAAGAAAAATCTTATTGACCATGGAATTGTGACTCAGTGTATTGCTCCTACCTCCAAGATAAATGATCAGTATCTCACCAATGTTCTCCTCAAGATAAATGCCAAGGTGATCTCTGAATTAACATTGAAGTTTCAGTCGCTTAGAATTTTAAGACTACAGCTCAACTGAATTCTCTATTGCGTATATGCACAGCTTGGTGGATTAAACTCCTTGTTAGCTATGGAAAGCTCACGAGCAATGATGCCTTTAGTAACACAAGTTCCTACCTTCATTGTTGGGATGGATGTATCCCATGGTTCCCCTGGCCAGTCTGACATACCGTCAATTGCTGCGGTAACATTTATTTTCTTATGATCTCATCCACAGAGAGGTTTAAGTCTAACTCTTGTCTATATTTGTGTGTTCTGAAACCATAGGTTGTGGGTTCCAGACAATGGCCGCTCATCTCAAAATATAGGGCATGTGTGCGCACACAATCTCGGAAAGTGGAAATTATTGATAATCTCTTCAAACCTGTCACTAACGAAAAGGGAAAACTAGTAGATGATGGAATTTTCTGGTTTGACTTCTTGGACTACTGTTGTGTTGTGTTTTATAGCTCGTGGCAGAGGCTTTGTCATATTCATCCTATTTTTTTGCGTTTTTCAGGGAGCTCTTGTGGGAATTTTACACAAGCTCGGGGAATAGGAGACCTGAGCACATTATTATTTTCAGGTAAACTTACATTTATCATGGGAAAGTAGTATAATTCATTTTTGTTAACTATTGGTTATTAATGGTTTACATGTAGGGATGGTGTGAGTGAGTCTCAGTTCAGTCAAGTTCTCAACATTGAATTGGATCAGGTGATGCAGGTATTATTATGGTTCTCGAGCTTCAGTTACACAAAAGACATTTTATTTTAGTGCATGTTGGACATTTTATGAACTTGATTATTATTTACTTGGGGCTACATTATTAGGCATGCAAGTTTGTTGAAGAAAATTGGGAACCAAAGTTTACAGTGATCATTGCACAGAAGAATCACCACACCAAGTTCTTCCAGGCTAATGCCCCTGACAATGTTCTTCCAGGTAAAAAAAAATATATTTGACCTGAGCATGATTTTCTTTTTGGTCATTGTGGTTCTAATTAATGACTTGAAAAAACATGTTCCCAATTAAATTGCAGGAACAATAATTGACAGCAAGATCTGTCACCCACGCAACAATGACTTCTATCTTTGCGCCCATGCTGGAATGATTGTAAGTAAAAATCGCTGTTAATATGAGGCAAACGCCTTAATCGATTTTCTCTTTGTGGACTTGTGGTGAAAGTCTTTGTTCTTCTCGAACGCAGTATGAATATTGATTACGAATTGAATAAAAACTTCTATATTGATTTTTCATGTCTTAGGGAACTACAAGGCCAACACATTACCATGTGCTCTATGATGAGATTGGATTTTCCACAGATGATCTCCAAGAACTTGTGCATTCTCTATCCTATGTGTAAGCATTAGATCACCTTTTTGTGTTCTCTATCTGTTTATGGTGCTAGTAATGTCTACTATAATCCTGTCTGCTTTGATATTTGTAGCTACCAGAGGAGCACCACTGCCATCTCAGTCGGTAAATTCTTATATCATTTTTTTCAACATTGCTACTGCTGTTAGTTCAAATGCATGGCTAGACTTGTTGTGACTATATACCACTGTTTTTTTCATTACTACTGATTATGTTTAATAAATCTCAATGCATGATGGTTGTTGCATTATGTGCAAAATATCTAACGTACCATTTGGTTTTAATCGCAGTTGCACCTATTTGTTATGCTCATTTGGCGGCTGCACAGATGGGAACCGTGATGAAGTTTGAAGACATGTCTTTGTCTGAGACATCATCAAGCCATGGAGGGATCACGACACCTGGAGCAGTACCTGTGACACCAATGCCAAAGTTGAACGCGAATGTTGCAAGCTCCATGTTCTTCTGCTGAAGGAAACGTCCAGCCCACTGCATTTTCCCTAATTTTCCCCTTATGTCTCTATACTCTGGGTTCGATGCCTCATCTGTGTTTTTCGTTTCATGGACCCTTTTATCTCTGATACTCTTTATGTTCCTTGTGAGTATTTTGCTGGGCGTAATGTTATTAGAGTGAAGTAAAAATTATCAACAGAAAGTGACTAAACCTGTTACTTGTGAGAGGTTATAAATCTACTAATCATACTATAGGTTTGAACAATATACATTATGCATAGTTAATTTGCTATCTTTGATTCGGATTCATTTTGAGATGTAGTCAACAGGATGCAGAAAAAACATTGCCAACAATAATAAGCTACAAGACAAAATTTACAAAACAAACAAAAATGTATGTTCTAAATAATAGTCTCAAGTAAAACAAACATCTCTTATTGTTTCTACAGAGACTACTAACCACTTTTCTTTTTTTTTTCTTTGTTCTTTTTCCAAAATTGCGTAATTAGAAAATGGCCTATATGTACAAAAAGAAAAAGAAGAGATACAACTCTTGGGGGGGGAGAGGGCGAAACTCTGTGAAGATGAGCGCACGCCTCTTCGGTCAAAGCTTTGTTTGTCTTGCAGAGATCCTGCACACCCAAACTACGTTAAAAAAAAATTAAAAAAAAAAAAACTCAGAAAAGAAAACACCAAGAAGGACAAATATCCTTGAAAACTCAAGAGTGATGGCTTCACTTGGTTGATCTCTTCCCCCAGAAGAAGAGATGCACAAAAAAATTTAGGTCAAGGTTTTAAGGATCATTTGCTTAGTGGTAAGCAGCAAGCCTATGATATGTCTCTACTCTTTTGTCTCTTCAAGTCATCAGTGAGACTTGTTTTCTCTCTGGCTGGTGATTGGATCCTTTGCTCGGAAATCGTCTAAGCTACGGTATTCTTCCTTCAGTAGCTTCTCTAGCTCAGGGTGCTTCTTTATCGGTTCTTTTTGGCCTCGGTAATGGTGGAATGCCCTGCACAAGAGAGAACTTTCGTCTTTAGATACATCACCAAGAATCGACCAAACGTAACAAAACGAGTAAATAATCGCTAGAGACGTCACCAAGAGTCACACTACATTTATCTCAGAGGAGGGAAGAGCCCTTACCAATATTTCTCCAAGCCATATAGGTTTCCCTTGTGGTAGAAGTCAAGCGTTAGCTGCTCAAAGTCCTTGTAAAGGTCCTCATCGAATTGCTTCTCCAGACCGTAGCTGTAGACATAGTGCATCGCAATAACGGTGAGGTTGAATTTAAACTGGAGGGCTTATCCGCAGTGAAATAGGGCAGAAAACAGATGAAATGTCAACCGATGCAGGTATTACCTGTAAAACCTAAAGAGACACTCCAACCCATAGTTGTAATTGCCAGCTGCATCCTCAAGAGCAAACTTCTTGAAATCTTCGTACATAGATGGAACAAACGTTTCTCTGAGGAAATACGACCAGAATCGGTACAAATGATTCATTTCCTGAAGACAGTAGAACATCCAGGATTCAGACACGTTTCCAGAAAACAGGATTAAGATATCTAATCGATAGTCTCAAAGACATCGAAATGAGGTTGACATAGAATTTACCTCACTGCATCCGCTTCCCAGCTTCTTTCTTTCGTTTAAGCACCGCTTGCGATATTTCAAGTACCTATGGGTAGAATTAGAAAAAACAGGGAGCGAGGTTAGAACTACTCAAGATACAAATTTATAGTTATATCCTCACAAAAGTAATGCTTCATACAATAAACTCAGGTTGTATAACCAAATAAATATACTCACTTTTCTTGCTTAAACCCATTCTCTTCAAGCAATTGGTGGCTCGGATGTTGAAAATGTGGAAATGATTTTGGTAAAGAGCCCACAGGTGGACTGCTGCCAGAAAGGGAGTACTGTGGGGATGAACTCAATTTCGAAAGCCTGTGTCTGTTAAACGTCAGACAAACAAAATTATTAAAAACATGAAAAGGCAAAAAACAAAAATGAGTTTGGGAAATATCATGGACTTGCTAGTATACTGACCCATGACTGTCTGGTGGTGTAGAACCAAAGAAAAATCCAATGGAGCTACTAGGTGGACTTTCAGAAGCAGCCCCATGGTTCCTTATGTTTCCGGAGAAGAACCTCCGTGCATGGGCCATATGCTGTTTGTGGACTCCCTTGTTTTGCTTCCTCCTGATGCTGTGCTCTTCACCTCCATTATTTGCTGCGGAATTTTCGGCTACTTTAGTGTTCAATCCTCCTCCTCTAACTTTTCCATCTCTGCTATCCAAATGAGAATTGTTCTTCTTACGACCAGGTCGATTCTTTTTAAGCTCCTGTTCACGTTGGTGTTTAGATATTAAACTCCACAAGAGGACAAGATCATATCATCCTGTCCAAAAAAGATCCTAACCTGCTCAAAGTAGTAAAGGCCATCGTTGATAGTGGAGGCAAGCTCCTTCGGAATGGTTTTTGCTTTTGTCCCACTGATTCCAGTGCCATCACTTCTCCCACCACTATTCTGTCCAGCATACAACGGAATATGAGAACTCCACCATCAAAGAGGGTAAATACATAACAAGTTCCATGTAATACCTGGGTAACAATTACAAGTTTCTGAATATCATGATCATCAACAGCTATATCATCATCTTCATCTTCAATTCTACAGATATTCAAATAAACCAAAACATCAACTCCAATCTGTGTTTTAAATGGTGTTCATAAGCGAAGAGAGGTGAGCTATTAGCCAAGGCACGCGCTCAGACGATGTACTGACAAAAGAGAGGTCACTTAACATGTGAAAAAGTCAGTTTTTGGATGTGTTTTGCAACATATCCTTTTCTCAAGGAGGGGATGAAGGGGAAGTTAGTGAGCGTAAAGTGGGAACTTGGAAGATATAATTAGATGAGTATTTCGTGATTCTAAGTTAGTTTTTATAAGTTCGACAAGAAGATTTTCGAGGAGTTTGTTAGGATTTCGAAGAGTTGGTGACAAGATTTGGTCAAAGACTCGTTAAAAAGTAAACAAGCATCGCCATATGGTCTAGGCGAGGGCTTTGTGGATTGCACCACACCTTAGACACCAAGGCGATCTAGGCTGCGCCTCATTGCGCCTTGCGCTTAAAGAGAGGGCTATTTAAAACACATACTCCAATACTTTATATGCAGTTTCAGGTTCATATCCAAAAGGGAATAATATAAAAAGAGGGATGAAACCTATATCAAAAGTAATCAACTCGTGCACTACCTTTTGCACATGGAAAGTCCACTCTTTCTAGGGCTTTTATGCTCCAGATCCATTTCCTCATCAAGCAAGAACGTGTCTGAAAAATCGTTTGACAAGTTATCCATATTTCTTTGTTCACTTGATGATTTCAGGATATCACTTCCATTAACATTTGTTCTTGATGGCTGAGCTCCCTGTACCTTAGCACAAAAAAAGGCTATGAACTGGAACAAAATTTGGCAGCTTTACAGAATCTCTTACTTAAAGGAAACAAGCATCTACCTCTGAAGAGGACGCAGTAGGCTTTGAAGTACCCTTTGACTGTTTTTCAGAGTTATCTCTGCTTGTTGTACTCTCCGGGGAGTCTCCGTCATTCTCTCCAACTTTTTCCTCAGAGGCTGACCATTTAGATGCAGGAACCCACTTAGACCACTCGTCTCGCCTGCGTATCTTCTCACCCTATAAAAATACCAGAATTACATGTTATGATCAAACAGACAAGTGAGATCAAAGAAACAAGGTGGCTATGGTAGTCTTACCTGCACTTCAACAGAATTAGAAGATCCCAACGCATAAACTATAAACTCTACATCCATGGTCATCATCTTAACCTGTAATTCAAGAGTAAAAATAAAAAGCAGCACATTAGGGAAAAACGCAGATGAAAAAAAAAAAGACTAATGCAACAGAAAGCAAGCCAAGCTCATGTTACGATACGAGTATTACCCTTTTGAAGTCAGCTATAATTTTAATGGGAACCCATCCTTGTTCATCCATCAAGGAAATGAGGTACTTATCATTCTGAAGGTTTTCATCACTGAAAAAGGGAATAAATACACATATGGTGAGCACAGCAAGATAAGGTGCCACCCTATTATTAACTAGTAAAAATGGACTCAACAAATGGAAATACTCCAAGAAATTCCCAGAGGCACAGCAAAGGAGTCATCTGAAAATAGTTTTAAAAGCACAAAACATAAAGATGACTTGATGAAGAAGCAAAACTTGCCTGAAATAGTATTGTATTTGTTTAATGACTCTATCCTTTAAGTCGAGTTTTTCAGGAGACTGTGCTGGAGGACCCTGGTTAACAGGGTATGGACCAAAACGTGGAGGATAACCTCTTATAGCTCCAGGAGGTGGAACCGGCAAATAGTATACAGGCCCTATGTCAGATCAAGAAACAGAAGAAATAAAAACATCAATCACGTTAAATCAAGACATAAAAAATTGAGTTCTAACCGCCGCTGTCAGCCAATCCCTTTTAGAACACGTTGACAAAGAATCAATATCTTACCGGGAAAGCCTGGACCAGGACCAACCATGAACCCAGGAGCTTGTCCCATATACAGAGGTCCCATGAAATTCCTCGGCCCAGCGCCACGTGGCATGTTCCTGGGGTCAAACCCCCTCTGATGCTGCCAAGGCTGTCCAGGGTGGTCTCCTTGAGGAGCTGGCAAAACAGGTGGAAGAGGGGAAGCTTGAACTTTCTTCTCATTGCCAGACTCCGCAACAGGAGCTCCAGGAACCGGGTAAAGAGGATAAGGAGCATATGGATAATCTGGACCAGTAGCATGCGGGGGAGGCACCATAGGTGGAAAAGGAGGTGGATGATAAGGTACACCGTGCATGAGGTAAGGAGGAGGGGGAGGAGGAGGACCACTTTGGTTACTCTTGGAGCCTGGTTTTGAATGACGGCCAGATTGATTCTTATGCGCAGGGTTGCCTTTTCCACCACCCTTGGATTTCCCTTGACCAGCTACACCCTAAACATTAAACAAGAAACTTCTCAGCGGCAAAGTTTATGCTACAAATTCAATGCTAACTATATGTCATGTCATACACCATGATGCATCAATTTCGATAAAACCTAATTCGATCAAGAATCAAAGCTAAGACCAGCTAAACAATTCACGGAACCTACCAATTCAACGCACCATTAACACAATCTAATGACATTAGCAGTAAGGGATATACAGTCAGTTATTGACTAAACCTGAACCGGAGCTAGGATTGAGGTTGGGATGGTTTTAGACGGCGGAGCCGCCGTCGGAAGATTCTTCGGACGCGGTTGTTGCGCGTCGGCGAGCGCAGGCCACGAGTGAGCACCCATTACCGGAGCATCGACGGTCTCGGTAGTAGAAGCCGTTGTTTTCCACGGAGACTTAGTCTCGAAACCGCCGATCACTTCTCGATCATCGGCCAATGATCCCTCGGTCTCCGCCATCATCAGAAACTCCGAAGGGAAACTGAATTCAATGGGATCAGGAGCAGAGCAAGGGTTGCGGGAACGGGAAGAGAAGACGCAATGTGATTGAATGTATGGAAGAAGAAGGGAGTGTGCGCGGGTGTGTGTGTGTGTTTTGGGTGGCGGTTTTTAAGTGTAAGCGAGGAACACTTAACAAAAACCCTAGTTCTACCTTCTTTTTTTTTTAATTAATAGTATTTATTTTGTAGACATTCAATTTAATTGTTCTTTTAATGAGAACAAGACAAATTTAATTGTATATTTTTTAAGTCGGAAATTTTGTATATCGATTTTTTTTTTTTTGTTGGGCATGAAAAACTATTGCTTGTTTTTCTGGCAATAAATTTTATTGTGTATTTGAAACTTGATTGTTTATTGGAAAAATATATGAAAACACACATAAAATCCCCAACGTTTTAGTTACACAATCTGAATTGCATTCACACTAATCATTTTGATGGTTGAACTAGAGATCCATCCTTTAAGAGAAAAGATGGTCAATGTCTATGTGTAGACTACAGATAATGGAACAACAGTCTCCTAAGGCTATCAGTGCAGAGCGGATAAAAACAGTGCTCACGCTAGAGTGGAAAAAAAACACTATATTTTCGAAGGATTTTACAAAAAAAATGGTTTATACTTTAAACCAAAAAATATAGTTAAAAATAAAATGTAATATTTGAACTGTTCAGCACTTACGCAAAAAAAAACAAGTACTACTTTCAGTAATACTAGAGCTGGACCCGTCCGATCGGATGGGTACTTATTTTCATTTTTTATATATAAATGAATATTATTTAAATATCTATCGGTTTATATTTTTAAATATCATATTTCTAAATTTTTATAAACACAACGATCAAATAGTTTATGTACTGTAAAAATAGTAATCCGTGCCCGTTATTAAACTTTTGACACATTAATATTGACCTATTGATAGTTTGAGTAATATTTCTTGTAACATGAAATTGTTTGTCAAATGTAAAAAGAATTTAAATATTTTGATCAGATATGAATAATATGGTAAGATTTAATACATTAGAAAAAAGAATATTTGGTTATAAACATTAAATATTGTTTTACAAGTAATTCAAAGATATTTAAATTTCAGTATTGAATTTTATTGTTGAAATGGATAAACATATATTCTAGAAATTCTTGAAAAATATATAATCTTAGGTGGGATTTAATTATATTAAAATAATATTCAGTTACAAATATTTCATCTTATTCTATAAGTAGTTTAAATATATTTAAAATCTTAGCATATATAGATTTTATTTTTCAAAATAATTAATGGTAAGTTAAACATATATTTTAGGAATATTCATAATATTGTTTAATATCAAATTTAAATTTGATTTTTTTCAAAATAATTAATGGTAATGTTATCCAAGTTTAATATATTTTTAAAATCGATTTTAAATATGAATATTCCTAAAAATCAGCTAATTTATTTTAGGAAATATATTAAATACGAAAATTAAGTTAAAATTGATTTAGAAATTTTTTTAATAAATAGGAAAAGACAATGATTACTTAAATATAGGTTCAGTGGCATACTATTGTAAATAAAAGTGAAAACTTAGGAGTATTTTATATGTGTACTTCTGAATTAATAAAGTAGATATTCACTACACAATTGGCGTGTGTTTCGAGTACAAAAATAATTTTAACAATTTTTTATTAAAACTTGTAAAAGTTACTTTCAACTAATCATCGATATATAACTTAATTTATTTTGAATACAACTATAGTATATTATTTAATTAATTTCAGTATATTATTATTTAATCATCAAAAATTAAAAAATACAAAGTGATATTGTACTATTTAGACCCATGCAGTAATATATAAATATAATTACTTGATAATTATTTATATTATTTTTATATTAGTATACTTTTTGGATATAACAAAATATATTTTATAACATACTTAAGCTTAATTATGAAAATAAATAATAGTATAAAACTTTATATAAATAATTTTAAATTTATACAGTATTATGCACCACTTTTACCCACTTTCACAATTCAAACATATGTTTTAGATGGATAGATCCACTTTATCTACATTTTTACCGCTGTATTCGTTTGATCCACTGTTATTCTAATACGAAAGACTCACAATACTTCCTTGGATCTGCAAATGCATGTTTGTTTTTCCAATTCAAAACCTAATTTTTTTCCTTAATAAATCTCTTTGCGAAAATATTGATTTTATACTATTAGTTTGCATTATGTGTATAAAAAAGATTAAACATAAATTATGTTGTTTGCTGTAAAAAAAATGGCCATTTTAGTTAGAAGTATACTATTTTGCTAATGGCAGGAGACGTTTTGAGGACTATAGTTTCACGTAGTTCTAATGTATTGTAACGACTTTTGCAACAACAAAAAATAATATGCGCGCATGAGACCATTTGTTTTCTAATGTAAGTCATATTTATTCGGTATGATTTGTCTTCAAATATGCAGGAACGCACGCCTGCATAGTTAATAGTAAGACTATATAAAATAATGAATGTTGCGAATAAGGAAAAAAAGCATGAGATGGGAGGAAAGAGTCGAACGAGACATAAACGATAGAGTCACAATGTTGTGGGAGAAATCGAATGCAGTTCATTTGGTTTTGAATTTGTAGAATTTAGAATGAACGAGTTGGCAGAATTATTTAGGAAAATGATAGGGTTTAGAAAAGAAGCCGGCAATGAATAACATAATAAATGGGAATTTGGAAGAGTTGTTTGGAAATCGTTGCAAATGATGATGCTATGGGTCGAACAAAAAACATACTACTATCTTAATTCTCTCGTATCAAACAGAATCGATACTTTCTTCTCTAAGAATGACACTTCGGAGTTCACACTGCGTCAAAAGTCAAAGTCTACGAAGTATTTATTGTTCACTTGATGAAGCAAATGAAGAAGTCTTGCAGCAACTTGAATATTGCAACTTGAATATGGCTGAAAAGCCATTCGAGAAGGCAAAATGAAGTGTTTAAAAAATAGAAGAAAATTAAATAAAATCGATTTTTATTATATTTTCTGTGAGCAATGACCCAATCATCCACTGTAAAAGAGAAAGACTTAAAAAACTGTACGAGGCGAATTAGTTATTTCCCTTGAACTGGAAGCAATCATGTAGCCTTTTAATAATGCTAGTGTGTTCATAGTTATTAGTTATTTCCCTTGAACTGGAAGCAATCATGTCACAGAGATTAGTCATCTTTGGAAGCTGGGACTTATAATGAGCAAGAAATCCTTGGAAATAGTGTTTGCTTTTTCGCGTTCGAAAAATGTTAAATGTTCTTATTTGGGTTTTCAAGTTTTACCACAATGTTTTGTTCAAGCTCAAGCTTCCCTTTGAGTCAGTATCCTACTTGAATTTGGAATTTATACCGTGAAACGGTAGACCAACACTCGTCATCACACTATATTGATCTGCCTTAATACTATTTATAATCTTTTATAGTGTAACCCACATAACTTAGTAGTATATGTTTAGTAATAACTCGCTATTTTCAATACATTGGACTGCTCATGTATCCTTCACTCAAAATATACTACTATGATGATTGCAATCTGCTAATATGATATGAGATTTTTTTTTTAAAATGAAGAAAATGAAAATAAATGGATCATTCATTATCTACTTTTGGGACTCCACGTCACTCGTTTATCCATTTCGTACGGATTTTAATGATATGCCCTTAAAATGGCATTCTTCGTAATTAAACCCTAACTCCAGGGCTAATAAACTTCTCCTCTTCGTCCTCCCTCCATTTTTCTTCACGTCTGCGACTCTCTCTCTCTCTCTCTCTCTCTCTCTCTCTCTCTCTCTCTCTCTCTCTCTCTCTCTCTCTCTCTCTCTCTTTCCCCTGCTTCTTTGATTTGCATTTCAGATGGGAAATGCGAACGGCAAAGAAGACGACGCCGTCTCTGGAGTCGAGGGAGATGCCGCATCATCTTCGGCGAGATCTAACGGCGGCGATCCTTCCGTCCATAGTCGTCAACGTCGTGACTCTATGAGCAGTTCTCCTCCCCGGAGCCCCGCTCGATCTACTTCTCCTTTCTTATTCGCTCCTCAGGTTTACCTTCTCTCTCTCTCTATATATATATAATCGTTTAATTTGATGCTTGGTTTTGGATGATCCGCTTGAAACATTGTTGAACACTTGAACTATAGTTGAAAGGTGAAATAGAGTTTATTCGTTACGATTCTCTCGTTGAATGACTTGACTCTTCATATTGTTTCACTGGGTGAGAGAGCTTTCTCTTCATTAGATTTGACTAGGATCAAATCCATGAGTGAACTCTTTTCGTATAGTGGAATTGCACTTGTTTAGAACTCAAAACTCTAGGAAATAGGAATTGAGAAATTGTCTCTTAGGCTTTTTCTTTAGGCGTATAAAGAGTTAAAGATCCTGTGCTACAGAATCTTCCTTTTTTCATCTTGATTCTGCAAACGTGAGATAATGCATCATTATCCTTAGATGTTAATTCGGTCTCCTAGCTGTTTTTTTATCCTCCAGTTGCCCTCTACTGCTTACCTGGCTACTGACACTTCTTACTCCTTAGTTTGATAGTTGGTGTCTTTGTGTGATGCATCTTTGCTATCAATCATTGTTAAGAGGGCATACTTGGCACTTGTTTGGGTGAATAACATGAATTGGACTTTACTCGTCTTAATCTTTTGGTTCTGGAGAAGTCAAAAACTTTGGTAGATGAGGAGTTAAGGAAGTTATTCTTCCTGAGTTTTAGCAGAGAGATGCTTTGTTTACCTTGCTGCTATGCCTTCTTTTTTTGAGTTCAACCTAGTGAAATTGTGCCAGAGAACTTGCTTTAGAGAAGCTCTTGTTTGTTGTCTTGTTTTTTCCCTGCCTAGTGTGGAAAAGTTTATAGTAGGTCAAATAAGATGTTAGTTCTTCTTGCTCTAGGTTTCAATTCTGTTTTTTTTTTTATTGCTGCTTTCTGATGATGTTTTTCACTAGCGGTGCCACCTCAGCTGCATCTAACACTTCTTGGCAAAAGTGAAGAAACAGCCGTAGTAGCCAAAAAGCCTCAGCATGTGGTGCTAAACCATGTGTTCATAGAGCAAGGATGGACTCCACAGTCCATTGTAGCTTTGGGATTAACACACAGGTTCGAGTCTAAGTACATAACTGTTGTCCTTTACAAGCCGCTCACACGGTAAAAAACCGAAATGATGAAATCCAATGCCACGTTGTCGTCTTCTTGTTATCTCTTTATCTCTCAAAAATTGTGTGAGAAGTTGTTCGTTGTTGTTCATAGTGAGTGAGTGCCCAAGAGTTCCCGAGTTTATTAACCTTCTTCTTGCCTTGGCTTTTGTGTACACAGCTTCTCAATTCTCATTGTAACAAAGAAAAAAACTGTGAAATGATTCCCCAATAAGACGTTATTATAAGCTTATCGGCTAGCCAGACGCGCATAGTTCGTGTTTCCCTGAAGGGAAAAAACAGAAACCGAGTCGGGGTTAATCAGGAAAATAAAAAATCATTTTCTGTGACAAGAAAAAAAAAACTAACCAATCAGAAAAGAAAATGTTAGTATTACACTATTACTTTTAGACCGGCTCGTCAATAATCCACGTCGTCGAACTTTTGTTGTATCTATTGTAAATTGAGATTTTGGATAAGAGAGAGATAAAAAAAAAAAAAAAGAAAGAGCGTGTGATAAAGGGAGCCACACGATGGAGTATGGAGGAAGAAGGCATTGGCCGAGTAATTGAGACCGATCAATCAAGTTGCAGAAGCGATGAGAGGGAGTCTGTTCTCCACGCGACTCTCGAGCTTCTTTCTTCTGCATTGCCACACACACACACAAACACACCGTCTCTCTCTCTCTTCGATAACAGAATTCTGCGCCATTGATTTTTGAATCCTCTTGCTAAGCTTTGAGTTCTGCAAGTGCTGCATGCGATTTCAAATCTAGTGCCAATTCGCAGGTGTGTTCCCTCGCTCTGCTTCGATTCGAAGAAATGATTCGGTAAAACTGGAGAGTTTGATCACCTGTTTCACGCGTGTATAAAGTATACACAAATCAAATAATATGTATGTGGATGATGATGATGATCTTGTAGCTAACTCGAGAATCTCACTTTTTAGTTGTATACACATGTATATATGCATACGATTATTGGTTAGTGGAGAATCTGGATGTCCTATAGTTGCATTTAGTTTTTGGGAATTGAGAAAAGAAACACTCTAAAACTGTTACGTTGGATTATATAGAGATGACCAGATATATTTTCCTGTAACAGCCTGGAAAGATCAAGACGTGAACTCTTGGGTGATATGAGTGATCCAATAGTCAAACGTTGGGTTGGCAAATATGAGGTTGGCAAAACGATTGTACAAGGCAATTTCGCTAAAGTCAGGTATGCTAAGGACACTGAGACTGGAGAATCCGTCGCGCTCAAAATCCTTGATAAAGACAAGGTTCTCAAAAACAAAATGTCTGAACAGGTAAAGTCACTTTCCTAATCAGCATCCTACTTTTTTCATGCCTTCTCTCTTGTCCACTGATATGCCTGTTTCCATTACTTGGAAGTAAAACAAGTGAGATTCACATATATAGATCTCTCTTTATTAGTCCGGAAGTGTGATGTGCAACATTCACATTTTCTTTTACAGATAAAGAAAGAAATTTCTACAATGATGCTGATAAATCATCCAAATGTAGTGCATCTGTATGAGGTCCATCTCCATGTCCCAACTTTTCCCTACTTGTCTCTGTTTTTTTTTCTTTTTGGGGTAGAAGTAATTCTGTTAAAAAAAAATTGATTATCATTCTAGGTTCTGGCGAGCAAGGCGAAAATATATATTGTCATACAGTTCATCAGTGGTGGAAGGCTTTTTGACAAAATTGTGAGTTTTCTCTATCCCTCCAAATGAGAGCTTTAACTTGTGTTCTTTGGTGTTTGAATCATGCATCAAGTGCCTCATGCTCCTGTATTTCACAGATGAAGATGTAGTAATTTTTTGGTTTTAAGCAATGCATTAAATTTGAACTTGTGAAGAAAAATGAGGGGCGCATGGAAGAAGAGGAAGCACGTAGACATTTTCAGCAGCTTATCAGTGCAGTTGATTACTGCCACAACAAGGGACTGTACCACAGAGACTTAAAGGTACAACAACGTTTTAGTAACTCTAGGTCTCAAGTTTATAGTGTGAGTTTTTTAATAAGTGCAGCTAATTGATATGCTTAAGTTTTTTTTTTTTTTTGTTTCTCTCAATGAAGCCGGAAACCTTACTTCTAGATGCTCAAGGAAATCTGAAAATCTCTGGTTTTGGATTCAGTGCCTTGTCCCGACAAGTTATGGTAGGTAACCTCTGAATTTGTCTCTTACCGTCATTTTTATTTGCTTGAGTTCCTACTGCGTTGATCTTGTCTGATTCTAATGACTCTCCCTGATGTTATTAACAAATATCTGATAAAATCCATAACACTGTCTTTCTAGATCCTCAGCTTATCGGAATTACTTGGTTTTGGCAGGGTCAGGGTCTTCTTCACACTGAATGCAGAACTCCAAACTATGCTGCTCCTGAGGTATGCTTAGTCATACGGCTTCTCATGCTTTTTCCCACCTTGTTCTTAATGGTTTGCTTGTTGCTCTTATGCCAAGGTTCTCAATGGCCAAGGCTACGATGAGGTAACCGCAGACTTGTGGTCTTGTGGAGTAATACTCTTTGTACTACTTGCTGGGTACTCGCCGTTCGAGGATTCTGATCCCAAGACGCTAAACAAAATGGTAAGAAGTTCTGTAATATATATTCATGATTCTTCCTCACCATTGTCTGTAATTCCTGTTTCTATGTTGCATTTTTGTCGTTCTTCCAGATCTCATCTGCTGAATTCAGTTGTCCTCCCTGGCTGTCTTCTGGTGCTAGTAACTTGATAGTCCGAATCTTGGATCCAAACCTTACGACTGTAAGATATTCCATTTACCACTGCTTTCACGACATCTTAATTATCCCAAATAATCTTGTGGAAAGACTGGAACTCTTTCAATATTCCATTCTTGCTGATTCTACCTGAAATGGGCTACTACCTAGTAGATCTATCATTTGTCTAAAATCCTCAAAAGTTTATAGTCCTCCTGCAGCAGTTGTTAGTCCCATGAATACGTGCATCATATAGCCATTCTAAGCGGATTCTTGACCTGTGTCATGCATGTAGAATTTGATCACTGAAATCATATGCGGTTAAATTAACACCACTTGTCCTTGATTTCAATGGTGGAACTAATTGACTGTTAACATGCCAGCGTATCACAATTCCAGAGATTTTGGACGATGCCTGGTTCAAGAAGGATTACAAGCCAGCCGTGTTTGAAGAGAACAAAGAAGCAAATTTGGATGATTTGGAAGCTGTTTTTAAAGATTCCGAAGTGAGAGTCATTCATCTATCTGATTATTCTGAACCATCAGATTCAAATACTTAATTAACGTCTTTGATCCTATCCCTTTTTATGAAGAGAGGTTTGAGATAACTAATCCTTTTCTTTCACAGGCTGTGACAGTGCAATTGAGGTCATATCCTTGTGTGATATGTTCAGGTGGTACGACTTGTGGTGATGTTCGGTCAAGGACCAAGCTAATGAACGGTTTGATAGAGCGAGGGAGACCTCAAGAGGCTCATTCCATTTTCAACACACTTATCGAAGAAGGCCACAAGCCAAGTATCATCACATACACCACTCTTGTAACTGCGTTGACCCGCCAAAAGCATTTCCACTCTCTCCTCTCCCTCATCTCCAAAGTCGAGAAAAACGGCCTCAAACCAGACACCATTCTCTTCAACGCCATCATCAACGCCTCTTCCGAGTCTGGAAATCTCGACCAAGCAATGAAGATCTTTGAAAAAATGAAGGAGGCTGGATGTAAGCCCACAGCAAGTACGTTCAATACTCTCATTAAAGGATACGGAAAAATCGGTAAGCTACAGGAATCGTCAAGACTCCTGGAGATGATGCTACGCGATGAGATGCTACAACCAAATGACAGAACATGCAACATACTTGTTCAGGCTTGGTGTAACCAGAGGAGGATTGAAGAAGCATGGAACATTGTATATAAGATGCAGTCTTATGGGGTAAAACCTGATGTAGTCACGTTTAACACATTGGCAAGAGCATACGCAAGGATCGGTTCAACATGCACAGCTGAGGACATGATCATACCAAGGATGTTACACAGCAAAGTTAAACCGAATGTACGTACATGCGGTACCATTATGAATGGCTACTGCGAAGAAGGGAGGATGGAAGAAGCTTTGAGGTTTTTCTATAGAATGAAAGAACTTGGAGTTCATCCAAATCTCTTTGTTTTCAATTCTCTAATCAAAGGCTTCCTTGCCAGCAACGACATGGATGGAGTTGGCGAGGTACGCTTCAACTCTTGAATCATTATCCCTTCAGATCCTTTCTTTGTTTATGTAGACATTCATGTTAATACGTGACAGGTGGTAAATCTGATGGAAGAATACGAAGTAAGACCTGACGTGGTTACATTTAGCACACTAATGAATGCATGGAGCTCTGTGGGAGATATGAAAAGATGCGAAGAGATCTATGGAGATATGCTGGAAGGAGGAATAGATCCGGACATACATGCATTTAGCATCCTAGCCAAAGGGTATACTCGAGCTAGAGAGCCAGAAAAGGCAGAGCAAATCTTGAACCAGATGAAGAAGTTCGGTGTTCGACCAAACGTGGTAATCTACACAACGATCATAAGCGGTTGGTGCAGTGCAGGTGAGATGAAGAAAGCGATGCAGGTGTATAACAAAATGTGTGGAACGGTTGGTTTATCGCCTAACTTGACTACGTACGAGACTCTAATGTGGGGGTTTGGGGAAGCGAAGCAGCCATGGAAAGCGGAAGAGCTTCTGAAAGATATGGAGAAGAAGAATGTTATTCCCACGAGGAAAACTATGCAACTCATAGCTGATGGATGGAAAGCTATTGGTGTTTCTAACAGTAGTGACGCCAGTACGTTAAGCTCTTCTTTCTCAGCTTCCTCCAAACTACGTATCCCTAATCACATCGGCCCGACTAGAAGTCCGGTGTTCTTGAAGGGAATGCCTGAGAAACCAAAGCTATGCATCAAGTCTCAGTTTGGTTTGAGGCAGAATGTTCTGGTGGTGTTGTGCAGAGACCAGATTAGGGAAGCTGGGAGATTTGCAAATCCATGTAGAGTTGTTTGGCTTTAGAGAGTGAAGCCGTGTTCAACGGTGTGAAAAGCTAACCAAAGGTTGAGGAAGCAAACAATACATTTTTCTGTACAAAAACATTTTTGTACATCTTTGTTATATTTTTTTACTCCCCCACAGATCCAATTCACCGTTAGCTTTCTTCAACCAACCTATCACAAGTTAAGAAAAGACTGTTCTAATCAAGCATGGATGTTCGGGAACCCATTTGAGTTTGAGCCGAGTTTTTAGAACATTTGTTGAAGATTAACAACAGAGATTATAACCAAACCAATAAAAAGGAGAGAATATCAATTGTCAAAGGATAGGAAAAACATGAAGTTCATACTTGACATAACACTAAGAGATAGCTTAAGCCAAAGCAGACAAATAAAACATGAAAGAAGCAAAAACATGTCCTAAAGAACACCACCAGAATCGAGCCAATGTAACATTCTTTTAGGTTAAGGCTTTTTTTTAAACAGGGGATAAGACTCTCACTCACTTACTTAGCCATCATGACTTTAACGAACTCATCATAGTTGATCTGACCATCACCATCAACATCAGCTTCACGGATCATCTCATCAACTTCCTCATCGGTCAGTTTCTCCCCAAGGTTCGTCATCACATGGCGAAGCTCAGCTGCAGAGATGAAACCGTTCTGGTCTTTGTCGAAAACCCTGAAGGCTTCCTTGAGCTCTTCCTCCGAATCAGTGTCCTTCATTTTCCTCGCCATCAGGTTCAGGAACTCAGGGAAATCGATGGTCCCGTTCCCGTCTGCATCCACCTCGTTGATCATGTCCTGGAGCTCAGCTTCGGTTGGGTTCTGCCCCAAAGACCTCATCACGGTTCCGAGCTCCTTGGTGGTGATGCAACCTGCAACCACATCAAGAGAGAGAGAGACTTTAACAAAGAAACTTTATTTAAAAATAAATAATCTTCCAAAAATGGTAAAAGGAAAATGGAATATTCTGCGTTTATTCCATGTTTCCTTATGTTACCTCTCAATCAACAATTCAATCTAAACATATGAATACAAAACGACGAAGATTCATGAATCATTTCACTGCTGCACGAATGAGATCTCGATCATTCAAATCTTAAGAGATCCAGCGAGAAAGCCAACACAAACACAAGTCATGAATCGTTTACAGGGCAAAAAACTAGATCGTTCAAGAATTCAAGTGAAATAAACACGATTTGTATTGAGAAAAACGAAGATCATGAATCGTCAAAAGAAAAAGGGATCTTAAAGATCGACGAGTGCGCAGAGAGATTAAGGAAACAGGGTTGAAGATCTGTGGAGATAACGTACCATCACCATCCTTATCGAAGAGGCTAAAGGCTTCCTTGAACTCTGAGATCTGGTCATCGGTCAGCTGATCCGCCATTTTCTTTCTTCTAAGCTTTTTTTTTTCTTTTTGGGAAATCCGACAAAAGTTACGAGACTGATTCTTTTTTTCGGTCTCCTCCCCCATAGTTATGCAAAGAGCTTATAAAGAGAGCACAATGTATTGTCTGGGCTTAATGGGCCTTTGAAACTAAATAGTGGGCTAGCCCTAGACTAGCCCTTATGATTTTGTCTTTTAAGTTTTTTTTTCTTCTACTAAATACTAAATACTAAATACTAAAAGAACATATTTAGTAGAAGATTTTGCCATATATAAATTAAAAATTGACATTTATTAATACTGGATATTTAAAATGTTAAATTTTAAAACAGGTATAATAAATGAGATATGAGCACAAAATTTTGGCATAATCTCCTTTGAAAAGATAAGGAAATCAATCATTTAGATTAATTTATATCTTTTTTCTATCACATATTAATTTATATCTTAACTAAAAAATCATATTTATCCATATTTAGTAAAAATTCAAACTCAAACGATCAATAATATGGTAAAAGATTACGTATTTATGTTAAACAAGATATAAGGGATCAAAAAATGATACTACTAACAAAGTAACAATGTCATAGATAATAATTTGCAAAACCTTATTTTTTTATTAACTTTCAAATCAAACAATATTAGGAAAAAAGATTGTACACATCTAATCAGATCTGAAAACTGGATCTTTTGGCATTGGATTAAGTAACTCTTAATGTAATTTGACCAAAAAAAAGAAGGTAATAACATAATATTCTTTAGAGAAAATGTAAGGGAAAAAAAAAGAAAAGAAATTAGAATTTCGTAGAAATGATGTATAGTTGTCCGATACGAAAAAAAGTGAAGTGTCATTGTAAAAGTAGTCCCCACACGAAATGAATTAGTTTTTGTCTGTTAGCTTCAAAACTACAATCATCGTATCTCTCGTCCATCCTCTCCCTCCCCCCTCCGCGATATATTTTTTTTTAATCTTCTTCTGAATCAGCCTACCAACTCTTCAGCTCCGGGAAGTTCTTCCTCACCTCGACTTGCTCTCTCTTCTCGTCAGGCCAATTTTTGCAGGTCTGTTGCGATTCGATCGTCCATCTTTAACTTATAAATAGTGATTTAAGTATCCTGGATAGTTTGATCAAGGATTTTAATTTGTGTTTGAAGTGTGCATAATCTTATTATATGATGATGCTGGATTCCTAAGCTAACTCGAGAATCTTACTTCAATTATACACACACATATCCATATATATTCTAGGCGATCTCGTAATCTCCAAGATCTGCTAAAAAGTACATATGTGTGTGTGCTCTAACAATATTATACTTCTGAGGGTCTGGACTGTTAGTTGGACTTTTATTAGTGTTGGAATCTTTACATGGAATATTCTGTTATTGAGCTACTAACATTTCCCCTGAAAACCCCACAGCTTGTGAAGTTGAACTCCGGAGCGATGAATCGGCCTAAGGTACAGCGTCGTATTGGTAAATATGAGGTTGGAAAGACGATTGGACAAGGTACTTTTGCTAAAGTCAGGTATGCTAAGAACACTGAGACTGGAGAATCCGTCGCTCTTAAGATCCTTGACAAAGAGAAGGTTCTCAAAAACAAGATGTCTGAACAGGTAAAAACTTGTTTTACACTACTTCTTGCAAACTGAAACATAAATTTTTTAGAAAATAGATTCTGTCTTTTTATCCATAAGTGTGATTTTGTTCTTTCCTGTTTGGTTTTGCAGATAAGGAGAGAAATCTCTACGATGAAGCTGATAAACCATCCAAATGTAGTGCGCCTCTATGAGGTCTCTCTCTCTCTCTTCGCCTTTCCAACTTTTTTTTATCTTTGAGTCTCTGTTTTTCCCTGTGAAAGCTAACTTTTAAGGAAATGGATTGATACTGTTTCAGGTTTTGGCGAGCAAGACAAAGATATACATTGTCCTAGAATTCGGCGTTGGTGGAGAGCTTTTTGACAAAATTGTGAGATTCCCTTATCCCTTCCAGGGACGTTATAACTTGTATCTTATTTATATTTTGATGTTTGAATCATGTATCACATGTCCTGATAAACTCGGGCAGGTACATGATGGGCGCTTGCAAGAAGATGCAGCACGGAAATATTTCCAGCAGCTTATTAATGCCGTTGATTACTGCCACAGCAGGGGAGTTTACCACAGAGACTTAAAGGTACTAGACATCCTTTTTTTTGGTAAATCTTGGGTCCAAGTTTCCAGGATGTGATATTATTTTCAAGTGCAGCTAATTGGTCTTCTTTACTTCTCTTATTGCAGCCGGAAAACTTGCTTTTAGATGCTCAAGGAAATCTGAAAGTCTCTGATTTTGGTTTGAGTGCCTTGTCCAGACAAGTCAGGGTTAATTTCTTCTTCTTCCTCTTCTTCTGATTTTTCATTGTCGTATTCAAATGCATATGCATGATGTATTTGAATGATTATTTTTTACAAGTATCTACTAGATTTGGGATAAAAAATAGTGGCATGTTTCTTTCTAGATTCTTGTCAAAAGTAGTAGAAACTCTAGTCGAAAACATCTTTTTATCCTGAATATGTGCATGTTCTTATGTGTATCCTTGGATTTTATTTGGTTTTGGCAGGGAGATGGTCTTCTTCACACTGCATGCGGAACTCCAAACTATGCTGCTCCTGAGGTATGCTTACGATGGCTTCTCATGCGCTTTTTGCACCATGTTTTTGATAGCTTGTTTGTTGCTCTTGTCCCAAAGGTTCTTAATGATCAAGGATATGATGGGGCAACCGCAGACTTGTGGTCCTGTGGAGTGATACTCTTTGTACTACTTGCTGGGTATCTGCCTTTCGAGGATCCTAATCTCATGACGCTGTATAAAAAGGTAAGGACTGTTGAGAGACTCACTCATCTGTCACCATTATCTGTGATTCTTGTTTTACATAATTTCATCAACTTTTCAGATAACAGCTGCTGAATATAATTGTCCTCCTTGGCTCTCTCATGGTGCTAAGAACTTAATCGTCAAAATCTTGGATCCAAGCCCGGTGACTGTAAGATAAATATGTTTACAAATGCTTTCAAGATTCAAACCTATCCTTCATTTATTTTCCTCTGTTAAACCACAAAATCTATTATATCTACTTGTTCATCAAAGTATTTATTTATTTCCCTTTTTGTACTCTTTATTACTTTTAACTGTATCTTTTGCATGTATTAAAACATCTGAAATGTATTCTCGTCCTTGATTTCAACGGTGGAACTAATTGAATGTGCGTTAACATGGCAGCGTATCACAATTCAAGAGATTCTGGAAGATGCGTGGTTCAAGAAAAATTACAAGCGACCCATTTTCGAGGAGAAAGAAGAAGCAAACTTGGATGATGTGGAAGCTGTTTTCAAAGACTCAGAAGTGAGTAATATTTATGTTATCTGAGATCTGTAGGGTGACTGAGCTGCTTCCTTATTTGGTACTTGAGTAGATGTCCATAACAATATGTGATTTGTGAAACAGGAGCATCATGTCACAGAAAAGAAAGAGGAGCAACCGACTTCAATGAATGCCTTTGAGTTGATATCAATGTCGAGAGCTCTGGATCTCGGGAACTTGTTTGAAGAAGAAGAGGTTTGTGTGTCTCTTAGACTAACTTGCTTGAATTCTCCAACTAAAACTCTCTTTTTTTTTGTGTGTGTGCGCGCCATAAAAGCAGATGTTTTAGACAGTTTTAGGTTTTAGTCTTGCCAACATTATATTTTTATGACTCAAGACCGTTTATACAGGGGTACAAGCGAGAAACAAGATTTGCAGCTACAGGCGCTGCTAATGAATTAGTCCAGAAGATTGAAGAAGCTTCTAAGCCTCTTGGTTTCGATATTCAAAAGAAAAACTACAAGGTAAAACCGATAGTGTAAAATCCTATCAGCTATTGACACAGTCTCTCTTTTGTTTTAAAACAGCTTCCTGTTAAGAGTTACGAATCACAAAATATCATCAGTTTTGGTCAGTTTCTCAATGAACCACTACTTTGTACACAGATGAGACTTGAAAACGTGAATGCGGGAAGGAAGGGAAACCTAAAAGTGGCGACTGAGGTACATTAAATCAGTATCTAAATCTGAACTGACTTTGGATTTAGAGAAGTTCCTTAAACTAATATAATGTGTTTTGGTAGATATTTCAAGTATCACCGTCTCTTCATATGGTAGAAGTCCGGAAAACTAAAGGGGATACATTAGAGTTCCACAAGGTAAGTAATAGTAACATCCAATTTTTCTACTCTGTATACAAATGTTCTTTCAAAGACCTTATCTTACATGTTTTCATCTACAACTATTCCATATGCAGTTCTACAAGAAGCTCTCGACCACACTTAACGATGTGGTTTGGAAATCCGGCGAGAGCTCTGGTAAAAACAACCAATAAGAAGAAAAAAAAAGGACTCTGGTTCAACTCTGTGTTGGTCATCATATTCTGTATTATCTTTCGTTTCTTGTTTCTTTTATTGGACTCAATTCTTTTGAACAATTTCGAGACGTGCAAAATCATGAGCTTTGACTCTGTACATATCGAAGGATGTGTAGTAAGGTGTTTGTGTTATATATTAATACTCTTCGATTGTAGAAATAGAACCTTCATGTTGCTTTTACTTACATGTGTGTTTTTCTGTTAACTGGATGAGTAAATCAAGCAAAGATGTTGAAAAGCAAGCAGACGACAGCGTTTTGACAAGAAAATAATTTTTTTAAAAAAAAAGAGAGACTACGCCGTTGCCGGGGATCGAACCCGGGTCACCCGCGTGACAGGCGGGAATACTTACCACTATACTACAACGACTTTGTTGGAACCTTAACCTCTAAAATATATATATATAGTAGATTCACACTATTGATTATCCATATTGAAAAATTTTATATGGCAGAGAGAGTTGCGTATCGGATATCAGGTGAAAATTTGTAAGGATCGAAACTGAGTGAACATTTTAGCGCCATGGCTTCCTTATCTCCGATAACTCAACCGTCTTTAGTCCACATTCCCGGCGAATCCGTCCCCCATCATCACTTTCCAAGCACGTGCTCTTTCCCGCGGAAGCCAACACTCACGAGGCGGATCATCTGTTCGCCGGCGAGGAGTTCCGATGAGAAGTCGTCGACGGGAGAAACCAACGGTGGATCCAGCACCGCCGTCGATGAAGCGCCGAAAGAGACTCCATCTTTAATCTCCGCTCTCAACGTCGAACGTGCTCTACGTGGCCTTCGTAATCTCTCTGTCTCTCTCTGTTTTGTTTTTGTTTTTTGAATATTTGGACGTGTGGAAGAAAACATTGATAGCGGTTTGGATTAGAATACAGCCATTACAGATGTGGATCACTACGGTCGGCTTGGACTACCCAGGAACTGTTCTTATGATCAGGTTTGTGTGTGTTTGTTTCTGTTCTTGTCCTAAACTCAAGAAACAGGTCATGAGATTTTTTTGGGAGGAAGGTTAGAGACAACTTTTAGTAAGGATTTTATTTTTATTTTTTAAATATATTTTACAAATTTGGGAAATATGTAAATCTTTTCTAAAATTTCCGGAGACCAATGCTTCATTAGTTTATGTCAAGGACCGGAATGAGTATAGAAGGATTTAGATTTTTTTTATTTACAAGATTTATGACTTGTCATACAAGTTTTCTTTCCTCTCCTTGATAGTCTGATTCAGATTAGCAAATAGTTCATAATGAAACTGTTTTGTTTTTTTTACTCAGGTAAGAGTTGGTTACCAAGATAAGGTTAAGGAGCTAATGGGACAAGGGCTAGAAGAAGAGCAACTCAAGAACAAGATGGAGCTTGTCAAAGTAAAAACAAACCAAAACTTTTTTTTACCATATTATCTTTGTGAGGATTCATGGAAGTCA
The DNA here is from genome assembly GCA_018703725.1 of Brassica juncea. Lineage (NCBI taxonomy): Eukaryota > Viridiplantae > Streptophyta > Magnoliopsida > Brassicales > Brassicaceae > Brassica > Brassica juncea. Next base: position 52,461,074 of record CM031936.1, on the reverse strand, counting down.
TATAAAGCGACTGATGATATGTATTCTAGGATTCATATACGATCTTGTCGTCCGTGGAGGAGAGAAGAATGTATGATTGGAGTCTAGCCAGAAGCGAAAAAGCAGAGCGGTACATTTGGCCGTTCGAGGTTGACATCATGGAACCCTCCAGGGAAGAACCTCCTCCTCAGGTAATATGTACCCCCTCTCTCTCTGTTTTGTTTTTTGAGATCGGCTTCTAATGATACACTAATGAGCTTGAGGAGATATGAACAGGAACCAGAAGATGTAGGACCAACGAGGATTCTTGGATACTTCATTGGGGCGTGGCTTGTCCTTGGTGTCACCCTTTCTGTTGCACTCAATCGTTAGCAGTGTCTTTCACCATCTTATTCCTTACCTTTAATTAAAATCATTTCGAAAATGTATATTTTGTAGTCGTTTATATACCTAAGTGTATTAATTATCTGAATAATGTTCAAAGTACGTAATTGTGATAACGTATGCGCGTATTACTACGTATCTACAAAGTAAAGGATAGCTAGTGCTTACAATGCAATTATATGTTTATGGTTTTTCTTTATCCATAAAGAATAGGAGTTCCAACTTGATCCTTATTAAAGTTCTACTACGTCAGAGGTCGATATAATTTGGTACATTTATGTGTTCTTGGATGAGCCGTTTCTCTGGTAGATCTCAGTGCGTTGGTCAGTCCTCGCTCATACCATCACGTAGATGTTTGGTCAGACCCGTGGTCGGAGGAGATGCACGGGTGAGTGGATAATTAGAATGTGAATCTAAATGCAAGAGAGGTTTTTGTTGTTGTTTATGAGGCACTCCAGGAGAGTCCCGTTTATCTTTCTGGTAGCCAAACTATGATACAAGGAGACTTTATTAATGTTTTCAACAAAACAAACTAATTATTAAAAAAAACTAATTATTTATCAAACAAATATGATTAGTTAATAATTTAATATAGTATATTATATATGTGAATCTGTATAGAAAACATATATATTTCCGTATTATAAAGAAAACTAATTATTTTTAACTAATTATTTTCTAAAATGAACATTTTTCTCTTTAAATGATATGTATTTTGTCTTTCTTTTCATTAAAAACAAGAAAAAATTCAGTATTGCAAAGAAAAGACTAAAAGAAAAATAAATGACATAGCTATTCAAGGCCTGAGGATAAAGACTTCAGTATTGCAACATGGACACATCATTTATATTTTTTCTATAGAGCATCAGACAATGTATTTTCACCATTGTCTATCACTTATAACATCATTCAATATATATATATATATATTTTTAGGCAAACATTTACAGATGGGCGTGCTTAGCACTCACTGCTTATAATAGGAAAGTTGAATGAAAAAAAAAAATCATGGAAATTGAAGAGATGCAAATGAAGGCTTGACAAAAGCAGAAAATATATTAAACCGGAAGGAGAGATAAAGTCTGGTTCTAGAAGCCAATATTGTGGGGATCCTGGATCAAAATTCAATATATATATATATATATATATAAATCATCAATAAGAAATTAAATATGTAAAGTTTTTGACTTAGTATTAGTTAATTAATTATGTACAAATAAAAAAAAAATCTTAGTGTTGTTTATTTTTAGGAATATTGATATTATAAATTAGCTTACACGACCGATTTGACTTCAAAATAAACTAGTGATCGATCTTTCAAATTTTGTAATAGAAAATGAAAGCCAACGGCTTTACTGGTATCGCAAACATTAATCTATTTTTGGTCAAGTTAACTAGTGATTTTCACAAAACATTATTGAAAACAACCTACATATTACCTACCATTTGATGGTGCTACGCGATCAACACTTCACAAATGTGGTCTAGAACTAGAATTACATTATTCCTAGTTTTGTCGACAAGTAAACACACTACTACAAATCAGTAGATTACATGTCATACTCAAATTAATGTCTATTGTCTATTTCTTTTACTACTATATCACAATAAGGTCCGTGGGATTTCTAACCAGGAGTGCATTTGATTTTGTTGTTGTTGTCTAGGAGGTAAATTTAACGTTCTAATCCAAAAAATGAAAAAGAAAATATTAAATACATTTGACATGATCGGCTTAAGTTGAAAATACATAATATGTATTTGTACATCGTTCCAGTTGCATTATATAATCTATTTGAATAATTAATAATTATTTAGTCAAACAAGCTTTCGCTACAATTTATTAAAAGTCAACTTTGTTAGAGTACACGATGACAAAAGACCTGCGTGCTCGTTAGTAAGGCGATATTGTTTTTTTAAGCCAGTTTTTATTTAATTTCGTTTACTCTGTGCTTTTAAACTATTTTTGTGCTCTTACGCATTATAATAAATTAGTAGTGAAATCGATTGTATGTTTGGCGATCTTGTAATAGCTAGAATAGAAACCCGTATACACATTTCCTATCCCATCAAGTGAATTTCTGGATTCGAATGTTGCAAGTTGCAACCCCTTTTTTATGCGTCTGCGTTGTCGATACTATTAGTTATTGTATTCGGCGGAGGATAAAAATTATAAAAAACAAACTCTAGTACTTTTGTTATTTAACACTCATGTTGCTGATATATTGGTGTCACCAGTGTTTATAGTAAGATTGTGGGCAATGATCAGTCTACACGTAGACAATTATCAACAATGATCCACAGTTCTTTTTTTTTGGGATCCACATAGTTGTTTGCTCTGAGATCTATACCCATTGTTATCAGAACAGTCTTAGACTTAAACAAGTGAAATAGTAGCTTAAAATCTCCAAAATATTAAAAGTGAATATATCTAAACATATAATCATAGTTTACTTAAAAAGTTTTTTTCTAAATTGTCTATTGTTTTTAAAATTCCCTCTAAGTGTTATTTAAAATAGTTTGCAGTATTCCTATGACCATTTTTGTTATATTTTCTTAATCGTGAGTGAATGTTTACAAATTACAATTATGTGGGTTGATGTAAAAATAATGTTTTATGTTTTCACATTATAGTATCGAAAAATGATTAGTATTACGAACCTTTTCTAAATGCTAATTATCGATTTTAAAGAGAGAAAATGACCTAAAGTCAGTAGGACATTTACTAGGTTTTATTGATGTTGTTATAAACTACTTTATGGGACAGCAAGGCCGTCTTTTAGCACGTGCAAGTAGAGCGGTCGAACAGGGTCCAAAATTTTAGAGGGTCCATGATTTTTTTTAGTAATAGTTTCAAATTTAAAATTATATATTTATAAAAAATCAGAATAACTATATTTGAATTTAATTTCGTATTTATAACCAGTAAATATAAATGAAAATTCTGTATTTTGTTTATATAACAAGCTAAAATGCAATAAATTAGGAAGTAATTAGTGTTTATATCAAGGGAAGTAAGAAATAGTTGTTTATGTGTGTTTCAATATTCAGTGGCAGTATAGAAAATTAATATTCTAATTTGATTATGTTTAGGAAACAATTATCAATTAGTGATTATAAATAAGGAGAACAAGATATATTTTCTTCACTGTTTTTAATAAAAAATAGAAAACACAAAGAAAAAAAAAACTAACTTACAATTTCGATCGACAAGAAAAAAAAAGTGTTTTGTCTAATCAAGAGTATATAGCTTTTTGTCTAACTACTATCCAGATTTTGTTATTTTATATATTTATTGATTATAATTTCTGATTGTGGATAAAAAAAAAACGCAAAAAAAAAAACTGAAAAGCTAGAAGAATGATCAAATTCGATGATTTGATCGATGGTTTTTTCATTGAAAAATACCAAATGATCAATTTCAGTAATTTGATTAATGATTTTGCATTTAAAATCTAGAGAATGGTGTTATTTAGATAAAAAAAATTAATCTGATGTATTTATTTTATATTATTATGATATTTTGTAAAAAAATTAAATGATTTCATATTATTAAAAAGAGTTTTATTTTCTTTTTCGAACAGGGTCTCTATAAAGTTTGAGACGGTCCTGTGGGACAGGATTCCGGAATTAGTTAATTTAATTCGGGCGGAATTTGGGAATTGTCCTCCTAAATCTTTATATTTTAAGTATTTCTTTTTTACATCAATTTTTTAATGTTAAGTCGGTCACAGTATTTTCTAACTTTTTATACATATAAGTCAGCTAAATTCATATGATAAAGTAAATTTGCCTGCCCCGATTATTATTAATTGATGCTAGGAATTTTCAAAGCTCTTAAGACAAATGTTGTAGTACGAGTGAATGTCGAACCAATTCTGAGGGATTCAAAGCACCAAGAATGCAAGTACCTATTTAATCTAAGTGCAACCGATAATTTGGATGGTTTTAAACTACTACTAATGATAGAATGTAATAACAGAACAATAAAGCAATAAAAGATGAAGCTTTCTTTGATATGATAAAAGAGAACTCATGGGTATAGTAATTGGATCTTGGGTGATCAAGTTTCGAACAAAGGATGGCAAATGATCAATCAAACTATCAACCTTAAGCTTAGACACAATCTTAAACAAACTCTATGTCTAGATGAATGTTCATTTGCTAACACATTTCAAACATCAAATGTCTTTGGTTGAATAATATGAAAGCAATCATTACTAGCAAGTCTATTGGCTATCTTAACACCTTTAACAACAAATATCTTTGGTAAAGTATGTTAAAAGCTTAGGAAAGTTGTCTCAAGCATTTCATTGAACACTTTGTGGGTGGAAAATGCCTAAAGATCAACTTTTGAGTGGCCAATTCAGAAGATGCATTATGAATACTCTACTAGCAAGAAATGAGAATGATCTACACCTAAACATCATAGATCTAGCCTAATCACCCTTAATCTCCTAACCCATGAATTCAAAGGAGGATTACTCACTAATCTCCATGATTCCTCTTAAACCCATATTGGATTTCAGATTAATCATGTAGAGAAACACAAATAAATAACTAGAATTAGACAAGATGATAAGAACAAGAGATCAATTGATTCAAAGAGATGAACTTTCCAAGAGGTTATTTGGTGGTTTTTCAAAGAACAAAAGATAATCTAGCCTCATGGCTTACAAAACAAACTTAAACTTAGGTTTTTCCAGTCTAAAACGTAGAGGGGCAAAATGGTAAAAAGTCACTCAGCATAGCAGCCAGCGGCCAGGATGACGCGCCACCAGGCCGCTAGGGACACTAGGCCGCGGGGACACTTAGACGTGGGAAGACTTCCTGTCGTGGCGCGGCCTCTCATACCGTGGGACGAGGCCGAAGGAACATCCGCATTTTTTTGTGACTTTGTGAGACTTGCAGCGGTCTTGGTGCATGGCTCCCAGACCGCTGGGGACGTCTGGCCGCTGGGACACTTAGGTATGGTGAGGTTTCTCGAACATGAATCATCCTTTTGCTCCAAAATTATCTCTAATGTCTCCAAAGTTACCAACTAGCATCTCCAACACCTGATAAAGACAAATGCAATACAAATGCAACCTATATGCATTCTATATGGATTCTAAAGATCAAAAAGAAACTAAAACAGAGGTTAAAATCATGCAAATACACAAGATATCATTAATCAATAGTAAACCCACTAATTGAAGATTGCGATTAGAGAGACGAATGTTGTCAATTCTCTGTGTAGGTCATTTATAAACGAGAAATACTTAGGTTCACCCCCTAGGTGAACCTTTAAATTCACCTCCCTCTCTTATGACCAATCAAATTGCCACATAGATTATTAAATAAATAATAATAATTTATTAAAAAAATAAAACTAAAATAGCTGAAAAAAAATAACTTCAATTTTAATGACGTAAACTCTGTCAACTATACCCTAAAACCTAAATCAAGAATCTAAACCCTAAATCTAAACATAAATCTTATACCCTAAATCTAAATCTAGACCCTAAATCTAAACCTAAACTCTATACTCTAAATCTAAACCCAAACCCTAGATCCTAAACCTAAAACCCTAAATCTAAACCCAAACCCTAGACCCTAAATCCAAAACCCTAAATCCTAAACCCAAACCCTAGACCTAGACCCTAAACCCAAACTCAAACCTTTGGATTTAAAGTCTAGGTTTGGGTTTAAAATTTAGGGTTTAGGGTCTAGGATTTGGGTTTAGGGTCTAGGGTTTGGGTTTAGATTTAGGATATAGGGTTTAGGTTTAGATTTAGGGTTTGGATTTAGGGTATAGGCTTTGGGTTTATAGTTAGAATTTGGATTTAGATTTAGGATTTCGATTTAGGGTATAGGATTGGGTTTAGATTTAGCGTTTAGATTCATGATTTAGGATTTAGTTGACGGTGTTAGCGTCGTTAAAGATGATGTTATTTTTTTGTTTCAGCTATTTTAATCTTTTAAAAAAAAAATTATTTTTTTTATTTAATAATCTATGTGGCAATTTAATTGGTCATAAGAGGGGAGGTGAATTTAAAGGTTCACCAAGGGGGTGAACCTAAGTATTTCTCTTTATAAACGTTTGTTTAATGCATGTGAAATCAACGAGAATATAGCACAACATTACTCAATAATCCAAGTTATGGTTTATTACCGGAACAACACAAATGATTGCATCATTTTTCCTAAAACTATAAATGATGATATGTTATATTTTAGATTGTAATTATCTTTTAAGTGTGCTGATGATTTAATATTAGTAAAAGTAAACAATTTATTTTAGAACAAAAAAATTAGTCTATATTTAATTTAATTTCATCTTTTTGCAAACGGATTTTGAGAAAGGAAAACCAAGAACCTGTTTTGTGTCGTTCTCTCGAACGAACAAGCATATCCAACTAGCTAGCATGAACTAAGGATGTTATAATTAGACTGTTAACAGATTAACGATTTGGTTTTTTTTTATTTTTTGTTTGTGAGTTTTTGGTTTTCTTTTTTTGTGTATTGATCTTCCCGCAAATAATTAAATAATTAGTTGATGCTTGATGGGAAGCTTCATCACTTGCATATGCACTTCTTCTAGAGCTAAAGAAAGTTGTGAACACGATTGTATCCTCTTAGGCTCTTAGCGTTTTCTTAGTTGACAAATTAAATATTTTTCTTATTCAGGACATAATTTAATGTGCAATTATACCTAATTTTATTACTCTTTTGTTGTTTGAATACTCATATTAATTATTATAATTGTTTCAAAAGTCTTTTCATAAGTCATAACAACCAAAGATCTATTAGCATTTTAGTGGAATGACCTATAGTGATTTTTAGTGTGCTCCTGTCCAAGAGGTTTGGACCGATCATTCCACACATCAGATCGATTAGTTTTTTTTTGTCATCAGATCGATTAGTTATTAACGTTTAATCTTGAAGTTAACCTTGAGAATCATGGTTGTCTTTATGGGGTATTATTACATATTTCAGTATGATTTAAAAGTAACCACATAAACATATTTAATTAGCGACAGTATACTCAAAATTTATATGAAATCATCTTTGTCTAAATTTAACATCTAAGCAAAAAAAACAATCATCTTTGTCTACATATAAGTATATTTGAACCATAGCCAAATTACATGCGCTAGACTGATTATTTCAATCACTAATGATTACAGACAAATCCCTAACATCTTCATCAAAATGTTTCCGCTAGCAGTGTCTACTCCGTATCTTGTGTGTTAAGGTTTTGCACTTTTGCTAAACAAATTTGAAGTTTAGGGAATTAGAAAGTTATTTGTACCAAAGACAGGTTCGCTTGATAAAATTAAACATCTTTTGTTTAAAAGAAAAAAATACTGTAGCATAAAATTAGGGGTGTCCACTACGGATATCGGTTCGGTTTCGATTCATTTTTTTCGGTATTTCAGTTTATAAAAAATAGCTGCTATTTTAAAATCATATCTACTTTGGTTTGATTCGATATATATATCGTCGATTTTCGGTTTATTCGATTTATACCAATAAGTATATTTATTTAATATAATATTTTGTGAATTTTACTTTATATGATTAGATATCGAATTTAATATAAAAAGACGATATTTCGGTTTTTAAATAGTCTATTTTTAATTTTATTTTTCTTTTACTATTTAAATAATCAGTAAACATATTTAATTAATAAGAGTAATACTATTAGTGTTTTGTTAATTTGATAAAAAAATAACTTTTAACTTAAAATAAAATATTAGATTACTAAAATCAACATTTTAAATATGAGGATCATATCGGTAAAATATATTATATTTACATTATTTATTATATTATATAATTTATATATAATTATACCACTATATTTTAATTGATCGGTTTTATTCGGTTTTATTCGGTTTGATCAATTTATATACCAAATCATATATATCTCGGTTTCTTAAAAATGACATCCATTTGAAATATTCAGTACTACGAAATTTAAACCACTTTCTCTATTTCTATTCGGTTCGGTTTACCGGATTGAACGCCCCTACATACAATGATTAACCTATGCCCATTTGTTTCATCTGAAGAATTAACAATCAGGTAGGCTGTTGTATTTGTGATTCTGTGTTAATCCTTAATCAAGAACTAAACTTATGATTTTTTTTTTTTTTTTGTAAACTAACTTATGATCTTAGTGGAAACATTTATTTCAACCAGTTCTCTTTGTCTGTTGGGCCAATAGTTTCAACTAGCTCATTGAGTTATGGTGATGGAAACTCATTTTCTTGGCTTTTTATGAAAAAAACAATAACTACGTCATGTATCTATAATGCCGTAAGCATACAGACCAACTTTATGACACAATAAATTTCTTAGATTTTTCTGCTTTTTTTCTTTTTAGGTACGGGACAGATTTTGAGAGGATCCTTTAACCATTCTTTTGAGAATCGTTGAATCTTTTTCTCTTTTCTTTTCCTCCTTTAGTTATCTTCACATAACTCAGTGTTGACAATTTTAGGAGACGCCTTTAAATCCAATATCTTCGTTTTAAATTAAAAAAAGACGTAATTAAAAAAAATATTGATTTCAACGGCCGAATGAAATCAGAAATTAAATAAGGAATAATCCTAAAGCTGAACTCAGTCGCTATTTATAGCTAAAGCCACAGCTTCTTCTCTCACCACAGACAAACACAAAAAAAGGTTTTAGTTCCAAAAGCTTCCATCTTTAGGAGAGTCTCTCAAATAGCAAAACTACACAAACACACAAGAAGTCAAGAATGATAGCTTACATAGAGCCATACTTCTTGGACAACGAGTCCGACGCTTCCTCCGTCCTCACCGTCACCGGGAGATCTTCCGACGGTGTTTCTGAGTCACTCAACATCCAAGGTGAAATCATATGCGGCGCCTCTGCGGCGGATATCGCAGGGAAGGACTTCGGTGGCATGAACTGCGTGAAGCCTCTCGCCGTAGTGAGACCCGTAGGACCGGAGGATATCGCCGCAGCGGTGAGAGCAGCTCTGAGTTCCGATAAACTCACGGTGGCTGCGCGTGGAAACGGCCATTCTATCAACGGCCAGGCCACGGCGGAAGGAGGGCTCGTCGTGGACATGCGGTCCACGGCGGAGAATCATTTCGAAGTTGGTTTCTTGACCGGTGATGGTACGGCGTTCGTCGATGTCTCCGGAGGGGCATTATGGGAAACCGTGTTGAAACGGTGCGTTTCGGAGTACGGTCTGGCGCCGAGGTCGTGGACTGATTACCTCGGGTTGACGGTAGGCGGGACGCTGTCTAATGCCGGCGTTAGTGGACAAGCCTTCCGTTACGGTCCACAAACGGAAAATGTAACGGAGTTAGACGTGGTGACGGGGAATGGAGACGTCGTTACTTGCTCGGAGGTGGAGAACTCGGAGCTCTTCTTCTCTGTTTTGGGTGGTCTTGGCCAGTTCGGTATCATCACCAGAGCAAGGGTTTTGCTTCAGCCAGCACCAGATATGGTGATTACTTACAACCCAAAATTTAAAATTATAATCTCTATTGGATATTTTTCTAATCCAATCAAAATTTGGATTTAAAAAAAAAAAAATTGAATGATGAGTATATATTTTTTATTTTACTTTTTTGAGTGATTAAAATATATAAAACTCATGATTGTATTTAGGTGAGGTGGATAAGAATAGTGTACGCCGAGTTCGACGAGTTCACTCGGGACGCTGAGTGGCTGGTGAGTCAGAAGGACGATTCATCGTTTGATTACGTGGAGGGTTTCGTGTTCGTCAACGGAGACGACCCGGTCAACGGCTGGCCTACAGTTCCACTCCACCCAGACCACGATTTCGACCCGACCCGACTCCCGAAATCTTCCGGGTCGGTTCTTTACTGCCTCGAACTGGCGCTTCACTACCGAGACTCTGACTCAAACTCAAGCGTCGACAAGGTAACTTTCAAACTCTCTACAATAATTTGTTTATGGCGAAAGCTTTCGGATTTTCTAGAAACGGGCCCGTTTTTTTTCTCGCAATATTCACTCGACACGTATCTAATACAGGACCGCTTTGAGTTTTCTCGACCTCCATGATTATAGCATAAGATTTCAAAAATAGTGAAAAGGAAAAAAAGATAATATTATTTATAAATAAGGAAATATAATAGGGTGTTGAAAGGGAATTATACAGTCTCTTGTCTGACTGCATAATATGAAACTGACTATACATTGGGTAATGTATCTTCCATTTCGGATTTTCTGACAAAACTTTTTTAAAATTAAATGTGATTCTTTCTTACAAGTGCCCTCTTCTTGACCACGTTATTACGAAAACGACATTTGTCTTCATTTCTCATCGAAACACATAGTTTTGTGTTACAGAAAAAAAAAACACATAGTTAATTTTCGATCTCTTAATTTTCTAACTCAATTATTTAGGTTAGGACACACTTGTGACATGTCCATTGGTCATGCGTTAGAATTGCATTTATATATTTAAGTATACGCTAACGTTCTCAAGTAAACAACATTGATGGTTAAAATGACTAAAAATCTGAGCATCGTTTTATTTGGCATGTATATGTTCATCTTTGCGAAACGAATGTACTGAAATACCCCTGACCTGTCTTTTTTCTTTTTGTTTTTGAAAGAGAGTGGAGAGATTGATCGGACGGCTGAGATTTGATGAGGAGTTGAGGTTCGAGGTGGATCTGCCTTACCTTGACTTTTTACTGAGAGTAAAACGGTCTGAGGAACTCGCGAAAGTGAACGGCACGTGGGAAACGCCGCACCCTTGGCTTAATCTCTTCGTGTCGAAGCGTGACATCGGAGAGTTCGATCAGAAGGTCTTCAAGGAGCTTGTCAAGAACGGAGTCGGTGGGCCTATGCTGGTCTACCCACTCTTGCGAAGCAGGTGAATATCACCATCTCTCCTTTATTACTAGGACCCATTTTTTTTTAATCTCTTTCTTTCATTTTGGGTTCGACAAGGCAATCTAACTAATATCTTAAAAAGGACTATTTATTACAAGATCGGCCTAGTTCAGTTTTTTTTTTTTTTATTATTGCACGTGTTAATCAATAGTTTTAAGGTTAGTATTAATACGATGCCGTATTAGGTATTACGGTTGGGTGGGTGACGGAGTTAGATTGCAGCCGTCGTTAAGGTTAGCGTCATATTGGGAAAAAGTTGTGTCTGAAAGTTGAAATCTGTGGGGACAAAGATACGGTAATGGGACCCACTATATGCTACAGTTAATTTTATTTACTTTTATTTTCTTGTTTGGTTGTAATCTTTTTGTACTTTACTGAGCTATGATGTATGGATCCGAGGGTAGTTTTGTCTTAAGATTTTTTTTACTTTATGTGGAAAACGAGATTTGCTGGTACTATCTCTTGTAGACGTAAGAAAATGAAATCACTCAAATGGATTACTGCAAAGAGCCAAAGTGGCTGCCTAACTTTATCTTTATTGACCGATATGTCCTTTTATATTCGGCTTCATGATTTTATAATTGACTTTTTTTGTTCTATCGGTAGTGGTATTAACTATGAATGATATAATTTTTAATCAGGTGGGATGACCGTACGTCAGTGGTTTTACCGGAAGGAGAGATATTCTACATAGTGGCATTGCTTCGGTTCGTGCCTCCCGGTGCTAAAGCTTCGTCGGTCGATAAGTTGGTGGCTCAAAATCAGGAGATTGTTCAATGGTGTGTCAAAAATGGAATAGATTTCAAACTGTATCTTCCTCATTACAAGTCTCGAGAGGAATGGATTCGTCATTTTGGAAATCGATGGTCGAGATTTGTTGATAGGAAAGCTATGTTTGATCCCATGGCTATCCTTTCACCGGGTCAAAAGGTTTTCAATAGAGCTCTTTGACCCTCTATTTTTCGTTTTTACTTCGGTATTCTTGAGTTTTGTGGGATAAATCATAAATGTAATTTTTATGTAATTCTTTTTTTTCCAATTTTTATTTGTAATTGACCTTTGCGTCTCGTCAATTATGGAGTTCACTTCAAAAGAAAAACGTCCTTTTTTGTTCTATATAAAATTTCTAAACATAATTTATATTTCATTATATAACCAACCCACCAGGTAAGTGTGTGTCTTCCTTTTTTTTTTTTTGAGCAAGTGTCTTCCTTTTTAACCTTCCGTGAATAAGCTAAGGCTCCTTTGAATGATATGGACATGTGGAAGTAACACACATTGGTGAACAAACATCGTCTGAATGTATGATAAGATTTTGGATTGATGTTCCCGGTTCAATGTTGACTCGTTTATTTCACCTGTAAACGAGCTCCCAACTTGGGGCAAAATTAACATTAATATTTTATTTTTAAAATTGGATTGATGATCTTTGTGTGTGTGTAAATTTTGAATTTAAACTACGTCAGTATTGTTCTGTAGGTTATATCATCGTTTATATAATTTTTAAAAAAATCGTTAGTAGCTAATATATTCGTCCCGGTTAGATAGTTGATTCCAAAACTCCTTTCATATACGCACTAGCAATATGTAATTTAACCCATAAACTAAAGTATCGATTCGGTTTAGCCCGTAAACTTTAGTACGTATTGAAAAATCTTTCGCATATAAGTATCAGATGTAGTATTGATGATTTTGGACTGATGACCATTTGTGTATGTAAATTTGAATTTAAACTGCGTCAACACTGAAATATATAATCCAAAACTCATTTAATATAGACTAGCAATATATAGTCTTAACCAATAAACTAAAGGGTCGATTTGGTTTAGCCCGTAGATTTTGGTCTACATTGAACAAATATTTTACAAGGTTTATCAAGCCAAAAATGCGCTAGTGCATGAAATTATCTAAGAGCACCCTTAACGGTACAATCTATTAAAAATAGTTCTTAGCAAGTTTTTATTAATATTTTAAGATAACTTATAAATTTAATTAAATTTTGTTTTCTGTTGAACAATTCAACCAATTGTACTGAAACATATGGCAAATAGTTATGTTGAAAGGTTCTCCTGATTTATTTTATTTTTGTTATTTATTTTTAACTTCAGAACTCCATTCAGAAATTTAGAAACTGTTGTTGGAGCTACTCTAAACTCACTGGTCTTCTAGCTAACACTTACACTTATTCTGTTTTGGTATTTCCGCGAATATTGGTATATTTTATGACCATGTTCGATCTTGGATAATAAAGAAGACAGTTGATAGACATTGAAAGGATTGTTCTTCACATGTTGCCCCGATAATTAATACAGAAAGCAGGAAAGGATTAACCAAATCAATCATCCATTATCCCTATTGGAGCCAGTCCATGATATATACTAATGTGATTATGACCTTATTTTGGATAATTCCTACTTAATTATTATGTCCTTTCGGATATCCGATTTGGACCGTTCGAATAATCTATGCACTAACAGTTATAAATGTGAGTTTCTTTCTTCTAAATTTTATTTAAACAATTGGGACATGTCATAGACCTTGCAGTCAACGTTCGTATTCAACAATTGTTCATATTCGGTGATGTGATGGCGAACTCGAATTTAAATGGAAAATAATATCATTACAGAAAGACGTCGACGGGAAGCAAATTAGATGTTGTCCATATCAGTGCCATGTTATATAGCACGAAAGAAGTATTGATGTGTTATATACGAAGGTGGCATTGGGCAATAACCGGTCGTTTAAATAATAATAGAGAGAAAGTATTTTTTTTATGATTCAAGCTCGAGAATATGACATATTCTAGTCAGTTGAGTAGTTTGGTCTCGGAATATTTACTTTGATTCGTTAACTAGTTCGAATTATCTTTTTATTTGCTAATTTTCGGGAAAAAAGAGAAAAAAGGTACCAAAATAAGACTACTAGAGTAACTAGACTCGAGTTTGGGGCATCAGATTCTTCTCTTCTTACCACAAAAGAGTCCAGAAAAAAGGTTTTGAGCTTCACCAACCTTTCAACATATATTTAACAAAAAGAAAACGTTTCTATACATACATTTTCGTTTCTTTTGTTGATAATCATATATGTTTGCTTTTTTTAAAAAAAAATCATATGTTTTCGTGTGTTCCTCTTAATAGATTCTGATTCGTTTGTCTTCCATTTTTTTTTCTTTTGGATGAAGCTCACATGCCCATAAAGATAGCGTAAAGCTAGTTTGAGCTTATCAAAAGAAATGATTTCAATGGTAATCTCTGTCTGTATACATCAGCTAAAATGACCTTTGCTTTGTGTGTACATATTTGAAAATAATTAAATTTAATTAAAATTACTTTAGAATCAAACCAGACATAGAAAGATCACGAAACTTAATTTTGTGATTATTTCCACATGATCAACCTTACTTTTAATTTCACGAATCCTCAAATGTGGCGCATCTTTTAGACCAGAAACTATCACATATTCTAGCTTATTCCATCTTAATTCGTTTTTCCTTGGACGGATCCAACTCTTGCCCCACCACTGGTGCTTATTACTTTTAAACCTTGAAATCCGAGTGTTTATTTTGACCAAAAAGACATCTCCAAATCTACTTTTGGTTTTATTATGAAAAATATAGTTGTAATCTCCCTCGCTCGCAAATATACAAAAAGCTGATAATTCATGCAAAAAAGGTTAGACTAATTTAAAAAATAAAAATAAAAGTCCCACTCACAAAATGAAAATTCACTATCGTGAAAGAAATCAATAATATTTATATTATATTTTTGTGAGGTAGTGAAGCCTTTTCTTGATTTTGTAGAGAACCACAATCTTTGTTCAACAAAGAAAGTGCCCTTTTTAAATGAAAATGTGAAAGCTTGTCGCATATCAATAGATAAATCTTCGCACAAAATAAACTAAAGAGAAAAATATGTTCAAAATTTTGGGTTCCGAACCAAAATCTACTCGATTTCCCCCCCTAACATTATATACTACTACATAGCAACTTTTCCTTTCTCGTTGCTTTTCTGTTTGTCTTTCTTTCACAAAAAGATGAGAACTAGTTTATATATATTTGTTCGCAGCTTTAGATATTTCAATTATAAGATGATGATTTCGTTGTAAGAGGCAAAACACTATAGAAAACGATGGGCTAAAGATTTACCATGCAAGATCATTCGTCGTACGTTATCCGGTAAACCTGCTATGCATGCACGGACGTGTTCTTAAATTTTTAATTACTTTTGCTTTTTACTGGGCATTACAAGCCAAATACGTTCTTACTATTTTATAGCTTTGTTTTGAGTACATCGAGGAAAGTTATTCTGTAATACGTACTTAGATAACTGATAACATAATATAATACTGGATTTACTTTTAAGATGAAATTAGTTT
Organism: Brassica juncea; assembly: GCA_018703725.1. NCBI lineage: Eukaryota > Viridiplantae > Streptophyta > Magnoliopsida > Brassicales > Brassicaceae > Brassica > Brassica juncea. The sequence continues at coordinate 52,445,450 of CM031936.1, read as the reverse complement.
AGTAGGTCTTATGATTAGTTTAGAGTTCAGCAGAATATTTTTTTAATCAAAACAGTTGGCATAAATTAATAAATAATAATTTAGCTGCATTTTTCTATTAAAGGTAGAGTTAGTATTTTACTGCGATTTCTTTCGTTTTACCATTTGTAAACATCTTCAATGAGTAAAAAAAAAAGAAAAAAAAAAGAAAAAATAGAATTTATAGAGTTCAAAGACAATATGAGGTTTTCCAATTAAAGACAAAAAGTTAGAGAATAAACTCAGATCAATACAAAATATATATTAGTGGGCTTTGTAACAACCACTATAATTTCAATGGGTACAACCTAACTATATGGCTGTAACTGGTTTTTAATTTTTGGAATATTATGAATAAATGGAATTGAAGAAAATGGAAGTAGATGAATACAATAAGAGAAGTTATGGAATGAAAAAAATAGAATTCCATTCCATTATTCCATTTATTCATAAACTTTTTTTATTATAAATGTTTTATAACTACATTCCATTTAATTCCATCAATCTCACAAGGAATCATTGGAATGAAATTTGTTTTTTATTCTATTGAAATGGTAAAAAAAATTGAAATCAATAGGAATAAGTCATTTCATGCAATTCCATTCCAAAAATTTGCAATCCAGTTGGCCCCTTTATCTATTTTCGTATTTGAAATGCATGTATGGTGCACGTTTGTTTTCTAAGTTTGTTAGTATGAATCCTTACTAAAATGTATGTATATAGTAACTCTGCAACTTGGATTATGTTTGTTTTTTTTTTTGTTTAAAAGGATTATGTTTGGTGGTAATATAAATTAATTATAATACAACGGGGTAACGGGCCGGAGACTAAATTTCAAACATAGTTAATTCATATAACGGTTTACTGAAATGTATCTTTATTAATTTCATGGGTGAAAAGAAAAATTTCTGATGAAATTAATGAAACTGAAGGAATAAAATTTCAGCGCGAGTAAAACTTTGTGAGCTGCGTACATGGTATTACATTTCTCGTTTGACACGTGAATGGAGATGCTTTGCATGTGAATTTTGATTTGCTTTGTAGCGAATAAATTAAATAACCAAAAGAATATCTCTGGTTCGCGATAAATGAAAGAAAGATAAAACTTTTTGGTTATCAAAATGATAAAGTTTTAGTGTCCAAGAATGAAAATTACAAAAAGAAAAAGTGGAATGCAAATTTTATAGTAAAAAAAATAGACCAGAGTCGAACAACGATGAGAAGACAATTATCATAAAGATACTTTCGTTATTTTGTCCTAGGACTTGCGGCCGTTACCAATGTATATATGTAGGAAAACCAAAGTAATTTGTATATTCATGTGATCATGATTTTTTTTTTTTTTTAAAGTGATTTAAAATGATTAGAAAAAAGATGACTCGTCTTGAGAGGTATAAACTAATGTGACGGTAATATCTTACCCACGTCGGTATGGTTAAAGGATATATTTCGTGTGTATATCGTTGTGAGTCTTATGACTGATTTTGTTTGGGGGTTGCTGTTAGATTTAGTGTTTTCTTTATTGAGTAATTAAAGAATAATTTTGAATTCATATAGACTCATGTGACAAAAAAATTATATGGACTCATGTGATAAAACAAAAAATTAAATACAAATATTTTTGTATTTCAAATGTATGAACTCACAAGTTCAATCTACATCTTTACTACCAAAAACATACAAAACGAAATAGTATTTGTGGATTTAAAATATGTAATGGCCCACTTGAAAGCGATGCCATATAGTGTTCGATTACAGCTATTTTTATGGAGGACCAAAGGACCATTCCACATTCAATTTCGATTCACATACTTTTCAGTTTTCATATATCTCTATCTCTCTACAGCGACATCACAATGATGTGATGTGATATGCCCGACGTGGTATATATGTACATGGACAAAATCAAACTGACGCATATCAAGTTTTATCGCAGAGTTCTAAAATTTTCACTTAATTCAGATAGGAATCGATCACAATATTGTTACGCGAGTTTAGACCCATATCGTAATCCAACAATATTAACATAGACCACTATACAGTCTTGGTTTAATAATAATATCTGAATAAAAGCGGTTATTTGTTACAAAGTGAAATTTACATACTTACTGAAAGTAAATGAGAATCGTGCATAGGAAACTATATCTTCTCAAAACAGTCCAAACTTGGACTCGAATGCCATCTACTTGCACTATTGTTGCCACATTGGACTTGGATTTAAGGGATTTAACAAACATCCAAAGTCCTATGACTCGGTCCCTACCTCTCAAATTCAGTTCTAATATATAAACGAGACGAATGAAAAAAATTATATGAAGAATATAGAAAAAGAATATATGTGAGGTGTGGATATCCATTCTTGACATTGTATATAAAAAGAGACAAGCGTTACACATTAGACGACGTTTTTATTCTGTATGCAAGCCATATTACTTCTGAAACCGAAGTGAAAAGTAAGTAGATTACACAGCAGACATTAAAAATAAAACTATTAAAATTAGATAAACTATAATAGATTTTTTTGTAACTGTAAGTTATAAAACTTATGTATATTATCTCTATAAATTTTCAAGTTAAATAAATGTTTTATCAAGCCTTGTCCAGGATTTACCCTAACTTGCTATATACCAACACTGTAAAACCAAGTTGATCTCATAGACAAGGAAAATAAATGATCAGTCTACCATAAAATCTTTCAATTTTGTTTTTGCATAGAGGAAATCTACTAATGAGAAAAATGCCATGTGACTCTGATCATATGATTTAATTTTTATCTCTTAAGTTGACACAAATATTGGACCCATCTGCTATGAGGTTTTTAAAAAACAAAAGAATATGTGTAGCAGAAAATCTCCAAGAGTGAAGCAAAAGTCAAGTTGAATCTAGTTTGTCTTCCGGACTTACTATTTTTTAATTCAAACACTCTATTTTTGTCCGAGAAATCAATTATATATATATATATATATATATATTTAGGTGTTCCAAAAAAAAAACTAATGGTTATTATTCTAACGGGAAAAATAAAAATCGGAATAGAAATTTGTCAATATGGACCTTTGATACCGATGAGCCCAATTTAGCTGGAGAAGGCCCTTTGGTTTGTGAGTGTGTGTTTAAAGTCTCACCTGCTGGTTTCTCCCAAGTGTTTAAAGGAATTGTTGTGTTTCTAACAGGTCTCGTCGTGTCTAAAAGACTAAAACTCACAGAAGAAGATCTAAGACGGATCTTGAATTTCTGCTCGTTACTTAGATCGCTTAAGCTATTTTGATGGACGCTCGTATGACATAGTAAAGAAGGCGGTAATAAAACTTAACACTTGCGTTTTTCTTTGTTATGTTGAACTTAATCTTCAGATGATCCGTGTAAAGTACTTAAATTAACGGTATTTTCCTTGTAGGTGAGGGATTAATTTCTTGAAAGAACTTTCAAGATCATTGGATTGAAAATGACTTCAGTCGCTACAATGTCTTCTAGGCTTTAACTTTATGACAAAAAGATAGTACTAAAAGGAAGAAAAAGGAGAAAAATGGCATATGATTCTATGGAACATCTTATCAATGTGTGGCCATTAGAAACAAAAGATTCCTTTGAGCCATTGGAAAATCTCTCCTCTCCTTCTGTGTAAATTGTTGACCGTGTTTAGACACTATCTTGCAACTTGTGTAGAGATTCTCCCCAAGAAACAAACACTTTCCCTTTCAACAAGATCAAACATCAAGCGAGGATTGTAAGAAGTTACCAGTTTGTATCTTGATTGTTTTACCAGTTTTTTTTTTTTTTTTTCTCGCATGGAAATAGGATCATCCAGGTTTACTTCGTCCAGGAAGTTTCTGGCCATAAGCTTGTCGGTACTAGCCGTGCTCTCGCCTCTCTACATCGACAGCTTATCAGAGGAAGATGAAGAACCGGAAGAAGAACTCTTTGGTTTCATGTTTTCGCTACCGGTGCTCCTCCTCTTCTTGGTTTTGGCCATTGCCCTGTCCCTGTATTGTGACCAGAGCTTGACCAGGTTTGATCCTAACTGGATTCACAGACTCTGTGGTTCCTTTGGTGGGTTGCTTGTCATTCTCATCCTTCTTGTTTTCGTCTTGAACTGCAAAGCATCTGCTTAGACCCCTTTAATGAAAGTTGTTCATGAAACAAAGCTTATCTTTTTTCCTGAAATTTTGCAAAACCTTACAAATACAAACTTTTTTTTTATTCATTTTATAAAAAAATTTACACACAAATAAAACTCAGAATCCGAAGGTGTAGAAGAATGAAATTACTCAAAAGGTATATGTCACATTCTGAAGCGTAGAACAGAGTAAGTTTTCTTAATAAGGTTGGTTCAGTTCATAGAAGCAGAGCTCGGTGTCTGGTTCTTGTTGCTACTCAGCCTTCTCCTCCTCATCCACTTTGTCTCACAAGATGATGGAGAAGCCGCTCCTTCAGCTGGTGGGAGCTCGCAGGGAAGCGCCATAGCACTGCTAGTGACGGCATTGAGAACAAGGAACGCCAAAATGGGAGACAAATCTAATCCTCCAAGAGGCGGTATGACTCCCCGGAATATGTTCAAGTAGGGATCACATAAAGTGCTGATACAATGGTAAAACACATACACATTATCAGAAACCCAACAAAAAAAAACAAATGTAAGGTTTCTAACAAATCCTTAAACACCATTCAAGAGAAATTACTCTAAACAAAGTAAAAAGACTACCTCCAGCATTAGACAAATAGAAGATCATGATAAATGAAAAGATTGAAACTTTTAGATGGCATTTCTCAATTACGAGCAGGAAAACACAACGGACCTGAGGGGGTTAACAATGGCAGGAGGAGCAGTGGGGAACCAGGTGAGTACTAGACGGACAACAAGGACAGTGTTATATATGTTGAGGAAGTTTATCAACCCGTTGGCAACCACCATTCCTGCAACTGAATCTCCAGGCAGAACCGCCGCAAACCCGTGATCAGACATGGCAATACTAACCCTCGTAGTGTTCCTCAAACGAATCTGATAAAAATCAAAACAAAAAGACTCATCCTTTGTAATAACCCAAGGCTCACAAAAACAGGGAAAGAGAGTTCTACCTCGTTGCAGATGCAGCGAAACTCGGAGGACAAGCGAACCGCTTCCTGAAAGAGAGGGTTTTTAGCGGCGAGTGAATGGACGAAGCCGGAGAATTTCTCTGTCGCCGAGAGTAGAGAACGATGGAATTCTTGGATCAACTTGATGGACTCTGAAGCTGGTGGTAGAAGTTGCAGACTGGGCTTGTTCGTACGCACGGAAGGTGTTTGCGTAAATGCCGAGGAGAGCGATACGAAAAAATTCGGTATCGTTACTCTCGGAGAAGATTTGGAGCTTCTCATGTCTGGTTCGTTCGCAGTCGCCTCCATTGCAGCGGAGCTCTGAGATTTTTCGTACAAGGTGAAAGAAGATAAAGAGATATTTCAGACAGGGGACACGTGGCGTTGTTATCATCGCTGTGTCCCAGAGAGACCCTAACCTTCTACTTTCTCCAGAGTCTTACCTATTCCAGAAGTCTAGATACTACTATTAAAGTCAACCTATCACAACGCTGCGTTTTATCTTTCTGATTTTGGTGACTGACAGCCTGGCACTACTTGTTTTTTGGGCCTTAAAAAAAAATTCCACAGAAGCGGCTTGAAAACTCTTGTGGACGAGAAGAAAAAAAAGCGCTAAACACTTGTGGATGGTTTGGATATATTCCAAATCCGACGTGTCAATCTCTGACTATTCCGTTTCGGATTACTACTTTTAAAACGAACTCATACCACCACTGGATTTTTTTCACTATCGTGACGATCGTTAAACTCTCGCCGGCGAAATATGGCGAGCAATCTCCTCCGCCTCACTCTTCCTCCACCGCCGAGTCTGCATTTACGTTCCAGTAACTTCCTCGACGCCAAATACTCGAAAAGAATCTTCCCCAGACATCGCCGCTCTCGTATCCGACGGCACTGCTCGAAACCTAGTTTCCTGGTATCAAACTCGGTCGAGATCAGCACTCAATCGCTTGAATCCACCATCGAATCCGTTAAATCCGTCGCGAGTGATAAGCCTGTTCTCCTCGATGTGAGCGGGATGATGTGCGGAGGCTGCGTCGCGCGGGTTAAATCGGTTCTGATGTCCGATGACCGAGTCGCGTCTGCTGTGGTCAACATGCTGACGGAAACCGCCGCTGTGAGGCTTAAACCTGAGGTTGAGGCGATGGCGGATGCGGCGGAGAGCTTGGCTAAGAGATTGACGGAGAGTGGGTTCGAGGCGAGGAGGAGAGTTTCGGGGATGGGAGTGGCGGAGAACGTGAAGAAGTGGAAGGAGATGGTGAGTAAGAAGGAGGAATTGCTTGTTAAGAGCAGGAACCGTGTTGCGTTTGCGTGGACGTTGGTGGCTCTGTGTTGCGGATCCCACACTTCGCATATTCTTCATTCCTTGGGAATACACATTGCTTATGGTACATTGTTTTGAATATTATTTGTCTTCATGTTAGAGAGTTGAATACCAATGCAAAATCGTGCTGTTAGATATTATTTTTGAATGCAAGTGGGAGTTTCTGACTTTCTCTAGCATCTGGTGTTACTAGGAGGATTCTGGGACTTGCTACACAACTCTTACGTGAAAGGTGGTTTGGCTGTTGGAGCTTTGTTGGGACCAGGAAGAGGTTTGCTGTTGCTTAAATATCCTTGTCTTATTTCTTTTTTAGTCTAGAATGCTTACCAGCTAGTGCATATACGTTGAGTAATTAGCAATATTAGGGAGAGATGCTATTATATTCTGACTGCATATTCGAGCTTTGTTGCATCAATGTTTCGAATTGCAGAAGTATCATTCACAAGCTATTCAGAAAATCCAACTTATTGAAACGGATAAACTCTTCCGTATGAAAATGTTCAACTTGTCATAAGAGAGAAACGATGAACTTATAGACTTTTTTTAGGTGAAAGTGATGGTTCCTACTATTCTTTGAGAGTTGTGTAAATGCTTCAAAATAGTAGAAGTGATACTTGGATATTTGAGGCTGTTCAGAAAGCCAAATGACTGAACAGATTAATGCAAATTGTAGAGTTGCTGTTTGATGGCATAAAGGCTTTCGGGAAAAGATCTCCTAATATGAACTCGTTAGTTGGATTGGGATCTATGGCTGCATTTGCCATCAGTTTGGTGAGTTTTTGTATATTCTGTGGTCTAGTTCTGACTGGTGAGTACCCTATTCTACTTAACTGCAGTTCTCTGCATTGTGAATTTTGCAGATCTCACTTGTTAATCCAGAACTAGAATGGGATGCTTCATTCTTTGAGGAACCGGTGAGTTTCTCTATTACATCCACAAGGGACTATGATGAAAACGTCGTTTTTTTTTTAATTTCTACTGCATGGAAATGTATTTTTCATTAGTAGATTTCTGAGTGATAGCTCTTGTCATTTAGTATGCAGGTCATGCTGCTTGGCTTTGTGCTCCTTGGTCGTTCTTTGGAAGAAAGAGCAAAGCTCAAAGCATCTAGTGATATGAATGAACTATTGGTAAGCTGGACGTATCTCGGTTCTCCTCCCAAAATTAACTTGAAGGCTTTTTTCCTGTTTTTAAAAAATCTGAAACGTGGATTTGCAGTCACTCATCTCCACTCAATCAAGACTTGTGATTACTTCATCAGACAATAACACAGCAGCTGATTCTGTACTTTCCTCTGATTCAATTTGCATCAATGTACCAGTTGATGAGATTCGAGTTGGAGACTCGCTTTTGGTTTTGCCTGGCGAAACGTTTCCCGTCGATGTAAGTGATATTTGTCTTTCCGACATCTTTCGACTTCCTTAGTTACAACTTACATATTCATGCTGCACCGTCTGATCTTACCAAAAAATCAGTGTGTGTATCTGAAAGCAATAGAAAATTTGGGCGGTAACTATCATTTTGTAACTTAAGGAAATTATATTTGGATATATCAGTGTTTGGAAAAGAAGTTTGAGATTGTGTGAAATTTCACATCCTCGGCTGCACCGTTATAATGGATATGAGTTATTATAATTCTTATTTTCTCAAAACAGGCAGGCTGTTATTCTTGATGAGTGGTAAGCTCTGAAAGTTCCTATTGTCGTTTTGATCAAGTTGAATTGATTTTTTCGGCATAGGGGAATGTGCTAGCTGGAAGAAGTGTTGTGGATGAATCTATGCTGACAGGAGAGTCACTTCCCGTGTATAAAGACGAAGGTTGCTCAGTTTCAGCGGGAACAATAAACTGGGTATGAATAGACTACCTTAACAAAACTGAGGTTTTGAAAAACAGATTTTACATAACAAAACTCAGTTACTCAGTCCGATTACATACAATGATGATGAATCTTTTAGAAAACCCGAAATTTGCTTTACTTATTTCAGGATGGCCCTCTACGGATTGAAGCTTCTTCTACTGGCTCCAACTCAACAATATCTAAAATCGTCAAAATGGTTAGTGTCTCTGAATCTAGCGCCAATGGAACCTTCATGAAAGTTACATTGTGTGAATGTTAATTTCATCAGTTACAATGTAAAACTTTGGAGCTGTTCAAGCCATCACGTGAAAAAAGAAAAATGCAGCCATTAATTTCTGTAGTTTGTAGCTGACTTTCCTCCACAACAAAAGGAGGAAAGACAGCTACAAATAAAATATCATGAATGATCGCAATCCTGCATAAACCTGATTTCGGATAAGTATGCATGAAATTAAGTCAAAACTCTCGGTTCCTCTATAGTAAGTCTTATTTCATCCACATCCCTTCCTGTCTGAAATCAGGTTAAGCTACAAATGAATGAGCTCTATTTGTAGGATTGTTTTAAGAGGATGGTATGTAAAAGTTTGAAATATGAATACCTTATGAAATACTGAACTTTTAGGTTGAGGACGCTCAAGGTAATGCAGCTCCTGTGCAGAGGCTGGCAGATGCAATAGCTGGACCGTTTGTCTACACTATAATGTCTTTATCTGCAGTGACTTTTGCCTTCTGGTATGGGGTTCTTTTCAAAATATCTACCGGAAATGATATCTGAAATTCCAATAAGATTTTTTGTTTTAGCAAGAATCTGTTTATTTAGTTGTATTATTAACATCATGTGTCAATTTCCTGTTCAGGATCACCAAGTGAAAGACTCTGTTGTTTTTATGTTTCAGGTATTACGTTGGTTCACACATCTTCCCAGATGTTTTGCTCAATGATATTGCTGGACCTGATGGAGACCCGTTGGCACTAAGCTTAAAACTAGCCGTGGATGTCTTGGTGAGTTAGCCATGAATAGCAAAGTGTATCTTTCATGTGCAGTGTCAAAAAGATGAGTTGTTATTGGGACTAGTCGGACCTAATGAGGGAAGTCAAATGGTTGGAGATAATGTGAATTAGCGCAGGGAATGAAGGATAAAAAAGGGATAGTAAAAAACATCATATTGCTTACATTATCAACTCATTTTTTGTTGTTTACCAGGTAGTTTCCTGTCCCTGTGCGCTAGGCCTTGCAACACCAACCGCCATATTAATTGGCACCTCTCTTGGTATGTTTTGCTTGCATTTAAAAGTCTGTAAACCTAGGCGAGAAGAGTAACCTAATTGTGTGCAAAGATTTTAAATTATTAGGAAAATCCGAGATGATACTGAAGCTCCCAATTGTCCTCTGCTCTTTTTAACTACCCTAATATATAAAAGATCATTCATTGGGTTTAAAACTTCTGTTGTTGATGGTGTCTTCAAATATTATGAAAATTACTTAAAATGGTCTTAGATATCTTAAAGAAGCGACTTACAAGTTGGAGACCTATCCACTTTAAGACTGCAGCATTGTGGTTATCATTCATGTTTATAGGGGTAGTTAAACGTTATATTACTAGAAAATTTTCTAATTAGTAACAATAGATTCAAGATTGTTGAAACAGTCAGAAGCTAACCTGGTGAAATCTCCTATGTCCAGGAGCAAAGCGGGGATATCTAATCAGAGGAGGAGATGTCTTAGAACGCCTGGCTTCCGTAGATTGTATTGCCTTAGACAAGGTATTGCTAAATTTTCGGTGCCTCCTATGATCTTCTTCTCCAGTCTTTCTCTTTACTACTCTATTATATCAAAATGGAAAATGCTATAAAATAAGACTGGTACATGCACAACTCCGTTTCCCCTCTTAAGTTGAGTTATGGTTTTCACCATTTATCATCAGTTGCATTATGTTTCCAGACAGGGACTCTTACTGAAGGAAAACCTGTCGTCTCTGGTGTTGGATCTTTAATTTACGAAGAACAAGAAGTTCTTAAACTAGCTGCTGCGGTGGAGAAGACAGCAACACACCCAATAGCAAAGGCTATTGTAAACGAGGCCGAAGCGCTGAATCTGGAAACTCCAGAAACAAGAGGCCAACTGACAGAACCAGGCTTCGGAACTCTGGCAGAGATAGATGGACGTTTGGTTGCTGTGGGTGCACTTGAATGGGTTGCCAATCGTTTCCACAAAAAGAACGACTCCTCGGACGTAGTTAAGCTGGAAAGTTATTTGGATCATAAACTATCCAGCTCATCATTGACGTCCAGGTATTCAAAGACCGTTGTCTACGTTGGACGCGAAGGAGAAGGGATTATTGGTGCTATTGCAATATCTGATTGTTTGCGCAAAGATGCTGAGTTTACTGTAGCCAGGTAATTTTCACTCTCCCTTTTTCAACCGTCCCTATTTTAATAAAACTAAACAACCCTGGTTTTTTAAGCTTTTGAGAGTCTTCATGGTTACTTAAAATTAAGTGTTGGTTTTCTTCGAGGCCTTATTAGAATCGAGTTTCACCTAGTTATTCTCTTTTCAATGTTAGTGCAATTTTTAGCCTAATCGCAACAGCAAATCATCGAGGGTGTCTGAAGTCTTATGTTTGTTGTCTTGTTAAAGGCTTCAGGAGAAAGGCATCAAAACAGTCCTCTTATCAGGGGATAGGGAAGGGGCAGTGGCAACAGTGGCAAAGAATGTGGGGATTGAGAGTGAATCAACGAACTATTCTTTGTCTCCTGACAAGAAATTCGAGTTTATATCTAATCTTCAATCCTCTGGACATCGTGTTGCTATGGTAAGATCTTCACCTGAAATTGCAAGAATCATCATTATCAACTTGTTTCCCATAAGTTATAGAAAATTGAATTGGTTAGACTCACGGAATACTTTGTCTTTACTAAGGTGGGTGATGGCATAAACGATGCCCCGTCGTTGGCTCAAGCTGATGTTGGAATAGCTCTAAAGATCGAGGCACAAGAAAACGCTGCATCGAATGCAGCATCAGTCATACTTGTCCGCAACAAGCTCTCACATGTAAAGCTCTCGATTATTCCTTTGCTATATAATCAAATTCTTAACGAGTTAACTTGCATTTTCATCCACGAGACAAGAACCAAAACCAGATAAGTTTATTGTTCGAGACTCAGTGCTATATAAGCTCATCACTAATGTATTTTGTTTTTCCTTTTTTTCTTATTTAGGTTGTGGATGCCCTGAGTCTTGCACAAGCGACAATGTCAAAAGTTTATCAAAATCTGGCATGGGCGATTGCATATAATATCATCTCGATCCCTATAGCTGCAGGTGTCTTGCTTCCTCAGTATGATTTCGCCATGACACCTTCTTTATCCGGTAAGTGTGTGTTTGATTCCAGTTAAATAAGTTACAAAAAAACAAACAAGAGTTTCCTCACACTTCTGGTCTGTGGATTGACACAGTCCAATCATTTATACTATTAATTTGCTTTCAGGTGGACTAATGGCACTGAGCTCGATCTTTGTCGTCTCGAATTCATTACTTCTCCAGCTCCATGAATCTGAAACAAGTACAAACAGCTAGAAAGCTGGTTGCATCGGTTATTGTAGCCAAGAAGAAACAATGAAGAGGGTTTTGCATAAAAGAGTATGAATCTTGTAATTATTTATGATCATATACACATAATATATGTAGAATCTTGACATTAATATTTGATAAGATTTTATGAAACGTCTTAAGACTTCGACCAGCCGACCATTGACCAATTAATAAACTACCAAACTTTGACATTCGTATAGAGTGTCTTCTGTGACCAAATGTTACCCAAACTCCATCACTATTTTTACCCTCGACATCTCCGTTCTCACCAGCGAAAATCACGTTGAACCACTTACTCCCAGATTTGGCCAAACAAGAGTGGACACAAATGCGTCTGCGTGGAAATGTGCTCAGAGAAGGTTGGTGTGTCAGATTCAAACCACCCCTATCCTCTCATTCTCACCAAACATAACATTATCACTTGGATATCCTCTCCTCCTCACCAAACGTATCCTTATCACTTTCATATTTTATTATATCAATTCCTACTTGTCCCTTTAAAGATAATATATGAATATTTCATATGGTTTAGCATTTAAAACTCGGATTGGATAAGAACAAATGAGAATTTTGGATTCCCACTTGTAGATATCACATTTGAGTGCGCCAAGATTTGAGCGATAACGATGCCTTTATTTTTTTAAGAACACAAAATGAAAAAAGATATGTGGATCCCATTTCAAAGTTTTGAAACTCGTATATACATTCTCCGGACGTTACTCCAAAAAAAAAAAAAAACTAAAAAAGGGTTAAACTTCAAAAACATATAGATTCAACAAAACAACAGTTAACATTATCCTACGAGTCGCTGGACCCAACACCACTAGCCGTCGCCGGAAAACACCTCGGAATATCCGCCACCGAATACGATCTCCACGCACAAAAACCCGTCGAAGACGACGACTTAGTCGACTTCAAATCACCGAAAGAATCTCCACTCCTGCTAGGATACAGCGGAGGAAGCATCATCATCATCTGACTACTACCACGTCTCTGCCTCGGAGGAGATCCCGAGGTCGTCGGACTCGACGATCCCGGCGAAGAATCTCCTCCGGAGGAAGAAGATCCTTCTCTGGCCATCACACCAGCAGCCACCGCCATGGCCAGCGTCAACGCGCTCCGGCTCGAGCTCATGACGTGTTTCTTCGAGATCCCGCCACGTGGAGTGGTTTTACTGTTCTCCCAGATCTGGTGGCAGAGGAGGTTCCTCCTCCGACGGCTGTAAGGATTCTCCGGCTTCGCCAGGTCTTTCATCGACGAAGAGGAAGTCAACGCCGACGCAGCCGCTAAGTTGGTGAAAGACTTTGACTTTCCACTGTAATAGTTCGATATCCCTTTCCTACACAAAACCCACATTCACAAAATCAGAAAATGTTTCAAATTTGTAGAAGATTCAGACAGTAGATTCCAAAATTAGAAGTTTTTTTGTAAGAGAATTTTTACCTAACGGGCAAGACTTCTTCGAGAGATTCCATCAGATCAAGAGGACCTTTGTAGGGAGACTCAGCTTCGTTCTCTTCTCCATCGCCGTGAAACTCTTCTTCGTCGTCGCTGTTCCTCCCAATGGAAGAAGACGCCGAAGAAGAAGCGAAAGACTCGGAAGAAGACTGATCACCGGAGAAATTAAACATATAAGATTCAACTGTATCCATCGCAATGACTTAACTCAAGCAGAAAACCTTTTGCAACTTCTTATATTTACTCTCAAAACTCACAATACAGACAGATAGGAAATGAAAGAGAAGAGAAGATGAGCGCTTTATAATAAGGCGCTCTGGTGGTTTCTTATAAACTTTAAATAATAAAAACAAAAAGCAATAACTATTATTTATCACGTTGTCATTAATTGTTTACAAGAATTAAAAAGTGAGGAAGGAAGAGGATAAGTTAAGTATTTTGAGGGGAAAGGACAGAGAGGGGACAGAAGCAACTGTTGGCTTAACCTTATCCTCATCCACGCACTCTGCATGCACTTCTCTCTCCTTCTTTTCTTTATTTCCCATTTCGGTTCTCCTACTTTTTCTTTTTCTCATATTTCCAACCCTAGTTTATTCTTTTTTTTTCCAAAAAATTAACATTTCTATTTGTTTGCATGAATGCATCTGAAACATATTTCATTTTTTTTGAAATAATGTAAAACACAATACAATAGAGTTGTTAACCATAAAGAAAGAAAACAACAATTTGAGATAAATAATGACATAAATAACTATGTTTTGTCACTACATATTAATTAACAAACTTCTCACTGAACATATGTTTTTGATAAAATAGATTAATAATTATTCAATAATATTTATTTAAATTTATATTTGATTATTCTAAATTGTTGCTACTTTATAAAAATAAGGAGGATTTTCTATTTTACAAAGGCTTGTACATTTGGGAATCTTGTATGTAAATTTTATGTTGGTCTCCATACTTTTCGTTAATAATTCAAAATATACACTTGATTTCTTTTAAAAGTATTTAAATATTAAGGTAATAATAATAAGAGATTGGCATATGAATATCAATAGACCAAATGTTAGTCCGGAAATAAAAGAAACTATTTGCAGATATTCCAGAAGTTTAAGGACTATTTGCAAAATTAGCCTCGTAAAATCAACATTGTTATCTAAACGATATTCCATTAGTATTTTTGTAATTCGTTGAAGATAGAGCCATGAAACTTCAACACGTGGCGTTTTCTCGACCGTTCCGGCTGGATAGGCACTGTGATGAATGTGACGTGGCGATGACGAGATGGATCATGTTTTATTGTCTGAAAAACGGTGAGGCTTATCCACATATGAAGGAAGAACCACAAAAACTATTTAAGCCGACAGTCTTTCCTCTTCCGCTTGATTTTATTCATTTTTATTAATATTAAATTATTTTAAAATAATTGTTTATATTTTTCTTGGAGAAAAAGGAATTGCCGAATAGGATGCTTTCACAGTTACCACTTTTAGAAGATTTTATGTTTATCTTCTTCTAATAGATTCCTTCATTATTACATGTCTAATTTTTCAAGATTTTGTACATTATTACTTTATAGGTAGAACGCCATTTCTCATAAGTACTACACTTACCGTGATAATTAAAAAAATAAAAAAGATTGTCAACTACATTTTTGAATTATACAAAATAAATACTAAAAGTAGTACAAATCTCATACGTACTGCAGGAGATAAATCAACAACGCAAAACTCAATCCGAACGTATGAGTTTAATTACTAAATCATGTGTTTTTAACCTTATCATCTTGGTTTTAATTTGCCTCTTCTCTCATCCTACCTCCCTCCTTAGCCTCTTATGACATTGATTGTTTGATTTTTTCGGTTTTAAGGCACCGTAAATACGAGTATACGACACTGTTTAAAAAAGAAATTTTACAAGACAACTAGCTGGTATTCTAATATAATTAATTATTACCTTCATGGTGCATATAATTTCGTTTGATGTGGAATAATTAAACTCCAAACAGTAACACAATATACATGTCTGACATGTATAAATACAAGTAATTTGGCAAAACTAAAAAAAAAGAAGACTAGTAAGGGTAGGTTGCGTAAAGCATTCAAATTCAACAAAAACCGCGTAATCAACATAGGATCTCATCTCATCAAGATCGTTATCATGGGCCCTCCTTTAGCCCTCTTCTATAGACCCACTCTCATTTCACTTTTCTATTTTCAATTAATATTTCAGTCTAACGTGTCCGAACCACTTAACCCCACTCAATGTTGTTGCCCCTCCCTCCCCATCGACTGATCCGTCCGATCATGTGGCGTTGCTTAATCCCTTCATCCCATCTGCTCCACGTCGCCATTTATGTTATCCATAATCCACTTCGTAGCTATTTAACTACATTTAAATACCTAAAATAGTTGAGGCAAGTTTGATCCTTTGGTTGCTTATATGACTTTACACAACCAACTTCATATTCAACAACAGGTTGAGAAAAGAAAGATAAAAAAAAAAACAGCTTGAGAAGGGAGCTCTTCTATTGGTCATCCAGTTTGTTTAAACTCTGGTTTTACCTCCTACTTGGTTCCTTATTTTCAAGTCTAACACATTGCCCTAACCGTCTTATTAAGAAATATATCTTCTGGGGAGTGTATTTGTGAAAGGAGAAAAAATTAGTGTCGTGAGGAATTCATGTATCTTTAAAGTTGTAGACGTGATTGTTCAAAACAATGAACAACGTCCCCGTGACTTATCATAAATTAATTTCTACCATTTGTTGCTAGATAAAAGCCTTCTAACATCCCAAGTTCCGTCCTAACCTGGGCCGGTTTAATGTGATTAGAACTTTAGAGAAGCCATAACGAAAAAGCGTAAATTCTAGATCCCTTGATAAAATACTGATTCTTTTATTAAATAACCTATATAAAACTTTTTCTCATTAATTATGAAAATTGATACTTATGGCCTATCCGCTAGGATCGAGCTCGATCTTCTCTAGCTGCCTAATTGATTCAAACTACTCAGTTTTTGGCGGCTCTGGTCGTATGATTTACTCGATATTAGATTCTAGAAATACTCTTTACCAGCTAACGTATGCTCACCACATAATAAGTTAGGCACTTTGATAATCACATGGTACTAACTGAAAAGACTTTTGCCGCCTAAACATGCTTTTTTTCAATGTCTCAAGAAGAGTTTGTTGATATATTTGAAGTAAAGTTCTGGCCAGATAAAAGGGAGGAACTACGTAGTACTGATCCAAACTAGGTAAATTAAGCTCGTTAGTACTGATCTGTCGTATTCTTTTTGATCGCGTGGGTTTCATAATTAGCTACAAAAGCTATACAAGAATTAAAGAAATTATCCATCAGATGGATGATTCAGCTAATTAGCTAATGGACCACTTTCACGATGGTCGATGGGTAGTACTTTTATCTTATATTAGAGATAAAGCATCCCACATATGCTTTATCTCTAATATCTTATGTAACCATTATGAAAGAGCAAAATGAGATCTTACAGAGTAAACGTAGAGTATATTTCAAAAACTTGACAATAGGTTTCCGAAAATCCCCCTGTTGTATAGAACTAAAGGATTAGTTAAAAAAAACAAAGGTTTGGGAGAGTTGATGAGGATCTTCTTTTATAATTTTGAGAAAATAGAGTTTATATGATCTAACGGACGGGTAGGTAAGAAAAGACATGCGTTTGATTTACACTCTTACGATGATGTTGTATTTGCTTCAAAATTCTAATGGAGTCACACTCTTCTGGGGTATGGTCGCATGGAATAGTTTAGCAGAACCGAACACGGAACATCACTAGTCCTCTTATATATCTGGATATACTGTATTGTTCACATATATAGTGATATAGTCTTGAAATATTTCACATGGAATATAGTAAAAGATTTCCCAAATGTATTTAAAACTTTCACAGAGACACTTCTAATTAACGTTGACAAATTGGAGAATATATCATAAGTTTTTAGTTTATTATGGGCATTACAATTATGGTGAAGAAGAGGGGGGTAACAAGAAAGACATGATAATGCCATTGAATTCTCTGGACTTCTCGGTTTGGGGTATGTGTGATGTCTTTGGTATCACTCTCAGCTTCGCCTTCTTCCCCAACATCCTGGTAAATATACAAAGATAATTTACTTACTCTTTCTTTATAAACCTATATATACTTACTTAGGCTATCAAATAAACACACATTTCCACCTGCCTAATTAGTTCACATGTCGCATATTTTTGTATTAAATTTATATACACAGATATTGGTTATCCAGTGTCGGATTTTACGTTTTGTAGATTTAGAAAGCTTAATAGTGTCGCCACTAAACCTTGAAACCAATTTTAAAAAGACATTAAAGACTCAAGCGAGAATTATAGTTGGAGATATTAAACGAAACGAGGCAGTGAACACCCAAAGTTGAGATATAACGAAACCATATGCTTTAAAAGAATTAAGTAAGGGCCACGCATTTTCAAATGGATTAAGATATTAGATAATTTTATAAACTGCACTTATTTTTGCATTGATTAAGATATTAGGTAAGTTTTTAAAGACCTACTCTCTGAGGTCATGTGCCATTCTCAAAGGAAAAACCTGATCTTTCTCCCCCCATATCAGCATTACATCCTGCATGATTCATGCAAATTCATCCTGTAATCACTTAGTTTAGAGACATCTACAATAATAAAACAAAACTACTCTAGGTCTACTAGTTATTTGGGGCTGGCGGCTCGAATACTGCAAGCATTGTAAGATGTTCATGCGAACACGCCTTAAAGGTCACATGATTTATTAAAATCTTTACAAATTAGAAATATAAATGCCAAATTCAAAAAAATCAAAATTCATGCAAACATATTTTATTCTAAGTAGTTTAAAGTTGTAGGGTTTACTTATGTGCTAGTAATAAGATAATTATCAGACACTATCCAATCAAATATTGTAGCAGATGAATCTCCTTTTGTTCAATGAAAAATTGAAGTTACTATTTTTTTTTGTAACACAATTGCATTAATTAAATTAAACAGAGTTTGTTGGGGCATTGATGGCAAGCTCATCGGCTAACACCCGTTTTGCTAGGCCATCCGCCACAGAATTTCTTTCACGAGGAATCCAAAGGAAAGAGATACATTCAAAAGATGAAGATAGAGAGAAGCTGCAATTCCATAGAGTTCTGCATTTGACGCCTCTGTCTTTAGTATTTTGATAAGAGAAGCTGAGTCCGATTGGCACTGCACTTGAGAGATCCCTAGATCTCTGCACTTGGTGATTGCTGCTCGCATAGCGAGTCCTTCAGCTAGTAATGGAGAGCGAACGTTGAGGTTGTTAGTCGCAAAGGAGAGGGCTCCGTTCGTGTCTTCAATGGTCCATCCTAGACCCGCGATCTGGTTTCCTTCGTGCCAAGCTGCATCACATCTGATAATGGCTTCCGCTACCTGTGCAGGTTGAAGAGGAGGTCGGTTTGGCTTATTAGGTACTTTCACCTGGCTTTGAATCCATTCCCTTGCTGTTGCTGTTGCCTTTGAGATTATTTCTTCTACAGAGCACCGCCTGTCTTCAAACATGAGCTTATTTCTTGCAATCCAGATTTGCCATAGAATCCATGGAGCAAGGGGTCCTTCCGATACTCCAGTTGCTGGTCCCATAGGTCGCTTCTGCTCAGAAAGGCTTAGGAGCGGTTTCAGTCGCTTCGTCATAATTTTTGATATGATCTTGTAATGCACATTGCAAAGGGCGATGGGCCTGTATTCCGCAACCGTTTGTGGACTGTGAACCTTCGGGATAAGCCGGATGTGTGTCTCATTAGTCTCGAGTGGAAGTGCTGCTGTTTCGAAAAAAGCTTGGATTTCTTTTACAATTTCCGGTCCAATAGCCTCTCAGTTGGAGTGGTAAAATCCCGCCGAAAACCCATCCGGGCCTGGCGCTTTCTCAGCGTGAATGGAGAGTACGGCTTCCTTTATTTCCAGAGAGGAAGGGATACTGATCAGAGTCTCATTCTGACCCTCTGTCACCATTGGTGATAGTGCATACAATACAGTTTCTTCTCTATTCCCCTCAACCGAAGAGGACATCTGCTGGAAATAATTATTGATGACCTGTGATATCTTTTCCTCATCGAAGACCATTGTTCCATCCGTGTCTTCAATCACCGAGAAGGCATTTGCTCTTTTCCGGTTCTTTGTTGTGGCATGGAAATATCCCGTATTCTTATCCCTGAGCCATAGGAGTCTACTTCTTTGTTTCCAATAGCTCTCCTCTGCTAGGTAAGCAGCATTTAGCTCATCAGATACTTTCTGTATCAGCGATGTGTCATTTACTGGGCTAGTCTGCGCATCCTCGAGTTCTGTTTGCTTCTGTTCGATGAGAATTCTGCTGTTTAATCGCTGCTGTTTGCTCCATGCCGATATAGCAGTTCGAACTAAGCTAATTCTGTCATTGACAGATGAGTATTTTGCGTCTTTCCACGTCTGGAAATAAGTGTTTGGACTTCTGGGTTATCTCTCAACCGTCTGTCAAATCTAAACAGACCTCGTCTTTTCTTCTTGTGCGGTTCGAAATAGGAGATAAGAGGCTTGTGGTCAGATCCTTGGTAAGTTAGGTAATGGGATCTGGCTTTTGGGAACAATTCTGCCCAATCGCTATTTGCCACCGCCCTGTCTAACCTGCACCTCACCAGGTGATCTCCTCGCTGTGCTCTCCACGAGAGAAAGTCCCCGGAATATTGTAGATCATACAAGTCGCCTTCGGAGAAAAAAGTTATGAGGTCCGAAAAACGAACCTTCTTGTCTAACTATGCCTCCACTGTTCTCCTCATTGTTCAGCATATCATTGAAGTCTCCGGTTAAAAACCAGGAGGCTTCACGTGGTAAGTTCAGCGCTAATAGGCCTTCCCATAAGAGTCTTCTTCTGTTTCTGTCGGTATCGCCGTAAATAAATGAAGCGTAAAAAATCTTCCCTTCAAATTCAATAGATGTATCAATACAGTTTGCATTCGCGTTTAAAATTTGAAGTTTGATTTCCTGTTTCCATAGCAGTGCCAAACCTCCTGCTCCGTGGCCCACTGGAGGGATGAGATGAATGTTATCGTACTGCAGAGCTTCCGTCTTTGCTTTCACAAAGTCGTTGGGATTTTTAGTTTCCATCAGGAAAAGGATATCCGGAAAGATTTTTCTCTTCATCTCCCGTAATCGTCGAACTGTCCGGGGATTCCCCAACCCCTGACAGTTCCATCTAGCAATTTTTAAGGACCGAGAGGGGATGGATTTTGAAAATCTACACTTCTCCTTGAGGAAGCCGGGATCATTTTGCATAACGGCTGATTTTCTGAACTTGTGGGGGATGTCCTCTTGCTTGACAGCCTTGATTGACGAGAAGCACGCGAAGTTCCTGTTAGTGATCTTGCTTCCCCAGTTTACGGAGCCGCACCCCTGGGTCTGCGAGAGGGTGGCGGTTTTGCCTTAGAAGTTGTCCTCTTCCGTGAGGTGGATGCCAGGTTTACGTTTCGTTTTGTTAGCATTGTTGCTCTCAATGCACACATCCACTGATTCTTGTGTGCCAAGTCTTTGCTGTACAGGGACTCTGTCTGTTGATTGCAGGACGGGTGATATCTGATGTCCCGGTCTTAGATTTATCGGGACTCTTTCACAAGCAGGTGAGCTAATTTGGGCGTGTGATGTTACTCCCAGGGGAGTAGGGTGCTTTTCCATTGGAACAAGCTCATTACTCTGTTGTGTTCTTGCGACATTTTCCATGATTTGAACTAAACCTGCAACTACTTCTGCAATCTTTGCTTGTTCCTCAGTTCTACAGATTCTATCCCTTCTTGCTACACTTTCATTAGGGACCGCGATCTGAGAGAGATGAGCTATAGTATCTCTGGCGTCTCCTAAAGCATCCTCCAGAGACTTGCGATGCGTGGAGGTGGTTTGT
Source organism: Brassica juncea (assembly GCA_018703725.1). Lineage (NCBI taxonomy): Eukaryota > Viridiplantae > Streptophyta > Magnoliopsida > Brassicales > Brassicaceae > Brassica > Brassica juncea. The sequence continues at coordinate 52,424,182 of CM031936.1, read as the reverse complement.
GTTTGACGAGGATTCCCTGTCGGAGGTTGTTCTCTTGCATATCTTGTGGAGCTCGCTTCATCTCTATGTTCATTTCTCCTATCTCTTGAAGCATTGAGAAGGTGTCTCTATTTTGAGTACTGAGACGGTGTCTAGCGTCGTCTCTTGTCAGTCTGTTACGATGAGAGTCCTCATGTTGTGTGTTGAGAGAACGACTTTGACGATTTTGCCAGTCTCGGGGAGGTTCCTTGTAGGTTCTCCTGATATGACTGTCCTGGTTATTGCGGGAGTGAAACTGATCCTTAGAGCGTCTCGCTCCCTGGCGTTCACCATACTCTTCTCTATTTTGATTTCTGCTAATTACTTCATTAACTGCAGAGAATCAATAAGGTTCTCCGTTTTCAGAAGTTATGCGCAGATCTCTTTTACCGCCTTCAGATGCAGAGTCGTTTGTAGATTTTGCTAGCAGCAGCGTCTCTCTGGCTTGGTGTTTTGCAATAAGACAATCTTTGACCTCATGGTCCAGCCTGAGGCATTTTGAGCAGTGCGTTCCAATTTTTTCATAGGTGAAGGTAGCAGTTACTTCATCTTCATTTGGGTACTCAATGACAGAGGATTTTATGAGCGGTAGTAGGCCATTGACATGTACTCGCATCCTCACTATGAAAGCATTGATTTCAGCTTTTTTAAAAACCCCAATGTCATTCCCTAATCTTTCAATAGTGTTCTTATCCCACAAGTGAATTGGGATTCCTTGGATCTTGATCCAAAAAGGAATGAGAGATGGGAAGGAGGTAGCAGTAGTAGGTTCCCATCTTTGCAAGATGACCATCCATTTGAAGTATCATTAACTAAATGTCAGAAATTAAGTAACAGAGTTACGACATAGTATTAATGTTGGTGATAGCGTAAAAATGGTGATAGCGATTAGCGAACCTGTTGAATTGGTGAAACGTTTGTTTTGTCGTCCCTCCCAATACTTAGCCCCTCCAGAAGTTCTGCCTTTTCCTCTCTCTTCTCCGAATACATTTTCTGTGTGTTTTCCCATATTTTGAATACTATCATATATCAATCATGCAAGCCAAACTCAGCTTTCAATAGCGATGTACTTATATTTAACTTTATATTAAAAATGAGAAATACTAGACATTTTTGGGAGCTACAATGTTATACAAGCTTTTAGTAAAATAACCAAATGAAAGTGACAAGTTTCGTTGTCTTCTTGTATCAATAACTTATTTCAAAGATAAACTAGTGGAGTGCATCTTTATGCTCCACTGTTTCCTTTCGTTTTAGTTAATAATAATTTAAAAGAAGTGTGTGGCCACTATATCTTTTTCCTGAAAGAATGTGGTTCTATATTTTGCAAGAAAATCTGATTTTCAAAAAGAAACATGGATGATCACTGTGAATCCTTTAAAAGGCAATACTGTTTAGCATTTCACAAGTATCCATTTATAAAAGGGGACTAAAAATTAAAAAGTAACGTCCGTTCGGATAATGCATTATTTATATGTTAGTTGCAGGCTTCCGAATACATTCAAAACTTCGTTATAAGATTTGAGGTTTTAACTTTTAAGATTTTTCAAGACATGAAGAAGTGAGATACCACCATACCTGGCAAAAGTCATTCAAGACAAAATCTGGGACATAATCAAGTTTCCTAGAAGAGATCATCCCAGACAATCTCCGGAGATCAGTCGCCGAGGAAGGAAGCATCACCTCCACGATGCCATGGCACTTAGCCCTCGCGATGAACGCCTCGTTGTCACTCCTCCGCATATTAACGCCGGAGCTAGCAAGAACCACTTTCTCCACTTTCTCGGGCATCATTTTCGCCATGTTATACGCCACAAACCCACCGTAGCTCGTCCCGACAACACTATATCTCTCGACGCCGAGCTTCTCCATCAGCTTCCCCATGCACGAAGCCTGAAACATCTCCGACCGGTTCTCGTCGGAGCGAGAGGAGGTCGTGGTGGAGCCGCCGAAGAAGACGAGGTCTGGAATGTAGAGACGGAAGTAGATAGAGAGTTGTTTTACCTGCCTGTTCCATTGCCATATAGCGGAAGGGCCAAAACCGTGGAGGAGGAGGAGGGACGGCTTCTGTTTGTTATCCGACAAAGGTGACGGTGGTGGGCCCCAGTACTGTATGGTGGTTTCAGAGTCGATGGTAAGGGTTTGTAGAGACAGACCAGCGGAGGAGAATCTCCGGCTAAGTATTGCCTCAACGAACTTTGCGATGCTGAGAAATGACGGAGCCATACAGTAAGAAAAGCTTTTTCAAGAGCCAAAGGTGATTAACTGATTGTAGATAGGAGATGATTAATAGTATGAAACTTTGGTTGCATAATTGCATGTATTAAATGCAGGCTGGCATTTTGTTAATTCTAGTTTCCTTTTTAGGTTATTGTTATGTTTTATTAACTTCTAATTATTTTTGGATATAGTTTAGTTTTTCTTTAAATTCTCCAAAGCTAAAAATATGATATTTACCTGCCAGTCTTGCTTGTAATAGTCCATTTGTTTTCTAGGTTTTGTATGATTTATTTGTGATTTTGTTTTGTTTTGATTTGTTTTTTTTTTCACGAGTTTGCCTGTAACTTTGTTCTGCTTGCTAATAAGCTACTCTAACATTTTTTTGTGAAATTTTTGTTCATGTGGACTAACAAACAGATGGTTCTCACGTGATAAGTTATAAAACAGCACATTAACTATCACCTACGTGCTTGTTTTTATGTTTTCCATTAAATGGAAACAGTAAAATACGGATGGACCATTTTTCTAGTTAGGAATGCCAACTAGAATTTAATTAGCAAAGAGGGCCCTTAAGCTCTTGGACTGACTATTATTTAATAATTAAGTAGGCCCGAAACTATTGGAACTCATTCTTGAGTCCGACCTATAAGATGTTCAGTTTTAGAGTCAATAATTTGATTCATGATGATCCAATCCACTGCGATATTTTGATCGAGTGAAGATTATATATCTAGTTATCTACTCGATCTTGAATGTCACCACGTGCACAGTCTTCGAGTGTGCATTCCTGCATAGTTTGTTACTCGCTAAGAGTTTACCGTCAATAGAATCAAATTAAAGGGATATGGTGAATAGGAATTCAAAGGACTGGTCGGTTCACGCTGGAGGTAAAGACTATAAGATAGATATCGATTAACAATATAGCTCAACCCTAAATGATTATGAATGCGCAGACAATGAAAGAACGAAAGGAGTGTAGGTTCGTGAATAAAAGAAAGGTATTAGAACATCTACATCGGTTCACACTTTATGTGGGTCTCTAGCAACAAAAAATGAATATAATAGGAGAAATGAGAGAACGATTACAGAATCGTCTCTTGGAGAAGAGACTATTAGGGCATCAATATCCATTGTCATGGTCCTTATGATATTTTATTAATAGTTGGTGCTTAAGGACTTTGGTAAGGACTTTGCTAAATATATAGATTATAGGCGGGACTTTTTTTTGTTTCTTAGTCAATAAAATATTGATTTTGAAAAGGAAAATGACATTTAGAAAATAGAAGTTAAAAAATATATATAAAAGAAAAGTTTAACATTAAAATTGAAAAGATATGAAAATTACAAACTTAAAAAAAATTACATGTTATTTGAAAGATGTCCGAATTTATTCCATATATTTTCGATCAGATCATTTTTTAATCGTTGATGGACTTGTTTATCTTGAATTCTTTGACGAGGATCAATTGTATTGCCGAGAATTGAACCCGAACCGATGGAATAAGACCGCTCGACACCTTCTCCTTCTCCTTCTCCTTCATTAAATTCTGAAATGTTACGGAGAGTGTATGATCCTCGTTCATTTTCGACAATCATATTATGGAGTATGATACATGCTCTCATAATATTTCCTATTTTTTCTTTATCCCATAACTTAGATAGATTTTTGACAACGGCAAATCTAGCTTGGAGGACTCCAAACGCACGTTCAACATCCTTTCGAACACCTTCTTGGGTTTGAGCAAATAATGAATTTTTCTCGCCCTGTGGTAGTCTGATTGATTGAATAAAAGTCGCCCATTTCGGATAAATACCATCCGTGAGATAATAAGCCATTTTGTACTCGGTTCCGTTGACATAGAAATTGACTTGTGGCGCATTTCCGTAAATAATATCATCAAAAACAGGTGATCGATCAAGAATATTAAGATCGTTCAGAGTACCTGGACCTCCAAAAAATGTGTGTCATATCCAGAGGTCATACGAAGCTACCGCCTCCAACACAATTGTTGATTTTTTTGTTCCTCGAGCATACATTCCTTTCCAACCGGTGGGGCAATTCTTCCACTCCCAATGCATACAGTCGATGCTTCCAATCATACCTGGAAATCCCCGTTCTTCTCCAATATATAGTAGTCTTTCCAAATCCTCCGGTGTGGGACGTCTTAGGTATTCATCGCCAAAGCAGCTGATTATTCCCGCGGCAAATTTGTGCAAACATTTTCGAGCAGTTGATTCAGCAAGACGGACATATTCGTCAACTGTATCAGCCGCAACACCGTATGCCAATTGTCGAATTGCTGCAGTACATTTTTGTAGAGGTGATAGACTTGACCGTCCGGTTGCATCATCTGATTGTTGAAAATACGGTATTTCTGTGGACAGACGCTGCACAATTTTCAGGAACAAAGATTTGTTCATTCGAAATCGTCGCCGGAAAAAAACTAGAACCGTATGTTGGATTCTCGCTAAAATAATCATTCCAAAGATTTTTGTGGCCTTCTTCCCGGTTTCTCTCTATAACTATACGTTTTTTTCTCTCTTTTGGTTCTGGAATAGGGGCATTGGTGTTAAAAAATTCTTCAAATGGGGTATCAATATCAATCTCATTATCATCTTGGTGGTAATGATAATGGGAAGAAGATGCCATTGAAATGGAAAAAGAAAGAAATTATTTTGAAGATAGGAGAGTTGTGATTGATAATGGGAAGTAGATGCAATATTTATAGATATAGAATTTGATGTGGTGGAACTCCCGTGAAGCTTAGGTATTTTGAAGTATCCATCTTGTGATATTTGTTTGTGTTGTTGTGTAAAGAAACATGTGAACCTTGAAAATTTATATAATTTTCAGAACCAAACAAGCACATGTGAACCTTTATATTTGTTTGTCTTGTGACATTTGTTTGTGTTGTTGTGTTTAGAAATATTGGACTTGATTCTAAAATAAAAATTACAAATTACATATTACAAAATATTGGACATTGTTCTCATCCATACATTACACACATAGTACAACAAGACACTACAAAATATCCGACTACACTTGAACAAATTATCCGACTTCACTTGAACAAATTATCCGACTTCACAAATTAAAACATCAACAACAAGACACTGCCCGTTTACTTAAACATGACTACCATCCCTAGTAGAACTACAACCAAAACCATTACAGCAACAATGATTTCTAACCCATTCATACCACTTGTTTTCTTCTTACCTAACTCAACCACTAACTTCTCAAGCCTAACAACTTTTTCTTCAGTCTCGTAGTCAGTAGCAAACGCAAGATGATCTACCTTCTCAGCGAGCTGGCGAACCTGCGTAGCATTCGCTCTCATCTCCTCCATTACTGCCACGTCCCACCATTTCCAAACGTGGCAGTCTCCGTCGTCGACGTTCGAGCAGGTGTAGTACCTACGCCCCGGATCATTCCTCGTGTAAGATGTGGCTAAGGCCGGAATGGCACCACAGTAGCATTCGTTGGGAAAACCGAACTCCACCTCTGGCTGCGGAGGATACTCAACCCGCGAGGCTTCAATCTCAGCTTGGTCCTGTAGTATAGCAGCTTCAAACTCAGCTTCGGTTTGGCTAAATGCGCTGTGTGCTGAGTCTCCTAAACCGTAGTCCTCCGATAGCGAAGGCTGTGTGTAGCTATAGTCCACTCCCATTGCTTGTTTAACCTGAAAATAATAACGTAAGACATCAACGAACATATATAGTTTACTATGGCACAAATAAATTAATACTTCAAGGAACAGATAAGTAAATATTAATAAAGTTACGTAGAAGTTTTGCATCATTAAAACCGAACTAGATTACATAGAAGGATATCACAGAAACATAACATGATTTAAAAGGAAATCACACAAGCATATTTTAAACCGACAAGAACATTAAAACGACATTCATCTTGACTTAGTTAGAAATACTGGGCTAAGAGTTTATTCTTCACTATTTCTTCAGCCTCACTAAGTGGATCCTTCTTAGCAAAGAGAGTGTCAAGAATGGCGAGCTTGGATAGCTTCTCCTTCATCACCAAATCCACCATCTTCAGCTCACACATACTCTTATAATCCTCAAGAGCCTTCCCTTTACCATTATTCCTTCTTGCTTTAGCAACCTTCACACCTTCGGGTCGCATCTCAACGTCATGAACGTCACCAACATCACCAACATTTGTGCTTGAGTTTTGAGAAACGGGCTCACTTGTTTTTCTTTTTGAACTGGAGGTAGTTTTACGCGGGTTGAAGCTACACCATTTCTGTTCATATCTCAGGATACACCAAGCATGCTCAACGGTAAACTTCTGCTTGTGAGCCTTGTAGTAGATATCATGAGCCACCTTTAGAACATCGTTCTCACTCTGTCCACTGGTCATTTGTCTCTCTGCAGCAGCGAAGGCTCCACAGAATTTGTTCGTCCAGTCGTTGATCTTATGCCACCTCTGCTTACAATGGTTATGCTCTGTCTTCTCACCGCCCGCTATAACATGAGGACTAGAGGCGTAGTATTCCTGAACTCGCTTCCAGAAGGTGCCTGACTTCTGATCATTGCCAACAATGGCATCCTTAGAGTATTGAGCCAGGCGCTGATAAGAACCTCGTCATCTTTTGGACTCCACTTTTTTCTCTCCCGACGCTCCGCGGGTGTGTCTTCCGGTGTAGCTGGAGCCTCAGACTGTTGGGAACTGAAAGGAGGGATTTCTGAGGCTCCGGGGTATACACTATAAGGAAAACTTTCATAAGGAAAGTTTTGATTGCCAACATTATCACCTTGGCTGTGAATAAGCCCTACATAACTAGTATACTGGCTAGAAGAAGCGGGATTAGACTGGCTACAAGGATTCGTTGAATCCATAGCAGGAACAGAGAGAAGATGTTCTCGGAAATAAGAAAGAGGAGAGAAAGATGTGGTTGATGAATCAACTATGGAGGGGTTTTAATAATATGTGCAAGCTATACAAGTAATAAGTTACAACAACTAACCATTATCTACCTAAGTCTAATCAGAAGTTATTACACATATCTCAATTTATTTAAATTAAAAGGACAGTTCGTTTAAGTCCCATTAAAATCCTAAGTCTAATCACACACTTTCCATTTCAATTTAGTTACATGAAGAGATAACTAAGCAGCTATCGTTCACAACAAACTCATTAAAGAAACTAACTAGCACAACAGAACTTCAATACTTGGATATCATTTTAGTTACCATTTCACAACAAACAGAACTCGTTTAAGAAACTCATTTGACAACAAGAGAGAACTACGCATCTATCGTTCACAACAAACTCATTAAAGAAGCTAACAAACACTAACTAGCACAAACAGAACTCGTTAAAGACACTTGTCTACTCACTTTAGCATTAACAAGTAGAGTCAAATCACTACCATTAAACCAATTACAACTAGCTCCAGGTCTAAATGAATGTGACAAATTGTGTTCTTGTTGATGAGAGTAGATGGAAAAAATATTCAAAAACACATAACACACCACAATGAATCAACGCTAAATGGTTTAAAGCATAAGAAGAACCACAATGTATCGATCTATCATGTATCAATCTCTCAATAAGAACTAGTGGATCCCAAGGAACATTGTACTTACTACTAGAACTACTCCAGCTCTAATCTACGAATCTATCAAAGCGAAGAAGTGGATCTGAAATGAACTTTAAAACGGATAACATTCAATCACAGATCAGAAACGACATTCATTTCAATCGCAAATCTATCAAAGCGAAGAAGTGGATCTCAAATAAGCTTCTTTAAAACGGAAAACATTCAATCGCAAATCGCAAATGACATTCATTTCAATCGCAAATCGAAAACTATACCCACATGCGGAGGAGTTAAAGCACAACAAGAACCACAAAATCTCAAAGGTAGGGATTGAGGAAGAAATACATACCTTTTCGATTGAAATCGGCGGCGCCGCTTTCGGTGAGATAGCAGAGCAGGGTCGTCGTCGTCGAAATCGCCGTCGAAATCGCCAATCCTAAGGTGAGGAAGCCTTTCGCCGTCGAAATCGCCAAGCCGAGACTCACCACTTCACGATTTGGGACGGTGATTGAAGAGACTCGAATTCGCAGTCGAGAGATCAACTCAAGAGAGCATGCAAAAAGAAAGAGAAAGTTAAAACGACATTGCCCTACACGTTTTCCATCGACAGATCGCGAGTGAACACGTGCCTTAAGGACACAAACCAAATGTATCTTAGTTTAGGACAATCGAACTCGTTTCTTATAATTATCGGCCTTTTTTATTTAAAGATGAGCCCAAAAACAGTAAGATACAGTGATACACTGCTAAGGACACCGATATTGATGGTCTTAGGATAGGTTTATTGGGGTCCCTTAGCATAAGGCTATTCCCCAAAAAATAATAAAATATAGCTGAGTCCCATTTTTTTACCTAACAGACGCCACTTCCGTATGCAATGTAAGAGACGTTTATGCTTTGTTTTTTAAACTGTACGCGGGCCTCACTGACACGTGGCGGTCCGCAATTGATTGGTTTTTAATTTTTTTTTAAGCAGATAAAAAAAAGAAAATAATAATAAAATCAATTAACAACCCATCTATGAGTTTCACTAATAAACATGCTCTTAGAACAGTCTGGACGAGAATTTATTAAAAACTAAAAATAATGAAAGGATAGAAAAAAAGAAACAAGTTGGTCAAAAGAAAAAAATTGAGTTAGCCTCAAGAAAAGGTATGCGCAGCTGCTACTTTTTGCTGATTGATCAAGATGAAAAAAAAAAATAGATTGAAAACTAAACTGCTATTAAAATGTTGCTTTTCACCCATAAAATTTCAAGGGGGTTTCTTCCATGGAACTGCTAGAGACTCTAAATGACATGTCTATCATCTATTGATTCAATTTTAAATTTATTATTATTAATTTTAATTACTAAAAACTGATATTTGAAAGGAAAAAACTAAAAAATAATAATGTTAAAAATTCTTTTTGAGAAACTGTCGTTTAATCTCTAGCTCAATTTCTTATAATAAATTAGTGAATAATAGTATACCAATTAAGAAGAAGAAAAAAAAGAGAGAAGCAAACAATCCGCTCTTCTCCAAGACTACAGTTTTATACAGAGAAATGTTTGACCTAGGAAGAGCTTCTACCGCTGCGGATGGCCTATTAGTGTTTATAGCATCCTAATTTGCGTGGACACTAGATGCTGAGAAAGATGAGATTTAGAGCTTTCTTACTGAGTTTTAAACATTTTATGAATATTTTATGCAGATTTTGGAAAAATATACATGCCACTACTAATATGATCACGAAATATAGCCTACTGAATTATGATAACGCTATTGTTGTATATCCACCCGAATTCAAACTCGCATGTTTCATATTATCTTAAAACATTTCACTAGCAATGTAAAAAGGAAAAAACAAACTATATATGATTTTGTAAGCTAATTTCATTCAGATATGTTTTGGTCCCAACTCAGCGGCTCAGCGCAATGTAGCCAATCTCTTTGCACTAGAGGCTCACGGTCTCCTAGCTAAGTATTTTTGTTGGCAAACAAACGTAAAAATCACATTTTAACTTTACAGTTGCTATTTTCGTCCTTTTTTTGTTGTAAAATTGCTATTTTCGTCCTTTCAATGTCATTTGTCACAAGGGAATAATATCAACTGCTCAATAACATGAACAACAAAGACATGGAAACATTCGAATTTAGCACGGGTATTGATGTCTGGTTAATGATCTCTTTAAATCCGAAATCGATCATAGTTGCGAAGCCTCGACAAAGCGTAAATTATATGTGTTCTAGTAGAAATTAAATTATTAGTTTTGAAACCAGCTGAACTACTATTAGTCATTATATAATATATAATTATAAGAGTTTTTTTTTGCTATATATATTACATACAAAATTATAATGAAATATTTATAAAACACTAATTCCCAACAATACATGAGCACTTATAGAAAAACATACAGACCAAATAATAGGGTCAAGATTGGCTTGTTTCAAATAAATCAAACCAATCCTGAAAAAAACTGTAGTGGAAGTAATGTGCAATGTAATACAAAGCACATAGACACAAACCAAAAAAAAAAAAGCATGTGAAATAAATTGAATTAAAAATAATAAATAAAATAAAAAGATGAACCAGAAGAGACTAGTAGCTTAATGATTCACCTTGAGTAATGATGGAATATTTGGTCCAAGATCACTGATAAAAAAGATGGATCTCAGAAATTCCAAAGGTTAATGCTGTAATGAGAGTAATCATCTTCAGCAACATATGCTCCATCGTAGTAAAAATCAGATGAGAGCTCATGTTGTGGTTCTTGTGTCGACGGGAAATACAAATTCGTATAATCATCGTCCATGAAATAAGTACCAAACTCTTCCGAAGTTGTAGGAACCATAAGATTCTCTTCCCACATAAACGGCCAATACGGCGTCGTATCATTGCTATTGGTATTACTATTACCCTCGTGGTTGTTACTATCTCCCCCAACTTGTCCTAACGTCGGCCCACCACTACCACCACTAGTTTCCCCACGTGCTGGAATTCCCCCTCCTTCCTCCGTCTTATCGCCATGTGGCGACGGTGGTTGTTGTTGTTGTTGTGGCTGAGGTGGTGGTGGTAACGGTTCCTCGCAGGCGAAACGGTTAGCTACCACCTGAATCTGCTGCGGCGTCAGAGAACGTCCCCCGGGTATCTCCGGAGGATTATCCGGGAAATTGAAACGTGCACCGGGGCCGCGGAGGCAGTAAATAGCCGCGTCGAAAGCACGCGCCGCCTTCTCGGCGGAGTCGAAGGAGCCGAGCCAGATCCTCTCGCGGCTGTTTGGGAGACGAATCTCAGCCACCCATTTGCCCCACTTCCTCTTCCTCACACCTGTGTACTTGGGCAATGATGCTTCCATATCTCTTTAGAGACAAACCAAATGCACAAGTAAGTACTGTACTGTGTATGATACAGTTTAAGTTAATTACGGCTTTGGTTCAGGTACTTTTTGGAGTTGACAATATAGTGAGATTGGCGGCTTGTTAGTTTATTTATATGTGTGTTCGATAAGTAGAGTATGAGAATTATGGCAGAGCTCTCGTGTTGTATGCGCGTTGACGAAGATGAATAGCGGAAACACGGATGAAGAAGAAGGGGCCATGTTTATTATTTGCCACACGTGCCCGTAACTCCTCGTTTTTACCAACCATTTGCTTACTTTTTTTTCCCTGAATTACCACCTCTGTACGTATTATTTATTTGAATGATTAATGTTTTGAATTTTTTTTTTTATATTTAAAGTTAATGTATATATTTGGTTTTAAAACTATATTATAAATTAAAATATAAAAATATACATAACTAAATTCTATTGATAAACCCAAAAATAATAAACAAAATAATGTAATGATTTATTAATATATGTGAAAACTTTAAACATCAATATTTTCATATACAGATGGAATATTATTTTTCACTAACCAAAAATATTAGGGCTTCAATTCTACATATGATTTTGGCAGGAGGTGGGAGCATGTTAAATTAGACTATAGGATAGAAGTAGTTTTTAATGAATTCACAGTGTTTAGTTTTTACATTTTGGTTTAGTTTTTGCTTATAGGATTTGAGTTTTCAGTCTTTTCATATATATATATATATATATATATATTCAAAAGAAATATTAAAAGTAAATAAAAATTCAAACATGTTGACCAAAATCGTAATTTTAAGATACCAATTTTTGAAAAAGAAAACCAACACTCTTATACAAACTAATCCAATCAAGACCTTAATTCGGTTGACAAAAAAAAGACCTTAATTCTTTTTGCCGCTGCATTATTCGAACTCATTATCATGAAAACGTATAGTGACAGTTAATTGCCTTTTTAGTACACATGTTAAGTTCTCGACGTCAATTAATTTAAGAATGTGTGATTAAACACACATACATAATATGCAGTTGACATGTAGTATTGATTAATCAACTAATTATAAACTGATTTTAAAAAGAAAATTTACGAGCATTGTCAATATTAAAATGGGCATAGCTGATGTAATAATAAGATTTGACTAAGATGAATAATTCAAAATAGTCTGAACGATTTGCATTTGTATTCGGCAACCCTCTTTTATATATGGGAAATTTGCTCCTATACATTAAAAAGTCCTAGATTCACTATTTATCTAAAAACACACTCTCTCTCTCTCTCTCTCTCTCTCTCTCTCTCTCTCTCTCTCTCTTCATTTTTTCTATTGTATTTCCCTATAACCTCTCACTAAAAATCTAATTATCTTATTTTAGATTATCTGGCAAATAAATCTTGGGTTTTTTGTGAAATAACCAAAAAAAAAAGAAATATTAGTTTTGTAAAAAGAAAGTAGAGAGATATAGGAAGATAAAAGAGAAGTGAGGGTATGATTTTGGTTACTTAATGAATTATAGTTTTTTGGGTTATCTCACCTAATTTCCTATAAAACTTTTATATATATCCATTGCATACGGAAAGCAAAAAAAAAGTGAAAGCGTTACGTTTTTTAAGTGGATAGGCTGATACATTTTTTTTAGAGTTTCTTTTGCTATATATAAAGTACTTTAACTTACTATATTTAATAGATAGACATGTGTTTGGTCAACATGCTATCATATTATTTTGTCACGTTTCATGAAAGCTACATTTGTGAAGGAATTTGAGTTCTTCACCCTTTTCTGCGCTGTCTATATATGAAAATATAAATCCTTAATTTATGATACTTGGCTAGATTTGTTTGTCTAAGAGAACGAACCAAAATAGCTTCTCGATTTCCTTTCTTTACAATAATAATCATTTAATTTTAATTTTAATTTTAATTGCTATTAGCTAGCGTCTATTCATCTACTCCCTCGGTTTCTAAATGATTTATGTTTTAGAAAAAATATTCATTTCAAAAAGATACATTTTTTCATTTTCAATACATTAATTAATGAATAATTGTACATTTCCAAAAATATAATTGAATTTACTAAAATCTTATTGGTTTAAAATTATGGGAAATTGTTAATAAAGAAAAACAATGCATTGATAACTAAAATTTTATGTTTTTCTTAATAAGTGTGAAAAATCTAAAACATGAATATTTTAGAAACGGAAGGAGTATTAAATATACTTGGACAATAATTCGATTTTTCGAATCAGCTATTCTCATGGGAAAGGTTTCAATGGTATTATTTATTTTCAGAAAATCGGCAGTATTCTTTTCTTTTCCTCTTGCTAAAAATGGTTAATATTATTTGTGTTAGCCCAGATGTTAAAATATACTCACAAAACAATATTACCTAAGATAAAAGTTTCATCAATGAATTTAAATTAGAGTATCTCCAATTTAAATTTTTATTTCTTACTCCTAAATATAATAATTCTATAATGAAGTTGAGTTTTACTTCAGTTTCATTCCATTTTGAAGTAAAAAATAAAGTAATGGACAAAAAAATAAAAACGTTACTCCATTTATGGAGTAAATTCATATTTACTCTATTATAGAATGGAAAATACAATACAGTTAAAATATTTTTTACTTTAAACTCTATTTTATAGAAGAATATGGAATGGAGTTGGAGATACTCTACATTTTAGAGTATATTCGATATCAAAATGAAATCTAGGTACTATAGGGTTTCTAAAGTCTAGATTATTTTTGCATATTATTGTATTTTATTTTAAATGGAACATTTTGAAACCATACTCAACATTTTATATTAATAAAAAAATCATTTTCAAGTAGAGTCGGTTTATTGGGAGAATGCAACTGAGATTCACAAAAATCACTTTAACAACAAATATTAATTTAAAATAAATGTATATCTCAAACTTGAAAAATTTAGTCAAATAATTTTATTGACTAGATTTCTTAAGTTTGAGATACACAATTATTTTTTAATTAATCACTCTCTTTTGAAAACCCCACAAGTATTTTTGGTGAAGATGCATGTACATCTCTGCCTAGATCTCGCTTCTTTAGTCATTTTTGCATATTGTTTATATATACTTTTATATGCGACATTTCAAAACTATATACTATACTTTAGAACTTATATTTATAGATATATCACTCTCGACTACTCACGTCTTCTCGAAAAATTAAGATTGTCTTTTATGAAGTATCATTTTTCATCATAAACGATAAAGACCAATTATCAAGGAAAAATACAACGAACAATTCGTTTTCAACCAACGGTGACTGACATTGAGCAACACCAGCGGACGACGATACATAATGATGGACGTTTTGTTGTTTCTTACAAAAAATCTCTCGGACATTACACATTTTGCGCAAAACAAAGACATCAAGACAAACAATTCAAAACCACGAATTCAAAAAATATATGATTTAAATCATTAAGACAACACAGTTCAGAGCTACAGGGATAAATGGGCTTTATTAAGCCCATCTACTTTTTATTGATTATTAAGTCCATATACAATACAACAAGAAGAAGACACTTCTTTTTGTGCTCGTCGCCGTTGGGCCTCCGCCGCATGGCTTTCTCCTCGCCGCCTCACCGTCAAACTCTATGATTTCGCCGCACTATAGTCTAAGGTATTGTTTATATCCCTATTTGCACGTTTCCTCTATCACATGGAATGTGAAAGTAATCGTAATCGTAATCGTAATCATCGATCCATTTATCGTATTTAAGTCCGCCGGGAAGAAAAGAACTGAGGTTTCGTTGCTATACAAACTTCTAAATATAGTTTTATACTGTTAATGGCTGTTCAGGTGCTCAAAGCTGAGATCTTGATGGGAAGCTTACGATGTAGAATGAATGCACGCAAGGTGTTTGCGATAATGCCTGAGAGAAACGTTTTATCCGGAGAGTGCCCATTCGGGCGTGTATGGGTGAGGTTGATGACGAGCAGCAAGCGTGTTCAAGATAGGAGCAGGGAGAAGCGTGTCCGCGAGCTCGAAGTAGCGACGGAGAAATGGAAGATAGCTAACAAAGTGATGTTCTTGATGGAGTTGTTGAAGAGCGAGCCAGATATGATCATGAAGGTCAGGTTGTTGGAGCAGTACAGGCGTCAGATCAATCTGCCTAAACCGCATAAGATCAGCGACTTCATCAGAAAGTCTCCAAAGTTGTTTGAACTTTACAAGGATGAGAGGGGAGTGTTGTGGTGTGGGATGACGAAGGAAGGGGAGGATTTGTTGGAGGAGCATGATGGGTTGATCGAGGAGAATGGTGACAAGGCTGCGGAACATGTGACTAGGTGTTTGATGATGTCTGTTGATAAGAAGCTTCGGTTGGATAAGATTGCTCATTTCCGGAGGGATTTTGGGTTGCCTCTTGATTTCAGGGTGAACTGGGTGCACAAGTTTCCTGAGCTTTTTAAAGTTGTGAAGGTTGGGGATGAGGAGGAGTATCTTGAGCTTGTTTCATGGAATCCAGCTTGGGCTATCACAGAGTTGGAGAAGAAGACTCTAGGTTTAACAGAGGAAAGTGATCACAAACCAGGTTTGCTTTCACTGCCTTTCCCCATGAAGTTTCCTCCTTCATACAAGAAAATGTACCGGTACAGAGGGAAGATCGAGCATTTCCAGAAACGAACTTACTTGTCTCCTTACGCCGATGCACGTGGACTCCAAGCTGGTTCAAAGGAGTTCGACAAACGGGCAATCGCGGTTATGCACGAGCTGCTTAGTTTCACGCTCGAGAAGAGATTGGTGACGGATCATCTGACCCATTTCAGGAGAGAGTTTGTGATGCCACAGAAGCTGATGAGGATATTCTTGAAGCATTGTGGTATCTTCTACGTCTCTGAGAGAGGGAAGAGGTTCAGTGTGTTCTTGACAGAAGCTTACGAAGGGCCGGAGCTGATTGAGAAGTGCCCTTTGATACTTTGGAAAGAGAAGTTGCTGAGGTTTACAGGTTACAGAGGGAGGAAGAGAGATATTCAAACTTATAGTGATACATTGGAAATGGAAGAGAAGGAATTGCTCTATAGTAGTAGCTCAGGAGATGACGATGATGATATGATACCGGATGATGATGATGATGATGAAATGGACATCGATGAAGTGAATGATGCATATGAAGAGAATTAGCAAAGTATAGAAATCATTTTTGAGCAAGAAAAGTTTTCAGTTTCATTCATTTTTGACTTTTGCCAAACCGAACATTTCTCTCCGCAGGCATGTTGTTATTCTTAAATTCTTATGTCTCAAACAGAACAAAAAAAGAAGAAGAAAAATTAGAAAGAAAACAAATAAATAAGAAAATAACCAAAGAGTTGATTCAACATGTCTGAAAAAAAAAACAGTAATCAATCTTTGTGGCTCAGCCAGGCAAGCCAATCGTCTCCATCCATGCCTTCAATTTCTTTAATATCCATACTGTAAAATACATATCATACATTCAAATGTTAGGTTTTTTTTTGTCAACCATTCAAATGTTAGGTTAGATAGACAAGGCTACCACAAAATTCTAAAATTAAAAATATGAAGAACACTGAAGAAAAAAAGTTAACCTAACAAAGCAAGCAATATAATAATTGCATGCAATGATATAACACAACAATATACTGTACTATAGTTTTCGGACACTAATATAATCATTGGACCAAAAGAAAACAAAAGGGACAGCTTGAGATCATGCAATAAACCGATGTGGATCCTCCTCATTCCACAAGTTTCACTCATATTCTTCATATTTAATTATCAGAAAAATATTTATTGGAAAAAAAAAGAAAAGAAGATTTCTGGATTCTGTGTTCTGCCGCAACTCAATCACTGAAGTTTATACAAAACCGCCTCAATATTCGTCCGCCGGTGATTCCGGTGGAACAGCACCGATCAAAATGTTTTCAGATAAATGAATCGAGTGTATAAGAAAATAAAAAAATAAAGTTATTTTACCAGGACAAGGGAGGATTGTGAGAGGAGGAGTAATGAGTAGTGAGATCATAAGGATGAAACAATTCTTCATCTGTTGGATTCAACCACGAAGGAAACTCCATGACGTCATTGAACTTCGGGAAGACGTCATCTTCGACTACCACGACTTGTTCCTCCGACTTTACCATCTCAGTCTCCGCCGTCTTCATCATGAGCTCTGACCACCAAGCTGACGTCCCCACGTTGTCCACCGGCAGTCTATGAGGAGCAGGGTCGGAAGCGGTGGCGAAGGTGGGAGGAGGAGGTGAAGGGGAGGAGTAGATATGTGTATTCTGTATCGTTGAGGACAGGGCCGGCCCTGAACATTCGGGGGCTTGAAACAAAATGAAAAATGGGGGCCAAAACATTACATTATAAAAATATCTCAAAAACAAACTCATAAGCATAGTTTCATATATAAAATATTAAACCACTGATAAAACATAAGTTTTCATACACCAAAAGAAGAACAAATAAACCGATAGTTTACATCTTTCGAAAGATACTCCTTCTTGCATTTTTCTCTGCAAAGTCATTCATCAAACTTTGATAGTCAAGCTTCCCAACCATATCCCTCTCAATTGACAGCATTGCCAAACCATTCAATCGATATTCTGACATACTTGACCTCAAGTAAGATTTTATCAACTTTAACTTGGAAAAACTTCTTTCGGCTGAAGCGACTGAAACTGGAATTGTTAGCATCACTCTATATGCAAGAAAAGCATTTGGATAGCAGCAAACTTCAAAGCTTTTCATAAAGTCTAACACATCAATGGCCTTTCTGATCTCCCCTGGTAAAACATTTCTTAAAATCCTGAGTTCTAGAAATAAATGATTTCCATCGATGTCTGAGATCTCACCATGTTTAAGACAACTTTCAAGGTTGATACATGATGCCTTTAAACCATCCTCTGATACTGATCTCAGCTTCTTTGGATCAAACAAGAATCCAAAAATTTTCTCATATTCTTCAAACTGTTCAAACCTCATCTGAAGAGATACTATAGCTTGATCCACAATTCTTAGAAAAAAACCAACCTTAAACTTTTGTTCCTCACTCAGCATCTCAGACTCATCATCTTCTTGATTCTCCTCATCAAAATGTTTTTTCCTTTTAATAATGCGCTTATGTTGAACAGGAAAATCTGGCTCAATATCCATTGATTCTGCAATAATCATAGCTTCTGATTTTGCTTTTTCAAATCCAGCTTCTCTGTAGTCTTTCAAATATGAAACTAACCCTTTCAATTGCACAACAGCATTATCAATATCAATATGATCTGATTGCAGCGCCTTACTTACCGTATTAACGGCAAATAGAAGTTCATACCAAATGACCAAAGCAAATAAGAACTCAAATCCTCCAATTCCATGAGTTTCACTTGTAGCAAGAATTTCAGCATTGCTTCGAGCTTCTGGATCATTACAATTTTCTGCCAAGTAATCCAATGCATCTCTTATTTTTGGAGCCTGAAAACGAATTGCTCTAACACTTTCAATGCGGCTTTCCCAACGAGTTTCAGATAATGACTTAAGTGTGAGACCTCCTACTATCTCCTTAAACATCTCCCACCTAGTTGTAGATCCAGAAAACAAATTATACAGCCGTTGAATGATTCCAAAGAAAGCAATCGCCTTTTTAGATGATTTAGCCATATCGCAAAGTGTCAAGTTAAGACTATGACAACCACAAGGAGTAAAAAATGCTCGTGAGTTGATATCCAGCAATCTTTTCTGTACTCCTTTGTGTTTTCCCTTCATATTAGATCCATTGTCATATCCTTGCCCTCTCACATCACCAATACTCAAATTCAGACCAGCCAATGTATCACAAAGCAACTCAAAAAGCCCTTCTCCAGATTTATCTGCAACTTCTAAGAATGTCACAAAAAATTCTTCAATCTGTGTCTTAGCCATGGAGACATCCACACATCTGATAACAAGACTCATTTGTTCCTTGTGACTCTTATCTGGAGTGCAATCGAGAATAACCGAAAAATACTTTGCCTCTTGAATTTTCCTAATGATCATAAGTTTAACCTCATGTCCTAGCATATAAATCAACTCATCCTGAATCCTGTGACTTAAATAATGATAATGAGTCTGACCTTCCTTGATCCGTCTGATATGCTCTTGCATGATTGGATCAAAAACTCCATATGATTCAACAAAACTCAGAAAGTTTCCATTGTTTTTCTGACCAAGCTTCTCATTAGTCCCACGAAATGCTATATTCTGCTTAGCAAGAGTTGTTACCAATGAAAATATTCTCAGCAAGACCTCTCTCCAATGGTTTTTTTTCTTTATTGATTTCTTCTTGAAGACCCTGATCAATGGTCTGCTTCTTCCTTAATCTCAATTCTAATTCCATCCACTGACTCATACATAAAATATGGTGATGACTAGTTTCATGTTGACTCAGTCTCAGCCTGATATTTTTCCAATCATTAAACCCTTTGCTTGAAAGCTGGTTGACTTCTTGATCCCGACCAAACAACTTGCAGCAAAAGCAATATGCTTTGTCTGATATCACTGAATAAAGTAACCAGCTCCGGTCTTGTTTATCTCCATTTTTCAACTCTCTTTTGTAGTACTTACGAGAAAAACGTCTCCCATGATCATTCTTTGGAAAAACATAGTCTTCATGTACTCTTTTCAGAGGACCTAATTTCACTAGAAAATCTTTCAAACTCTGATCAATTATTTTCCAATTTGCAGGATCAGATTTATCCAAAATCTCTTCTTGTTCTGCAGCATTCACAGCCTCTTCTTTACTCTTGTTCTTCTCTTCCACTTCCTCAGACTTATCTATAGTTTCCTCTGTCTGATCATCCTCTAAAACAGTGTGATTTTCATCACCAGCTCCAATACACTCATTAGTTTCCTGTGATTTTGATATTTTAACATACCTTAACATGGAGTTGGCTAGAGATTTTTCCTCTTCTTTTTTTCTTTTCCTTTCTCTTTCTTTCTCAGCTCCTGATTTACACTTTGTTTTTCGTGTAGAAATTCCTAAAAATTTCAAGTCAAAGAAAAAGATAGTAAGAATTGGCTTGATTATAATTAATAACAGAGTAGCAGAATTTTGAATACCTTTCATGGCTTATGGCAAGATTTTGCTTTTGATTTAAACACAAGCAATTGAGAAAAGAATAATGAAGTTTTGTTTTTGGTTTGCAGGTTACGACAGGGGAGAGGAAGAAGCCTAAGAGTTTTGTGAACAAAAAAAAAAGAGAGAGGAGTCGGAGGAAAAAAAGAGAAACACGTTTCCAATTTTTTTTTTTTTTTTTTGCTTTGTGGAGTTTTATTCTTTTTGATTTATTGGGCCGTTATATTAATGTTTTATTTAGCCCAACAGTCAAATTTGTGTGATCTTATTTTAAAACTTTTTTTTGTTATATAATGTATATTGGATTTTTAGAAAATGGGGGCCTATAGAAAATGGGGGCTTAAGACAATTGTTTCAATGGGCTCGGCCCAAGGCCGGCCCTGGTTGAGGATGATGAAGATGAGCTTGTTGATGACGACGATGATGATGAGGTTTGGATGAAGTCGTTGAAGTCGTGGAAATTGAGGTTTAGCCCTAAAGGTTGGTTAGGGAGGAGTAAATTGAGATGTGGATTACACCAAGAAAATGGATCCGGAGGAGGAGGAGGAGGAGGAGGCGGCGAAAAAAGATTCTGCGGTGGAGGCGGTGGAATCTTGGCGGCTTGTCTCATGGAAGCGCGGTGTTGTTTTAAGGCGGTGACGATTTCGCGACGAGCTTCGGCCATATTAAGGAGACGTTCTTGGTAAGGACGGCTTGTGTGGAGCCGTCTTCTCACTTGTTTCTTGTGCGTCTGCGTCTGCGTTTTGCCGCCGTTGTTGTTGCTATCTGTGGTTGTGGTCATGGTGGTGGAAGAACCAAGTTGTGGCTTCACGAGAGATTGGATGTAAGTAGCAGTAGAGACGCGTGGTTCTTGCTTGTGTGATCTGACCATCAAAAATAGTTATGATTTTTTTCAGTGAGAAGATACTAATATTATCAGGTCATGTTTCTTCTCTTGGATTATTTTTTTTCTTTCTCAAAGGTTTGTTTGAGCAGTTGTGGTTGTTGATGATGAGATCAGACAAATGAAAACCGGAAAAGAAAACAGATATAGGAGAGGTGATGAAGGAAAAGCAAAGGCTCGTGGGTGGTGATTTAAATACTCTGCTCTAGCCCAATATTGTAGACAATTCTATCATTATTTATTTTTTCTCTACAGTAAGAAAGGAAAATTTCTTTTTATTTCTTTTAAGTTTTTTTGCATGTGTGTATTTTTCTTTCCTATTTTGGCAAAAATAAAATTTCATTAAACTTTGCCGTAAATGGTTTTGTTTGGATGGTTGGCACTTGGCAGTAATTGACCAAAGTGTCCATCATCTCAACAAAACTGAGAATGAAAAGTTGGGGGTTCCTTCTGCTGTGTAACCAAAACAACTTTCAAGTGCATGGTTTAATGTATAAACAATTCTGACATTTTATCCTCTGCAAAGCATTCTAAAAAAAATAATTACCATCTTTAAGATTACTTGTATGTTGGTCATTTTTTTTTCTAATAATCTTTACCAGATGACTTCCAACAAAACAAAAAGGGCCTTATAGGGGAACAGATAATTTTCGAATGGATAAGGAAAATGATGGTTATGTATTTAGCAATTTGAAGGTTTGAGAATCTCTTTTTCTTAACCGAGAAAAATACCTAAGAAGATATAGAGAAAGGGGGAGGGTATTGTGGGAACTAAACGGAAGAGAATCCATATGACACTAGTCCTCTTTTATAAGCCTTTCTGAAATACAGTGGGTCCCTATCTACATGAAGATCAACAAATCCTCATTTAAAAACTGTTGCTTTTTTAATCTACTCATATGATGCAAATGTTCTGTTCTACTCATATGATGCCAATGTTCTACCCCACCGCTCTCTTTTGATATATTCGTTTTACTGACAAGAGAGTAATCAGGTAAGTTTTTTTAAATTACTCAAATAAGTCCATTTGCTTTCAACTAGCCCGAGGATGGTAGTAGAAAATAAAGTCAGCCAATTGTCTTTCCCTTCTTATTATTGCATATGTAGAATTCGAATTGTAGTGATAGTTATTTATTTCACAAAAAGTTGATGTACTTTAGAGATTGAGATTATGACATCACCAGACTATTAAAGAAGGGGGGAGGTATGGTGAAAATGTGTCTGCATGCAACAGTGGGGATGCATACGCAGACAGTCCAAAACCGAGGCTTCTTGCAAATTCAACTATATATCCCTCTTCTCTCTCCCCTTTCATTGTCAATAAACTTATGTAAAATACGGCCAATTTTTTATTTTAGTTTCACACACTAACGATTTAAGTGGTAAATATCTATGATTCAGCTATGCATATTGGTCGAAAATGCCAACCTCTCTTGATCAGTTAGAATTCGGTTTTTATTTCTCAGTTCGAGAGAGTCTGTCTCACTAAACTAGTATTCAGCTATACTAGGTTTTTGACGTTTTATGTGTACCCTGAGTGATTATAACCGTGCAGTGAATATTATAACCGTATAGTGAATCATAAGTCATAACCGTATGATGAATTAATTCATCTTTTTTTTTGGTCGAATGGGAATTAATTCATATTTCTATTTTAACATTAATACACACGGTTGAAAGGTATATATATAATATACTGGTACATATGGGTCACCGTTGAAGTCAAATTAAAAGAATTGTGGCTCAAAGAAATAACTGTGGATCTTCTTCTACAATATTGCTCTGCATATTTATATTGTTAAAACAAGCACTGACTGACAGGTGTGGCTGTTAACCAATTTGCTTTTTCTTTACCCCAAATAAATTTCATTAATTTTTTAAATCAAAATTTTTCTATCCAAAATAATTATTTCACTCATTCTAATACATTTATTTTTTAAAATATGCTCAATTTAATACTCCAAGTATACTCATTTTAATAATAAATTTCAAGCAAAACTTAGAAAATCTCTAATTTTTTTAAAAAATCTTATAATTTCAAATTTTATTTTATATTTTAAGAATAAAGTAAGTAATTTTTGGATAATCTGAATTATTTATAGTATTAGTTTTAGTATTAATTTAAAATTTAATTTTTTCTGCAGATTTAAAGTAATCTATTTATTTTATTCATAATTATTTTTTATAAATTTTAAAATATTATAAAAAAGATTTAGTTATCTTTACTATAATACATAAAATAAAATTTGAAATTAGAAGATTTTTTTTTTGAAGTTTAGAGATTTTTAAATTTTGTTTGGAATTTATTAATATTTTGACTAAAATTAGCATATTTTTGGTATTAAAATAAGCACACTTTAAAAGTCAGTGTATTAACATGAATAATTAGTTTGGATGTTAAATTGAATAGCAAAAACAATCGGAGATTAAAAAGGTTAATGAAATTTAGTTGGAATATTTTTATAATTTTTTTTTTTATGTTTGTTTTGGTAGTTTTATTTTTCCAGACAACAGTGAGGATGAAAGTAATTTCCGTGTTAAAACAGTGTTTACTGTTCATTTTTTTTGGATCAACAATGTGAATTCATTTCATATTTGCAATCATAATCTCTTTATATATATAAACCGAAAATAATACTACGGTTGTCAGGAGTTTTAGGTTTTTTTCTTAAATAGGTCTTTTCATTTTTTGCATGTTTTTCAGACTTGTATATTTGCACCTTATTTCAAACTAATAAAATTTGGAACTAGAATTCTTAACACTTAGTTGATATAGTATCTTAGATAATAACATATTCGAATTTGATTCGGTTACTCAAAAACAAAATAATTTTTTTTTTTTTTTTTGCTAAAACTTGTAAAAACTAAATACTTTAATACTAAAGTTTTAGATCATTCTACCGGTATGCAGATCGGGTATGTATGAGACAAAGAAAGAGTCAATGGTATTGGTAATATTGGGACAAAGAAGGAATCAACGGTAGACCAAAGAGAATAAGAGTGTAGTAGTTGGTAAACACGTAAACTTAAGATAGTCAATAATCACGGCTTCGAATGTGGGTGTTGGATATAAACCTCTTCCTCTCCTGAGTCTCCTCTATTCATTTGATTAATTTAATTTTGTCCCGATGATAATAGACGATTGATCTTGCGTTAACTAGTTAATACGTAGAACTGTAGTTTTTAATAAAACGTGAATTTTAAGTTGTAAATTTGTAATTTTGTAATGTATATACTGAGACGATAAGTTAGCTATTGAACTAAAATTTTTAACTTTTAAGAAATTTATTGTTTTCGAAGAAAAAAAATGGATCTAAATATCATTCTAATATCTCACCTCTAGTATTGTATACATTTAAAAAACATATACCGGTGTAAGAATATTAAGAGCATCTATAATGATTGTCTTCATTTTCATCTTCAAAAGTTTATTTTTTTCAAAATGAAGAAAAAAACAAAGTAACATTTTTTTCAATAGTTTGCTTTATTTTCTTCTTTTAAAAAATATTTCAAATATATTCCATACACAGTCAACTATATTATATCTTCACTTTATCGTTAATTATTAATACCACCTTATGACTTTTCAAATTACTATTTTTACCCAACTATTATGTTTTAACAACAATCTAACACAACTATTACTTAATATAAATTAAACATTATAGATTAGTACACAAACATAAACAAACAAATAAAGAACATCAAATTTTATTGGAAACATCAAATATATAATTTTCGTATAAGTGATCAACTAAAATGTTCTAACTTAAAAAATATACTTATTTATCTTACATTTTTCTAAACTTAACTAAAATTTCTTTAAAATGATTATTTTCAAGTTCGTCGATATTAATATCTAATTAGATGAAAATAATAATAGAAACTTCAAAATTAATTAGGTGATGTTAACGTATATAATTTATTTTATCAGAAAATAGGAATAAGTAAAAATTAAAGATCAAGTTACAATTTAAAAAATTCATCTTCGGAAAATAAAGATATCAACAGTATATCTTCAAATTTGAAGCAACATTATTAGCTTGGTCTATGGTCTAAGAATTTAACGTGCATGAACTATGTAGCACGTGGATGTCTATAACGTGCAAGCACATTATCTTCTTCTCATACAACCACAGTGTCTAGCTCCACATGAAGTTTGCATTTTGGCGAAGAAGTGAAACTTATTTTTCCACATGTGGTAATATTATATTGTGATAGCTTAACATGTTACTCTCAAAAAAAGATAGCTTAACATGTTACCAAAAAAATATTTTATTGTGATTTTTTTTGTCGACGATACTTTGTAAGGAAATTAGACTCAATAACACAAAAAACACAATTCATTATCTAAATAAAATTTCACTTTTTTTTTAAATCTCTCTATTAATTTTTTTTTTGTAACTTACGTGAATTTTAGGATTCATCATTTGGCAGTTAGAAGGAGGAATAATACATTGATATATCCCTCTAAGTACCTAACGTGCAATTAGAGATTTTTGATATTTTCATATTTTCCTAATCATTTAAAATCAACAATATCAATCTCTCTATTAATCTTTCGCTTTAAAAATCTAATTTTTGTTTGTTATTCCACAAATAAACTCTACTTTTTATTAGATATTGAGTATCATATATGAAACTTATCATATATCATGTAAAGAATATATCAAGTCAATCATATATATATATATAAATAATATTGTCATGTTGACACTCGTAACAATTTTTTTTTGACTAAACACTCGTAACAAATCGAGATACTTTAATTTGAAGATCAACTCAAAAGCAACTGAAAGTAGTACGTGGGATCCTGAGCTGTCCTTTATATTTTGTTCATGACCATTTTGAGTGATAAGGTCTGGGCACGGATCGGATATCCGGGTTTTTGAAGGTATTTGTGATTTGCTTTAAATGCCACGGATATCTAATTTTTCGATTTGCTTTGCTTCGGAAAATAAATAAATATTTGCGAATATTTACGAATACTTACGAAAATCTAATCTGTTTTGATTAATACAAATAATCTTAAAAAATCTGACACAAGTTTGTTTTATAAATATTTTTTTCATGATATATAAAATAAAAAATTAAAAGAAATAGTGAATCTATATATTTTTTAAAAAATTCAAACATAATTAACAATTATAATAACACAAAACTTAAGAAAAAATTATAATTATCATAATTTTTTTTCTTCTTTTTATGTAATACTTTTATATAAGTAATAGTGTGAATATAATTTGTCAATCATATGTTAGAATAATAATTATATACTTTTATACATTTAAAGCATAATCAAGATATACATGTATTTATACATTGCCGGATCGGATCGGATATTCGCTTTCCAAAATTTTAATATTTGTGATTTGCTTCAATTTTAACGGATATTGATTTTTAGTATTTGCTGTGCTTCGAAAGTTTACGGATATTCAGAATTTTTGGATCGAATCGAACCGAACAATGAATGGAATCAAATTTAACAGATAAAATACTCAGTCATAGTCTCTTGTAGTTATCCCCCCGCCCCCACCCACCACCACGGACCAAAGGCCATATTATCAATATAATCTACACAAAAATATTTTCTAGCCAATAACAATTTCTCCTTTTCAATTTAAAAATAAGTTTTTTTTTTTTTACTTTTAAAAATAAGTGTTGTTCATTGAACAATATGCATGCATATGCGCTTCAATGTTTATCATTTAATTAGTTGCCAACTTTGGACCACCCAACTTCATTCGTATTTATTCACGTTTGATTTATAGATCATTGTAAAAAAAAAATCTTACATTTACAGAAATGTTATTTTACGGCTATAAGAAACGTACATATACTTTGTTTAATATATCATTAGGTTAATTTATTAACAATCATTTTTATGGTAAGTAAATTTTAAAAAATAAATTTATCTATTTTGTATGATATATAACTAAATTTAAATTCCATTAACATAGATGTATAATATATTTTAATGTAGCTATCTATTAAATGGGGTTTTCTACTCATATAGCTTTATCATTTTTTTAACAAAGATAAATCATTGATAACAGCATTTTCAATATGACTTTTAATATTTTTAGTAATTTTTAATCATTTAAAAAAATTCAACGTAATTTTGAAATTAAAATATTAAGTTCTCAATACTTCTTAAAAACAAAATTTGAAATTAAAATATTTATGTATTTTATATGGTATATAAATTTATATATATATATATATTGTATTATATATAATTAAATTTAAATACCATTTACATACATATATAATATACTTTAATATAGCTATCTATTAAATGAGGCTTTCTACTCATATGGTTTTATTATCATTTATATTTTTTATAAAAAATAAATCATTAATAATAAAAAATTTCATTATAACTTTTAATATTTTTAGTAATTTATAATCATTCTAAAAAATTCAATGCAGTTTTGAAATAAGAATTTTAAGTTCTCAATACTTTTTAAATAAAAACTTGAAATTAAAATATTTAGGCATTTATATGATTATATAATTTAATTTAAATGATATTAAGATATACATATTTTTAATTTGGATATCTATATATTGAGATTTTCTATTCTGTTATATCAATTTTTTTTAATCATTGATCACAATTTTTCTAATGTGGAACTTTTAACAGTTTTAGTGATTTGTAACATTTTTAAAAAATTTAAAATATCATATATGGAAAAATCTAAATTTTTATTATAAATTTAATATAATTTTCTAAATTATTTTGATAATATAAACGTTAAAAAAATAAAAGAGGATGTATAGATTCTTATCAATTCTTTATTACTCAAAACCATTAATTTCCATATATATTTTAACTACACTAATTCCATAGTTTTTATTTAAGGAAAGAAAAAATAATAATATATCTTATACATTATAACTAGGATAAGACCCCATACTATGTGCGGGATGAGTTTATTAATTTTTGTTTTTTTTTTAAAAGATAAAAAGACATTAGTTTTGTTTGATTTGGATATCGGTTTGGTTTTACGTTGTTTTTTCGGTTTTCAATCTCCTAAAGTATAACTACCATTTTAAATCCATATTTATTTTGTTTTATCAATTAAAATGATTGAGGATTTTTTTGGTGATAACTCCACGACTATTATTATTTATTTGGTTTCATGTTATATGAATTTTAGACTGTTCTGATGTCGAACCAAGGATTTCATTTTACAATTTATAAATGAATGCAAAATAAAATGAAATTTAAATCATAATTGGAGAAAAAGGACATCCAATATTATTTCTGTTGTTTGTACAAAAATGTTGGTGACATTTTAAGATTATGTAATTTATATAAGCTTATCTAATATTATTTGTGTTGTTTGAACTTTCATATACGGTAGACATAATATATAAAGTTGTATATTGATACTCATAGAAATTTGTTTTTATCAGGTTTAATAATATAAATTTTATTAATAGTATTTTTTGTTTAAATTTTTGTAATAGTAATTTTATTATAATAAATTTATAATTCTCTCAATCTAATATAATTTATAAACAAATACAATTTGATTTTTAATGAATATTGAGATTTGTCTCATTTTATTTCTATGTTATTGTTCTCTTAAAAATAATAATGGATATTAAGAAAATACACAAAATAATTTCTATACGGGCTATTGTATTTTTCAAATCCAACATACATTAATTAGCACTAATTAGAATAGGCACATGTATTTATGTGTTTTTGTTTGCTATGTAACCCATAACAAAAATAAAAATATGTTTACTCATAGCGATTAATTTTTTTACCTTCTACCCTAATTTTATCGTCTGCAAACCAAGAAGAGAAATTTATCTGATGCTCATATAAAAAATGCAATTCAGATAGAAAGAAAAAGACTTCAGAATCGGAGAATACTTGAGGAGCTACAGATTTTCTTTTAAGAATCTCAAGATTCGACTCTTTTCTCGTCTCATCTCTAAACATTCTCGAGACACAAATCGCCGCCATGTTAAGCCAAGCTTCTCCCCTTGTCTCTCGATCCATCACATCAGCATCCTCCTAATCGGTGACTGTCTCCTTCCACGATCGATTCGACTTTCGTGGACTCATGGAAGAAAGTCGCGCCAAACATGGACCTGCCGCAGACTCCGTCTTCTTCATGAAATGTCGTTCATCGACTGCATCTTCGATTCCTACGAAGGTAACAATCAATTTCGTCCTCACTTATGCATTATTCCTTCTATGCTCTGTTTTTCATCATAATCGTCTTTTTTCTTGAAATAAGTAAGTCATTATTCAAACTTTATCGTCATAAAAATATTTACGTATACACTGTTGGCTTATATTGACGTTATTATCTTCAGTTCACGTCCATCTGTTAGAAGAAAAAAATGAAACAACGTGCTTGCGTTTATTCTAAACAGATTAGGAAACATATTTTCGTTAACATAGTCGAATTCTCTTGAGAAGCTTTAGCAAGCCGACATGTCAGCGTAATAATTTTTAAATGCCTATCAAACTGCCACGTGGACAATGTAGTATAAAAACATTAAATGACAATGTTTCTTTTAATATATATGGGATTGATTTTATGATTAATTTAATCAGAAGTATAATATATGTTTTGATTGACCAATTTAATTCCGTAAAAACTAAAAATCATTCTAATGATGACACATATCATAGCTAACATCTCAAATAATATATAAGATAATTTTATTTGGGATCATGTACATGACTATTTTATCTATGTGCAAAACTTAATTTATTTTTATTGTGTACGTTATACTAATATAAGCCCACCAATTCTAAGCTGGTAAATCGGTTTCTTCTCGGAAAAAATGACAATTCCATGAGCATTTTTTAAAAAAGTATTATTTACCTTGCAAATCAGTCTCGTAGTCCGTAGTAAAAGTTGGTGCGTGTTGTTTGTGTGACTGGTACTCCATTGTTGTTTCCAAGTGGTAATGAAATATACAGTTCTTACTATTATACTTCAGCAAGAAATTTTATCATTTTGAATTACACCAAAGAAGGTTTTATGTTGGGTTGGGTGTTTCATTCTTTCTCAATGTGGTTTATAACTTTATTTCACAACTGGTTCCGAAAAATATGAGCGATTTTCATAACACAAAGGCTGATACATTATTGGGGTTTTCTGTTTTTTTTTTCTTTGGTCCCCAATGGTTAATTACTAATACACTATGTTTTCAAAATATCTTGCCGTGGGATACTTAAAAGGGGACGAAGGATATACCCTGCTAAAAGAAACAAAAGAAAAAAGAAGAAGATAAAATGCAGATAAAGACGAGAGATGTGAATAAGTGGATAAATATGCAAATGATTTTGGTTTTACTTTTGTTGAGAGGCCACCAATTCATCCAATCAGAGCCTCTTCTAATGGATTCCGTTCACACCACTGTCCAAGCGAATATAAATATTTTGATTGTCACAAAATCTGGATTTGCATTTAAAAATTAAGAAACTTCAAATTTGCTAAACACATCAGCATGCATTTGTACGTAGTTGCCATCTTACTAGTGCTGGGTATTCGGGTTTTCGGTTCGGATCGATTTGGTTTATTCGGTTTTCGGGTTATTCGGGTTAAGGTGTTTAGGAACCGTTTTAAAAACCAGATATTTTTCGGATCGGTTCGATTCGGGTTGTGTCGGATTCGGGTCGGATTTCTATTTTTTATAAAATTCAAAGTGGAACCGAATTATTTATAAATCGGGTTTGGTTCGGATTTAGTGCCCAAAAAGCCAAAAAAATCCCGAAAACCTGGGTTAAACCCGGAAACAAGAAAAAATATTCGGGTAATACGAGTAGTTTGGGTTTTTTTTAGAAATTTTAATTTATAAATTATATTTTACATATACTAAAATTAAAAATAATTAATATTTTTAATATATTCAAAATATTTGGGTACCCGTTCGGTTTTCGGTTCGATTCCGGTTCGGTTTCGGTTTTTCGGGTTTAGAAATATAGGAACCGTTCGGGTCTTTGTAATTTTTGATCCGGTTTCGGTCTCGGTTTTTTTGATTCGATTCCGGTTCAGTTTTCGGGTTTCGAATAATATGCCCAGGACTACATCTTACTATGTAAATACAAAAACTAATTACTTGGAAGTTAGACATCACGTTTTACTGATCTATTTAATATGGAAGTGTGATGTCATACCCACTGGTAGTCGAACTTTAGGTTGCTAAGCAGTCCAAATTCAGAGACACTCCACTACATTTCATCTTATAGCCATACAAATATGATATATTTTACGGTCTAATTGAATATCTGGAACGAGAATCCATCCGTAAACTATACCATTCTTTTATAGATTATTCTGGATTTTTCCGCGTACCTAAAATACTTACAATTTTTTTTTTAAAGTATGATGTCATATCGACCGTTCCCTCTTCCATGAATCAAAACTTATTAGAAATCTTAATTTAAATTCGAAAATGACATTTAATAAATTGATAATGTATATAGGACCATTCGTTTTAATGTCACAACAGTTTCCGCCAAAATCTATGAACGGTTCATTGTATTTGTTGGTGTCACATATGATTGATATGTGAGCTTCATAGTATGGAACACAAATACACAATAACTGAATAACCTACTGCTCCTTTGGTTTCTTAGTTCAATGGTGAAACTTTGTTGGCATATCGGAGAACATATTCCCCGAAATATTTTTTTTGTTACCTGGCTATTATTTGCTCTAGAGAAGAATTTAACTCGTGATCGTATGCTTAATTGAAGAACTTGTATTCACAAGACGGCCACACGTACACACACACTCGTCTCAGGTCTGATATCTATACCCTAAATAGAATTGAATTCTCCAACTCCTCACAATTATTCTCCTGATGAGGTTCAATTAGTTTCTTGTTTTATAAGACTCTTTGGTTGTTAAATGTTGTAACCATCCTCTTATTTAATCTAAAACCGACATAAAAGAACATACGTACAACTTAAACGAACAGAGATATTACACTGGTTTAAATTGTATAAACAAAACCTATATACGCGATTGATTACGACTGTAATCTTCTATTCCAATAGTAAAAGGTTATGCGTGTTGTCAGTTCCTAGTACGAATTCATTGAAATGATCAGTAATCCTGTTATTTAGGAGATGATCCTATGGGAACGTTTGATCTATTATTCTATCGATCTCAACCCTTTCGATGTAAATATATAAACGACATGTTGCAATAAAACCTAAAGAGTGAACGAACATACATGATCTCACTGCAATGAAATTTGATATGATCTCAATAAACACGAAAGAGTGCGTTTTCCCTTAATGGAAAGGTGGGGCTGAGAAGTGATGGTGACGCATCCTAATCAGAACGGCAATCGTACAAGTTGATGCTGTAATAAGAGAGAGTTAGGTTCTGATGACAAGTGGTATGCCACGTGTGCCGACGATCAAGGAACCAATCAGAGCGAAACTGCCACGTGAGATCTCCACGTCCCGACAACAATCAAAGCTTTCTGTTTCCTTCCACCATCCTCCAACTCTTTTTTTTTTTTTTTTTTGCTAAAGAAACAATTCTAAATATTGAAAAATCATTAGTATAAAAAATATTGAAAAATCAGTAGGATAATCGGTAAATTTTTTGGCTTATTTGCGCCACTATGACTATGATGATCCTGAATGAAAATACAGGGACTGCTGGATCTGCCACTGACATCATCCCGAGCTCGACCACTCGAGCTTCCACGAACTGGGCGTACATGAACTTTAGTTCAACAGTAATTTGTAATTCGTTACCAGGTACTTTTTGGGCTGGATCTATGTAACAGTTTAGATTTTTTCATTGGGCCGGTTGGTAGTGGAGAACCCAACGCAAACACCAACAAAAATGCATGTTTTTTTTTCTTGTTGGCGCAACAAAAGAAAAACGATTACAAAAGGAAAAAAAAAGAGCTTGACAGCTTTCAATTTTGAACGAAGCTTATAAAAAATGACAAAAAAAAAGGAAAAAGAAAAAAAAACATGAGAGAATTGGTTTCTTCACGTATCGTTCGTTGGTCCAACATGGACAAGGACATAGCGCATATATTCCATACTAATCGGACGCTAATTAATTTACAACTAACTAATTAATTAATCACGACACGTCGTCATTAAAGGGGAAGGGTAAATATGTAATTATAGAGCTCTTAGGCATATTCCGGTCGGTCAAATTGAAGAGGTGGAGGAGGTGGTGGATTTGCAATTGTACTATTATAGAATTACAACACAATTCTCTGATCTCTCTCTCTCTCACAATTGCAAAGAAGTTAAACCGATCTGATCACAGAGGAGAACCGAATCGAAGAAGAAGATGTTTAACGGGATGATGGATCCAGAGATGATTCGTCTCGCTCAAGATCAGATGAGCCGTATGACTCCAGCTGATTTCGCTAGGATCCAACAACAGGTCTTCTTAATCTTCCGTTCATTCATTCAACTTTTTTGATCGTGATGTGATTGTGATATGCTTTAATTCAAAGCTTATTCGTGTCGAATGCAATGTGTCTGCAATATGTTAGGACATAAAGTTAGTTTGTACTTTTGTTAGGACAGGCATAATTGTACTTGTATGTGTCCAGAAACATAATAAGACAGAACTAGAATACAGATGATGTTCTGTATTTTCACTCTGTTTTTTTTTTTGTATTGTGAGTAGTTTATTGTCAAATTGTAATTACAGATGATGTCGAATCCGGATTTGATGAAGATGGCAACAGAGAGTATGCAGAACATGAGGCCTGAAGATTTGAAACAAGCTGCTGAACAGCTCAAGCACACTCGGCCAGAGGATATGGCTCAGATCGGCGAGAAGATGGCCAATGCTTCCCCTGAAGAGATTGCTGCTATGCGTTCCCAAGCTGATGCTCACTTCACTTATCAGATCAACGCAGCTCAGATGCTGAAAAAGCAGGTACTATCAAATCAAGGAATCATTAATTTTCTATTATATATATATATATCTGTGTGTAACTTGATCTCGAAACCGTTGGGCAGGGGAATGAGCTTCATAGCAGAGGAAATTTCAGTGATGCTGCGGAGAAGTATTTGCGTGTAAGATAACTGCATATCTTAACTTTTCTTGTCTTTTCTTTTATCATCATGCTATGCTAGTATGCTGCTTGACTTTGGAGTTTTCTTTGTTTATCAACAAGAGTCTTTATATCTTGTACCATATCTCAGGCGAAGAACAATCTGAAGGACATTCCATCTTCTAGAGGTGGAGCACTCTTATTGGCTTGTTCCCTCAATCTCATGTCATGTTATTTGAAGACGAATCAGCATGAAGATTGCATCAAGGAAGGTTCAGAGGTATGCTTACACCTTGTTTATCTTCTTGCTTTTTTAAAACATCCGTATATGCTGCTAACTGAGTCTAGGAAAATGAGCGATGTAACACATAATAATGTAGTCCTGTATCGGTGTTTCTTCTGATGAATTTACATTCTTACTTACCTATTAAATCAGGTTTTGGCATATGATGCAACAAATGTCAAAGCCCTATACAGAAGGGGTCAAGCTTACAGAGATCTGGGCCTGTTTCAAGTGAGTTCTCCTGTTTCTTTCTTTCTTTCTTTGAGATTCCTCCTAAATATGTCCTGACTATATATATATTTGCTTATTGACTTTCTAAAACTATAAGGATGCCGTCTCCGATCTAAGCAAGGCCCATGAAGTTTCCCCTGAAGATGAGACCATTGCCGATGTGCTAAGGTATGGATATTTATTGTAATTTCATGCGTATTTCTGAAGTTGGGATATCGACATTTTGAAAATTGACGAATTTTTTTTTTCTATGCAGACATGCTAAGGAAAAATTGGCGGTTGTGGGCCCTGGCAAGGCATCAGC
This sequence comes from Brassica juncea, assembly GCA_018703725.1. Taxonomy (NCBI): domain Eukaryota; kingdom Viridiplantae; phylum Streptophyta; class Magnoliopsida; order Brassicales; family Brassicaceae; genus Brassica; species Brassica juncea. The sequence goes on along the minus strand of CM031936.1, from coordinate 52,389,208 downwards.
AAGTGGTATAATCTTTTCTCTTATGAATTGTTCGAAAATAATTTGGTGTATTTTGTCAGACCAAACGTTTCTTAGCTGCTTCATCTATTAAAACAACTGAACACTGTTACCTTTGTTTGGTTATTAGGTGTGGTGATTGAAGAGATAACTGATGAAAACACTGTTACTTCTAGAGAAAGTAAAAAACCGATTAAAGAGGTTACTGAGACACAACGAGAAAGCAACGGTGGTGGTTTAAAGACTGATCTCGATGGATTGCAGGCTCTCAGAGACGACCCCGAAGCAATCAGGTTCAACACCGTCCCAAACTACTATATAAGCTATGTACTATAGTTCATCTGTTTGTCTTCTTATCAACGTCTCTATCTTTGGCCTGCAGAACGTTCCAGAACTTCATATCAAAAACCGATCCCGACACACTTGCTGCTCTGAGCGGAGGCAGAGCTGGAGGAGGAGACATGCCACCAGACATGTTCAAAACCGCCTCCAGCATGATAGGCAAAATGTCATCCGAAGAGATTCAGAAAATGGTCCAGACAGCCTCGTCGTTCAAAGGAGACAACAACCCTTTCGCTTCTTCGTCTGGAGAAAATGGGTTTGCACCCACACCAGACATGCTTAAACTCGCGTCTGATATGATGAGTAAGATGTCGCCAGAAGAGCGCGAGAGGATGTTTAGCATGGCATCGTCTTTGAAAGCAAACGCTCCAGTTTCGACATCATACAGCGATGTGCAAGCGTCTGAACCACCACGGGAAAGTTTAGGCGAGTCTAGTTCTTCGGGTAGTTCCTTCGTGGCTCCAAGAAGCATGCCTTCTGCTCCACCTGCTGACTTGCAGGAACAGATGAGAAACCAAATGAAAGATCCAGCTATGCGACAGGTTTTGGTTTATACTATATTTGGGAAACATTAATGTGATTGTAGAAGATGTTCATATATTGTTATGGTTTTTTTGGGGTAGATGTTCACGTCAATGATAAAGAACCTGAACCCGGAGATGATGGCAAGCATGAGTGAACAATTGGGGATGAAGATGACACAAGAAGATGCTGCAAAAGCTCAGGAAGCCATGGCTTCTCTTTCTCCTGAAGCTTTGGAGAAAATGGTACGCATTACGGTTTAAGGAAAGCAGAGTAATCTTTTTAATATAAAGTTACATTGTCTCATTGATTTTTGTTATTGTTGTTTGTTTGTGCAGATGAGATGGGCGGATAGGGCACAAACGGGGATAGAGAAAGCGAAGAAAGCAAAGAAGTGGTTGCTGGGGAAAGGAGGGTTGATCTTTGCGATATGCATGCTTCTTTTAGCTATCATCCTTCATCGTCTCGGCTATATTGGAAGGTAAAAGGAAACAACAAAAAGGTCTCTTCAAGACTTCTTAAACCCTTACGCTAAGATGAGTCTTTTGGGTTTGTAAAACTGTAAACATGGATGGACTCTTCTTCTCTCTCGGCTTTGTAACCCCACCACCTTTCTATTATAGTGTTTTTTTTTAACTTTTATAATGTTAAAAAAAAAAAATATGTTATTTTTTTCATTTTAGATATTCGTTTATTTTATAAAGCATACAATTATACAATGATCCCACCTAGAGATAAGCCAGGATTGTGCTGATCACGAACGGAGATGGTGCTTAGATTTATGAGTACAACTCTTATTAAGACGGATGGAACTAATCAAAACCGATACCTCTGAAACTAAGGTCTCTAGAAAGTATGATTACATTCCCTGATGGAGAATATGAGATCAAAGGAAACTAATGTCTTTGTTACTGCACCCAACTTGGTATCGAAGCAAAAGCTGGTCCACACATGCTCCATTCTTTCTGCATAAATTTTGAGTGAGAAAATGTACAGTAGTGTGAAAACCGAAAAGTACACGGAGAAAACTTGGAAGGGAAACACGTGTTTTAATCTGAGACCCAGTCGTTGTTTTTTTTTTAAATTTATTTAATGGCTTTGAATAAAAAAAAAATAGAATAGAAGAAAAAAAAGGAACCCTAGATTTCTTCGATCGTGTCAACAACAGAGACGACTCGCAGAGAAGGAAGAAGAAGATTGAAAAGGAAGAGTCTTTATCATGAATCCAGGGTTTCGTTCCCTCTCACAACCCTAGATAGATATCTTGATTGATCAATCTCTCTATCCATCATATCGCGAATTTTCGATGGAGGTTAGGGGTTTGGTATTTCATTTTGTGCTTTGGGATTTTGAAATCAAATCGAATCCCTTTTGAATGTTTGTGTTGAATTCAATTTGCAGGGAGTTGGAGAGACCACGACGTCGTCGGAGGGGAATATGATATCAGCAGCAGCATTTGTGGAAGGGGGAATCCAAGAGGCTTGTGATGATGCTTGCAGCATCTGTCTCGAACCCTTCTGCGATAGCGATCCTTCTACTGTATGTTCAAAAGATTAGATTTTTTTTTTTTTGCATTTTTATTTCATCTCTCTTATCTCTCTCTGCAGTTGACTAGTTGCAAGCATGAGTATCATCTTCAATGCATCCTTGAGTGGTAAGAGCTCTTTCTTTCAATGTTTTTTTGAGCTCTTTCATTTGTAGATCATCTTGGACATAAGGTATACAAAAATGGGATGGGTGTGCTTTTGTTACGTTCCCTTGTCCTTAAAGTACAAAACAGAGAGGGTTTTGGTTTGGTTTTGGGATGTTGAGGGGATGTGAGGAGATTCTATTAACAAACTCCTCAATGGGAGATAAGAGGAGCTCTCGAAAATCAAATACCCCCTCAAGCTTTTTATCCGTGTTTTTGTGCGAGCTTATCAGATAGATCCCTGTGGCATTTGTATTTCAGGTGTCAAAGGAGTTCACAATGCCCTATGTGTTGGCAATCTATTAGTCTCAAAGACCCCACTGGGTTAGTTTTCTCTCCCCTTGTAGTAATACGTTTTTTTTTTCATTTTTGATGGAGGTTTCATTTATGTGTGTCTTTTCTCTGTTTCATCAGCCAGGAATTGCTTGAGGCTGTTGTACAGGAGAGGAATCTCCGGTTCAATCCATCTAGAAACGCTACCATATTTCGTCATCCTACTCTCGGTGATTTTGAATTACAGCATGTATGCGTGACTCTCCTTTATTATCATTTTTTGAATTTGATAACATCTCTTTGCAAAGTGAATTATCTGACCACCTCCTTAAATGCAGCTCCCAGCGGGGGTGGATAATGCAGAGCTTGAAGAACGCATCATTCAGCACTTGGCTGCTGCTGCTGCTATGGGCCGTGCAAGACATGGGACTAGAAGGGAAGGCCACAGAACCAGGTCATCATCAACTCAAGGTGGCCATCCACAGTTCATGGTGTTTTCTCCCCATCCCACCGCCCCTCCTCCGCCTTCTCCTCCTCCCATGCTATCCTCTCCATCTGAGAGAGATGAGAGTGACACAGTCACAAACCTTCCTCACAATGCTGCTTTGGGGGAGGGTTCTCTTCAGTCAAACATGCAGCCGCCAGCTTCTTCTCATCCCCACCAGGGTTCTCCTTCAAACATCAGGTCTGTACCTCAACTCTCGTCATTTGTTGCCTCTTATTAATGCAGCCAATATGGGCCTTCCTTTGTTTTACCATACACAGGTCTCCTAATCAATCTTCCCCAAGTGATCAAGATAGAGCTGGACCATCCGAACTCCAATCATTTTCAGAGTCTTTGAAGTCTCGTCTAACCTCTGTCTCGACCAGGTATCATATCTATATCTGGCTAGCTTTGGTTTGTATCAGTTTTTTTTTTTAAATATCAATTCTAAGTGATTCTTGATGCAAAATGTAGATACAAAGAATCGATAACAAAGAACACAAGGAACTGGAAAGATAGATTTTTCTCTCGCAACACGTCCATGGCAGAACTTGGCTCTGAAGTTAAAAGAGAGGTCAGTGCTGGAATCGCCACTGTGTCCCGCATGATGGAGCGTCTAGAAACGAGAGAAAACAGTAGTAGTAGACCTGGCACTGCATCTGTATCATCATCATCATCAAATGGCTCAGAAAATCACACTCCTGCTGATATAAACAATGAGCATAATAGATCAGAAGCAGGGGATGAACATTCTTCGAATGAAAGAGGTGTGAAAGGAACATGTGCGGCTGGTTCTAGTTCTAGCTAATAAAACAAGTGCCAGCATCTTGTTGGCAAAGGTATGTTTTAACTCCTCGATTAACTGATTCAGCTTGGCTTAATCAGGTGGTTGTTCCTCAACATCTAAGATCTTGTTATTTGTTTTCCTTTGCAGAGACGGGAAGATGTTTTCTGTTGTGCAATTCTGCTATATATATAAAATATATTATCGAGTCGGAAGTTCTAAACTGTGGGAGCAGCATAAGAAGAATTTCTGATTCTTAAAAAAGAAAAAAATAAGAAAGGTTATATGACCAAAAGGAGGCTTGCTTGAGAGAGATGATATGCCTTCTTATGTGTTGTGTTATGTCAAACAAACAAAAACTAAAAAGAAAAAAAGAGTAAAGACTGTTGTTGTGAGTTGGTCAGTGTGTTGTAAATTGACAGTGTCGTTCAAATTACTGTTCTTGATCAGTACTGCTTTAATTGCTATTGTTATTATTGTTATATCTGTCGTCAGAAACTTGGTCAGGTAAAACGAATATATTTGATCTAAAATGTGTTTGGTGTTGGAATGAAAAGCAAATTGTGGTATTGAAAATGGTGGTTCTGATAAAAGATGCATTACAGTCATCAGTTTAATCAGAGCAAGAGGATTTAGCTGTAGCAGATGATTATTCCTGGATTTACAATCGAATTGAGCTTCTTCTTTTTTTATTGGTGCAGTCTCTGCAGCATTCGATTTTGGAGCATTTTCATAAGAACCATTCGGATATTTATAAAACACGTTTTGGTTTTGTTTCATTTCTTTTGGTTTCAGTTCAAATAGTAAAGCTGGGAACATGATTCAGTTAAGTTGTTTGTAAAACTCAAAACTTATTTCACATTGGATTAAGATAAACTGCATTCACTCTCTATAACTAAAGTGTTTGATGAAGTTTTTATTATTTCTCTGTTTTCTTCATTATTTCTATGTTTTGATTTTAGCACAATTGATATACGTTTGATATTTAGGTAACATTACGACTTAACATATGTGTCTACTTGCCTTTATACTTCTTCAAACGTACAAAGCCTAACCATTGTTCTGGGGATGTACTAAACATAGAAACCTAGTGAAGCTGTTTACGTGCAAGTTTTAATCAAATCAAAGATCATAGACGGCAACAAAATTCATCAACACACTCCCCAACCAAAGCTTCCCATCTTTTTCTTCTACTTCACTCACTGATCTCACAACTTTCCCTTCACTATCTTCCAACACCTTCACAAGCTTCCCTTCAGGGCTATACTTAACCACCAACCCGTGCGGCCGCATCCCGATCTGGAACATGTAGTGTATTCTTGCAGTGATTGGGAGTCTCAGTATGAACATCCTTAGCTTAGGGTATCTTGCCATTATGTACGAGTAATAGTTTCGCCTGCAGTGAAGCGCCACCCAAAATTCACCGTCTTTGTTAGTCCTTACGTTATCAGGATGCCCTGGTAACATTGCAAACACATCTGATGTTCCAGATCTCTCTCCTTTTAACCAGTATCTTCGCAGGCTGCATCCAAACAAACAAAAAGAAAAACTTATTCAAGGTTTATTTACACTTCAAGATTGGTCACAACATCAAGATTTTGAAGCAGGTTAACTACTACTACTACTCACCTTCCAATATCCCCCTCGCAGAAAACAAAGAAAGAACCGTCTTTGCTGATAGACACACCATTCGGAAACTGAACATTTGTGACTAGAACAACAGCTTTCTTTGCTATTGGATCATACTTAAGAACTCTCCCAGTGTTGTCTCCAGAGAAAACAAGCTGCAAAAAGTTCCTGAAAGATATCACAGTTACAAACAAGTTAATCAGAACCAGACTTAGTAAAACATCCAAGAATGATGAGCTTTATTAGTCAAAACATGTCGAGATAGACACCACATAAACAAACAGAATCATCCACACTTTTGCTCAAACAAAACCACTTAGTTCGAGGATATAAGAATCATATCACATTCTCCAAGCTAAGCAAGAAACACTGAAACTAGCTGGTGTTCAAATGAACCATTATATAAGAATCATATCACATTCTCCAAGCTAAACAAGAAACACTGAAACTATCTTGTGTTCAAATGAGGCATTCTCAGCTACCACATGTACCTTTATCGAAACAAGGACCGTAAAAAAGAATGAAGAGAGAAATAGACCTTCTCTGGTAATTGATGCTGCTATCAGTAAAGTAAACAGTTCCATCATGATCAATGTCAAGGTCGTTAGTAAACCCCAAAGGGACGCCTTCAGCTTCAGTTACAAGCGGCATTGCTAAGCCACCTTCAGGACCTACTTTCAACAGTCCCATATAAGCGTCGGCTATGTACAAATCACCGGTTCTCTTATCGAAACGGAGTCCCAGAGGACGCCCACATATATGTTCGTTCCTCAAGTAACTCAGAGCAGAAGGCTTCGGATCACAAATCTCCGATCTACACTTGTCACCAACCAAAAACAAAAAACAACTTAACAAATAGATGAGACAAGAGAGATACTAAAGTGTTGGTAGTCTAGTGGTACTTGTGCCCCCCGCCTTCAAACCAACTAAGTTGGTACAGAATTGTATTTTAAAATCGAAATATCTATTTTTCTTTATGTCCTATCGGCTGATTCGGTCACACTTGCGGTGGATTTAGCCTGAATGTGTTACCAGATTGCCTAGTCAGGTTTGAAATGTCTTCGGACACTAATGTCAGGATGGAACGATCGTCACCATGTAAACCATTTAGACCGAATCCCAAAACCAAGCCGACCAAGTAGCAATAACTTAGTTCCCAATATGAATATCTAAAATTTGTCTCTATGAGAGATTATGAACGTAAAGGTCCGTGAACTTTCACTGTGATGATGAGAGAAGAGTCAAGTCATAGAGTCCACTAACCGACTGCTTGACGTGTAGGCGAAGTCAGTCCAGTTCCTTCCATTCCAGAACAAAACCCTACCGTCAGCAACACCGGTGTAGGGACCGCGTCCTAGAGGATCAAACGCGACGCTCTCGGGACCCTGGACTTGGTTCTGAAACAGAATCTCCGATCTCTGGAGAGAGTTTTCTGAGTCTCTCTCCCATGGAACCTGATCGGGACGTGGAGAGACAACCTCGTGAGCTACGAAATTTGGGAAGTCGGAGATGGCGCAGTGGTGGAAGGGGTCGATGCTGCAGTAGAGTGCGAGGGAGAGGGTGAGGAAGAGGAGAGCGGAGGTAGCAGGAGAGAAGAACAAGGCCATGATGGAGCCGTGGGGTGATGTAGAGAGAAGGTGTTAGGGTTTAAAAGGGGGAAGAAGAAGAGTGGTAGGTGGATCCATCGAGTGGTTGAGCAGCGCCAAGAGACCTCTCTCAACTTTGTCCTCTTAGCTCCTACAGAGATAGCTACACGTCTTTAAAGTTTGTTAGGTATAAAATAGATTTGTCGTTATTATTCTGGGAAAAAAAAAGAGAAGAATCAGCTATTAAAAAGTAGAAACGTTTTTAATAGCTTTCATATCGTCAAGAACCAACCTGACACAAACTAAACACAACAATCAGAACCATATCCCACAAGGGTTTTTGTTCAAAGGCATTTTCTCTCTGTCTTCTACTCTGCTACTCGAATATCGTTTTGAATGAAATAATCAGACCCCAAACAACTTTTGTAAAAATAAAATGAATCCCACCCCGCAACATATCCTCTCCTACTTTTGGTCTTCTTCTTCCTTACTTTCTCCCGTAAACAAAGCTTCAACGCTTGTACTGATGAGAATCAAGCCAGTGATGTTTGTAAACAAGCTTCCCTAACAGTGTCAAAACTGCACGTACGTCTTTCTCAGCTTCTGGTTCATTTGTTTTCTACTAAACGTTTATAGAACAGAACGTAAGCAGCCGACGTCTTGATCTTTTCTTGGCTTATCTGGTTCACATGGCTATCATCAAAGTCGTACCATCGATCACCGCCATGCTGCAAATGAAAAAGAAGAAGAAAACGAGTTAGAGATTCATAAGTCCTATGGACTTAGCCCACTAGACTACACGGAAATTATGAGCACAAGTTATATATCCAGATCATGGGTAAAGATAACCATCCAGTCTAACTCAACTTAAAGTTTACCGAGATCCTACTCTACTATGGTTCTATTATTTTGCAACACAGATACTTAATATAAGATGAAACATCGAGACATTCAAGAGAAACATAGATGTCTTTTATCACTTACGTGTACATATGCAGTGTAGTGACCACCTCCCATGCTCCCATAATGGTTGCTAATAGCATAGAGCATGTAGCGATAAGTCGTCTGACCATTTGTGTAGGAGATGTAGGTTGACAGATCAAGACCATCTATCGGGAAGTCCACATAGGCCTCAAGCTTGTTCTTCATAAACCGGCTATAAGAAAACCTCTTCAGATGAATAACCAGTATCTCTGGCAACCTCCAGAGATCCAACTTCTTTATGGCTTGCCGGTGTTCCTTGCATCCAGGACAATACCTAAAAAACGATTTTTCACTCACGTCAGCTCCCAGATATCTTAAAACTTAGAGAACTAGTAAAAGAGCAAGCCAGGCGCCCAAAGGGATTAGCAAAAGTCAAGGTAACTCCAAAGATGATGACGAAGGTAAAGAGAATGATAAATTCCACCGAAACTCAATGCTAAATTGCAAAGACAACAACAAAAAAAAATCATATTACCTGGGAATCTAAAAGGAATGAAAAAAAAACATGAAATCAACTGAGCTAGGTGCACTATTGTCATAAGATTTAACGCATCAAAAGTCTGAGAATATATACGAGAACTAGTTTTGATCCTCAACTCACCACATGTCATCAGGACCAAGAGGCTCTTCCTTCAAGAATGCTTCAAGGCACTTGTAAAGCGAAACGGTTTCCTGGGGTCTCTTAGTTCCGAATTTGGAAACCTCAGGTAAGGAGCTCAGAAGACAAGTATCATAAACGTCCAGCTCTTTTACTGGCCAACGTGCAAGCACATTCAACCGCTTGGATTTAATATTAACAGGCTTTTCTTTCAATATTTCAGATTCTATTGAGCTTCCTCTGTCGTCGGTTAAGTAAAGCCTCAACACAGGGTCTGGATTTGGAAGAGACTCAGTAGTCTCCTTCACATTAGTGGAATTTGTATCCTCAATTGAAGTTGTACCATCGGTAACTGCTTTATCAATGGCTTCCTCTTCAACAGGATTTTCAAGATTTTCTGTGAAGAGTTCAGTAGGCATCTTAAATGAACTAAGCAACTTCAGGTACATGTTCTCAACATCAAATCCATTCTCGACATCAGAAAGCCTCGAGACCAAGGGGATTCCAAATGCCTTCCAAGTTGGGCTTGATTTCCCAAGGACAAGCTGCCTGAAAAGACATCGAAACGAAACATATTTGGTACCCCCAAGACATAAATTTGAAACTACAGTACCACTTATCAACTGAAAAATAGCATGTTAGAGATGCATTATACAAAGGCTAGAGCTATATAGATTGGTTGCCAACATAAACAAACAGATAATGTCTAAAACCACCGGTCAAATAAAGCCGGGCTGGGCGCCATTTGCATTGATAAGAACCTTACGTAGTATTTGAATACTAGGCAAACTTACTCTTCCAGCTTCTGATGCATAAATACAATCAAAGGAGAATTGTCCGCATCTTTCTTTAACCGATACACGACAAGTTTGTCACCATCTCTGATTAAGGTTAATGAATCAGTAGGTTCCTCCAGAAAGCGAAGAATCCGATTGTTGTATACCTACACAAGTAAATACCAAATGAAGCGAATTGACATTGTATGTATTAACAAATGCTCTGCCAAAACACCAAAATGAGAATCAACGCGTTAAATATAACATATAATATAGAAATAATATACCTCAGTAACCAGTAAAGTCTCGTCATCTGGTAAAGAGCAAGCAGTGACAAGAGCCTTCTGAAGATCTTCAAATTTTCCGAACTTAGGAACGTTCACAGTCAATGAGACGGGCAGACTACCCCCATCAGCACTCATGACTGTTAAATCCATTGTTCGCATTGACGTGCATGGCAACGGCAGCGATAGGTACATGAACGGATCAAACATAACAGAAACCTTTTTGCAAATAGGACAAACCAATGTTGACTTGTACTGGCCCTACAACCAGAAAATGCATATAAATGTCTTAGTGATCGATCAATGTCAAGACATTTTCTTAACGAATGCACTGAATGAGGATATCCAGGATGCTAAACGTTCATGACATAGATATTTTAGTGCAAAGAGCGTTATATCAAACACAAAGCAATTCTTACAAAAATTGTAATATTTTCCCAATCAATAAGATAAAATTGCAATGACCAATCTGATGGAAGAAGTTTCAAATATATGCAGCTTAGATCAAATGATACCTAAAACCTAAACTACCCAGCTTAAGCCATCCAACATTTTTCAAGCTGAATTCAAACTAATAAGGTTTCCTAATGTGCAGTCAAACCCAATCCTTAGCGTGATTGTCAGCAGATGTATATACACAATTTAGGAACCTGAGATATTTACTTGGCACACATCAACAATTATTGAATCATTGCGAGCCACATGATTTCGCCAATATTCATCCGCCACTTCTTCGTCTGGACGGCCATCTCCATCTTTTGCTTCCACATAAGGCTTGTTCTTTACACGGTTTAAGTCTTCGTGGAGTCCATCCAGCAAGAAAGCTAAGAGTTCCTGCAATCAAATAAAATAAAATTAAGATACATGAACACGACATTCCAATATGCGGTCTTTAATGCTGAGAGTCACGAAGAAACATCAGGAAGGCTCACTTAATTCAGATTCTATAAACTGAAGTGTATTCCCTGACCTGCGAATCATGCTGATTAAAGCCAGTAAATTGAGGAGCAAATCGAGCAAGTTTTGCTTTAAATGTCCTTGGGGCCACTGTTGATGCACCTGGAGCCCACAAACTCCTTAACAAATCACCAAAAGCTAATGCGATCTCACCCTGCCAGAATAAAATTTGATTGGTAAGGCTAACCAAGAAGCAAGAACATATATTAATCAGCCACGGTCGATATTTATACAGAAAATCATAGATTAGCATACTTTCATTCCTAATGGGTTCTCGAGATTTATTTCTCTACTGTACTCTCCAAGAAAGAAGTCAACAAGCTTTGGTGTGTGAGCCAAGCACTGAAGGGAGCTGTTCATGAAACAAGTATTTCCTAGATTCTGTAAGCCTGTCAACCCCAGAGTTCCGGCTTCTCCCGCTTTTCCCAAAAAGCTCAAAGAATTACTACGTCCAAATCTAAACATCGTGCCACCATTAACGCCATTGGTGATCCCGTTGGTTTGCTGTGTGGTACCATCTTCTTTTTTCGATTCCTTCAATTTGATGGAGTCTGATAACCCATAAATCTGCAGCTCTAGGAGCATCTGTTGGACCAAAAATAATGATGGACATGAAATACAGTATCAAGGAAATAGGAGAAAAAGGAAAAGGGAAGGCGTCACACTTACTTCTTGATCTGTTTGTTGTTGACAATCCTTGGAATTGTTCAAATCATTTTCGAAAAACAAGGTAGTTTTCCCAGAAATATCCCAAATGCGCAACTACAGAACCAAACATACCGGTGGAATTTGTAATTGCACGAACACACATGAAAATATCGCATGTCCGTTATACAACATGCATATCGTGTACATAATAAGTAAAAGATCATGCATGGAACACATTACCTGCTCAGAATCCAAACTGAATATCTTGCATGCTCTTCTGAAGCACTCAACTGAATTGTCCTGCATAAGGTAATACTAAAATTTGGAACCAGAAACAAAGACACAGAAGTTTAACAAAAATTCAGTAGATAGGAGGATCAAGAAACTAAGTCGATTCAAGTACTGTTCAAGCATGAATCTTAACTGGAAGATGAAGTTCCAAGTTTAGGACTAGATTCTGTAGATGACAAAATTCAGCAGACAGGAAGTAGATTCTACCGACCTACAGTTATGCAATGTCTCATCTGGTAGGGAAATTCAATTATGAAACTTAGTTCTAGGGAAACCAGGAAAACAATCCAATTTAGGTAAAGTCGATCACTGGCACACTGCACTGCTTTAGTAGCAAGAAAATATGGCACCACCAAGGCACTAGATCAGGCAAATAAAAAAAAAAGGATGTTAACTTGAAGATACCTTTTTGCAAATTTTAACCGCCAATGAATTGGTTTCCTGCACGACGGAGAGCCTGAGTTGTACCGGATAAACATCACCTCTGTCAACTCCTCCAGCCGAGAGGTTTTTTACGCTTTTCTCATTATTTTTATCATCATGGTGCCTGGGAGCAAAGAAATATTGGTGACAAATTAAGGACATCACCTTTGTTTTTTTTTAATATACAGTATACAGGAAACCGAAGCATATATACAATAGTTACTAACTATATAACGAGAATATAATAGGTACCATGATCAGAGATCCTGCATCACAACAATGGTCTGTACTTTTCTCACACATCCCAACACAACTTATACAGTTATACTAAAGGATCTCAACTAGCAACACTAAATTGACATGGAAAGTGACAGATTGACTCATGTCATTCTAGAAGGAACCATCAGATATGAACAGAAGACACAGCTACTTACCATTTAAGTGCCTGCAGCCACATATCACTTGAGACCAAAGCAAAGTCCCTGCCTGAGACGCTTGCTTCTCCTGTTTCACCATTTTGTAACCCATCTCCCTCTCTCCTCAGATCGAACAAAATATCGGAGTTGAAGATGTTATTTATCAGCTTCATCGGGCCTCCATAAGAAGACCCAGTTGTTGCTGTATACAAGACCTCTCTTTTGTCAGCTGACTCAGAAGGCGTTGACTCTTGGGCATCTTTCCACCACCTGAGAAATTCAAAAAGTTCAAACATCGCCCAGGTCAACTGAACGTTTCCCTAATACTAGCATTGGAGAGTAGATATATGAATCTGGAAGGAATAAGAATCCACATCATAGGATCTGCAGATCTGCTGTCAGCTCAGTTATTATCAATCAGCAATAAGAGAATGGTTCATAGCTATTGTGCTTGCAGGAAGCAAAGGAGGACAATCCATATCTATTTCAATCAACATTAAAGTTCACATTTGAATCATATAATGAATTCAAAATCGCATCCATTTGATTCTTACGCTAGCTGCTGTGAAAGCAAATAACAATGGAAATGAAGCTCAAAAACAAGAACCATGTTTACGGTATTACATCTCCTATTCATCCCAACAGGATCCAAAAATCTATAGATCAAATCAAATTTTCAAACCCCAGAAAGATTCAAATCCAACCGATTCGAATCCCTGGGATGCGATTCAGATTCGCGGAATATTCGATTTACAAGGAGAAATGGACGACACGAAAGAGGAGGGATGCGATACAGGGACGGAGAGGAGATACCTCAAGGGGACGAAGTAGACGCTCTGCTCGCCGTTGAAGGAATCGATCCGCTGAGTTGAATCGGGAGATTCCTCGGGGGATGCCACGACGCTCATTGTTGCTCGGCACAGGCTTGGCGAAAGCAAAGATTCGCAGAGAGAGAGAGAGATGTTATGTAGAGAAGGAGGACCGATGTTTTCTTCACGCAGTCAGCATCTCAAAAACGCATGAAACATATAGGGAGAGATTTGGCCCTCAGATTTTTTTTTTCCTTTTTCTTTTTTTTTTGTGTGTGTGAAGTATCGTCCCTCGCGAAGATGATATAGGGAAGGAGGGAAATTTATATAATAAACTTTTATTTTATAATAAAAATAAATTGTAGATTTATCGAATTATTGACCAGGAAACCGTTATTTTTTTCAATTTTATTCCCTCATGAAATTATTAATCTGCAGATATAATCTCAAGTGTAATTTATAGGAAAATATAGTAATTTTTGTTTAAACGGTTCACATATGAAAACTGAATTTAGAAAGAGAAATAAATAAAAGAAGTTACGGCTTTGCATTAGTGATGGAAAGCGGGTCAAATCCATTCCGACACGAATTGAATTATCTTTTTGATTCAAAAAATCCAATCTACATACCCCGCCAATTTTTTAGGTGGGATTTCTCTATCATACGATTTGTCATTTGGGAAGGTTACATTATTCTTAACAATAAAAAGTTGAAACACAACTTAGAGGCTTATTTTATAAAATGCTCTCATCAATGTAGAAAACAAAATGAAGAATCTCTGAGGATTATCTAAAACGTTTAATTGATCAATAAAGCCAAAAACAAAAGGGAGTGGCCGTGAATCTCCCTAAAATTCAATGTCAGAATCCTTTGTTTGAACTGGAAGACTCGCATCTAAATAACTACTGTGGTCGCAGCTGCATCAGTAATAGACACTTGTATGCGTGTTCTTGTTTATTTAACATACCGGTTTATACTACTATAGAGAGTCAGAACATGATTATGATCGGCTCTTTAACTGCAGGTATATACTAGCTAAATCTTTAGCAGTAATGGTGGACAGACATGTGTGTTTCAGTGAACTCATGTAACATCATGTGCGTTTGAGAAATGTAGAAACGTGATAGTGTTGATGTTGGTCCACTTCAGACGATTCTAATGTTATTAACAGCTAATAGATAAGTCGTACTAGTCTTCTCTCGTGTCTTGATTTAAAGCCTCATCAGCAATGTTATACAACATATGAAACAAAAAGAGAGCATTCTCTCTAACTAAGTTCATATCCAAAAGCCATAGCTAGATTTCGAATGTTGGTAGAGAGAGGACAGAATCTCAAGAACTAGAAAAGTTTATTCTGAAAGTGACAAGAATTGAGTTAGGACAAAGTTTCTTCCAACGCAAAAATAATACATATAGTTTTAAAACGCAAATGTTTGATATCACTACAAGTTGCCATGTTGATATCACTGCTGGGCACATTGCACACGCTGAGCACCGCCTGGGCCTTCTTCATCATCGTCGTCATCATAAGCCTCTCTTTGAGCTTGAGCCTTCCTTCTCATCTCATCCTCCATGTTCACATCGTGAAGCGTCGTCTCCTCGCACTCATCTATTTCCATATCGCTCAGAGCGGCCCTTGGCTTTGGCAGAACCGCTTCAATGGCCTTCGTCTGGTCCGGGCTCAGCGATTCAGGGAACTCAACCGTGAAGTGGATGTAAAGCTTACCCTTCATGAACGGCCTCTGGTATATCGGCATTCCCTCGTCGCTTATCGCCCTGTATGAATCTATCAACAACCAAAACACAAACCACGGTAGGTAAGGAGAGAAGCTTGTGGAAATATCAACAATGATAGGGATGATCATGATTGAAGTATGTACCTGGCTTCACAACCTCCCCGGGACTGGATTTGATGAGAAGCTGCCTTTTGTCCAGATGAGTCAAAACAAACTGGAACCCACAGAGGGCTTCGGTAAGAGAGAGGGTGTGCTCCACAAAGAGATCATCTCCCTTTCTCGTAAACTTTGGGTGCTCCTTCTGCTGAATGACGAACACTATATCCCCCGTGACTGTATCAGGCTGTTATCAGATTAACATAGAAAGTCAGTAGACGAATAATAGAATGATCAGAACTAGGGATAAAATGAGTAATCACAAACCGCTTCATCTGCTTGTCCCCTGAATGTGATCTTCTGACTGTGCTGCATCCCCTTTTCGACAGCTACTTCAAGCACCTTCTTCTCAGAGACAACCTTCTCTCCTTTGCATTGCGGACACCTGTCTCGATCATTGATGGTCTCTCCTGTGCCTTTGCAATCATGACAAGGATGCTGCATCTGCTGAATCATTCCAGGTCCAAGCTGCCTGATCGAAACCTTCATTCCAGAACCTTGACATCCACCACATGTCATTGAAGCTCCAGACTTTGAACCCTTTCTGCCATTACAAATAAAAAAAATTTAAGTCAAGAACTTTTTTAAGAAAAGACAGAAGCACGTTTTAAAAGTACAACTGACTAACCCGTTACACTTTGAGCACAAAGCCTTCCTAGAAAGCGAGAGCTTCTTTGTTGTCCCGAGATAGAGATCCTCTAGTGAAACCTTCAGAGGGTGAACCACATCTTCACCACGCCTCTGCCTCCTCCCACGGCTGCTACCACCTAATCAGAAAAACAAAATTAAACCTTCTATCATCTAATCAAAGGATGTGAAATGAGAGATTCCAAGGGACTAACTAACCACCGAATGGGTGTCCACCACCACCGAAGAAGGACGAGAAGATATCAAACGGATCGTGTCCACCGCCTCCACCACCCATTCCTTCCTTGAGTGCATCCTCTCCATACTGATCGTAGATCTCACGCTTCTCTGGATCGCTAAGAACCTCATAAGCCTGAGCTAACTCTTTGAACTGTACAGAGAGACATGTAACAACAAGTCAACCAATTGACCTAAAGATCGCAACTTTCAGATCGAATCCAAATCAAAACTAACTATACCGACACAAACTCAATTACACGGAATCTGAGCAATAAAGGGGGGGGGGATCGGAAGAATCAAACCTTCTCTGGATCTCCACCTTTGTCGGGATGGTTTTTGATGGCGGCTTTCTTGTAAGCCTTTTTGAGATCTTCGGGTGATGCGGTTTTGGGAACGCCGAGGATCTCGTAGAACTTGGTGTTGTCGCTCTTACTCGAAGGTCCTCTTCTGAACATCTTTCCTGACGTTCTCAAGAAAACCCTAAAGGGAGGAAAGTGCCGAAGAGGAGACTTTTAATGGAGTTTTGTTATGTGTGTGGCTGCTGTTGTTCGAAGAAGACTAATTGGGTTTGCTTATGTTCAGGTCTTTGTAGGGACCGCGGAACACTCTAGAACCTTTTATATTTTTCTTTTTAATTAAGACTTTGTTTTTTGTATTATTTGTTTCTTTGTTTATTTACTTCTTCAGTGAGAAAAAGGATAAATTTACAAGAGATAAAGGAAATTTAGCTAAAAAAAAGAGAGAATATAGAAGAATTTGAAATTACAGCAACAAGTTCATGTACTCTATTAATAAAGCGATAGAAAATATTTAAGTAAAATTTTTTTTATTAATATAAGTCCAAATTCGCTTAATCTGCACTAATTTTAGAGAAAATGGATGAACTTGAAAATTACAACAAGAAGTTCATGTAATTGTAATCTTACAAAAAAAAAATTCATATAGTGTATATTAATAAATTTGATGGAAAATATTAACATATGATTTTTCGTGTTATAAATATAAAACAAATACGATTAATCTACACTAATTTATACATTGTAAAGTATAAGTTGAACATTTATCGACTTTTGCATGATTACTTTGGCATTTATGGAAAATAAGAAATACCCATTTGTTTGAGAAAAAATATATCCCACCAACATAATTTGACCAAAAATATATATATATATATATATATCCCAACATAACTGTCGAAAAATCTAAGAAAGACCATCACATCTGGTTGAAGTCAATATATGCTAGATGATGATGGTACTAATCTCCGTGAGTCATTGGCAACATCGTGCAAATTACTGGGAAAAGTGGGAGTATTCTCAAATGCAATATTGTTTTTCTTGTATTTGGATTGATCGATTCTAAAACAATGGATCATTATGACTTACATAAGTTTCATATGGACTACTGAAAATATGAAAAAGTCTGCAGCAAAAACAAGGTATATTTGAATAATCTATGATTTGGCTCGAAAGGTTTTATAAACTCTGGAAAGTTTCTTTTTACCACGAGCAATGAAGAGGCATTTTCAAGCTACTCTTAAGTCTTAACACTTCGAGTAAAATAAGTATTAAGGCCATCTCCAACCACTACACTATTTTAGTGTTAAAACTACACTATTTTAGTGTAGTTTTAGCACCAAATTTCTTTTCATCTCCAACCACAACACCAAATATCACACTAAAAAGAATATTTTCTAATATTATATTATTAAAAAAAGATTCTCTTAACTATTTAATATTTTAATACTTATTATTCTTATAATATATACAAGTAACTATTTTTAATAAGAACAAGATTAACAAATTTAAAACAATAATTATAACTATTAAATAATACTCCAGAAATACATATGAAATTAAAATAACAAAAAACATACAAACGAAATTAAAATAACTAAAAACATACAAATGAAAATACATATGAAATTAAAACAAATAAAAACATACAAACGAAAATACATTGCATAAAAAATATGTTACATCTTACTAATTATTAGAATTACCATATTCACCCCACAAATGTTCGAATAGTGCATCTCGAAGTTCAAAATGAGCATCTCGGTCTTTGATTCTATTGTGCCGAGCTAAGAATTCTTGAAAATCGAGCATCATCAACACTTGTCATCTCGACTTCTGCATTTAGAACTTCACCTCGTTTTTCAATTGTTGCATTGATATCACGTTCATCCTCGATGATCATATTATGCATTATGATACAAGTTGTCATTATATCATGTAATACCTTTTTATTCCACATGCACGATGGTCCTGACACAATTGCAAATCTTGACTGCAATATTCCAAATACACGTTCAACGTCTTTCCTCCACGCCTCTTGTTTCATTGCGAATAATGTTTTTTTAGGACCACGGGGATCGTGAATTGTTTGGACAAGAGTGGACCATTTTGGATATATACCATCAGCTAGATAATAACCCATGTTATAATGTTTTCCATTAATAACATAATTAGCGGGTGGAGCAGTTCCTTCTGCTAGATTAGCAAAAAGATGAGATGCCTCTAATACATTGATATCGTTATTAGATCCCGGAAGACCAAAATATGCATGCCAAATCCAAAGATCATAATCAGCTACAGCCTCTAGAAAAATGGTGGGAGAACCACTACGACCGGCATATTGTCCTCCCCAAGCTGTTGGGCAGTTTTTTCATTTCCAATGCATACAGTCTAAACTACCCAACATACCTGGAAATCCTCGGCGTTCACCGATATGAAGTAGTCGTGCAACATCATTAGCGTCAGGTGATCGAAGATAGCGGCTTGCAAAAACCTCGACAACAGCACGACAAAATCGCTTCAAACTTTCAAGGGCTGTTGACTCTCCGATTTTGATGTACTCATCAGTTGAATCCGCTGGTAGACCATACGCCAACATCCGAAATGCAGCAGTTATCTTTTGTAAACCAGACAACCCAATTTTACCGGCACCATCTCTCCGTTGGACAAAATATTTGTCATGTATTTGTATCGCATCATAAATACGAAGAAACAAAGGAAACCCCATCCGAAATCGCCGCCGAAACATCACCTCAGAGAATAAAGGGTTCTCTTCAAAATAGTCGTTGAAAATATTGCGAGAAGCCTTCTCCCGATCACGATCAATAACTATATGACCAGGAATCGATCCACCATGGCGTCTCTCGTTAAGTAGGTGTTGAGTGATGAAAAAATTATTGTTTGCAGTAATTTGGCATGCTACTTGCTTTTCTATATCATCGTAGTACTCATTATCCGAAGAAGAAGAAGAAGATGATACATGAGATGAGCTACCATAGTTATAATTCATCTTTGATAAAAAGAAATAGAAGATGATGGTTCTATTATTCAAACATGATACACATTTTATAGGCAAATCATGTCATATTCCATTATCACATTATTAGAAAAAAAACGAATCAATCTTAACCATTCGATTTCTTTGACAATATCTAACCGTTGCTTTGATTAGTCATTTCATGTCATATTTCCACTATCACATTATCAGAAAAATCAATCTTAACCATTCAATTTCTTTGACTAAAATCTAACCGTTGCATTGATTAGTCACTTCTTGTCATATTATTTTATCACATTATTAGAAAAAAACGAATCAATTTTAACCATTCGATTTCTTTGACAATATCTAACCGTTGCTTTGATTAGTCATTTCATGTCATATTTCCACTATCACATTATCAGAAAAATCAATCTTAACCATTCAATTTCTTTGACTAAAATCTAACCGTTGTATTGATTAGTCACTTCTTGTCATATTCCTTTATCACATTATTAGAAAAAAACGAATCAATTTTAACCATTCAATTTCTTTGAAAATATCTAACCGTTGCTTTGATTAGTCATTTCATGTCATATTTCCACCATCACATTATCAGAAAAAACGAATCAATATAAACCGTTCGATTTATTTGACCAAGATCTAACCATTGCATTGATTAGTCACTTCATGTCATATTCCATTATCACATACCAAAAAAAAACAAATTAATATAAACCGTTCGATTTATTTGACCAAGATCTAACCGTTGCATTGATTAGTCACTTCATGTCACATTTACATTATCATATTATCACAAAAATACGAATCACTCTCTATATAAACATATACTTCTCTTTGAATGATCACACATCTCCAACTTATTTCTTACCACTACTATCTTTCTCGAAAATGACTTCAAGTCGTTCTTTATCATATTCCATTGATGAAGATATGCACTTATGTCATGTGTATCTTGATGTTTCTCAAAATCCAATCATAGGAATAAACCAGTCAAAAGATCAATTTTGGGCAAGAGTTGAAACTGAATACCAAAAATCTGAGATTTTCAGCCATCAACCAAGACCAAGGAGATCTTTACAAACTCGAATGACTACAATTCTTTCAGCTGTCTCCAAGTTGAGGGGATGCGTTAATCAAATTGAAAACAAGAATCCTAGCGGTGCTTCGGAACAAGACATTGTGAGTATATGTGATTTTCTATTTACTATATTTTATAATTTTATTGTATATATTAATTTATTTAATTTTTGCTCATTATTTAATTAGTTGAACCAAGCAAAGATGTTATTAGCCCAAGATGTCAAATATAAGAGAGGCTTCAAATTCGACCACGTCTGGCCTATCCTCAAAGGCATGGAAAAATTTACAAATAACAACGGTAATGCACCTAGTGCATTCCACGAAGAAGGTCGTAATATTTCATCATCTCCATCATTTTCAGTTGATCCCGACTCATCACCATCCCCCGGTATGAATTCATTTGATCTAAATATAAATTCCGACGAAGGCACTTCTAATTTATCTTCAAGACCTATGTGTTTGAAGAAAGCCAAGAGAAAATTACAAACTGAAGAACAATTTAAACAATTGATGGAGCAAAATGATAAACTTCTCAAAGCTATAACTAAAGGCAATTCGGAACGAAATGAAATTCAAAGGCAGAAGGTCGAGGTAGCAAAAATGAAAGAAGAGAATAAAATATTATTCGCAGATTTGAATTCTATAAATGATCATGCGTCTCGTGCTTATATCGAAAGTCAAAAGAAAGAAATTATAAGAAAACGAGCTCAAACAAGTCAATCTAACGAACAAGGAGAAGGTGTCCAATACCAATATCATGGATCACAATATCGAACATCACAATATTAAGGAGATCAAGCTGAAGGAGAACCATCTCATAGAGAACAAGTTCAAGGTGAAAATCAAATGTCACCAAATGATCAAGAAGATTATACCCCGTATTATAATTATCTTGATGGAGCTGGTAATAATTTTCCGGGTTATTAGATTATTATGTTAGTCAATCTAATGTTTTCCAGTTTGTTTTTGCAAATTTAGGTATTTTTTTAATTCTGCAAATATATATGCTTGTGTGCACTTTTTATGTTTGGTTGGTGTTTATTTGGTAATTTTATGTATTTTAAATAACTTTTATGTATTTTAATCCTATTTTAAATGTTTTATCAATAAATAATTTATATTAACTAAAATTTAGAAATCACATTAAGATTTATTAAAAATAAATTTAATATCATATTACATATTAGTGAATTTTATTTGCTATTTTTTAAAAGTAAATATAATTAGTTAAGTTATTTAAACAATAAAAAAAAAATTATCCCGTCACTACAGTACCACACTATATTTAGTGTGGCACTGTTTGAAAAATCACCAAAACACTATAGCTTCGAATGGGATGCAGATCAAAAAAATGCAGATCAAACAGATAATGCAGATCAAGCAGATCAAATGCAGATCAAATGCAGATCAAATGCAGATTAAATGCAGATCATCAAGGAGTGTTTAGTCCGGTAAAATCAAACCAATTAAAAGAAAACCGAACCGAAATAGAAAAATAGGTTTGAATTTAGTAATACCGAATAAACTGAAATATATATATATATATATATATATATATATTTAAAAGCCGCAATATATAGATATGATTTCTATATATAAACTGATCCGACCAAATAAACCAAAGAAACCAAATAATTAAAATATATTAGTATACATATATGTAAACTTTCTAAAAAAATTAATAATATATGTATAATTTCTTTTATTAATATGATATTCATAATTAAAACATTTTTTTTTATGTTCAAAAGGTTATTTTGCTTATCTTATATTCATCAAATTAAATAAAACATAATTTTTATTGGTAGATATTAGTGCTAGATATAGTTATTTGATAATTTTATGATATTACTATTTTCATAACTTATTTTAAAATTTAAACAAAACAGAAAATATTATAGTTAGAAGTTAGAGTAAGAGATATATATTTGTATTTTAATAAATATGACTTGTAATCATATAAACTAAATTTTTATAAAATATAACTATAATTGAACAGGCCTAAACAACAAGACTATACAAAATAGATGTTAATTTATTTGATAAATGCATATTTGTTTGAATGTTATAGAAGTAAAATAATAAAATGAAATATCTAAACTGAAAGTACAAGTTATTAAATACAGATAATAAACTTTAAATTACCAAATAACATTTATGAATTAATTAAAATAAGTTATATAAATACTATAAAATAAAATTTATGTAAAGTATTAGTTATTTAAATTATATTACTTATTATCAAGAATAAAAATAAAATGAACTATAATATATATGTTTTTATCAATTTAAATATTATAATATGACTTTTATTGAAGTAAAAAAATTAGATGAAACAAAATAACATATATGCCTATTTATTGCAACAACATATATAAAATACAGATACATTAAAAATATTTAGCTTTATGTAAATTTTTTTGGTATTTATATGTTAGAAAATAAATTCATTTGAAAATAAATCATTTCATAATCAAAAAAAATTATTTTATTTTAAATGTTTGTTTAGTTTGAAAGTGAATATAATGAATTAATAATATAAACTTTACTAATAGTTTATAGAAAAATAATTGCTGACAAAAAGAAAAAAGAAAAATAATTAGATTTTCATTCATTGGCCCTCTGCATAAATTCCAGACCTTTTTCTTGGCTTTGCAGATCAAACAATTTCTTTATAATAAAATCTGCATGCAGATTAGACTGCATATAAAATGATCTGCATGTAAATGTTGAATGGAAAAAAAATGCAGTACAATCTGCATATAAATTAATCTGTGTTTATCCCGCATTTATTCTGCATTCCCTTCGGACCCTATAATAGCGTTGCACATGCCGTCTCGTTGGAGATGAAAAGTTAATATTTAACACTAAAATGACATTATCACGTCGACGTTGGAGTTGCCCTAAGCAACGGTGGATCCAGTGCCGGCTCTAGGGAGTGGCGAACATGGCATATGCCATAGGTCCATCTTAAAAATAACTAAATTTAATGATAAAATGGGTCTATATTTATGTTTGTTTGGGTCCATAATATTATGTTTAACTAACTAAAATACATAAAAAATATTTGTCCATAGGTCCAATATAGTTTTAAGCCGGCACTGGGTGGATCCCATTATCACGGCGGTGAGTCATGACCCAATGTATACTGGCGTAGAAGATATTAGGTTCTCTTTCCCGACTCACGTGGATGCGCCGAGCTGCTTGACAAGAGTCGTCTATGGCTCCTCGGTGGCGGTTTGCGGTTCGTCTTCACTTCGGATCTCATCTACGCGTCTTCCTATCCTTTACTCCATGGAAGGTTTCGACTCTCTTGTGGAGTTTGTACCTCTGTTTCTCATTGTTTCGTATTGGATTATGTCGACACCAGGCTCCATTGCTAGCAGCTCAGACTATTGTCCTTTGGTTCTCGGAGGAAGCGGTTCTTGGTCGTTGATCGTCATAGTGTCACATTTGGTCTATGCTCACATCCCAACATCGTATCAGTTCACTTGGTTGTGCGGTAGTGTAGCTTGACTTGTCTGTGCAGGTCCGAGGTTTTTAGGTTAGGGAGTGACAGTGACAACAACTCGTTTCTTGCATCTCCAGCAGCAGGGCGGGCATACAGTTTGGTGTTGACATTTTTTTCTGTGTTTCAAATCTTATTCCCTTATGAAATTATTAATTTGATATAATCTCAAATGTAATTTATAGGAAAATATAGTAATTCTTGTTAAACAGTTCACATATGAAAACTGGATTTGACTGGTTTTCTAGCACTAATGGAAAGCCAGTCAAATCCATTCCGTCACGAATTAAATTATCTTTTTGATTCAAAAAAATCTAATCTGCATAACCCGCTAATTTTTAGGTGGGATTTCTCTATCATACAATTTGTCATTTGGGAAGGTTACATTCTTCTTAACAATAAAAAGTTGAAACACAACTTAGGAGGCTTATTTATAAAATGCTCTCATCAGTGTAGAAAACAAAATGAAGAACCTCTGGGGGTTATCTAAGACGTTTAATTGATCAATAAAGCCAAAAACAAGAGAAAATTGGTGTACATACCCCTGTTTGGACTCCTTATTGGCACCTTACCCATGGCCAATCTCACATATTTTTATTCCACATTTACCCCTGCACGCTTCCTGACCCTACCTTCCTAGCTCTCTAGTGTGTCAGTGTGTCTGCTCGTCTGTACAGTGCAGCTATATTGTAGGTGTGTAAATTTAAATGTCAAACTAGTATATTTAACCTATAGAAAAAGCAAATTTTTTTCATTTCAGATTTGAAAGTGGAGTTTCCTTTTGAGAGAATGAGAGAGAATACTTTCTCATTGCATAACCCAAAAATGAAACAAAAAAAAATGTGTTTGATGAGATGGGATCCTCTGCCATTTTTATGTTTTGTTCGATTGTCTCAGCCACTAGCCGCTTCATCCCCTCCTCTCATCTTTGTATGTGCATCTGAAATTTTATTCGAATACGACGAATCTACCCGGAAACCATGGCTGGAGCTCCGACGAGGTCAGCTTGGTCCAAGGGTCCTTCGGTGAGGTGTTTCCTCGGTGCCTCCGCTTATGCAGTGTTGTTCTCCTTGTACCTATTGACTTCTCAGTGGCTATGGACCTAGGATTTTTAGAGCTTCTCATCTCTTTATGAGTACAAGTGATGTGGAGGCATGAAGATTCCAGTAGGTGCTTCAAAAGGTTCTTCTTTTCCTTCTTTCCTTTAACCATTTTCTAAAAAATATAACTTTAGAAATTTTCAACCGGACTGATAAAGCTCCACCTGCTACTAAATGGAAATTAATTCCAAAACATGCTCGTGACTTAGACCATGGAGGCCAAGTTAGCTTCGATGTTGTTTTATTGCCACTTATACCACCGGGCTCACCTACACCCCTTGAAGTGATTCAAGTTTGTGAATTTTTTATTTAGCTAGTTAATATGTACTTAAGTGTTAAGAAATTGCATAACGCGATAAACAAGTAATTAGATGCTAAGCCAAATTATTTCGTTAATTGAAAATATGATAGGCAATTGATATAGAAGTCTATTCATCATCTAAGTTTTGGTCACTTCTAGCCTTGGTATTAGGATTATTACTACATTTTGAATCTGGATTTTGGTCACTTCTAGCCTTCGACCTGAGTCCAGGTGGACTGGCTCACGACCCATGGTTTAATTGTTTTTTCTTTAATGTTAACGAACAAACTTTGCCGTTATTGCTAAATATTTAAGTAGCTGTTATTATTTGTTTCTGGGACTGTTAACTGTATGTGTCTAATGTTAACAAACAAACTTAGCCGTTAACAATAGTTTTTCTCACAATTCATATTTTCATGACTTGTAGATGGATGCGGAGTCAATTCTAGATGATCCATACAAAGAATGGTCACTTTGTACGTAGGTGAAAGCTGCGTCAGATTTAGAGTCAGAGCAATTGATGTAGTCACTTATCAAGATTGAGAAGCTGCTAAAGACTTGAGTCAAAACTGAAGAAGAGGCAAGCAAATTCATGAAGTTATTTTCAATATAGATAACATTAATGTTAGCAGACATTTTACATGTTACCCGATACTATTTGCTGTTTTAGAGGATTTTCTATTGTATGTTAGATAAATGTATTGTTAGATGTTACTATTATATTGTAGTAATTAATAACATACGTACTCGTTACAATACTATTTATATACTAATATAATTCTACTGCTAAGCATCTTCCTTAATTGCTAACCTAATTTTGGAGTGGTACAATTGTTTTTGTAATTTATGTTTCTTAATTTTTCTCCAGTGACGATTTGTCTTATAAAGTGCATTGTTGGTTAATCACAGCTGTTACTTGATAACTCTATTTGTACACAGTAACATTTTATTTAACAACTAAATTGTAAATTAACAATATTATCTTGCTATTACTAATAATACTTATGACTTTATACTAAATTATAAAAAATATTTTCTAAACCTTTCCCTATATGCTTGTATCCGCATTTTCATTCACAAATAACACGACTTGAATAAATCCTTAGAAATTTGTTATATGATATTCAATGACTGTTAAATTTCTTAATGTTTTCCCACACATAATTTGTTTTAAAACATATCAAAGTGCAGTGATTTTTAATCATATTTCCATTCAGAAATATCACGATTTGGATAATACTGCTGACAGTGTTACAAAAAAGAGAGGATAAAACTTTAAACAATCTGTTAGTTGATATTTCTTTGTGTAGATGTTAAGTTTATAATTAACGGATATAGAACATGTGTTGATTCATAGTGTAGTGGGTTTTGCATTTTAAAGTTTCACACGATCCGGGTTCGAATGACAAAGTGGCCTTTTTTGTTTTTTTAGTGCTAGGTTAAATAAATAGAAAATGACGAAAATATCCCCATCTTCAACCTTGTGCTCTGCGATTTTGGTAACTGTTTTTACTTTTTTTTTTCTTACAATTTCATTGTTTATGCTTGTTAATATTGTGGATTATAACACAAATAGACCAGATCTATCACATATTATGTGATTTCAAACTAGAAATCAACAAAACAATGAACTTTTATTTTTGCTCCCGATGAATTGACGAATCAGAGTAAAACGCCACGGTGTGCTACTGGCTCACGCTTTTCTGGCAAGTCGAAGCTCGTTTCGAACAGGGTTACTTATAAAGCTTATCTCTTGTGGACAAGAACTCACAAACAGTCATTCAATACCTGGAACAAACGTGACTTAGCTTCTGACATATGAACAGAACACGCCTGTATGTGTCTGACACACCCTTTCGCTTTACATGCCGTGTCAGTGTACGATGATGAACGTTTGTTCAAGAAGGAGGGGTGTTTTCGTCTCTTCCAGTAATAAAAGGCATGCCGTGTTCCGTTTAAGTTCCATCATGTGTAGATTGTTAATTTCGGCTCTTATTGGGGGTAGTTAACTCAATGTCTCCAAAAACAAAAGGAGTGGGAGTGAATCCCCCCTAAAACACAATATCTGAATCCTTTGTATAATATCTTGTCTCTTTCTTCATAGATCCGAAGACTCGCATCTAAATTGCTATTGGGATCGCAGCTGCATCAGTAATAAACACTTGTATGTTTTTTATTTAACATACCGGTTTATACTCCTAAAGGGAGTCTGAAGATGATTATGATCGGCTCTTTAACTGCAGGTATACTAGCTAACTCTTTAGCAGTAATGGTGCACAGATATATGATGTTTCAGTGAATTCATGTAACATCACTCGCGGATGAGAAATGTGGAAACGTGATAGCGTTGATGTCGGTCCACTTCAGACGATTCTAATGTTATAACAGTTAAAAGATAGTCGTCCCAGTCTTCTCTCGTGTCTTGATTTAAAGCATCATTATACAACATGCGACACAAAAAGCATTCTCTCTTAACTAGGTTCACATCCAAAAGCCATAGCTAGATTTCGAATGTTGACAGAGGACAGAATCTCAAGAACTAGAAAAGTTTATTCTGAAAGTGACAAGAATTTGAATTAGGACGAGTTTCTTCCCACCGAATTGGGCAATGTCTATAAAAAGACCCAAAAATAATACAAGAGAACATTTAAAAAAAAACGCAAATGCTGAATATCACTACAAGTGCGCATGTTTGGTATCACTGCTGGGCACATTGCACACGCTGAGCACCGCCTGGGCCTTCTTCATCATCATCGTCATCATAAGCCTCTCTCTGAGCTTGAGCCTTCCTTCTCATCTCATCCTCCATGTTCACATCGTGAAGCGTCGTCTCCTCGCACTCATCTATTTCCATATCGCTCAGAGCGGCCCTTGGCTTTGGCAGAACCGCTTCAATGGCCTTCGTCTGGTCCGGGCTCAGCGATTCAGGGAACTCAACCGTGAAGTGGATGTAAAGCTTACCCTTCATGAACGGCCTCTGGTATATCGGCATTCCCTCGTCGCTTATCGCCCTGTATGAATCTATCAACAACCAAAACACAAACCACGGTAGGTAAGGAGAGAAGCTTGTGGAAATATCAACAATGAGAGGGATAATGATGATTGAGATATGTTACCTGGCTTCACAACCTCCCCGGGACTGGATTTGATGAGAAGCTGCCTTTTGTCCAAATGAGTCAAAACAAACTGGAACCCACAGAGGGCTTCGGTAAGAGAGAGGGTGTGCTCCACAAAGAGATCATCTCCCTTTCTCGTAAACTTTGGGTGCTCCTTCTGCTGAATGACGAACACTATATCCCCCGTGACTGTATCAGGCTGTTATCAGATTAACATAGAAAGTCAGTAGACGAATAATGTAATAATCAGAACTAGGGATAAAATGAGTAATCACAAACCGCTTCATCTGCTTGTCCCCTGAATGTGATCTTCTGACTGTGCTGCATCCCCTTTTCGACAGCTACTTCAAGCACCTTCTTCTCAGAGACAACCTTCTCTCCTTTGCATTGCGGACACCTGTCTCGATCATTGATGGTCTCTCCTGTGCCTTTGCAATCATGACAAGGATGCTGCATCTGCTGAATCATTCCAGGTCCAAGCTGCCTGATCGAAACCTTCATTCCAGAACCTTGACATCCACCACATGTCATTGAAGCTCCAGACTTTGAACCCTTTCTGCCATTACAAATAAAAAAAATTTAAGTCAAGAACTTTTTTAAGACAAGACAGAAGCACGTTTTAAAAGTACAACTGACTAACCCGTTACACTTTGAGCACAAAGCCTTCCTAGAAAGCGAGAGCTTCTTTGTTGTCCCGAGATAAAGATCCTCTAGTGAAACCTTCAGAGGGTGAACCACATCTTCACCACGCCTCTGCCTCCTCCCACGGCTGCTACCACCTAATCAGAAAAACAAAATTAAACCTTCTATCATCTAATCAAAGGATGTGAAATGGGAGATTCGAAGGACACTAACCACCGAATGGGTGTCCACCACCACCAAAGAAGGACGAGAAGATATCAAAGGGATCGTGTCCACCGCCTCCACCACCCATTCCCTCCTTGAGTGCATCCTCTCCATACTGATCGTAGATCTCACGCTTCTCTGGATCGCTAAGAACCTCATAAGCCTGAGCTAGCTCCTTGAACTGCACAGACAGAGACATGGTAAGCAAGTCAACAAATTGACCTAAAGATCGCAACTTTCAGATCGAATCGGACATCTAGACACAACTCTACGAAGAATCCAAGTGTCCAAATCAAAACTAACTATACCGACACAAACTCAATTACAGGAAATCTGAGCAATAAAGGGGGGGATCGGAAGAACCAAACCTTCTCTGGATCTCCACCTTTGTCGGGATGGTTTTTGATGGCGGCTTTCTTGTAAGCCTTTTTGAGATCTTCGGGTGATGCGGTTTTGGGAACGCCGAGGATCTCGTAGAACTTGGTGTTGTCGCTCTTACTCGAAGGTCCTCTTCTGAACATCTTTCCTGACGTTCTTAAGAAAACCCTAAAGGAAGGTAAGTGCCGAAGAGGAGGGCTTTTAATCGAGTTTTGTTTATGTGGCTGCTGTTGTTCGAAGAAGACTAATTGGGTTTGCTTATGTTCAGGTCTTTGTAGGGACAGCGGAACACTCTAGATCTTTTTATATCTTTCTTTTTTATTTAAGAATTTGTTTTGTTTTATTTATTTGTATTTTATTACTTCTTCTACGAGAAAAAATAAAAGAAAAATTTATCAAGAGAGAAAGGAAATTTAGCTAAATAATCAAAGAAACAAAAGAGAAAATAGATGTTGATCATGTATTCTTTTAATAAAATCGACAGAAAAGTTTAAGGTAATTTTTTATATTATGAAGATACATCCAAATTCGACTTTTTGGGTCAAAAATCCAAATTCAGTTAATCTGCACTAGTTTTCGAGAAAATAGATGAATTTGAAAATTACAACAAAAATTTCATGTACTCTATTAATAATTGCGATGGAAAATATTAACGTGTGATTTTGTTTTATTAAATATAAAAAAAACAAATACAGTTAACCTGCACTGTTTTATATTTTTGAAAACATAAGTTGAACATTTATCAACTTTGGCATGATTACTTTGGCATGGAAAATTATAAAAATTATAAACACCAATTTATTTGAGAAATATAAAATATATCCCAACATAATTCTCGAGAAAAAGTTAAGAAAAACCATGACATCTAGTTTGAAATCAATATATGTTGGATGCTGATGGTACTATCTCTGTAAGTCAATTTGCAACATCCAATGCCGGCTCAACATATAGAGGCGGTCGGTGCAACTGTTTCAGAACCATCATGGTTATTTCAACGAAATATATTGGTAGAACATTCTATTTTCCATGGTCTTTGTTGTGAACAATTTAATAGTTACACCATTAAACACATTGATATAAAAAGGACTAAAGTGTATTATAAAGTCTTAACACAATATAGAAGTTTAAAGTTCATAAAGTTTAAGAACTGAGATAAATTTAGGGAATGTTATTATCAGTTCTATTCGATTTTAAATTTATCTGATTTTTTTTGTTTCATTTCAAATTAATTCATGATTCATAATTCAAATCAAAATTTTGTTTGTTTTTGTTGTGTATTTGTTTCTAGTTTCGATGTCTTTTCTCCGGTTAAACGGACTTGTAAACTTTCCGGATGCCCTTTTACTAGATGGTAATTAATGAAAATGTTTTTTATAAAGAAATAATTCATAATTCATTTGAATATGATTCCTTAAATCTGCATTAATATATTTATAAATTGAAAATAATATCATTTGATTTTTCACTAGAAATTCAACTCAATAGCAAATGATTAGCAAATTTACCAATTTATTTTTCAAATTCTTATAGTGTTTTCATACCTAGTTTAACAATGCACAAATTAAGCATGTTGGAGAAGATATGTTTGTAAGTGTTCCCCACGATCATGAAGGTTTGTAACGAACTAGGTTGTTAAAAAAAAAAAAACTATATCGTTAAGATTTGATCATGTTCGATTAAATATTTGGTAAAATGAAAAATTGATCGCTTAGAAAAATTTGGGTTTTGTGATAATGATTTTTTTTAATAGTAAAAGAAACGACGGCCCCCTTAGTCTTTTACTTAATCGTGATGTTGATTTGAGAAATAAATGTTGATATTGATTTTGTTATCAACAAAAATGACCACAAAATACTTAGATAAAGGTTAGATTTATGTTACACATGAAACTAATTGAAATCCTTTCAAACAAATTTCAAGTCAAATGAATTGTAAGAATTTAGCATGTATGAATAAAACAAGATATCAATTGTTCAATCCAGATCTTAAATTGAATAACAATGGATTTCAAATTATGTTAGTAAAGAAATTGTAAATATGGACCAATAACACTAGATTTCAAGATATTTTAATAAAACTATTTTAAATATAATAACCAATAACACTTCATTTCAGTATAAAATTTACAATCAATCATCAATCATTGAATAATAATGATTATAAAACCTGCAGAATTAATTTTAAATTCACTATTGAATAACACCACCTTATATATCTCTTCCATGTTTCTGATGTATTTGGAAAGACAAGTTGGTGATGTACAAAGAGAAGCACATACATGAGCAGAAACACAGACTCGAGAAGGACAATCTATCAATGGCAACAACAGCAAAAGGAGACAGGGATCAGCCTTTCTTGACCGGCCTTTGAACGTATGATTTGTTTGGGTCCTCAGTCTTCAATTTTGGAGGACGAGTCTCTCCCTTTTTAGCCTGAAGGATGATAACATAACAGAAGCTCAGATTGAAATTTCATTTAAGGAAAAAAGAAATAATTCACGAATGTAGGAGTTTTAGCTAAGTTACCTTCTTTCCTGCTTTCATGAAGTCTCTCCAACTTGACACCTGCACATGGAAACCGAAACGTTGATCAAAAACCACTGACATCAAGGACACAGAGCAATTGCGTTAAACCTGACTATAATCCTGTCATAAATGTTCCTTGGTGAAATAGAAAAAAATGAGAAAATTGCATATTTTATCAACATATGATGGAACAAGGACTTGCTAACCATGCTTCATTGCCAAAAGGTGAGCTAAGTGGTTCTACTTCTAACTAATGCATCCATAGGCAAGTTCGGAATCAATGCAATGGATTAACAAAAGCACAAACCCTGTTTTCTCTCGTTCCTTCCCACTGTTCTTCATGCTCACGCTTTTTCTTCCGTATCTCCTTTTGTTCTTCTTCATCCTTCTTCAGTCTTCCCTCTTCTTCTGATATCTAAATGTCAAGAAGCAATAACACAAAAAAAATGAATGAATGAATGATTGATCGTGTGACTTCTCACGGATAAAAATATAAGGCAATGCTAAGTAGAAACTCTCTGTTACCCTCATAGCCATTTTTCTCCTACGCCACTCTTGGTCTGTTAATATCTCTCGAACCTTTAACTTAAGCTCCTTCTGAAACTCTTCAGATTGCTCATATAGTTGCTCATGCTTTCCCTGTGTAGATAAAATTGTGTATCAATACAGGTTCAGAGGATTAAGAACTGGAGGAATTAAACAAATATGAAACTCAAGATATCAAGGATCTAGAAACATCGAGTTTGTGATACATAGCAATCAGGCAAAATAAAAGAACAAAAACAAGAGAGCGGTTTCTCATTTGGCAAACATGAGCTACGAATTATATATCTTAGAATTCTTATTTCATGCGCAAATAATAGGGACAAGTTTTTCCGCTTAAGTGTAAGTAGCAAGGGGGTTTACACAACAACAATGTCAAGCCAGTTCATGTCAGTAATGCAAAACAGTGTAAAAGTGTACTACTATGTTCAACATGCATCTAGAAGTAACGTAATCTGGCAACTGGTAAAGAAATTCTTAAATCTTCGCACCATGTCACTAGAACATAGATATTATACTCGCTCAACAAGTAACATCAGTTGGTTCATTCCAGAATAAACCCAATTTTGGCAAAAGGTAGCGTCCTAAAAAATCTGCAGTATCAAAATCGATTCTTTTTATATCGTTCGTTATGATGAGCCATCAATCACCCAACTTAACTGTGAATTCAATCACATCGGAGAAATAGAAAAAGCAAAAACACCTCAGATAAATAGGTTAGATCTAAACCACAAAAAATAAACAAATTCATTACCTCATCAACCAATGACTTTATTTTGGAGGCTGTATTTTTCTTCAACTGTTTCTTTCTCTTCATCTTAAGCTCTTCTGCAC
Organism: Brassica juncea; assembly: GCA_018703725.1. NCBI lineage: Eukaryota > Viridiplantae > Streptophyta > Magnoliopsida > Brassicales > Brassicaceae > Brassica > Brassica juncea. The sequence continues at coordinate 52,355,428 of CM031936.1, read as the reverse complement.
AGTTGAGGAAAAGAGAGTTAATAAAAGGCAAGCTGCAGTTTCCGGAAAAACTTTCAAATGATCTAACACAATATGTACACACATGTGTCCACAAAGGATAACTCTAGTAACCCATCAAATTGGTAAAATCCAAGATAAGCAATCAAATCTCACCTTTCGCAGCCTGAACTTGAGTAAGAATGTAATCTCTTTCTTGGTCGTTTAGCAGTAGCTGTTGCGCTTTTGCCAATGCTGTTCAGTAAATCAAAACACAAATAAACATGACAAATTCATCAAAAAGAAATCAACTCTTTTAGAGGATCCCCGAGCATTCCATCCTTGATGCAACATCTTAAATAGTGAAATCAGAAAAAAAAAAAAAACTGGATATGCTACGAAATTTTTTAAACATTAACCTCCAAAAGCTTCCTGTGCTTGAGGATGCTTGCATTTGTCAGGGTGAACCATCAAAGATATCTGGTAAATGTACAAAGTAATCACAATGTTTCCAATGGTAACTAAAATCACTAAGAAGAAACCATAAAGAAAAAATGAAAGTCTTCAGAAATTCAAGGGGACAGAACATAAGCATTACCTTTCTGTACTGTCTTTTAACGTCATCGGTGGAAGAATCGAAAGATAAGTTAAGATGCTCAAACGGGTTCAGCTTGAAGCATGAGAGAATCCTACAAAGTTTCAATTTTTTTTTTATAAGATACGATCATAAAAAACATGGGTGGCAACAATACGAGCAAACCGGTAATCAATTTTAACAGTAAAGCTAAAAGTAATCGCTACTATACATTGAAGCTATGTGCATAACTATCACCCACATCCTTCTTAGAAACATATATATAAAAAGTATAGAAATTGATCAAATTTTCACAAGATCCGGTTTGTAATCAAGTTCATAGTGAATTAAACCATACAAAAAAAAAACACTGGAGATTCAATTGTTGTTTCATTCCCTAAGTTAAGAGACGAGCATATTGATAAGCTAATGGAAGATCTTAGAATCCCTATGAATTGCATTGATAACGCTTCGGATCAGGAATAGGAGCTAAATTAGGGCTTAGAGAAAGAAAGGAACCTGACGACTTCGTTGTCCCTCTCAACCTCACCGACCTCGGCGAGGAAGGATTTTAGAATCGCATCGTCGTCTACTTTAACATCTCCCATCACTGATTGATTCTCTCTCTCTCTCTCTTTCTCCCTTCAAGTACGGAAGAGTTAGGGAAGGAAGAAGATTGGCGATTTCTCTGGGCTGTATTCTGGGAGAATAAAGGTCGGGTATTTGGGTGGGTTCAACTAGTCATGCCCATTCCAACTTAATTCCCGGTTTGGTTTTGGTTTGATTCTTTTGGTTTTTTTGATTTTTTGATTTTTTGATTCTAGAATATAGGATCCGTTTATTAATTAAAACTTTTAGTTTGGTTTCAATTTAATTATTTTGGTTTAGTTCAAATAACAAAGTTGGATGGATACTCACTGTCTACTGAAGTTATTTCAAATCTCATTTAATTTGATTCCAGAACTAAAGATTAAAAAATAAAAAACCATATTTTTAGATAAAAATTTCTGATAATTCATATTTTAATTGATAGATAATATTTTAAATTATTTTATTATAAATAAATTAAATACAATTAATATTTATAAATATTTAAATTTGAATATGGTTTGAAATTTAAATTTTGGTTTTAAAAATATTTAATCTATTTAGATAATTGATAGGATCCAAATTTTTGAATCATATCTTAATTTTTTGGTTTGGTTTAGTTTAATTTTTTTAAAAAAATTTGGATAAATGTGGCGAAGCGAAATTCAATTGTGGGTCTATTCTAAGAGGGTGTTATTGGTTAATATATTTTAATAGATTTGACAATACAAATCAAGTGTTATTGGTTCTGTGATTTTAGAATCTATATTCAAATTCATTGTTATTGGTTCTATGATTTTAAAATATATATTAAAATCCATTGTTATTGGTTTTGTGATTTCAAAATAGATTTTAAAATCAGGTGTTATTCAATAATAATGATTTGTTTAAAGATTTGATTTAAAATTGGATTTGAATGGATTTATTAGTGATTTTAAGTTAAAAATACAAAGGAGCAAATATTGTCTTGAACCCTGTTATTTTGATAGATTTGTATTATTTGGTTCTCCTAATATCTTTTTGGTACCAATTCGCATACGTTATAACAAGTACTCACAAAGATATGCGACTTTTGTTAAGCGGTAGTGCTTGAAAGTTTTCCATTTAAAAACATCAAGCACTTGCTTGTGCTGGTTTACATAATTTTCTTCGTCGAACCGATACTTTTCCAGAAGAATAAAAATCTGATGACGTAGAAGAACTTGAAGAAATTAATAACAATGGTGAAGAGACTCTTGTAATTCAAGATCAACAAAGAGACATGTCAATCAAGTGAGAGCGACAATAACTACAGATATGTGGACAAATTTTATGTTATCATGATATACAAAATACTAATATTGTAGTTTTTATATTTCTTTTATTACAAAACTGAACTTACTGCAAATCTATTTGACTGATTTATGATAATCCAGTTATTTTTATTTACAATCTATAACATTGATTCTGAAATCTGCTTAGCTGATTTAAAATTAATGGATTTATCAAAAAAATCTAAATCCAAAAAAAAATCCTAGATTCATTAAAATACTACAATCAATAACCTCCACTAAATTATATCGAATCAGGTCTTTTGGATTAGATACTCGGGTTTAGGTGATGAGAAAGAGAGATTATATTATGGCCTATAATTTATGGAATTTACGAATTCAGTTAAGCTTAGGACTCTAGAAAGAGAAAAGGCTTTGGGCTTTCTCAAACCGAAAACTTTCCATTACATATTTTCATTATTATTTTTTTTGAAAAAACATATTTTCATTATTTATTATCTGATTTACATGAACATATATTTTTTTTATAATTTTGGCTTAGGACCACAAGCAAATTTACCTATGTTTGGACCGGCAATGTGCATACTCATCCACATGAATAGTTGAGAAAAATAACATGCATGCTGAGCAAATTTACTTCTCCAAATTCCAAACAAACTGTTAATATTTTCTAATTCATGGAAAAGCTGAGACATGGATCGTATCTTCAACCATATGTGTTTTGTACGGTTTTATATAATGTGATGAAGTATAAATAAATAAAACGAGTTGTCGTCTTATTTGCAAGCAATATGGACGAACAAAAAAGTTACGAGTGTTCTACAGATTAGAGCAAGAGAGAGAGAGAGAAAAGCGTTTTCTCTCTAGAGTCTCTCCCCACAACTCTTTTAACCTAGTTCACAGCCGCCTCCAAATTGCGATTCCGGTGACTGGTTCCTCCTTGGTTCCGGTCGCCACCACCTGTGCTCTGTTCTTTCAGCCTCTCCCTTAACCTCTTCTTCTTACCCTTCTCCTCCTTGTACGTGTTTCTGGATCTTCTCCGAATCTCCGGTGAACCTAAAAGAGAGCTGCTTGTGTTTGCAGCTCTTCTGGAGCATTGACGAGGAGCAGGTTTTGTCGGGGAGCTTAAGGTGCCTCCAATTTCAGTCTCAGCTTGTCAAACAGAGCAGATCTGGGTCAGATCTGATTTCGCCACAGCCGGAAAGGATGGTGAAGCATCGCTGCCTCCTCCTCCCCTCATCGGTGCCGGCTTGTACCTGAATGATTGGCTGGTTCTGCGTTTGAAGGTCTCGTTAGAGCTTCTCCCTCTCCGTTCGGAGAATCGACGGTGCTAAGGCTCACCTTCGTTGAGGACCTCTGTTCTTAGACCAAATCGAGGACATCCATGTCTGCAAAGGAGTTAGTTTGGAGTCTCTCCTTCTCGCTATCTGTCACCGCTCCACTGGGTTTTGAGGACGACCCCTACGACGGTGCTACCGGCTTCAAGGCGAGCCTCCCTTCCTGTTGCAGCTCATGTTTTGAGGAGAGCCCTGTTTCTCCTCCAGTGCTTCACTTCTCTACTCTTCACCGACGCAACCTCAGTGTGTCTCTCCATTGTCTCAGCCGCTCTTAAACGTCGCGTGGCCGGTTGGGGAGCCAAAGTTACCGCCTGCGCTTGACAGGTCTGTTCTTCATGTCAGGCGGAGTATTGGCGAGTCCGTTTGGGGTTTTGTTGTCGAGAAAGCTTCTGGTCTGGTTCTGCTCGACGTCCTCCTCCTCTGGTGTCCCGGAGCCGTTGCCAGCCTCCTCCGTTGAAGCCGTTAGGAGCCACCCTCGGGTGAGTGTTCGGGTGTCCCTCCCTTAGTTTTGCTCTTGTTCTTCATGGTTCTGCCATGATACTAGTAGCTTATTGAGTTGAGAGTCTTTTTGTTGTCGGTTTTGCTCTGATCTCTATTAGTTCCATGAACACCAATTTTGGTTGTTTCTGGTTTTAATTTCATGTGTTTCTTAGAGGTCTTTTTAATCTTTTTTGCGGCCTCTTTGAAACGGAATTGCTATCAAGCAGATTCGGGTTCAACTATGTTGTAACCAAACCTTCATTCTTGAATGATATTTACCATTTAGCAAAAAAAAATATGGACGAACAAAATTCTGTACAGAACATAAACACTTTCATAAATATATTTTACTCCAACAAGGTCTTTAGCCTCGTCAAAAACAATAAAATTATTCTCTAATTTTCACTCCTCACTTTCTTCCCTCTCCTAATCTTGACTCTTTATTTTCTTGTTTTTTTCCTTTTAACCAGCAAACCACAAGGCAAGTGGTAAAACATATAGAGTCAGAAAAATAAGGTAGAAAAACCATCAACAACAACAACAATTATTTCGTTCATATGCATATATATTCGAGTATACATACTCAGATATATATACACATAGATATATATATATATATATATATCATATGCTTTTGGTCTTGTAATTACCCCTTTGTGGTAGTCTTAAACTTATGAAGTGGCAATGCAAAAAGCCTCAACGGACAGAAGAGATCTCCTCGGCTCCTTGCAACCATTTATCCAACCTTCCTGTCCAACGGTGAATGATTTCTGGACATAGTTTTGGGCTTGGAATTGGGTTTTTGTGTCCCAGCCCAAAATTTCAGTGTTAGTGGGCTTCCAAGAGTAGTCACAGGTATTGAAGCAAGCGGCTCCTACGGTGTCGTCCACCGTGGACGGCGGTTTCACTGACCGAGCTAACTGAGCCACCCTTGGCCTTGGTGGCAGAGAGTGGACTACGTCGGATTTGGTCTCGAACTCATCTGTCGGAGGCCATCTCGAGTTTCTCTTTGGTACTCCAATGGGCTTATGGGCCACCAACCTATGAACACTTATAGGCCCACTTGACTTTTGTGGCAGCTTGTGCTGAAGCCCATTGGGCCTGTAGGCAAACTCGTCTTGTGACTCCTCCTCCTCTTCTTCTTCATCTTCATCGTCGATCCACTCAACCTCATCAGTTTCGTCTTCTTCGTCGCTAGCCATCTCAAGTTCGTCGCTGATTTCCGCGAAAGTGAGGAGGAGATGTCCGTCTTGGCGCTTGGCGGAGAAGTTGTTGTGCGACGGCATAGAGACAGCCTCGAGAACCAATCGGCCATTGTCACGGCGAGTTTTCATGTGAAGCGCCGAACCCGATTGGCTCGTGAGAGAACGAATCGGAGGAGGGAACGATCCTCGAGGCAACTCGATGCATGGTGTGCGATTGGGAACCGTGATTGGTTCTTGTTCGACCTCAACAACCTCGGCCTCTGTTTCTTCTTCTTCTTCCTCTTTGGTCACTGTAACGTTGAGAACTTCGATCTCGGCATCTCCGGTCTCCGACGATGCATGCCAAGAGAATCCTTCGCAACCCGTCTCGGATCCGAGACTCTCAGTGCAAATCTCGAGGCTTTTCTCGCTTAAAGAGCTGGCGCGTTTCATCAGAGGATGAACGTACGGTGGAGGAACCGTGTCGTTGCTCGATTCCGACACCTTCTTCTTGTCCGATAATATCGAACCCCATACATCGGATTGGCACGGCTCGATCTCTTCCGTCTTCTTGTTCTTATCTTCTTGAATCTGAGCCCAAATGTCGAACCCAGATCTTGACTCTTCGTCCTGTTCCTCTTCGCCGGAGCTCGATGAGTCAGCGACAAAGGTAGGGAGCTTCTCCGAGGAAGAGATCCTCTTCATGGGAGAGAACCCATTTTGCGAGACCCAATTCTTGGAGGATAAATCGGCAGAGAAGGTCCGCCTGAGTGAAGGCGCAGATGAAGTGTTTGACGGAATGTTACAGTCAGCGGTACCAAGGATGGTCACTATGCCTTGCTGCTTCGTCAACGAGGAAGAGAAGCCAAGGCTCTTGCTTAAGCCACAAGCCATCATCTTTAAAAGATTCAAATCCTTTTAATACTATTCCCTCGGTTTCCTGAACAAATAATAATAACCAGAATGTTAACAACTATACCAGTTATAATTAACAAGTCAAGAAATGCAATTATCTCCTATTTATAGGATGATCAGCCGGTTAACATACCTGTAGATTTAAGAGCAGACTTTGGGTGCAAATTCAAGTGTGTGTGTGTGTGTCTGTTAGGTGGTGGTGTTATGAGGAGAGTATAGAAGATGATGATGTTTTGTGGATTGATGGATGAGAATGAGACATGGTGAGAGGGGGGAGTGAAGAGGCGGTTTTATACAGAGGTTCTTCCATTATGGAACCATGTACTGTGGGGTCCTCCATCGAATGATTCTTCACTACTGTTTTTTTTTTTGTGTATTTATTAATGTTTTTAAATAACCAAAAAAAACCTTTCAAGTTGTAGTAAGATCATTTTCATTTCATTTACTAGTATCTCAAAACTATAATATAAAATAATATAAATTGAATATTTTTAGAAACTGAATAATGCTATTTATTAATTAATTATTATCGCCTACATTCAGAGTACTGAGTACTGACCTTAAACTTTGGAGGTTGAGTGTTCTATAAATTTTGTATTGTGTCAGTTATCGTTTCTTTTTCGCTGTTTTTATAACTACATATCAAACAGTTTAGTACTATGTTATTAATTTTTAAAAACTATTAATTGCTCACAATCTAAAATTTGCTTTTTATGATAACGATAACAAACAAAGATCAGAAGGTTCAGTTCTGTAACTTGTAACTAACGCGTGTGTCGTGAAGAAGAAAGTAACGGATATGAAACTAAACAGTGTTGTTCAAAAAAAAAAAATGAAACTAAACAGTTACATATATAAAAAAATGTACATAGTTATGTCAAAAGAAGAAAAATGTTGACGTATGGCATCGATACCCTCTTGAACCAATAACGTGGCACATTGTGGAAGTCGCAAATTTCATCTTTCTTTAGAGTTAAAACGATGAGGATGTTCCAAAAATATGCAACGAAAGCTGGATCCCATTAATAGCTTTCTACGTACCACTTGGGTTTATTTTATACCGACCAAACAACGCCGTTTTGAAGGTTTATAGTAAAGCATGCCATATACAAAAATTTTTGTAAGATATATAAATATTATGTAAATTTTCATTTTAATATTACCAACAAAAGACATGATATTTGGAGTCTGTATCGTTGGCGTCTGCGGTTTAGTCTCAGCATTATATTATGCATTAAGTGATCATAAAGTCATTAGAACCAATCCACAGTTTAATTAGTACGTTGTTTTCAAACTACTGAAGATTTTTTTTTGTTATAGATTGGTAACCTAACCAAACCCATTATGATTCATAGATATTATAAATCAATTAATTGAAAATTTAAAATATTTTTAAAAACACCACAAACATGCAGTATTGAATTTGAAATTAACACCACAAAATATTATATTGAGACTTTTTTGTTTTCTTGAAACTCTAATCCTAAACAAAACTTTGCATAACAGTCTCAACATCAACGTACTTATACTTAGGGATTCGTATATAGTCTTTTTAATATCTAGGATTAATCATTTTTTATTAAAAAATCTAGGTTTATAATCAGTGCATTTGGCAATTTGAAAGTAATCAAACTTTTAAACTTTGTAAACATATATCGCAGTTTGAATACTTTGTTAAAGACTCTTATAAAAATGTTTATACTACACGAGCATCAAAGTTTAATATAATAAATATCAGTTGGTTCTTTATACGTACAAACTTTCCTAAAGTAATATGTGTACTAGTATACTTAACCGAACTTTTTACCAATTTTGTTCGGTACAAAAAGAAAAATATGTCGTTTGAATGTTATTTGGGGCAAAAAAAAACAAGCGGGCACAAGTTGGTGGGTAGGAGTAAGATACGGTCCGAGAGATAGCGACGTGTGCATGGGGGGGGGGGGGGACGAAGACTGAATAAGTTTTTGTTCTTAAGTGTACGTGGTTGTATGTCTGCGTATATATGTACATATCAGTATATTTGATGATGATAAATTGATAATGATAACGATGAGATCATTATTGGTCCTATCCACAAAACGATAAAATGTTTTAGAAGTATCAAAAAGACATAAAGTGCGAACCCCTACGTACATACATGTAAGTTTTTTTTTTGGTAAAATGTTAAATTAAACACATACCTGTGTGCAGTATGTTGTTCTATTGCATTAATCGTTAGAGTTTCTTTTAGTGGTGTGTCATGTGTGATAGCATCATATCTCAAGAATATCGGCCTGCAACATCTAATCCATATATATGAGTACCAAATTAATGATTTGTTATATAATCACCAACACTCGTTCTTTTTTCTTTTTGCATTAAGTGTATCGATCTATATATCTAAACCATTCAAAAAAAAATTAACTACCTGTAAGAATATTTTATATTCTATATGACCTATGTGTCTATTGGTTTAATATAAAGTTCAAGTTCATATCAATGTTTAAAGATTCTAATATAAAAGACGATACCGTGATGGTTCGGTTTCGGTTAATGAATTAGAATCCGGGTGTGTTGATAACCCTCCTACTTTACCTTAATATTATAAAGTTCTCAATCTCTTTATCATATATATATATAAGGTAATAATAAGGGAATATATTACCGTAAGAGTTAAATACATATAATTATATACTATGGTGTACCAATACGGTTAAAAATATCAAAGAGATGTATTGGAGAGTTGTGTTGGAGAGTTGTGTTGGAGAGTTGTGTTGGTTTAAACACAACCCTTTAATTATTATAAAAGGGCACTCACGTACATCGTTATATGGTGACGTGAAAGTCTCTCTACAACACACACAATAATAGTTACAATTAAAAGAAGAGATTAAAGAAGGTTTTTGGGATTTCTTATCCATCAAGGAAATTCCATAAAGGAGAAGGTTAAAGAGGAGAACATCAACTGGTGGGGTTGCATCCAAGCATGGATCAAGGTTAGTGTTCTTACTTTCTCTAGAAATGTGTTAGGATTGAATTAAGACAAATCTAGTTTGGTCTTGGGTAGATTTCATAATTGAAATCATTATTATTATTACATTTGGTATCAGAGCCATTCTAGATTTAATTAATTCACTGTATGTAGTTTTCATCAACTTCATGAACATATACGGATGAAACCGTTTTAAAGAGTGTTCATGGTTTGTTTAATTTGCCGTAATTAAACGCACGGGATCATGCAGTCGCTTAAACGCACGATCACTTGTTTACGAGTAATTTCATGATCAGTGCATATGTATACATACATCATCGTAATAATACGGCACCGTAGTCATTCATAAATATGGGACTTGTGAATCCAGTAGAAATCACGTTGGTTCATACTTATAATTAAATAATGATTGTTCGTTTATAAGAAACGTACGGAACAAAGTTTAGTAAATCTATTTGCATGTTTAAAAGAATTTTGTTTTCTTTGTTTGTCTGGTTGTTGTTGTTTCTTTCCGACAAGATGAGAAATGATAACTGTTTATGTGATGAAAAGTTGCGACTACATGAATTCGTTAATGGTTTTAAAAGGAGAATTTAAAGATGAGGAAACAAATAGTGATAAATCGTAAACCTTTTACGGTTATTGTTTTCCTATGTTTCTCTGAAAAGGTACCATTAAGGGTTGTAAGTGTAGGAAGTTTCACATAAATATAAGAAAACAAAAGTTTGTGCATGCTTGAATGTATACACTAAAATTTTGATATTTGAATTCATAATATCATAAAGGTATAGGCGGTGATGTCGTTGATGTAGTTTAGTTGGTTGTCTCATATAGTTTGAGAAATAACTATATGTATAGTATTTTATTAATTTAAAATATTATATGTTTAATTTAAAATGCTTCCGCTGCATTTTAGTAATGGGTAATTTGTGTTATGAAATATTAACACAATCTAGAAAATTATGTTATGAAATATTAACATAATATTAGGATAAATTTACCTATTAATTAGTGTTTTAATGTTTATATAGTTTATAACATGTTAATCACCAAAGTGATCTTGTTATTTACTTATGAATATTAAAATTAATAATAGTATCATTGATCATGATTAGAGATGGATGCTAAATGACATAAAGTTTTAGTGATCAACTAATTTTTTTTTTTTATATTCTAGGAGATTACCCAAAGGTGAATCATTGAATATAATTAATAATAAGAAAAGAGTTATTCATTTCTTACTATAGTCGATAATATGTATGTCCAAAGATAACATATTTATTTGACTAGTGTTTGATTTGATTAATATTAAAGAATATATAATTAGCATCAATGATAGTACTTGTATTTAAATATTGCCCAAAGGTTATTTAAAATATAAGTGTTAAAATTTCTATTAGTCTGAATATATATTAAAGTCTCAAAGCACTAACGGGTAAACATGCATGAATGCTTGCAGCTTCATCAAATGTGTTTGCATCTGCTAACTCTGTGGTAAAGTTTAATGGCCTCAACTATGGTGAGTGGGTCGAGAAAATCCGGTTTACACTGGGTGTAATGGCTTTAGACTCCGCCATACTAACTGATGAGGAACCTTCAGCTATTACAGTAGATAGCTCCGAATCTGAAAAGTCTCGTTATGAGAGATGGGAGCGATCTAACAGGCTGAGCTTGAACCTTATGAGGTTGACGATGGCGGAAAGTATTAAGCCATCAATGCCTAAGACAGAGAAAGCAAGGGAATTCATAGAGAAAATTAAGGAGTGTTCACAATCGGAATTGGCTGACAAGTCGATTGTAGGAAGTCTCATGAATGAGCTAACTACGAAAAAGTTTGACTGGTCTCAACCAATCCATGATCATGTGACGCACATGTCTAATCTGGCAGCAAAGTTAACGACCTTAGGAATGGAGGTGCATGAGCAGTTCTTGGTTCAATTCATCATGAACTCTCTACCTCTTGAATTTAGCCAGTTCCAGGTGAATTACAACACCATTAAGGATAAATGGAACTTTAAAGAATTAAAGGCAATGCTAATTCAAGAGGAGGGGAGATTAAGGAAGATGAAAGATCAAGTTGCTAACCTTGTAGGTCTTGGAAGTGTCAGTAGCAGCAAAAGAACATCAAGTAGGAAGGACAAAAAGAATGTTAAGAACTTCATGAAAGGACCTCAAAGTCAAATCCAGAAGAAAAAGAAGTGTTTCTTTTGTAAGCAAGTAGGACACTTCAAGAAGGATTGTCCTAAAAGGAAGGACTGGTTCGACAAGAAAGGTAAACATTATAGCTTTGTTTGCTATGAAATGAATCTTGTTGAAGTTCCTAATAATACTTGGTGGTTAGATTCTGGTGCTACTACTCATGTGTCTCATATTAAACAGGGATTCAGTTCGATCCAGCCCATAAGAGGACCTGAACAATACTTGTTCATGGGAAACAGGATGAAGGCAAGAATAGAAGGAATTGGGACGTATAGATTGATCTTGGACACTAGAAGTCATGTAGATCTTGAAGGGTGTCTCTATGTACCTGAGTGTGCTAGAAATCTTGTTTCTGTTAGTAGGTTGGACAATTTAGGTTTTAGTATTAAGGTTGCACATGGTGTTTTCACATTGTACCGAAATGATTACTTTTATGGTAGTGGTATTTTATTTGATTCACTTTATAAGTTCAACCTTGATGCAAAGTTTTCTGAATCCCTATTTAATGTTGAAAGTCGAGGCATTAAGCGTAGCGCTATTAATGAAAATTCTGCTTTCTTGTGGCATCAACGATTAGGTCATATTTCCAAAGAAAGAATAATGAGGTTGATAAAGAATGAAATTCTTCCTCAGTTGGATTTTAGTGACTTAGATGTATGCATAGACTGCATTAAAGGAAAGCAGACGAAACATACTTTAAAGAAACCAGCCACAAGAAGCACTCAGCTTCTTGAGTTAATACACACCGACATATGTGGCCCTTTCGATGCTCCTTCATGGAGTGGCGAAAAATATTTCATCACATTTATCGATGATTACTCACGGTATGGATATACCTATCTACTGCATGAAAAGTCTAAATCTGTGAATGTCCTAGAGATATTCATTGACGAGGTGGAAAGGCAGTTAGATAAAAAGGTGAAAGTAGTGAGATCTGACAGAGGTGGTGAATTTTATGGAAAATTCGATGAAAGTGGACAATGTCCTGGTCCATTTGCAAAGTTACTTGAAAGTAGGGGTATATGTGCACAATACACTATGCCTGGTACTCCTCAGCAAAATGGTGTAGCTGAGAGGCGGAATCGTACCTTGATAGAAATGGTTAGGAGCATGTTGAGTAATTGCTCTTTACCCCTTTCATTGTGGATATATGCATTAAGAACTGCAACATATGTGCTGAACCGGGTTCCTAGTAAGGCAGTTCCTAAGACCCCTTATGAATTGTGGACGGGAAGGAAACCTAGTTTAAGACATCTACGTATATGGGGTTGTCCAGCAGAAGTAAGGCTATATAATCCACATGAAAAGAAACTTGATTCTAGGACTGTCAGTGGATTTTTCATTGGCTATCCTGAAAAATCGAAGGGGTACACATTTTATTGCCCTAACCACAGTACGAGAATAGTTGATTCGGGTAATGCTAGGTTCATTGAAAACGGTGAAACTAGTGGGAGTGATGAACCACGAAAGGTGGACATTAATGAGGTTCAGGTTGAAGTTTCTTCACCTGTAATTCCACCTGAGGTAGTTGTTCCTATTGTTGCATCAGAGGTTAATGACACAATAGGACAACATAATAATGTGCCAGCCTCACTAGCTGAAAATACTGTTGATGAACATGTCATAATTCAAGAAGAGAATAGTGAACCACAAATACCTTTAAGGCGATCTGGAAGAGAAAGAAGATCTGCCATTTCAAATGATTATGTGGTTTACACTATTGAAAATGAATGTGACTTAAGCATGGATGAAGATCCGATCTCATTCAAAATGGCCATGGAAAGTGACAATTCTGAAGAGTGGTTTGATGCCTCAAAAGAAGAAATGAAATCTATGGATGATAATCATGTATGGGACTTAGTAGAGTTGCCCGATGGTTTCAAAACCGTTGGTTGTAAATGGGTCTATAAGACTAAACGCGACTCGAAAGGTAAACCTGAAAGACGCAAGTCTCGCCTTGTTGCTAAAGGTTTCACCCAGAAAGATGGCATTGACTATAAAGAGACCTTCTCTCCTGTTTCAAAGAAGGATTCTCTTAGAATTGTTTTGGCTTTGGTGGCTCATTATGATCTTGAGCTCCACCAGATGGATGTGAAAACCGCCTTTCTGAATGGAGATCTTGAGGAGGAAGTATATATGGACCAACAAGAAGGATTCGTGGTCGCTGGAAAAGAAAATTTGGTGTGTAAGCTGAGAAAGTCAATATATGGACTAAAACAAGCTTCTCGACAATGGTATATAAAGTTCAATGATACCATCACGTCATATGGTTTTGTAGAGATCATTGTTGATCGATGTATCTACATTAAGATCAGTGGGAGTAAGTTTGTGATTTTAGTCTTATATGTTGATGATATTTTGCTTGCTGCAAACGACATGGGTATGTTACATGATGTGAAGAAGTATCTCTCTAAGAACTTTGAAATGAAAGATATGGGTGAGGCATCTTATGTGATCGGAATAGAAATCTTTCGAGATAGATCACAAGGACTGTTAAGTTTGTCTCAGAAAGGATATATCAATAAGATCTTAGCGAGATATAGAATGGAAAAATGCTCTGCAGGAATATCTCCAATTCAGAAGGGGGACAAGTTTAGTTAAATTCAATGTCCTAAGAATGAATTGGAGAGTAAAGAAATGGAAAGAATTCCCTATGCATCGGTGGTTGGGAGTTTGAACTATGTTCAGACATGTACTCGACCAGATATCAGCTTTGCTTTTTTGTATGTTGGGTCGATATCAAAGTAATCCCGGAATGGACCACTGGAAAGCTGCAAAGAAGGTTCTCAGGTACTTGCAAGGCACCAAAGAGCACATGCTTACATATAGGAGATCTGATCAGCTAGAAGTCATTGGATATTCAGATTCAGACTATGCCGGATGCGTTGATAGCAGAAAATCAACGTTTGGCTACTTGTTCCTTTTAGCTGGGGGAGCAATATCATGGAAAAGTGGAAAGCAGTCTGTCATTGCTACTTCCACTATGGAGGCTGAATTTGTGGCATGCTTTGAGGCCACAATTCATGCATTATGGCTGCGGAACTTTATCTCAGGGCTTCGGATTGTCGACACTATAGCTAAGCCGCTGAGAATTTACTGCGATAATTCTGCAGCTGTCTTCTTTTCAAAGAACGACAAGTACTCAAAGGGTGCTAAGCACATGGAGTTAAAGTACTTGTCTGTTAAAGAAGAAGTTCAGAAACAGAGAGTGTCATTTGAGCACATAAGGACGGACATGATGGTAGCGGATCCGCTAACTAAAGGTTTACCACCCAAGGCGTTCAATGGCCATGTAGAGCGTATGGGTATTATAGATAAGGCTTTGCTATTTTAGTTATGGGATGCTCATTATGTATTTGACACTGAGAATTTACTTAAAGATTATGTTTCTGATTTATTTATTATGTTATCATTGAAGTATATGTATACACTTATGGTTTGTAGATAACATATGTTTGGTTTGAGAAATAAAGGTTCTTCTCATATAAGGATTAATATAAAATTGGAATTGATTTGTGATGCATGGAAGGGACTATGTGGTTTAATGACATACAACCGCCATGATTCAATCAGTTCAAATTTTAGTAAAGATCGAGTGAACTTGATATAAAAGTGCACATTAAAGTTATTGAACCCTTAAGTCGACACAAAGGTCAAGTGGGAGAATGTAAGAATATTTTATATTCTATATGACCTATGTGTCTATTGGTTTAATATAAAGTTCAAGTTCATATCAATGTTTAAAGATTCTAATATAAAAGACGATACCGTGATGGTTCGGTTTCGGTTAATGAATTAGAATCCGGGTGTGTTGATAACCCTCCTACTTTACCTTAATATTATAAAGTTCTCAATCTCTTTATCATATATATATATAAGGTAATAATAAGGGAATATATTACCGTAAGAGTTAAATACATATAATTATATACTATGGTGTACCAATACGGTTAAAAATATCAAAGAGATGTATTGGAGAGTTGTGTTGGAGAGTTGTGTTGGAGAGTTGTGTTGGTTTAAACACAACCCTTTAATTATTATAAAAGGGCACTCACGTACATCGTTATATGGTGACGTGAAAGTCTCTCTACAACACACACAATAATAGTTACAATTAAAAGAAGAGATTAAAGAAGGTTTTTGGGATTTCTTATCCATCAAGGAAATTCCATAAAGGAGAAGGTTAAAGAGGAGAACATCAACTGGTGGGGTTGCATCCAAGCATGGATCAAGGTTAGTGTTCTTACTTTCTCTAGAAATGTGTTAGGATTGAATTAAGACAAATCTAGTTTGGTCTTGGGTAGATTTCATAATTGAAATCATTATTATTATTACACTACCTGCCCTTGGACTTGATTTTATATTTTCTGTCATTGTAGATGATGTTTGGTCATATCCTAGATCTTCCTTCCACATTCTATACGATCGTACACAAAACTGAAACCAATCAAAGAGACTTTACAATCATTAATTTGTGTGAATTACATATTAAGAATAGTATCGCATAAAAGAGATTTCAGTGAAATATAAAAGATCAAAATATAAAATACATGGATCAATCAATTAGTTATTACTTATAATTCATATTCTTATTTTTATTTAGATATCTTTTAACTTTACATTTTTGGAAACATCTTCTATCTTTATATATATGACATTCTTTTAGCTTATTTTGGTATCAAGAGAGAAACACATTTTATATTTGTTTTGACATATATCAACATTATTTTGGGTCTGACCCCCAGGTGAAGATAATAGAAAACAAACGTACCAATATATATATATATATATATATATTTTTCTTTTTTTTTTGAAGTAAGAGGTAGAAATGATATATCATTCAAGAGTAGCTTCCTAAACCTTTAGAGCAGGATTAACACAATAGCTTAACGGGTGTGTTTAATGATTTTTGGATTAAAAAAAAAAGAAAATAATGTATTAAGCGAAGCGACGGTGCTTAATTACGCTGCACAAGAAACGTATCTAATGAGATACGTGTCACTAGACACGTCTTTCTCTCCCTCGACGAGTGGGCTTCTCTCTTTCTCTCCCTCGACGACTCCCCTTCTTTCCTTCTCTCCCTCGGCGACTCCGTGTTTCTCGATTGAAACCTCGACGACTCCGCATCGTTCTCGTGAAACCTCGACGGCTCCGCTTCTCTCTTTCTCTCTCTCGGCGATCCGCGTTTCTCGATTCTCTCCCTTAACGATCCGGTTCTCTCTTTCTCTCCCTCGACGACTCCACGTTTCTCTCGTGAAATCTTGACGACTCCGCCTCGTTCTCGCGAAACCTCGAACACTCCGCCTCTGTCTCGTGATCTTCCCCCGACGATGAAGCAGTCGGCGTCTCTCTCGGTGGACTCCTCGTCTCTGTCTCTCTCTTCGACGAGTCAGCGCCTATGTCTCTCTTCTCGACGAGTCCGCATCTCTGTTGCTGTCCTCTCTCTCGGTGGATCTCCTCGACGGTGACAAACTTGTACCTCTCTCTCGGTGGCTGTCTTCGAGGAAATCAAATCGCAAGGTAAACGTATGTATTATTCCTTTTATGTCTGAATCCTTCTATGTTATTTGATTTTTTTGTTATCTCGGTTACTTTTGATTAATTTTCATTTGTCTCTGTCTTTGTTTCTTAACAAGGACGGATCAATAGACATGAAGGTTCGTTAAAGAAGATGACTATAACTGCAAAACATGTAAAATATATATCTTCATATTCATATAGATTTGTCTCTGTCTCTTGTGTTTGTTTTTGATATTGATTGAACGTTTTTAGAAAAGCTTTGTGTTTTATTCGTTGGTCGTTTATGATATTGATTGAAAGTGTTTAGGAGTGTGGTCTCAAATGAATTGATTGTCGTTCTTGTCTGAATTGAATAGATGATATAAGGTTAGTGTATGGTTGTGTGATTAATGTGTTAGCTATATTAATCATGTGATTTGTTTATGTGTGTTTGTGTTTCTTTGTATGTTTGAATCCTTTAATTTGATTCCTTGCTCTGTTTCTCATTTTTGATTTGCTTCTGTAGAGGAGGAGTGCATTCGCTGAAGCAAAACAGGAAGGATCGTCAAAGCAGAGGAGTGCATTCGCTGGAGCAAAACAGGTAAATGTTTTAATCTTTTAAAGTCATTGAAATCTTTATGGTTGAGTTAGGTAGTTAATGTGTTTGGTCTGTTGGCATTGATGTTGGTAATGAAAAAAAGATTGCTTATGGTTGAGTTAGGTAGTTAAGTGACTTGCTTTTGTTTGAAAATGAATTGAATTGTCGATAATAAATGACTTACTTTGTGTTTGATTATGGTTGTGAAAGGGTAATTAATAGAAGTTAGATATATGTCAATTTGAATTTGTTGATTGTTAGTTGTTTTGAGTGTTGAATGCATTTGGTACTACCTGTTATATCTCTCCTCCATCTTTAAAACTCATTCCTTCTCTTCTATCTCCAACAGATTTCTATCTGTTATTTCTCTCCTCTTTCACATCCATTTACTGAGTCTTCAAACTTTGTTGAACTGTTTAGCAGTCAACAAAATGTTGTCTTTGGTAACGTATCAGATAGTGTTTCACTATCTACATTGCAAGTTTCTTTCTTAGGCAGTCAAGGCACCGATGATTCAAACTTTGGTGAAGACACTCAAGCCAATCGTAAAGAAAGAAGGACGTGGACGCCAACAGACGATGTAGTGCTCATCAGCACATGGTTAAACACGAGCAAAGATCCCGTAGTAGGGAATGAGCAAAGGTCTCTTGCTTTCTGAAAAAGAATTGCTGCGTACTTCTCAGCTAGTCCAAAACTTGCTGGCTGTGAAAAGAGAAAGGCATCTCACTGTAAGAATCGTTGGCACAAGACCAATGACTTAGTTTGCAATTTTTGTGGAGAATATGAAGCTGCAACCAGAGAGAAAAGCAGTGGACAAAATTAGAATGATGTTCTTAAACTATCCCACGAAATCTTCTTCACCAACCATAAAAAAAAAAGTTCACTCTTGAGCATGCTTGGAAAGAGTTGCATAATGACCAGAAGTGGTGTGAGCTGTCTATGATTAAAATTGATGGAAGCTCCAAGAAGAGGAAGTGTGAGGATGGTTCACATTTAGCAAGCTCTAAAGCAACTGAAGAAGATTCTGCTCTTGATGATGAAGGAACAAATCGTCCCCCGGGTGTTAAGGCAGAAAAAACCCGTTCTAAGAAGACAGTGGTTGATGGGAAGGAACTGTCTGAGTTTCAGACAATGTGGAGCATCAAGAAACAGGATTTGGCTTTGAAAGAAAGACTGTCCAAGATGAAGCTACTTGACAGTCTCATTACTAAAGAAGAACCTCTAAAGGATTATTAAGAAGCTTTGAAGAAGAAACTCATTGATGAGTTGATGTTTAATTAGTTTAAGTTTCGGTTTGTCTTGTTTGTCTTGTTCTTGTTCTTGTTCTGTTTTAGTGGTTTAAGTTTGTGTTGCTTGTTCTCGTTATTGTCATGGAGTTTCTGTTATGTAGTTTATCTTGTTGCTTAAGTTTCTCTACCTTGTAGTTTCTGTGTAAGTGTAACTTGTTGCTTAAGTTTCTGTTTAATATATATGTTTCGTGTTCTAATGTTGATCTTCTGTATATTGTTCTTGTAGTCAGGTGAAAGATTGGAGCATCCTTGTTCTGTTGGAGCATCCGTGTGCCGTTGGAGCATCTGTGTTTTGTTGGAATGAACGTGTGCCGTTGGAGCCTCCGTGTTTTGTTGGAATGAACGTGTGCCGTTGAAGCATCCATTTTCTTGTATCACGAATTGTATTTTGTTTCTTTGTATCACGGACTTAGAGGTGAAAGATTGGAGCATCCTTGTTCCGTTGGAGCATCCATGTGCCGTTGGAATGAACATGTGCTGTTGAAACAACCGTTTCCTTGTATCACAGATTGTATTTTGTTTCCTTGTATCACGGGCCTAGAGAGTATCTTGTTTTGTTGTGCTCTTCTATGCATTGTACTCTTGTTCTCTTGTATCACGGATCTAGAGACTTTATGTGACCTTTGCATTGTACTCTTGTTTGGCTTGTGTCACGGACAAGAAGGCCTTTGTAATGAATGTATATCGATAATCTTGTATAAATAATAGCTCCTTCTTCTTGCTTCTCATATTATTCACAACAAGTCTTTCTTCTTCCTTTCTCCCTCTCATATTATTCACAACAAGTCTTTCTTCTTCCTTTCTCACTCTCATATTATTTATAGTAAAACAAAGATTGTAAAACAAAGATTGTAGATTCTAAATCAAAAGAACATCTACTCTCCCTTTCTTATTCAAAAATTTTCATCTCATGGCATCTTCATCTCATAACCCCTTTGATGGATCAGTTGACGAAAATAATGGGTCATTTGATAAAAATTTTGATCAATATTTTGATCAAACATTTGAGAATTTGTTCATTGATCCTGGTAATCGAGAAGATGGAAGGAAGAAAAGAAAGAAACAAGTTTATATAGAAATCGTGAAGAATGACATATACGTTTATGGAATGATTATTTCAGTGAAACTCCAATGTTTCCTGAAAATTTATTTCGACGACGTTTTCGAATGAACAAGCCATTATTCATGCACATTGTTGATCGACTGTCCAACAAAGTTCAATTCTTTCGCCAGAAGAAAGATGGTCTTGGAAGGCTTGGTTTCTCCACACTCTAAAAGTGTACAGCAGCTATTCGTGTCTTGGCATATGGTACAGTGGCTGATACGGTCAGCGAATACCTCCGGCTCGGTGAAACAACAACTCGGTCATGTTTAGAAAATTTTGTGGAAGGAATAACTTATTTATTTGAGTACCTAAAAAGACCAACACTGGTGATCTTCAACATCTACTAGATATTGGAGAGCATCGTGGTTTTCCTGGGATGATAGGAAACATTGATTGTATGCATTGGGAGTGGAAGAATTGTCCCACCGCTTGGAAAGGGCAATATTCTTGTGGCTCGGGTAAACCAATAATCGTTTTAGAGGCGGTTGCTTCATATGGTCTCTGGATACGGCATGCATTTTTTGGACCTCCAGATACCTTAAATGATATCAATGTTCTTGATCGCTCACCTATTTTTGATGACACAATAAACGATCAAGCTCCGCAAGTCACTTACTCCGTCAATGGAAGAGAGTATCATTTGGCTTACTAACTCACCGATGATATTTATCCAAAATTGGCAACTTTATCCAATCTATTCCAATACCACAAGGGCCGAAAGCAGTTTTATTTTCTCAACGTCAAGAAGCTGTCCGAAAAGATGTCGAGCGTGCTTTTGGAGTCTTGCAAGCTAGTTTTGCCATTGTTAAAAATCCAGCATTTTTTTGGGGATAAAGTCAAAATTGGAAAGATTATGAGAGTATGTATCATACTCCATAATATGATAGTAGAAGACGAACGAGATGGATATTCTCAGTTTGATACTTCAGAGTTCCAACAAGGAGAAGACACCGGAAGTTCACATGTCGATCTCAAATATCGCCAATATGATGGGTGTTCGAACTAGAATTCGTGATAGACAAATGCATCAACAACTGAAAGCTGATTTGATTGAACATATATGACGTAAATTTGGACGTGATAAAGATGACAACTGAACTCGGATGCTTCTTTCAAATTATTCTCGTTTATTTTATTAATCTTTGTTTGTATGTTTTTATTTTAAAATCTATGTTTAAAATATTATCTTTTACTATGTTTTATTTAATAAATAAATTTTATTTTTAATAAAACAATATTTAATTTTTTTTAAGAATCCCTAAATTAGAGACTTCTAATGGAGCACGAAAATGTTCTGAGTTTCTTAGTATTGTCTATTAACTCACATTTACTACTTAAAAATATTAAAAAAATAAGTGTCTCTAAATAGGTCTTTGGGATAATCATGCTCTGAGAACGTTGTTAAATGCTTGAATCTTTTTTTTTACTTTTAGTAATTTTGGAAACAAACTATCAAATAAGTATTTATAAAATTACAAAAAGAGAAAACTTAAAGGCAAAAGACATCCACAAGAGCAAACATTTCCAATTAGGTTAAAGGAAGATAGCGAGAGTCAAGAGACACTCAATGTGGGCAAAACATCGCTTAAGGTGGAAGCAAAGGAATCACTTTTCTTCTTTTTAAAGACCAAATACAATTGGATGGACCAACTAATTTACCCGAAAATAAAGTTTTATCAATTTTTATTTATCATGAGAACATCGCTAAAATTTTGATTTTTAAAGGCTATCGATTATGATTAATATTTGATTCGGTGTGGGCATATTTCATGCATGGTCTGTTCACCAGTTAAGAAAATGTACAATTTATAAGGATTAAGAGCTGATATTTTGATTACTTTCCAAACCTAGTCTGATTCCGTAATTAATTTGTTTTCACACTTTTGTAGGTATTTTAGTTGATACTACTAGCTGGTATTTGTAAACATATTGGTGTACGTGAGTGTTAAACATTGTGCCTAAAATCAATTAAAAGAACTACAAACATTTAGGATACAAGATGACATAAATGAAAAGCCTAAGACGTTAGAGATAATCGCATAAGGGGTTTATTCGATAGATTTGGATTCCTGTTTATCTATTTGTATTGTTTTATTTTGTTATATATCCATATATACGTTGAATATACTCTAGCTTCACTCCATATATATTATTTAGAAGTTCCCTCCATATAGATAAACGTAGCATCACGAGGTAACAGCCACATATATCATATATGACTCGGAACCGAGATAGATGATAGATAATGTTTATGGAATTTATTTTCAAACAATATAACACAGCGAATTATCAAAACGCTGTTAGATACAACTTAAGATTATTGATTACAAAAAAAACCTTAAGATGATTGATTCGTTTCGAAGTGTTCCTAGAGACGTGTTACACATGAATATTGCTAAATACATTATCGGCGATAAAAGACATGGTCTTATGCCATAGGCTCGTTCTAAAGACTGATAAGGCCATAGACAATAGCCTCGTGAACATAGTAAATCGAACTCCCTGATTAGAGAGAGGTGGAAAAAGACACTAAAGAAAAAACCAAGAGCTTACCCAACAAAGAATCACGAAAGTAAAAAAAAAAAAAAGAATCACGAAAGTGGAAAGCAACCGAAAGGTCGTATCTTGTTGTGGGCATGTTGGGTCCTTTTTTTTGTCTCTCTCTAAGGATGTCCAGAAGATGCTTCATACGTAGCGTCGTTCATCGGAATAAAAACAATTAACAGTAATTAAACTAAAAGGTTTCGATGCTGATCCCTTTCTGAGTATTTATAATATACAACGTGGTAACAAAAAAAGTTTTATAGAATATAATAGTAGTTACTAATTAATTATATAGGTAAAGTTTTTTTGATTAAGTAATTACATATGCTTGCACAAAAAAAAGTAATTACATATGTAAAGTTTTTTTTCGAGAAAAAAAATGTAAAGTTGCATGATCAAGAGAGCTTTTAGGACGTAGAGAGAGAAAGACCGCGTAGCCATACATGAACAGAAGGGAAAGCCATAACGCTAGACATGGATGCGTTTTGTCTCTACCTATAAACCAAAGCAACACCACTCAATCTCAATTCTATTACAAATTACTCATCATTAAAAAAAAAATCTTTCGCGATATATCCAACAACTAAAAACATACGCGTCGAGTTTTGGCATTTCCTGTAAGGAAACTTATTTGACGAGAAACCATAGCTAAAACCATAATACTATGTTTATGAAAAATTAAGTGTTCAAAAAAAATCATCATTGGTGATGTACATTGTAATTGGAAAATAATGTATGGCAACTCAATTCTCCTTCGAGTTTAGTGGAAAATATATTTGTACAAACATGTGAGCATGTACTGTGAATCCGAAGACAACATTGAGCTCCCAAAAACCTTGTTTAAATATTATAATCCACAGACCAGTAACTTCGATTATGAGGATATTGGATCACAGTATGGTAAAATGAAATTTGGCTGAATTGTTTCCCTCAGTCTTTTACGGTTTTTAATTTGATCCTCCCGGAGAATTTTGGTAATCCTTCTTTGTTTGGTCACAACGTCAACACTCGACACCCAAATTTCGTAAACAAAAAAAAAAACTTGAAATTCCTCTTTTATTACATACTATAATTCTCAACATGAGGATCTGCCATGTTCATTTTTGTGCAGAAACCAAAACAGACAAACTTATGCTACAAGCATATTACCAGCAAAGATTCGATATGAAGAGAGGAATGTGATGCTTTTATTGTTATATATCAAGGTAATATTTGTAAAATATTTATTTATCTACTATTTTGGTAGATTTAATATATTGATTATAGGAAATAAAACTGAACGTGAAGTATTGTATTACTCGGTAATATAATTCATATTTGCACGTTACCAGAGAGTTAGTTAACTCAACTGAAAAGAGTTTTGGCTATTGTGCCATAGATTCCCGGTTCGAGTGATCGCTGCTACGAAATTAACAATACATGTTATGTTGTGGTTTTGGGTTTAAGGATATTACGAGTTTCGGTTCGGTTCAGATAGCAACTGTTTTAAACACACAAACTATGCCAAGCAATAATTAGTCTATTCCTATCGGAAATTAAAGTCAGGTTTATATATTGTATACATACCTACGCGAAGACTAGTGAGCATCGAACAAATGTATGATTTAATATAACAAATTTTAAGCTTAAGTGAGAAAATGGAAATTGACGCATAGGTACACTTTTCTTGTGCGTGACTGGATTTATAAGTTATTCAGAAAAGAATCAAAATTTATACGCATTTTATAGTACCGTACTTAATATTTAATCGACGCTTTCATAGTGCGATTTATATGTTTCCAGCCATGGATCTATTCCCTAGCTAGTTGACTCTTGTTTTAGGACATTTAAAACGAAAACACTTTCGAATTGTAAATTATTATTGTTAAAATAACACTTAATCTTCTACTAATGATATATTAAAAATATCAATTCTCCTCATTCAAGTAAAACCCTTTCTCGAAAGAAAATTATCCTCATTCTAGTCAAAAGTATTCTTGAAAATATTTAGTACTTGGATTCTTTTGTCCTATATACTTCAATATATATATATATATATATATATATATATATATATATATATATATATATATATATATATATATATAGCTAGTTACAACTTACAAGTAGATACTATGATATTAGATTTATTGGTTGTTCAAAAAAAAGTTATATAATCAGGAGATAATTAAAATAAAATTGTAACTTTTTTCTTTTCCCGAAATGCATGAAATCTTCTGTTTAGATTTAATCAGGGATTTATGACTTTTTAAGTTTACTGTCGACAATGGGTTTTGTCGACACTAAATTCTACATTTAGTATTTAATTAGGGTTTATGCTATTTTAATTATATGTCAACATGAGTGGGTTCGTGATTCTACAAGTGGGGAGTCTGAAACTATAAACAAACAAGGAGGCTAGGCATAGGCTAGGATAAAATTCCGGAACAAGTGTGAGGCCAATGAAACTGAAGTTCCAACTTTTTATTAATTTATTATGTTTTAAAAGAGGGAATATAGACACCTTACTT
Source organism: Brassica juncea (assembly GCA_018703725.1). Classification (NCBI taxonomy): domain Eukaryota; kingdom Viridiplantae; phylum Streptophyta; class Magnoliopsida; order Brassicales; family Brassicaceae; genus Brassica; species Brassica juncea. The sequence goes on along the minus strand of CM031936.1, from coordinate 52,330,388 downwards.
TTCTTGATGAATGATAACATTTACTTTGAATAATAGTTTGAGATTTCTAATAGTTTCTTGCTCCTTCATTTTATTTTAAAACAGCACCAGAACTCTGTTATAATAAAAACACTGTTGTCTTAACTATAATTTAAAGTTGTAAACGTTATCTTAAGATTTAAAATGATAACACAACAAACTAAGTCGCATTGACCTATTGGTAAAAAGGCTCCAACTAGATTTTCCGTTCTAGGTTCGAATAGTATCGATCATCCGTAGATGTTTTAAGTGGCAAGAAAATCTAAATTTCTATGGGACTCGTGGAATTAATCACTTTAGTCTGGAAACCTTTGAAATCCCAAGGTTATAAAAAAACCCATTCAGAATTTAGGTACATTTTATTCTTGTGAGTACGGGTCACACGACCCGTTTTCCGTTTTGCAAATGAAGCAGCCAAGTCCACGCTAATAAGTATTACACCGAAAGTTTTCAGTACTTTTGTTTTCTTAGTTCATATAATCATATTCATTAGTCATACTCATATAACGTATACTTTTGTAGGAAAATTACAAATACATTAATGTCTCCAAAACATGAGACCATGTTAACGTTTAAAAAAAAATCAAGGGGTCAACAGACTATGTTACCCCAATTAAATAAATTTATGAATCTTAATTAGCCTAAAATATTGGGACAATGTGTTGTATATTCATAAGGGAGGGAAAAAAAATAAGAATATAGCCATGCTACAGAAACAAGCGACGGATGGGACAATTTGTGCACAAATCTGACTGAAATCTCTTTTCAGGTGCGTGCGTTTGATTTTGACGCTCCACAGCTAAAGATTTGATACTATACTATATACCATATAGTATAGTTCATACAAAGGAATCAACTAATTACGAGGTTGTGTTTCATCCATAAGATGACTATACTTTACATGATTATAGCATAGTGTGGAATACTCGACACAAATGCATAAATCATTCATTTTTGTGTGTGTCTACAATGTCTAACCAATTGAAAGGGTCAAATTTAGTATGACAACTTAGGAAGGTTAAGAGAAACAATATGCAGTGAAAGTTAAAGTAACACCATTGGTGAATGCATAAGACTCAAGATAAAGAGAAACAATATGCAGTGAAAGTTAAAAGTAACACCATTGGTGAATGCATAAGACTCATGTACGATGAAAGCAAACAACACAAAATCACTCTTTGCGTGAGTAGGTTCGGGTTAAAGTGGAGAATATTTCAACGCACATGTATATATTGCGACGCCAAGGGAGGCTCATATGAGGATGGCGTACCGGTTAAGTTGTCGTATCGCATTGTGTTCCAGAATAAAAGCGATAGTCGGATGATAAGAAGAGATGGTGGGAGGAGTTGAGGAGATAACAGCTGGCAATGGTGGTGAAAGAAGAGACTGGTGGTGATGAAACAACTGGTTGTGCTGGTGGTGGCTGTGATACAAGTGAGATAGCAACAAAATAATACATATTTTGATATAAATCTATTTTATATATCGATAATAGAATAGTTCTCTCAAAATATAATAGAAAAAATAAATAGTCCATTTGCAACGTAGTGATCGAAAGTAGAGTTTTTGAAATAACGAAGAAGAAGAATCATGCAGTGTAAGGATACACCGATAGCAGAGAGTTGATGGAGGTGTCGTCAGAGTTGATGAAGTAGGAAATAACCACAAAAGTTGGAGGAGAAGAAGAGACGGTAGAAGGAGGTAAAGATACAATGATTGGCGACAATGATGAAACACAAGACGTGGAGCTGATGGAATAGTAAAGAATAATAATCAGGAGATGGACAAGGGGAACAATTATGGAATACTTGATACAACCACATGAACGTGTTATACATAACTATCATACTATAGTATACTATATAGAGTAAATAAATAGTATAGCCAACTTAATACATAGAAACATCACAATGTAAATCAGTTATAGATTAAGAAAAAATGACAGTAATGCCATGCCGCGACAAAAGGGAAGGAGGGGGAGGGTGGGGGAGGGGCGCCGCAAAGGAGGGGAGGGGGAGGGGCGCCGTGAAGAAGGAGAGAGGGAGGGGAAGGAGGAGGAAACATTAAGAAACTGTTTCTATTCTATGTTTATCAAATAGAATAGTACACCACAACATGTACTGTTTATCTCTTCCGATAGTTCTGCGCATTCTCTGTTTCTTAATCAACACTGTGGAATGGCTTCGAAAATGATGAGATAGACTTTTATGCGCTTCAATCTAACTGGACTTACTTTGATTCCTTCGTTTTGATAGGGTATTGAGATCCTTTGCAAAGTTCGTCGCGAAACTAAATAATTTTTGATTTTGTGATGAAAAGAAAAAAAATAGAAAAAAGAAACGCATGTGTAAATTGAAAATATGTGAGAATACTTTTGTATATATTGTAGAAAATATATAGTATATCATAGCATCTGCCTTATAATGATTATAGGGTTAATTTTCTTCAGTAATGGTCATGTCACCTAATTTCTCTAAAATATTTTATTTTAAAAATAAAAACTAAACCCTAAACCATATAACTTGCATGTGGATACTGTAATTTTATATACTTTTTGCAAGTTTCATATCATTACAAGTATTTCATTTATTTTTAAATAAAGGAATAAAATGATTTAAAAACCTTTTTCAGTAATTCTCCTTAGAATGTAGATTTTGTGTAGTGTCCGTAAATCATTGGGCAAGATTGGTTGCATGCACTTTTTTTTGGTGTAAGCTGGTTGCATGCACTTTGTAATAAATGAATGTAATATATATATATATATATATACATACACTACAATGTAATATCTTTATTTCATATAATTTCTAACAGAAAGGATCTTCTTTCATGATACAAGTGGAGTGGATGCTATATCCGTGGCAGAGAAACAAAGAGATGGATGAAGCAAAAATTAACATTTAAGACGACATTTTTTCGTTATCTAACTTATTATTTATTTGTAGTAGAATAGGAAAACAAAAATACAATGGTGGAGATCAAAAAGCAAAGAAGATTGGGGAGAATTTTTCTTCTTCTGGATGGAATTTTTCCATCTTTAGTTGTCTATTTCTGCGTAGCAAATTTGACAAATCATAGGATGCCAAGTGTGCAAAATGAAATGACTTAATACGTCTAGGTTAGTGTATAGTAAAAAATATTGATTAGTAACACTTATTAAATTTGTAATACATGCTTTTAAACATATAAAATCATTCCATATATTTTTAGCAACCCATAATGCGTTTTCTCTACCAAAAAATACCTAGATAATGCATTCTGATAGATAGAGAACACATCCCATGTATCAACCGGAACAGGGCGGCTATCGACCTACTTACCGCCTATAACATGAAGAAAAAACGTCTAATTAGTAACCTAACGTCAACGTGTAGTGTCAAAAGTTATCGTCTAATAAGCCTTACCGTTCCAATGGCTGTGAGATCAACGGCTCATGTTGGTTTTGATTAAGTGCAGGAATCATTGGAAGTAAAGTGAAAGGACCAAACGCAACGTACATAGCCACAAAGATATGCTAAATGGTGTACAACCCGAACGAATTTTCATCTTTTTCATAATATTCTTTTTATCTCTTTGAGAAGAAACTAAAATTAAAGAGATGATATTATCACTTTACTGTTAGTCTCAACCATCCAATTAAAACAAGGACATGCAAATTCGTACGGTAACGTTTACGATATATTCCCACATGAGTCTTATTCCAAGTCATTTGCCATTTTTGTGTGTCACGTGTTATAGATTGGATTGTGATTATTTTCTTGAGAGTTACTTTCACCATCTTGCACGATTTAGCTCGAGAGTTGCAAGATTTACAATTTGGTATCTTTTTCTTTGCATTTTATTGTCATTTATACACGAGTAGTACGACAAACATATTGTAACGACCGTGACCCAAGATGGGAGGAGCCCATTTGTTTTTTTTTAATTAAAAACCCATCAACCTCTTTTTATTTTTGTCCCACATTGGAAGTTTAAGCTTCCTTCCTCCTTTCCCTTCTCCTATATAAGAAACTCCACCCCCTTTCTTTATTCTCACCAAGTCAAAGTATTTTCTTTGCGTGTGACGAGTTGTTGTTGAAATATCCGACGACCAGTCATTAGTTAATTTTTCGGGTGGGATTTCCGGGAAGTTTCCGGCGGGATTTCCGAGCAAGCTTTCGGCGAGTTTTCTGGTAAGTTGTCGCCTTCATATTTCTAGTCGTAGAAATCTATTTAGGGAAGTATCCAGTTTAGGAACCCGCCATTTTAGGAAAGTTTCTATTTTAGGAAAGTTTCCATTTTTGGAAACTTTATTTCCTGAGATCTGAGTCTAAGCCGTTGATTCTCGTATTGCAGTTGATCTCTTTGTCCATCTTCCGTTGTTCATTCCAGCCAGTTGCTAAGGTGAGGGCTATTCCGTTTAAATCCCGAGCTAGTTTAGTACTACTATTATGGAAAGTTTAGTTTCGAAACATGATCCATCTCTGTGAATCGAGTCTGATTGAAAGTTTTGTTTGTTTATTTTTATTATTGATTGTTAAACCGGAAATAGGAAAATAGAGGATTCAACTGATGATTGAAATGAGTGATGTTAAAAATGCTAATATATATGTATATAAATATAAGTCCGTTTGTGTGGATTGCGGGTGCACAAAGACGTTTGTGTAAGCCGCCGACGAGCAGTGTGATTGCGGGTGCACAAAGACGTTTGTGTAAGCCGCCGACGAGCAGTGAGATTGCGGAGATACAAAGACGTTTGTATCAGTCGCCGACGCGCAGATTGCGGGAGTGCAGAGATGGACTACTGTACGCCTGGAGATATACATATATCCTTATGAGGAAATGCGGGGTGCATAGAGTAGCATGTACTATCAGCGCATTGATTGTTTTATGTGGTGTATTAGACACTGTGTTTGTTTCGTGCTAGAGCTAGGCCTACATGGTCGTAGTGCTATGTACTGAGTCTGTGGTTTGCGGTTTAGCATCCCATACCTCACTGAGTGACTCCCCTGTTGCTCACCCTCCTTTCTTTCCTTTCAGGTGAGACTGCCGGACAGGAGTGATTGCTTTTACCTTGGTGCTTTTGGGAGTTTATTTCTTATTTTCGGACTTTCGGTTTTATGTTTTTATCGATATTATCAGACTTATTTATTTTTGTCCGATTTACTGGATTTATGATGATGAGATGACTTTTGAGAAGTAATAAATGGAGATTTTATGAGATATTTATTTATTATATTATTTGGAAAGATCGGGGTATTACACATATAATGTAGGAGTTTATGGTAGAATATATAGTGGTTTCACCTCTGAAACAAGAAACATAAATAAGTTACAGTTACACATTTGATTCGATTATGTACGAATATTGGATCAATCGATAATTTAGACTTTGACTCAGATGTTTTGTCCTTAGTACCAGGTTGTCAAGGGACATGCTCACCGTCAAAAATCGAAATTACCATGCTAAATCTTACAAAAAATACATTTTATGTGGCACTTTCACTAAATCATAGAAACCAAGTTTGTACCAAAAATGTCTACCGAATTACGGTGATTAAGATGTTGCGTAGTGAAACCAAAAGAAATAGAAAGGTGGCCGACAACAAATAAGGATTCAGAAGGCACCGATTCATATGAGACTAGGCATACAACAAAAGATGAAAAAGCAGCTTTCATTGTTATTAATATATTTTGTATGTGGTTACAACTTATTTGTATTTCAATTTTTCTTAAGAAAATTGAGAATAAAGGAGCAATGATCAAACTACATCTTACGCAAGTAGCAACCAGCAAGAAGTTCATCAGCTTTTCTTTTAGAATGTTTATTCAGAAAGAAATTTTTAATAACAATATTCACAGTCTTATGCTATTCAATCTATTGCTTACCGGATTAATTAACATTTCAGTTGTTAGCTGAGTGCAGGGGTTTAACTATTTTCAGTTGTTACCGGGTTAATTTTGTGTATGCAAAAGAAAAGTGAATGGAGAATGAAGAGTGATTTAGAGTTCAACGTACGGACAAAACCTGCGTTATATCTGATCGTCCGTACAATTTATTGAGGGTTTAATTGCAATTAAGGGAGATATTAATTTATTTTGATATTTTCTTGACGAGACATAGTTTTTACTGTTTCATCTTTTTGTAAAGAGATACATTCTGTTGGGTCTATTTGGTGTTTGGTGATTGGTCGCACTGATGTTTTCTTGTTTTTTTTCTAACCAGTTGTATGCTCGTAAGATTTTTTTTTTTACAATGGGATGTACCAACTTTGATTCCGCTCAAATCATAACTATGTTGACACTAAGCCAATTGTATGCTCGTCAGAACTTTTGTAATTTGTAATGTGATGTAGAAAAAAAGATGGTATACTTGATTGATTAGCGCTCATCATTTTGAAAAACACTAGATACGGAATAACATTGCAGGCAGAAACAACTACTGGGTTACGTAAGAATCACTTTTGATAATTCAATTTCATACACAACACTACCAAAACAAACACTACCAGTGCTTATGTAAGGTTCACTGAGGCTGTAATCTGTATACACCAATAAGCATAACACAAATGATTGGGTAATCCAAACCGTACGGTAAGGTAAAAGGTCAGTCATCTCCCCAAGCGTCGTCCGTTGTTTCTGCCTGGAGACAATCAGGTTTTTGCGGGCAGCTTCTTGGTCTCGTAGCTCTTTAGACCCGAATCCAGAAGCCGGTAGCTTCAATCCCATGCTGTGAGCAATCAACCGTTGAGCTGTTTTCGCTGATGTCTTTGGTCTTTGAGACGGCGGTTCCAAATCTGATGTAGATTGAACATAAAATATGGGTCACGATGTATAACACAAGTAACAACCACCTGACCCATCTATGGGCTTTGGTGTTTCATTAATAAGACAGCTTCACCAAGCGAATCAAATGCAATTTTCTGCCTTTGTCTCTGCATAACCATGGAAGTAAAAAAAGAAGAGTAGATTACCTTTTCCAGATATTGAGCCCAAAAGAGAATCGTGATCATCGAGAACACGTATGGTGAATGAACACTGAACACTATTGCAAGCCCCTAGAGCTGTATCAATTATAAAAACAACAGCTGAGTTAAGCGCTCTAGGGTAAGCTCTTGTAAACTAAGAAACAAATGCCGAACGTACATTTGAGCTTTAACTGTCAAGATACTAAACCTAATGAACTAAGCCATAAGAATTTTAAATTCTTTAGAGGGTTTAAACCAAATTCTTCCTAATGTGTGGAGAAAATAAGAAAATAAAAAAATAAAATATAAAGTACCAGTAGAAGGGGTTTGGAAGACTGCAAGTGCTGTTGTATCATTGACCCAACGAATGAGAAATCCACCGTCTGTCTCTGAAGTTCACAAAAAGCTTCTCCAGATCAGTAGTCCTCAAACTTGGAGAAGAACCAGCAAGTACGAGGACATGGCGTGTGCCATACTTAGCTGCATTTTCACTTGTTGTCAAGCATAGATAGGCTATTCTAACAATGCTTGTTACAGATACTACAATCCAAAGGGAGAACGAAAACCAAACCATAACAACTTACATTTCAGTGATTCATCATCGGTCTTCTCTGAACCACGTGACAAATCGTCATTTATCTCCTCCATCTTCAAACCTCGACTTACATAAATCTCGATCACTGTACACAACATCCTTCTTATACGTAAAAGTCCCCCTTCCACGCCTCTTAGGTCCTTCCACTTCAGGTTTTTCAACAGAAAGCTTAGATATTTGAGGCAGCTCTTGTACAAAGAGTAATGTAGTCGGTTCACGATCTACAAGAGATTCCCAATCTGCAACAAAGGTAACCAAGCTCATCATGTAAACACACACATGGCATGATAATGAACAATCTGAAACATGATGAGGTTACTGCATCCTCTTAACTCAAACAATACCATCATCTGAGAATGTTCCGATTCAAACTTATTTCTATATCAATTCTCCGGTTTAGTTCTTGTTAAGGAATGAATGTTTGTAAAAACTGGAACTCAAATAATAACCACTATTGGTACAACATACACAAGCAACATAAGCAAAAAAAAAAAACCAACAATCACTCCACACTGAAACAATGAAATCAATACAGAAACAACACATGATTACATCAACTAAAGGACTCAACCTTGTACACGTTTAGGGTTCAGTCCTCTTGTCTTCCTCGTCTTCCCCACGAATAGATCCTTGGACTTGATCAAACCAGGAAGACAACCAATGACTGTCAGAAACGGAAACTGAGCCACTGCGTCTTTTCTTCCTAGAGAAACAATAGCCATCTATGATCCAGACTTGTAAGTTGACATCTTCTTCTCTTCACCACCAGATATCATTACCTTTATGTTCTTCACTGCCACATTAGCATGCATCGATCCGCTATATAACCTTGCTTCATCTCCTGTCATTACAAAAATCATATAAACAAAACAATAAACTATGTAAAAAAACTGAAAATGTTATGGTCTTGTGAACTTACAGGGATATTGGTGATATCTCCAATGGTGAATACATTCTTTCGACCCTTAATCTTAATCCTCAAATGCTCATCGACCATGATCCTCCCTTTAAGCTATCTTCTTAAACGGTTCCATTGAGCCACTGGGAAGACATAGGCTTCCCAACGCAGAGGAAATGGCAATCTGCGTGTATAGTTTCACCTCTTGAAGTCTTATACGTTTTGTTTCCATCTGAAGTTGAGTTCAAATCCACGGATTGGTTCAGTATCACTTCCACTTTCTTGGACTTTAGCCAGTCGAACGCTTTGCCAGCAGCTTTCTCTCCAATAAACTCGAGCAGTCTTGGTCCTTTGTGCACCAATGTGACTCTCTTCTCCGGAAAATCAACAGCGATCTCTGCAGCTAGCTCCACACCAGACGGTCCTCCATGAACAATCAGAACTGATTTAGAAGATTTGAACTTCTCATATTCTGCAACCAAAGACACATTCTTCATTGGTCTGAATCTCAATTTTATTACAAGCATTGACCAAGTGATGATGAGGCCATATCTAAGATTTTGGGTGCTATAAACAATTTCTTAAGAACTTTAATTAATAATTTGGAAGTCTATGCCTATGTAAAAATCTTTTAGGGCCAATACCAATGTTTCATTAGGTTATACCTAGATCGGATTCTGATCATGATCATTATACCTGTTTGGTATTGTGAGAGCTTCTCTTGTCTGGTTTTGGGGAATAAGTCATCGTGACCAGTAGCAATCACTAAATAATCACATCTCCATCTGCAGTCATTACATCACTCTCTGTGATGTTGACCACCGGAGAAGTGACAACACGGCCTTTCTTCAAGTAGTTCTTGTGGTTGATAACTGTTCTCTCCGAAAATGAAGGCTCCACCATGGATCTCAAGCTCGCCCATGTGATCTCAAAGTACTCCTTCCTGAACTATTTCAACAAATAACTTGAGCTTGAGATTGATGATGAACTGAGATTAACTTTCTTGTGTGTTTTAAGAACTTACATCAGCATCGAACTGAAGAAACTTCGCGGCGAGGGAGCCGGCGATTCCGCCGCCGATCACTACCACTTTTTTTTTTTGGTAAAATGTTAAGAATTATACCAATTTTCTGAGTTTATATAGTTATGGCAAGTCACTTATTACAAAATTCAAAAGCAAGTAACTAAGGAGGGTAAGAATACATAATCGAAAAGTAGAGATGCAGCAAAGAAAACGAGTCTTCAGCACGGGGAGGAAGTGAAATGAGGCGATCTCGCATTGCACGATCAACTCCTGCATAGACCACAGCTTCGGGTGATGTTGTTTGCCTGAAGATACGGTTGTTCCTCTCCCGCCAAAGGCTATACACTATTACCTGCAGCAAGAGTTTTAAGACTGTACTAGCGCCCTTATATGTCACGAACCGCTGATGGTCAAGGAGAGACAGCAAGGAGTCAAAGGAAGCTGGAGTTGTAGGAATCATCCAGCCAGTGAAGCGATCCCAAACCTGTTTAGAGAACTCATAGGTAAAGAACAAGTGATCATGTGTTTCCAAACCTTGAGGGCAGAGAGGGCATGCCGCTGGAACGTTCATCCCCCAAGATACCAGCCTATCTCGGGTTGGCAGCCTTGTTTGAATAGCTAACCAAGTAACAAAAGTACATCGGGGTATCTCCTCCTTGAACCAGATTAGCTTTGACCAAGAAACTGTGGGAGAGACCTGCCGAATGAAGTTCCACGTCCCCTTTGACGAGAATTTTGGTAGATAAGAATACGGACCATTGCGCCATAAAAATCTGTCCCCTCCACGCGAATCTGACGGGGCCTCCATTGTGGTTAGAACCACTTGGAGCGTTTCCGCCTCATCAGACCTGGGTGGAGGTAACAACCAGGATCCATTCTGAGTTGCGCTGCGAACCGTCGAACCAAGAGGAACCCGCAGCTCCCTCGGTCCTCTCTGGCCGAACATAGAAATTAGAGGCCCTAGAACAGTCCACCAATCATACCAGAAACTCACACTTTTCCCATCTCCAATGTTACACTTCATCAAGTCTTTCACAAGAGGCCTAACCTTTAGCATCCGCTTTACCGTAGGGGAGAATCTACTGGAGTCTGCAGCAGTCCAGAAACTGTGGCCTACAAACACATTACTCTTGAGCCAAGCCACCCAAATCGATCCCGACTCAGAAAAGAAAGTCCAAACTCTTTTAAGCTCGAAGACTGCCTGAAACTCCTCCAACCTTCTAATACCAAGCCCTCCTTCCTACTTTGGCTTGCAAATATTTTCCCAAGAAACTCTAGCACCAGAGCCTGCAGTAGTCTTGTTCTTCCAAAGAAAGGAAGCGCACATGGAGTCTACCTTGTTGTAGAACTTTTTTGGCAAAGAGAACACTGAGCTCCAGAAAATGATCATGCCATAGATCACCGAAGATACAAGGATAATCTTCCCTGCAAAAGATAGGCTCTTAACAGTTCAGGAGTTAAGCTTAGAGGAAATACGCTCAAGGAATGGCTGCAACGTAGCGAAGGTGATTTTCTTCGGATTGAGAGGGAGACCAAGATATCGAGTTGGGAAGGTCCCAATTTTAAAGCCAGAGATGTCGCTTATTACTGCTGACTCAATATCTGAAAATCCTCCAAAGAAAATTTCGGACTTCGCAGCATTCATATCAAGGCCTGTCCACTCCTTGAAACCTGACATTACAGCCTTGACACCAGAGATTGAATGTCTGGATCCATCAGAAAACACAAGGAGATCATCAGCAAACAAAAGATGTGTAATTTTAGGGGTGAAGCACGTAGGATGAAGCCTAATGTGCCCCATGTCTACTGCATTCTCCAACAGCTTAGACAGCACTTCCATAACCATTATAAAGAGATAAGGAGAGATGGCATCCCCTGTCTCAACCCTTTCTTACCAGGGAAAAACTCAGCAAGCTCATCATTAATTGCAATGGAAAACCTTGGGGAGATGATGCACTCCTTGATCCAAGTCACGAAGAGTGGAGGGAAGTTTTGCGCCTCCAAAATCTTGATAACGAAGTCCCAACAGACAGTATCGAATGCTTTTTGTATATCTATTTTCAGCATACTACTGCGATCACAATTTGGCGACTCATACTTCCTAATCAGCTCAGACGCAAGCAAAACGTTCCCACCCAAACTCCGGCCTTTGAGGAAGGCAGACTGGCTACGACTGATAGAAGATTGAAGGATAGGTTTAAGCCGGTTAGCGATAATCTTAGTGATAACCTTATAGACAATATTGCAGCAGCTTATAGGCCTGTAATACTTTAGCTTGAACGCATCTGCATTCTTTCGAATAAGGGCAATAGAAGTCGTGTTCAGATCTCTTAATAGATGGCCATTCCGGAAGAACTCAGCTATGGCAGAGACCACGTCGCTGCCCACAGTATCCCAAGAAGCTCGAAGGAATTCTACCGAATAACCATTTGGCCCTGGACTTTTGTTAAGAGGCATTGAGAAGATGGTGCCTTTGATCTCAGCCTCCATGACTTCTTGTTTCAGGTAAGCATGCTGTAGGTCAGAGCATCTGAAAGTAAGAAGGTCCTGTAGGATATCAACATTAACCGGGGAAGACGGCATGTCTGTTTGACCCACAATACTCTGAAAATAGGCAGAGGAGTGCGACTTAATATCCTCGATGCCTCCCAGGAAGTGATCAGATTCATCAATTAGGTAATGGATATGGTTTCTAGCATTCCTTTGAGCAACGGTTTGGTGGTAAAAGGGGGTATTCCTATCTCCCACGTCAGCCCATCGCACACGAGATCTCTGCCTATAGAATTTTTGTTCCGCAGTAAGAAGTATATTCAGCTTTGCCCGCTCCCTATGCTCCTCAGATGTTGTGTTACTATCAGGGTGAGTTAGCAAGACACGCTATAGACCTTCAACAACCACCGTCTGCTGCTTAACTCTCTCTGAAATTCCACTAAAATGCTTCTTGTTCAAATCCCTGAGAACCGGCTTAAGTAACTTCATTCTACGAACCAGCTGGAACTGGTTAGTACCAACAACTTCAGCCCCCGCCCAAGCATCTGCAACAGCAGAAGTAAACTCCGGGTGATCAATCACATGATGATAAAACTTGAAAGGCTTACGCCCCCTTCTTCCAATCGATGGGATCTTGAAGATACACGGAGAGTGATCAGAATGGCCCGGCTGGAGAAAATCCGCAAAAGAATCCGGAAAGGATGAGGCCCAATGCTGGTTGATAAGAGCATGATCAATCCTTTTGGAAATGGGGTCAGCTTCATTATTATTCCACCAAGTGAAGGGAACTCCTTTAGCTTGCGCTTCAAACAACTCAGCTTCCTGAAGCATCATATTGATATCGTCAATCCCAGAAGTATCAACAAGGACCTGAGGAAACCCTGAATGTTGACTTGTCCTGATAATCTGGTTAAAATCTCCCACAACAGACCAAGGATAACTGTTGACCGGTGAAGAAACTTGAATATCAATAATCTCATCCCATAGCTGCTGCCGCTCTGCTACAGAATTAAACGCATACACAAAAGTCACTGTAAGGTGCACCTTCTCCGCCATAATATAAATACCACATGTGACAGCTTGCGCCGAAACACTGTAGACAAAAACCGAGACCGAAGGATCCCAAACTACTATTATCCGCCCTGAGTCGTGGTGGCTATAGTTACCAAAAAACCTCCACCCAACAGGGATTGCATTCAAGATCCTATTTACATTATTTTCTTGAATATGAGTCTCCAAAAAAGCTCCGAAAAGAGGTCTCTGAATATTAATCCAGTCTCTTACCAAATTGTGGCATCTAACACTGTTCAGTCCTCTCACATTCCACGCAAAAAACATCGACATAATAGATTAATAGGATTTTGTGACCTTCCAGCCACACCTCCTGCATTGAACCAGGAAATAAGGATCTTCTGCGTCTGCAGAAGTAGAAGAATCAGTTGTTCCATAAGTGACAGCCCCCGTAGAACCTGCAAAGTCTGATTTTCCTTGGAGGACCATAGTACCCGAAGCGCCTGATCTTTCCTTTGCAGTAGAAACATCGTCTGATCTCACAACAACAGACTCCACAGTATCTCCAACAGACTTAGTTCCTAGTTGATTTGGTGCCTCACCAGCAACGCACTCTACACTCAACCTACCAACTGAGCTAGCCGCAGGTATCCCTGGATCAATTTCTCCCTCCTCAAGTGTTGAAAGTTCTGCTGGATCATCAGCAACCACCTTAACAGATCAATTCACATCTTCCTTAACCGAGTGTGGAACAAGAGTAACAGATCTTCGTCGACCTCGCCTCGACTTCTGCCTAGGCTTGGGCCTTTGCCCTACTGGACTTACGGATCTCTTCCTTTCTCTCTCTTGACCAGGAGTGAGAACTTTGCATTTCGCACGGAGATGACCATACTTCCCGCAAGAGTCACACTTCATTGGCATCCAAGGGTAAGAAACCGAAATATCAACTTCCCTCCCGTTAGAAAACCCTGAGATGATGTTGGACGGGAGCTTCTTTGTTAAGTCAACCCGAACATAAAGTTTTGCGACCTGAAAATTCTCCTTCCGCTCAGTTTCAGGCGCAAGAGATACAGGCTTCCCCACCGCAGTGGCTAGCCTACTCAGGCTTTCATTAATAAATAACAAATAGGGGACTTCACGAAGCTCTACCGGCACTACTGCATTAGTCAGAGGCACATCTTCGGGGTTAAACTCAGGCGACCAAGGAGCGACAAACATCGGGTAGCCAGAAATGTTCCAGCATGTCTTTCCCAGCAGAGCCTCCCTAGTTTTGACGTTAGTTATTTTCAGAAGGTACTCGCCTGGACCAACATGGTGAACAAATATTCTTGGACCAGTCTTTGTCCATATAGCGTTGACTACTCCTATGATACGTCCAATAGGAGGGCAATCTCCATGAAATCTCGCGAAGATGAAGTCACTGAATTCTTCCTTAGCTGCTGCGATGTTATCATCTGGGATAAAGACAAACGGAGCACCTGAGACATGTTCGGTCGGAGTTCCCAACTCTTCCAGAGTAGCAGATTCTTTGAGGAGGCTAGTATAATTCTTTACTCCAACAGACTCATCCAAAAGCGCATCCTGAGTGGATGGACTCGTAGGTGATCTGATTACAGGCACTCCTGTAGATACCTCCACATCGACAGTGGGAGTAGAAACGGTTTCAGCCACCGTGGTGGTAGCCGTATTCACACCCAATGGCGTTTCCGATACTGGGGAGAGAGGGGACACAGCAGCCAGATCCGCAGATGAGGCAGAACTTGAACGCACGACTAATTCCATAGCCTTTGAGTCAGCCATCTCAGCCACGTTAGTGGTAATTACAGCATCAGCACTGGAAGCACTGGCGAGAGATGATGACTGCTTCAAAGATTTAACGGACGCGGGCGACTTTAATGAGCTCTGGTAACGGGCCAATTTAGACGACCCATTGAGAGACCGGATGATCTTCTTCTTCTTCTTAGGGGGCATGACAGAGGAGAAGGAGACACATGGGTGGAATTACTCGTCGGAGCGGCGTGATGCCGTCCAACGGTGGAGACGCACTGGATCTAGGGTATCGCCTTCGGAGTCGCACAAAAGGGGGCGCGTGAAGCCAGTGCCGGTCCGGACTGTGGTGGCGCCTAAAGCGGACCTCAAAAATTTTTCCTCTTAACTATAACTAAAAAATATACAATGTTTTAAGCATGTAACCAAAATAATACCAAATATTATTAAAACTGTATTTTTGTTTAACAAAAAAGAAGAAGAAAAAATCAAAACATTATTTGCAACTTATCTTATCTATTAGGCATATTGAATTGGCAGTGGTAAACATAACTTATTATTATTTTTTATTTGCTTAATTTTAAATTTATTTCTTGATAACTTTTTCTACTAATTCTGAAAATAAAAATAATATTTATAAAATAAAGCAAAATATATTATAGAATCACTTCAACGTCAATGTTTCAATTTGTAAAATGTGAGAAACATAATAGAGTTTAACTGAATATTAAAATTCTATGAAAATTTTATGTGTTTGAATTTTAAAAGTTTTTAAATTTACAAAAATAAGAAAGAAGAAATGATAAAAAGGCATAATAGAAGATGCAGGCATTCCTACTAAAATTAATGTTAATACGAATAATTTCTAATTCAAGTTAATTATTATAATATCTCTTGTTAATACATGTATTGTAGCAAATATTAACTGAAAGAGATAGAAAAGAAGAACTAGAAAAAATAAATTTCCTTTTATTAAATAAAGTAAAAAGATTAACTTGATTTGTTTTAATTAAATTTATTATCTAATAATATAGCATTTACTACGAAATATATGAAAAGAAACTATAATTGTTAGAAATGGTAATAAAAGTGTCCATATCTTTGATGAATATCAAAAAAAGGAAACAAAAATGTTAACAAAGAGAAAGAAAAAGACAGCATTCGAACCGGCCACCTGCTGATTGGGAGAACAAGGCATAAGGCCACTAGACTGAGGAATAGTTTATTGTATATGTTTGGCGCCCTTAGTAAATGTATATATTTTGGCGCCTAAAACCCTTGCTTTATGGGCTTTAGCTCAGGGCCGGCACTGCGTGAAGCGCGTTCTTTTTTCTCAAAGTTCACACTATACCCTTCTTCCTTGTTTAGACTCAGATTCTATTCCTGCCATTTTAGTGATTCAGACTCAAATAATGTTCTTCTTGTTCGTTATTTTTTTCTTCTTGTTCTTGAAACTGAAAGTCATTATATATATACAAAAAAAGAGTAGAAAGATTGTCAGAGAGGAAAAAGCATTACGTGTTTAGTGACTTCAGAGAGCTGAAGCTTCCTTAGCGCTTACGTCATCGAATGCGTCAATGGCGGCAGCACGCCATTTCATGTGGGAGAAACTTTGGGCCTTTGACTTCAGCTTATTGGGCCGAGAACAAAGCTATTCAATCATACGGACATATTTTTCAATTTATGTGCAGTGGCAAAAGCTGATTATTCTAGAACTTTAGAGCATCATTAACCCTTAGAGCTCAATTTGAGCTCTTAATGATATTTTAATAATTAATGATGGTTAAGAGGTTTGGGTTAAGAGACACTTATTTTTTGAGCTCCAATGGGAGTTTCTTAATGAGGGGTTCTTAAAAAAAATTGTGAAACATTGTGATGAGAAGATAAACATTGTGATGAGAAGATAAACTTAGGCTATCTTAAAAAACAAAATTATGAAACATTGTGATGAGAAGATAAACATTGGACTCAATAATTCAGCTAACCAAACCGTCAATCTACTGATTTTCCCGTTCTTTAAGCTATCCTAGACACTACTGCTTTACACAACTAGCAACTGAACAATCACACAATCAAAAGTTACAGAAAAAGGTATAAAAACCTAACCTGAACACGACCCTGTGCAGGTCCAGTGGGTCTGGAGGCAAGTTAAGTTCATCATCGTAATCAGTTTGCTTATCAGGTTGGAGATAAGAAGGCACTCCACGTAGCAGCTTCAAGAGCCTCCAGCTCTGCAATGTTTTTACTTACCTATAAATCCAGCATAAAAGCCAACATCTTTCTCCGTCTTTGCAACACCAAGATCCTCAATCTATAAAAAAAAGAATCCAGATAAGAACTTGCAATACTTTCAACACACGAAAATCATCTTGATCCAAAGAATTAGAAGCAAACCAATCAGCCAATGCCATATTAAAAAAACGCCTCCTTGTGAGATGAGAACGGAAACGTCATCATTTGTTGAGAACTCAACCATACGTATCAATGGAAGGAGCAGGCATACACATCCTCTCAGCACCACTTCTCATACGTTTTGCATTCTCTTCAGGACGAAAGAGGAGGATGTTCTCACCGTCTTGCTTTCTGTAAGCTTTCATCCCTTCGAACAATCGCTACAAACCAACAGAAGTAAAGCAACACACAAATAAGACTTTTTGTAATCATAAACTCAGAACACTCCCACAAAACCCTCTTAACTCCCTAAAGGATTCTTGATTGGTATAGACTAGCCTCTCATTATAGTAAAGGGCACAACTTTGAGAAAGATTACACTTTGGCATCAAGAATCCGACATGCTTCATATTTTCATGAAAAGGTTATTCTACTACCAAAGATTAAGCTAGTTTCATGAAACTTGTTACGGTAAACGGAAAAGACTTTGAGAAACTAGAAAACAGAATCAGACAGAAGTAAAAGGACAAGACTTTAGAAGAAAGCTATGGAACAATTTGATTGTGATTGGAATGAACCTGGAAGAAGAGTTGGACAGGACGGCGTTGCAACGAGTAAGGGAGATTCCTCCATCGATGAAACTTGAAGAAATAGAGGAAGAAGAAGAAGAAGAAGAAGAAGAAGAGGAAGAGGAAGAAGAAGAAGAAGAAGAAGAAGAAGAAGAAGAAGAAGACATAGACGAAGCGATAGAGGAAGAGATAGAGACGAAGAGAGGAAGAGACGAAGAGAGGAAGACTTCGTTTTTTTTTTCCAATGCCTTTGCTCGACACGTGTCTCTAAGAGGCGGTTATTCCAGCCCTTAATTAAGAGGCGCCTCCTGCCTTATTTACATTTTTTCATTTTCTTTAAATCACAATTACCCTAAGAACCTGTCTAAGAGACACCGTTATATCTATCTAAATGATGATTAATCCAATTAATCTATTATTTATCCACGCACTTTAAAGAAAATAAAAATAAAAATACGATATTGACATTTATATAGTCTCTAATTAACAACAGAAACATTACTTTTCTTTTAACGTGGAACCTAAACAACAATAACATTCTTTTCTCTCTAAACCAACGAAAAGGATATATGGCTTTTGAAACCGATTCTTATCCCTTCGGATACCCAACGCCGCCGTCCTCCTCCTCAGACACTCGTTGGTGGTGGTCACGGCCTATAGCGACTATGCCAGCAGATGCGGATCGTAGACCCACTTCCAAGGAAAAGGCGGCTTACTTTTCGCCCCTTTGGGGCGGCTTACTCACCGCCGTCGCCATGTTCTTGTACTTCTTATTCACCGACAAAGCAGACCCCCACGCCAAATTCTCCATCCAATCCATCGCCATCTCTCCATTCGCAGCCACGTATCACTTTGACTTCCTCGTGAGAAACCCTAGCTCGAGATATTCTATCTATTACGACGACCGTGATGCTTCGGTGAGGTTCGGTCATACAAACGTCGATGTCTTTAACATAACTCGTAAACGTAACTATAGAGATCACACGGCTTTCTCGTTGGACTTCGTTGCTGGAGAGGTAATAAATGGAACCGACGTCGCGCTTCACATCAAACTTAGGGGGATGCATGAGCGTTACATAGATTATAATGAAGCAGGGTATTTTGATATCACATGTCACATCCGAAGCAAAGAAAACATTGAGAAGATTAATTGCCATTCATGTTTTACACATTTGAGGATGCTTGTTTAGGTTAAACTAAGCTTATAGATTTTTTTTATCTCATGTTTTTTCCAGTTAGTTTATTAATTTTTATTTTCGTCTTTCCCGATATTAAGAGATATACGTATATGTATGGATACCAGTTCTTCATAACTGTTCTATATAATTCTTGATCTATTAAAAAAATATTCCACAACAAAAATAAAATGCTACACCGTTTGTTTTTCAAGGTGATTGCAAGAGGGTTGTTGATCTGATTAACGGAAAGTTACACAAGTGGATCAGAGAAGTAACTGGTGGATTGGAAGGACTGGGTGGGAACAAAGCTGACAATGTATTTTCCAAACATATTCAAGTCAATACTCTCTCCTCTTTTCACTTTTATTATGTTCCATTAATTGTATTAACCCAAATATAACATTATGATAAGTTAGTGAATGAAACAGTCGTTATGAATAAACAAATAGAAAGAAAAATGTTACGAATAAATAGATACAAATATATATTATAAAGCCTATCCCTAGAATATACTAGATATACTTCAAAAATATTAGATATACTTGTATCTCAATTTTATTTATTCCCAACCTTATATTCCTATATATATATATATATATATATATATATGTTTATCTATAAAATAAGAACAACATCAATATAATTCATCTATTTTCTCTTTATTCACAATAGAAAATAAGATATACAGTTCTAATTTTTTTTACGTAGTTTCAATTTCGGTATTAGATTTTTTCAGGTTGTTCCGATTTATCTATTAGCTTCCGTATGAATTTTTCAAAAGAAAAAAATGCTAACTAATATTTCTTATATTAATAATTAAAGTAGATAACTTCCCGTAGATTTGTAGTCTTTATCAAAAAAATAAAAATAAAGATTACATTATTAATTAAAAACAAACATAAATACCAAAAAAAATCAAGACATTTTATTATATATTAAGCCCTAACCAAGTTAATATTTTTGTAGTATTAAATCTCCAACATGGAAACTTCTCAATGCACTTCTTGTGGCCGCATTCTCCAACATTGCCAGTGTCGCCGGCAAGCATCCACCACCGTATCCAGCAGCGCAGTTAATACGGCCGGCGAACTTACTCCAGCTTGTTGCTGTGGTTGCTACACCGGTTTGACTTTTGTATTCCTCTATTACCTTCTAATGTTTTCAGGAAAAGAGTTTTTGGGCAACCCTGGCTGTTACTTGGAGCTATTTGCCAGTTCCGTCACCGTCTCAAACGCAAACGCAAACGCAAACATCTCAACGGCTGATTGGAGAGTCGGTTTGGTTGCTAGGAGTCCGGTCACCCGCTGCAAAATATCTTTACATACAAGCAAGTCTCGTCTCCTTCGTGGAGATCACGAGGTTGTCTCCGGGTCAGCTCCGTGGCTGGATGGCTCTGGACAGCTTTTTACCTCAGACAATACGTATGAACCGATCACAAGCGTCGATTTCAAAGGGGTTGAAATGCCGGGAGTACTTGTTGGGGACCTGGTTAGGGGTTATAAGGTGGAGATTGCCGTCGCAGTGAAGGCAGGTCGTGGACATATTTTCTTGATTGTGTTGTGCGGCGATTTACCGGTGAAATTGACGGCTGATCCGAAGGGGAATGTGATTGGATCGTTGCTAGGAAATATGAAACGGTGTGAGTATGTATATTCGGAGATAACTTGAATATTCATGTTTAGATCTTAAACTCTTAATCCTCCGAGATCATGAAATCTGTGATCTCTATCTACAAGTTAATGGCTTTATGGTTTTTATTTTTTTATTTTTAATTTGTGTTTTAGTCGTAGCTTATCATTATCAGTAATGTTTTCATTAAAATACAAACCCATAGTTCGACAAAAAAAAAGGTACTAGGTTTAAAGATGATGAGAATACCTGTTTGGTATTGTGAGAGCTTCTCTTGTCTGGTTTTGGGGAACATGTCGTTGTGACCTGTTGCAATCACTAGATAATCATATCCAATCACATCTCCATCTGCAGACATTACATCACTCTCCGTGATGTTGGTAGCCGGAGAAATAACAACACAGACTTTCTTCAAGTAGCTCTTGTGGTTGATAACTGTTCTCTCCGCAAATGAAGGCTCCACCATGGATCTTAAGCTCGCCCATGTAATCTCAAAGTTTGTGTAAGAACTTACGGATCGATGAGCGTGACATCAACATCGAACCG
The DNA here is from genome assembly GCA_018703725.1 of Brassica juncea. Taxonomy (NCBI): domain Eukaryota; kingdom Viridiplantae; phylum Streptophyta; class Magnoliopsida; order Brassicales; family Brassicaceae; genus Brassica; species Brassica juncea. The sequence continues at coordinate 52,309,325 of CM031936.1, read as the reverse complement.
AAGCAACTTCTCGGCAATGGAGCCGCCGATCACCTCCACCCTTCTTTCTTATTTAGACGTACGTAAGTAGATTCCATCCTGCCATTTCAGTGATTCAGGCTCGAATGATCTTCTTCTACCACTTCTTGTTCGTTATGTTTTCGTCTTGTTCTTAAAATCGAATCCAAGATTCATTATATATACACAAAAAATTGTAGAAGGATTGACAGAGAGTAGAAGTCATTTATGATATTTGACGTCTTTAGTGACTTCAGATACCTGAAGAAACTCATTTCAAGCTTCATTGATGCTTACGTCATCAAGTTTAGGAGAAATATGAATGCTAGGAATTAAAGAAAATTGAATGCCAACTAATACTGTAAGTTATGGAATAAAATAAATGTAATGGAAAATTGCCGATATACATTTTTGTAACACAAATGATAACTTTTAAAAAGGAATAGAATGGAATAAAAGTAATTTCTAATTTAAATTAAATTATCAAATATATTAAACATACTAATAAAACGTGTATGATATAAAATAGATTTCATGAATAAATCACAGATTCTACACAAGCTCGATATTTAGCAAACAAATCTTAATTGGTTACTAGATTTCGATCCGTGCTTTGAAAGCGCGGAATTTGTCTTTTTTTTAAAATATTTTATTAGAAATTTTATTATTTTTATATTATAATATATTTTATGAATTATTCAATTTTTTAAATCTGCATAATACCAAATATATGAAGTGCTTTGTGTAGATGTGTATATGAGGTATTTTGTGTAGATAGGTAATAATATATTTTATGAATTATTCAATAAGAAGTCATTATATATCAACCTACCAACCTATATTTATATTTTTAAAACTACAACATAATTTCTGTAGACACATTGTTTCAATTTTTCAGTTTTAAAAGACATAAGTACAAAGATACTCTAAATAGAAATAAAAACACCTATGTTGTCACAATAGAAATAAATACACACATTTTGAGAAAAAAAAAGTGAATATCAATCTTATATATTAAAAGAGAAGTCATAACTTCTTTTATGTATGATATTTTGAAATGGACCTTCTCCTAAAAAATCATTTACATTATTATTTTTAATTTCCATAACCAAATCCTAATAATTTATTAATTCTCTTTTTTATTCCATCAAATAAGTAACATAAGTAACATACATATGTAACCATTTTAACAAAATCATAACGTCTAACATGATCATTTGTATACATTTAATATATGTAAAGCATACTCATTTTGTAGTTGTTTATTCTAACAAAAATAAAAACATACGTATGTATTTAATTCTGTAACTTATTATTCTAACAGAGACTGACTTTCTTGGTTTATATTATTATTATAGTAGCAAGTTTTGTACCAAAATAAAAAATAAAATAAATATCGTAGCAATTTCTTGATTATTATTCATGGTGTATGCTATGCACCTTTATATGGTCGTCATTGGTCAACTTCTTCGTGTGAATAATGCAATAATACTCAAATATTAGTAATATATCAAGAGTCTCATATGTAATTGTATAGTTTTCACATGAACCAAATTAATAAAGAAAAACTATAGGACCGGTTCGTTTAAATACTTTATAAATAAATCAAAATCAGACATAACCAGTTATAATAAGATTGACTGCATTTTCTGAACCTAACCGGTTCGTAATAAGTTGGACTGTATTTTCTGTATCATCCCTCATATATTATTTGAAAAGCATTACAACATTTGAATGATACTATCTATTATAACTTGAATGATTTTAACTTGAATGATTTTTAGAATCTTTAGAAAATATGTTGGTTCATCTAAATATATACTATACTTTTCATTAAGCTAATCATCAGATTAATTATTAATGTATAAAATTAGTTTCTCCCTTAAATAAAAATCACGAAATTATCTAATATGATTAAAATATGTAGGGGTGTCAAAATGGGTCAAATGGGTCAACTCAACCCATAACCCAAATGGGTTGACTGTTAATGGGTCATGGATCAACCCAAACCATTTATTAAATAGGTTAGCTTGACCCATGACCCATTAAATTAAATGGATCAGATGTGTTAACGGTTGACCCATCAACCCAACATCTTTATAATGAATCATTTTTAAATTAAGACTAAGTTGATCGAATTGAGAAACCCAAACTATACTCTTAAAACGTAGTAAATGACCTAAAGATGATACATTAATTACATACTACTACGTTTTTCTGTGTGATAAGATAAGGAAAACATAAGTAGTCACGTCCAAAAAAAAGACAAAATATTCTCAACACATCACGTAAGGCAGAGAGTATCTTCACACAAATATTCTCAACAAATCACGTTTTCACGCCAAAACCGTAAAATCATGTTTTCACGCTAAAACCATAAAATCGAGATTTCCCGTCAAAACCGTAAAATCGTGTTTCCCGCCAAAACCGTAAATCGAGATTTCCCGCCAAAACCGTAAAATCGAGATTTCCCGCCAAAACCGCAAAATCACGTTTTCATGCCAAAACCGTAAAATCGAGATTTTCCGCCAAAACCGTAAAATCATGTTTCCCGCCAAAACCATAAAATCGTGTTTCCCGCCAAAACCGTAAATCGAGATTTCCCGCCAAAACCGTAAAATCGAGATTTCCCGCCAAAACCGCAAAATCACGTTTTCATGCCAAAACCGTAAAATCGAGATTTCCCGCCAAAACCGTAAAATCGAGATTTCCTGCCAAAACCGTAAATCGAGATTTCCCGCCAAAATTGTAAAATCGAGATTTTTCGTCAAAACCGTAAAGTCGCGTTCGATTTTACAGTTTTAGGGTTTTTTTTAATTATAAAATTAAATGGATCAGATTTGACCCAACCCAATAGACCTATTTAACTTGTTAACTCATTAACTTGTTAACCCATTAACTTGTTAAGCCATTAACCCATTGGATCAAAAATAAACAGTTCATTTGGATTAATGGATCAACTTGGGTTGGGTCAACCCATGGTTCATGACCCATTTTGACACCCCTTAAAATATATAACACAGTTACTGATTTTAAATAATAAATATTTGATAATAATGTGTGTATCATCTATCGTTTTTAAAATTTTTATCAACAATATGTATTAAATTTACTAAAATGATAGATGTTAAAGTAATATGACATGAAAATATAAAATTTCTTTAAAGAGTATTCTTTCTATAGTATAATTTAATTATTTTTTTAAAAATGGCTTGTATGCAAACTGTAGAAATTAAAAAAGAACATATTTTGAAGGAGAATTTGTATTTGATTATTTCAGATTATGAATGTATCGTGGTCAGCTCGAAAAATATATTAATGTTTAATAACAATATAAACTGTATAAAATAAATCGTTATAATGTTAAATAAAAGCATAAACAATAAATTATAGAGTTATACGATATAGAACACGAAAGTGTAAAACATATATTTGAAATGTTTACAATAATTTCAAAGTGATACATTTATAAAATGAATTAAACACTCGCGCGGTTGCGCGGGTCGAAATCTAGTTTAAATACCATGAATAAGTTATATCCATTTACACTTTTATAGGTATCTTTTTTTTTACAAAATCCATTTACAGGTATCTAATGCGTCCATAAATCATTCTAATAATATTTTATCGATCTTCTTTCATATTCAAAAATGTCCAACAAATATTTTATCGATCTTCTTTCATATTCAAATATGAAAGAAGATCATTCTTTAATATTTGTTGAAATTTCCAACAAATTATAAAAATGTAGTTGAACATATAAAGTAGACCTTTTACTTGAATAGTTCAAAAAAGGAAAGCATATATTGTTTATGCGCGCGATACATAATGAATGTAAATATGAAATTTAATCATCTAGCTATAAATATTGCTAAAGAGAGCAATTTTTGTTAAAACAAATATCTTATATGATACATCGGATCATTTGTTTAATTCCTTACCAAAATGAAGAGAAACGATAGTGTCGCTTCAAAAAGAAGATTCGTCTATTGGATACTTCAAAATCGTGAGTAAATTATTTCGGTAATTGATGATGTACTAAAAACAGCTTTTCCGAATTTCTCACAGTTAAAAATAGTCTTATACTAAAAAGAGTGCAGACTTTTGAGAATATGACAATCTAAAAAACATAGGATTATTTGATAAATTGTTTCGACTAAAAAGCTTAATAATTGATAATTACGATACATTTACATTAATCACAAGCCTCCATTTCACATAATAAATAGCCCTCAAACCTCCATTACGGCTAGTCCAATCTCTTCACCCACCAAACAAACAACTCTCTCTAACCAAAACGTTGAACGCAACCAAACGCTACAATGACGGAAAAAGAGTGCGAGTTCGACTACCGTAAATATTGGGCGGCGGCAACGAGACGCGTAGTGTACGGATCACTGGGCCTGGTCGCTACGGTTGCGTTTGTGATTTTCTTGGTGTGGGCCATACTTCACCCGCACAAACCGCGTTTTGTCCTGCAGGACGTTACCATTTACGAGTTCAACATCTCACAGCCTAATTTACTCAGTTCAAATCTCCAGGTCACTCTCTCTTCTCGTAACCCTAACGACAAGATCGGAGTTTTCTACGACCGCCTCGACATATATGCCTCGTACCGCAACCAAGAGGTAGCGTCTTGTGTGTTTAATGCAATATTTTGTGTGTCTATTATCTCATATATTCGTTGCTAAAATCAGGACGGACCATTAAATTTTTATATAATTTTAACAATTTAGCAGTGTTAGTATTATTTTTCTACAATTTAAGAACTTATATCTACATAAACGATTTCTTTAAATTTTTGGTGTCATAGACGAATATTTCAGTTGTCTAAGTCCATAACCGGCTGTTTTTGGGCCAGCAAAATGTATTATATTCTGACCTTAATCAGCAAAACATGACACACCTTAAATTGTGTTTCAAAAAAAAATCACACACCTTAAATTATGTTTTCTTAACTAGGTGACTTTGGCTAATCTATTGCCGGAAACGTATCAAGGACATCTGGAAGTGACAGTGTGGTCGCCGGTTCTGATTGGATCCGCCGTGCCAGTGGAGCCTTACCTGTCTCCAGCACTGAACGAAGACATAAACGCCGGGATGGTGCTTCTAAACATCAAGATCGACGGTTGCGTTAAGTGGAAAGTAGGCTCGTGGGTATCTGGATGTTATCGGCTCCTCGTTAACTGTCCGGCGTTCATTCCCTTCTCCGGCCAGTTAGTCAGCGCCGGTTCGGCGATCAAGGACCAGCTTGGTCAGCAATGTGCTGTTGACGTATGAAAAAAAGAAGAGGAATATATCTTTAGACGAATAAAGGAATTAAAGGTATGTTAGAGCACTTTTCTGTTTATTATTCTTTTAAGATTGTTCAAAGAATGATTAATTTCTTACGTAAATTTTGAGAATTTTAAACGATACACTTTCAAATTAAATACCCACGTCAAATTTATTTATCACCCGGTTTTAGCATGTTCATAATATATTTTGTTGACAAAAATATAGAAATAACTGATCACATGAATATTATCATTAATTAGGTGACATTTTGACTCTGCAGCTTGCAGAAGCAATGCCAGGATTAGGCAAAGCTTACAAGGGTGGTTTTATTTTCTAGTTGGATATAAGAGGCACATGAAAACGACTATGTGGCTACTGGTTCTTTGTGGAATGAAAAAATTAAAATAAAATAGTTAGTTAAAATAGTAATCTAAAGCTCATGAAGGATAGTAGCTATAGCCCTTTTTTAAAAAAGGGAAAAGAATAGTAGCCATATGTATCTCTAATATACAGATTGTATTGGACTAGAAAAAAGGTATATTGTACCAAAGGGCTTTTCTGGATCATGTTTCTTGGAAAAGAAAACCATAGAGCTTACATTGTACTAATTTATTAAATATAACTTCTTTCACTTTTGCTGTTGTTGTGGATCAATGGTTCTGTATATGTTGTTGGTGGTGAGATACACTAGAGACTCATAGTCATCGTCGTCACATACTCACATGGGAGCTGTGGAAGCATCGTGATGTTAGTGACATTTGCACGCCTTACGCTATATGTAGCGCGAAGCACAATACTCCTTGTTTCTCCTTTTAAGTTACATTTTTCATTTGTTTGTTACTTCTGTGTGAATTTTTAAAAAGTATCATTCTTTTATAAAAAAGTTGAGTTTAAAGAAGATTCTTAAAGCAAAAAGAAGTTCGATAACTTTGGAGCTCAACAAACTTCTTACTCTCCGCGTGACACTGTTGATTTAGTGACGTTTGCAATTAACCAACCCACGCACACACATTATAAAACCAAAACATTTGGTAAAGGAAAAAAAGATTGACAAGAAAATGGTAAAAATCTGAGAGCTGATGGGCTTTTAAAGATTATGGGCCTAATCTAGAAAAAGACATACAGTTCTGTGTAAAGCCCATATATCTTAAATACGATGCCTTATGTTCTCGGAGTTAGAGCTAGTGGACCGGAGAAGACAATACTCTCTCTAGTGTCTGGTCAGAAATTCTTCAACTTCCACCTATCGAGTTCTGCATGTTTTCTCTCTGATTGAAAGGTAATCTCTCTAAATTTCTTGTCTCTTTTGCTTCTCGATACAAAAAAAAAAGAAGACTTTGGAGATTCCCTGTTTTTTTTTTGTTCCAGCTACGGTTTAATTTTTACTGACTAGGTTTTAAATTATCGCTGATTGGATTGTTTAGGACCATGTTTTCGTACATAGTAACCGAAATTAAAGAGCTTTATTGAACTTGTGGATCACTAATACTACTATGTGATCTTATTCAATGCAATTTTCTTGAAATTCACATGCTTTTTTCAAAAACAAGATAGCTCATGATGAAGCTGATTTCGTTGTAAAATGGATGCAGAATATGACAATTGCATTGATGTGTATAAGTTTGGTTCTTTGATAAAAGGGTTTGAATGATGTTCCTAAAGGTTACTACTTATCTAGCTTATGTAAAGGTTGCACATTTTCAATTACTGTGTGAATGTTTTCTTTAGGTGATGGAGAGGTTGTAGATTGTTGTGTTAAACTCTTAATACCATCCTGCTAAAAGATTGTGTGATAATACTCTATATAGGCATTAGGCGAAGGTATTTTTATTGGTGGTTTTCAAGATGGGGAACAAAGCTACAACAACGGTGAAAGAAGAACGCGAAGAGATCCACTTGAAGGTTGTACCTCAATTAGACAGGACTTTTATGCGTTGGCTTGCAAGAGATCTACAGAGATTTCAGGGATTCAAACCGAAGAACATTCGTGCCATCACTCCTCCTGATAGCTACATTGAGTTCATGAGGTTGAATGGATCCCTTGATGTGGATTTGGATGACCCTGATCTTGCCCATTTGTTCAAGTAAAACAAAAAAAAGATTCTCTCTTTCGGTGGCTGTGTTTGTTCTATATCTCAAGCTTTTTCAATGTCGTAGCGTCTCTTTTGATTACTTATACAGTTTGTGTTTTAAAATGGCCAATGGGATACAAGTGTCTGCATTAAGATAAACAAATCTTTCTTATTCAGTTGTCTTGGTTGTTCACAAAATCCACCCAACATGTTTTTTTTAAGGACTAATGAACCGAATATACATGGTGCGTCCGCAAATTAGGTAAGTATGCATTTTTTTTTATTAATTGGAGAATCGTATAACGGTAGTGGAGAAAAAGACTATGCTGCCCTCTGCATGAGCTCACCGGCGTAGGAGATGTAGGTGCAGAGAGTGATAGTTGTAAAGTAGTTAACCGACACAACTGACACCTCTGATAGTATGTCACACTGTGGAAATTTGACTTTTGTAATATTTGAGTGGTGTAGAAATAAAACAAGAATGTGGTTGTCAATTAACAAACGTATGTTACTAAATACAGTGCAACCGGATAATGTGGAAACTGAACCTATTTATAATTGGTATTTAATCAACATTGTTAAGATTGTGTTATGAAAATATGAAACTCTGTAATGTCGTTATATATGGGTAACATGATTTAACCACCTCTCATTCTCTTAAATGAACATTAGTAGTACGAGATTCAAGGTTGGATTACAAATCAAGTTTTCGATAATTATATGAGGGAGGTTACTCTTTGAGAATAGTAACGATTACAGCAATTACGAGAACAAAGAAATACCAGGACATTATTATAAACTGGCGCAGAAGTTTATCCGGTTGGTCGCACCGAATAGGTCCGCTTGTTTCTTGGTGGCTGACGGTGTTGATTAAGCATGGTTCGTCAGTCTGGTTGGTGAAATTGAGATGGTTCGTAATAGTACCTTCTAGATGGTTGATATGGGATCGTAGTAGGCGAATTTCATCGCGGGCGTCTAATAAACTCCGTTTTTGCCATCCATAAGGCGGTTCTTTATCAGCCCACTTAAAAAACCCATGAGATTTGCAGTTATAGTAGTACCTTCCAGGGTTATCGTCTGTCCACGCCTTGGTTAGTGATGTCCGATTTCTGCAGTGACAAAAAGGACCTTCGTTAGGATAAGAACTACGATTGATAGGAGTGATGGAGCTATTGCTTGAAGACATATAAGCAGTGGATTTGATTTAAAAGAAGGGAGATGTGGAAGTGTGAGTAAAAGGGAGAGGTGTGAGGTCGAAAAAAAAGTGTTAGGATGAGAAGTGTCTAAAATATACTACTAAGTGTGGAAGTATTAAAGTCCTGACACGTCCACTCCATCTTCCATATTAACTAAGGATAAATTACAATTTGGCAAAACATAAGAAACCGGTTTTCGTCACCCTAATTGAAAAGAAGACCATACCTGACTTGGTCTGAACGTAATTTTTGATATTATTACTGGCTCGGTTCATTAGTACTGGCTCGGTTAATTGAAAAGAAGACCATACCTGGCTCGGTTCATTAGTCCTTATTACAATTTCTAAAGTGTAATCAGAACCGGAAACTAACATCGTTACAAAGAGATAACGATGGAATTAATAATTTAATTCGAATAAGGATATAAGGTGTCAGGGAAAATCTAATGATGAAGCCTACGCCTAGGTAGGCTGCTACACATTAAATGTTGAAGATATTATCTGGATTCACCTTCTATGTATGTGTGTAAGTATCGCCGGTTATGTGAACGAGATATCTCTATATATACAGGCTTGCTTCATTCGAATATTGCACAGAAAATTAAAAAATATTCACCGGTTCGAAAGAGAAATAAACGGAAGCAAGTTTGACATAAAAGCCAGAAGCTCGAGTCGATCAGGGACCACCCAGCAAAGGTAAATTTTGGATTTTCTATAGAAAATAAAAGTTTACCTTTTTTGTTTTGAACGGGACCACAAGACGATCATATTTAGAAGATGCTACAGAGGAATAAATGATAGAGTATATCTGTTCTACGGCTCTACATTATGATTGTTTGTGTTTTGAGAGTTGGTTTTGCCCCTCCTTTTTGCAGATGGGTCGTCTTGTCCGTGTTCTTCGTGGAGAGTGGGTAAAATCTGAGGAGGGGTTTTGGAGGTTCGACGGAGATCCTGGAGTACTTGACCAGTTTGTTCTTATCAAACAAAACGAGCCAATTGAATCCTTGAAGGGCCTCGTGCGCGAGGAATTTGTGCTTAGCCCCCAGACACCTTTGTGTTTGACTTATCAACTTCCGCCATCTATGCTCTTGCCTGACGGCCCTAGAGCCCTCCCACTAAACCTTGTCACTTCAGGGGACGTTGAAATGATGACGAGTGTCCATGAGTGGACCACTGAAGTAACTCTGTGTGTCACATATGGTGCAGAAGCCGTCGCTAGATATGGTTTTCTATGTAGGGCTCCATTCAAAATTGGACAGAGAACTTACCTAGGAGAAGGAGTAACCGAGGAACAGCACCTTGCGTCTATAAATGGTAAGGTTTTATATAAAAATAACAATGAAAATGTATGTTAAAATATAGTTAATGTTATACATTTACCAAACCATAAATAAGGTAATCTGTATGTGTAGGACTTTTTGGGCGTCGGGAGATGGTATGCAGCGATAGTGTTATGCGGGAGATATTCAATGAGGAAGAGATGGTGCTCCTATATCGATTTTCATTTGAGATGGAGAAGGCACGTAGGAGCCTAGACTTGAACGTCCAGCCACCACCGGAGGAACCGGTTGTTGCTATGAGTATGAGTGAAGATAGTGTTGTCCCAGAGGTGGGACAAGCCTTTTATGCACGGCAGAACAGAAGGGGTAATATTCAAATGGAAGGTATGAAAATATATTCATATATATAATATCCGGATAAATATATAAAATTAAACCGGATACAGTTATAAAAAACTGACTCTAATCGAGTATATCATAATAATTGATGTTTCTTCTTTTGTACAGGGTTTGATACCGCTGGCATAGGATCGCCCGTAGGACCACTACCCAGAGCTTCTACTATTTATCGTCAGACCTTCACCGATGACTCGTTTCGCAGAGACCAGCGTAGCTTTATACCAAATTGGGGGGATGTCCCAGTTGGTCCTGGGTACTGGGAAAATATGCTAAGTGAAGGGTACGTATTGCCAAGCCAAAGTGGTTTCAATGTGAGTGCATACTGCAATGTTAGCTCCGTCCGCATGGGTCATCACCAATCTAAACAAACTAAAATTCTCGATGTGGAAGGATCATCAACTGGATCCTCGGGTGGGAAAGATGTTAACCAAAATGAAGGTATTGTTCCCAAATTGGGTTCTCAAATATTGTAGAAAGAAGCTGTGGGCCCACGCATGTTAATCGGGAAAATTATTATAACCGGATAAATATGTCTTAAAACCGGATTATTATTAGATACTTTATGTTATACTTTTAGAAAAAATGTTAATTAGAGTTTTTCCTTTTCTTGTAAGGTATGTCGCCAATGGTAGCAGGTGTGAGGGCAAACAACCAAATGCCAAATGTGGAAATGATGGGAGAGGAACCCATACCAGGATTTGGCTGTCCTGAGGCAGCGGATATGGGTTATTCGGTGCCCGTCATAAATCTTGTTGATGATGACGACTCACACATCAACATTGAGGATACAAGTTCTGAAACCGCAGGGGGGAATGGTGGGTTTGGACCTTTGCCTTAAAGAATAACATATACTCTCGTTTTGTTTAAATGTGTGAAATATTATGTTGTTTGTTTCGGATGGATAATCGGCACCGGCACCATTTTTTGGAAGTAATATGTAATCCGGTTTAAAATGAACGAAGTATGGTTGTATAATTATGAAATGGTATCGTTAATGTGAAATATTTAAATTTAAAATTTATGATCTTCTATACTGTTTAATAATGTTGAATTAATTTTAAATTTATTGAATCCTAACCTTCCTTCACCTCAATCACATTGTAGGAAATCCTAATCCTCAGTCCGACGGCATTGAGGTTGGGATGGTGTTTAAGAATAGAGAAGAATTCAAACAGCATATGGCAATGTATGCCATTAGGAATAAGTTTCGGTTTAGGAATACCCGATCTTGTCCTGAGGGAATGGTGCTTAGTTGTTTCAGCAGAAGGTGCAGCTGGCGAGTATCTGCAGCCCTTCTCAAAAACACCGCATTGTATGAGATTCGTACAATTGAACCCAGCCATACTTGCTCCCTTGATGATAGATCCGGATACCAGACACAAGCAACACACACAGTTATTGGTGGTATTTTGAGAGCACAGTTTGCTGGTGGAAGAGCTGCACCAAGACCTAATGAGATTAGGCAAGCCATGCGAGGTAATCACGATGTCCACATTTCGTACTGGAAAGCTTGGAGGTCCCGTGAGGTTGCTTTGGATTATGCTAAAGGAACATGTGGCGCATCTTACAACCTCCTGCCTGGATATCTTAAGAAGCTGATACATTCAAATCCGGGGACAATCACAGCTATGCATACAGAGTACGCTGAGGGGATAGGCGACAGATTCAAATACATGTTCCTTGCTTTGGCAGCGAGCATAGAAGGATACAAGTCAATGAGAAAGGTGGTGATCGTTGATGGAACCCATTTGAGAGGCAAATATTCAGGATGTTTATTAACTGCATCCGCTCAAGATGGAAACTATCAGGTGTTTCCCTTGGCAGTGGCAGTGGTTGACGGTGAGAACGACAAATCATGGGAATGGTTTCTCAAAAACCTAACACAGTTTATTCCTAACGAAGACGGGGTTGTTTTTGTCTCCGACAGACATCCTTCAATTTACTACGCACTGCATAAGGTACGATGACCTTAGTTACATTTATAGTGGAAGTTAAACCGGATTTAATAATAATTAATCGGATTATATTATATTGTTGGAGTTGTGTTAACTTAACAAGTATTTATTGAATCTTCAGGTATATCCCGAAGGCAAGCATTGCGCGTGCGTACTACACCTCAAGAGGAATATCAGGACACACTTCAAAGACAAGCACCTTGGATATCTAGTTGGAAAAGCAGCTCGGGCTTACCGTCTTTCGGAGTTCTACAAGACATTCAACGAGATAAAAAGGGTTAATGCCTCATGTGCTGACTACCTAGTTGGAATTGGGTTCGAGCACTGGGCAAGGTCACATTTCAGTGGGGATCGGTACAATGTTATGACAAGTAACGTTGCGGAGACATGGAACTCAGTTCTCCGTGAAGCTAGAGAATTTCCAATACTGTCTCTAATCGAGTACATAAGATCAAAGCTTATGCACTGGTTTTCATTGAGAAGACAGATAAAGCCGAAGGGGAGCAGCATATTAACACCACGGGTGGTCGACATTATGACGGCAAATTTTGAAAACAGTGGGGCGTTTACTGTTAGCTTAATCGAAACCGGAGAGTATGAGGTTAAGGACAGAGATGGAGATCTTTATCATGTTAGTCTGATCAGTAAATCCTGCACATGCTACGAGTTTCAAGCCCTGATGATTCCTTGCACACATGCTATAGCTGCAGCAACAAGGTACAAGGTCCCGGTGGATACTTTAGCTGATGAATATTATAGTTTGGCTTACTATAGGGAGGCTTATTCAAACCCCATAAATCCTGTTGTCGATATTGAGAATGTGGAGACCCTTACAAGTGATAATTCCGACTCGGTGGTAGAAATCAATCCCCCAACAAGCAGAAGGCCACCGGGACGTCCACGAAAAACCAGAATACTCTCACGAGGGGAATATCAGGTACTATGTGTTTATATTTGAGTTGAATTATAAATCATTTAATAATGCAGTTAACATTTCTTTCGTCAGGGGGGAGGAAAAAGAAACACGAAGTGTGGTAGGTGCAAGGGCTTAGGTCACAACCGAGCAACTTGCAAAATGGCGATATGAGATAAGGCAATGTGTATGGGTGGGGATATGATTAGCTCGGATGATGAAGGTGTATGCAGGCTTTGGTGGATCTGTTACTGGGCAGATAAAATAAGGTGTTGTTATTGTATAATATTAGCCAGTTGTGGATTGAGGAGTGGTATGTTTATGCCCGAGATTGTATATATAATGAAAATCATGATCCCCATTTTGTATAATTATAAGAGCAATGTATATAAGTTTGTACTATAAGATGCATAAATTAAATAGTAATTAAAGTAAGTAACCAAATTAAACTGAATTGTATAATTATGACATGCAAACACATGGTACAATGCCCGAAAATAGGAATAAATATAGTGATGGAAGCCAATTTAGTAATAGAACTAATAATGAGTATATGTGATAAATATCCAGAGAATATGTACTGTATCCAGATATAGATATGCGAAACCGATATAGATGAGCTAAGTTTAAAAATATGACTTGTTACAAATTGACTTCTCTTACTAATAGGACTTAACATATGAACGTTTGGAATACGAAATATTAATGTTAGCTACTATAGTATTAGCACTATAATATTAGGACTATAATCACAATATGTATATAACTCAATATCCCTATAATACTTTGATGAACCAGATATAGTGATGATAACCAGTTTTCGGGTCATGCTTTTTTTTAAACGAAAATGTAATAGTGTCTTGAAATTAAAGTTAACAAGAGAATAGTAGTTTAGCAAACACAAAGTACATGGAATTTAAAGGAACACATAAGACAATCGACGTGGCTAATTGGTATGGAGATACCTCCTACAGCTTCTCGTGTAATTCATACAACATCACTACTACGCGGCGGGCTTCTTCGGCGAGAAAATTAGGTGTGATACACCTACAACTGTCGAGGCCAAATATAGCATGCGTCTGCATGAGCAAGATAGATGTTAAGCCGGAGTGTGCTGGGTTGGGGTTTTGAGCAACGATCTTAGGCCTATCTATAACAACCCCCTGACCATCACGAGCCTTCGAAAGCCGTCCGGTACGTTTCAGAAGAGAGGGAAACATATCTGTAAAGGGGCGCATCTGCTTAGCAATATCAGAATCTGAATGGAGCGCTATATTGCAATCAAGGACAGTTAACTTCCATGTGGCGAAGTCAAAACAAACCGCAACCCACTGTTTATTTCCCAGGTTGAAGGGGAAATAGTAATGAGTCGGGTATGTTTTACTTGGGTCGTCCTTGCCAAGATGCTCAACCAGTCCTTTCGGGAAAGCATATGCATCGGGGGATTTTGACCGATCGAACTTGGGAGAATGCTTGCACAGCAAGGCAACATAGCGGGTGTCAAGAAACTCGGCTATCCTCACTCCGCTAGAATGTTGCTCTTTGTTGCAGGTGGTACGAACAAACCTCACCAAAATGTCGATTACCTGGTAAAGAATCAACTTCATTGGCAAAAATTATAATGAATAATCAAGACTGTCATATGTAATGCATACCCTAGCTGGCATTGACCGTGTGAGCTCGATAATTCCAGTGATATCCTTTGAAGTAACTGAGAGCCCGGACACATTGATAACACTGATAAGATCAAAAGAAGAATGATAAATTACGATGTTGTATTATATCCTGAATCAAACACGAAATATAACATTATTCGATGGGGTTACTTACAAAGGGTTGGTTATTTTGTCTACAAGTTTGGAAAACTTGGACATAACCATCGCATGGTCGGAATAAGCACTGAAAGGAGGCTGGGCATCACGAGCACGGGTAAGTATGGCAGCCCGGTAGTCTTTAACAAGACCAGCAGGGACAATCTTAGTCCGCTTGCTTTTGCGGCATAACACTGGGTCAGATGGGCCGTCACTGACTTCTTCATCACCATGGTCGGCGGGGATGTCAAACATATCATCACACCCCACCGGGGGGGAGGGGGGTTCAGTTCTTGTGTGAGCCCAAGGGAGAAAGAAGGAACCTGAATATTATAGATGTCATAAATAATATGTGGTTACGCAAATATCCGTTAAACTTATAGAGTAATATAACATACCATGGTTTTCTCAGCGAGCAAAGTGTGACTAGTGGATGATAAACATGCACGATCGAGATGTGGGTCTTCTGTCTGATATAGTAAAGGCCGAGATAAAGAATGGTGAACCATCTTGCCCGGTGGCGCCTTCAGATTATGATGGAGGTTGGTAACCTGTATTAACTCGTAAACATTAGAGTATAAATAAATCCGGTTGTATCAGTTTAACTTGTAGTGATAAATTATATCCGGATAAATAGGAGTCAAAAATTCTTACGGGAGAGAACGTGGCTGGCTGACATGTGCGAGTTTCCAAAGAACGTCCACCATCCTGTACCTTTTAATGGTTAGAAACGCGGGTAGCATATGTGTAAAAGAATTTTTATTTCCTTGGTTATGTTCATTATTGTAATAAAATAATGCATGAACATACCGCTTCTTTCGTAGTTTCCTTTGTGTGACTAGTGGCTGATAAAGTTGCATCGTCCAAGGCAGGATCTTCGTTATGCAAAACAAAAGGCAAGCGTGAAGAAGTATGAACTGTCCTCCCATCTGATCCCTGCAAGTATGAGCAAAGCATATTATATAAGATTACAATATAGTGATAGTTGTGTAACGAGTAACCGGATTTACTCGTAGCATAGTAAAAAGTAAACAAGGAGAAGTACACACAAAATAGCTAAGAATAGTGTAGTTTAAATATGTAACTCCTGACTCGGGTAATTGTGACCATCTATGCATTTTTCAATATTGGTTTAAAAATGTAACTCCTAACCGGTTGATTAACCGGATTAGTTGGAATAACCGGACATATATTAAAATCAGGATTAATAACACTATAATTGTGAAGACATCACACCTTACATTCATGATAATCCAATCATGTCTACGAATAAGAATATAGCTATCTTACCGGACAATCTGATGCATTCCGTTGGGGCGTTGAGTATTGACTGAGATTCCGCATAACGTTATCAATGATCACATCGTTCATGTCACGTGCGGAGTGGCCGTTACCGCCGTCATCCTGTGCCTTGTTAGGAGTATCGAAGTTGGATGGTGGGGGTTCATTAGTGTGCTTACCAGTGTTGTGAATTGTCATAACAGACTGAATGACTTCCTCCTTGAAGTTGTTAAGCAAATTTTGAATAGAAGCAGTGATACTGCTCTCGAAGGACTCTTGTTTGGCTGCAGTTTGTTCGGCTTTAGACACAGCTTGGGCAACTTGAGCATCAACTCTTTGAAACTCTGTTTTGAGCATCTTTAGAACAATGGCTGCAATGCGATTATCCTCGTCTGGCTCCGTGTTTGTCTGAGGTTTTGTTTTCCTCTTTTTCTTTCCTCCAGCTTTGGCTATTTCACGCATTCTCTCAACATCAAGTTTGGTGGCGCCGCCTTTGAACAACTCAGTAGTGAAGCAGTGACTCTGCATTATAAGCTTCACCAGATTATCGACTTTCACGTTCATGACCTCGTCTTTCCATTGAAGATTAGCAGCTACTATGGGCCTATCCGGATCTTCAGGAATTATACTTCTAACTAAGACCTGTTGAAAACATATTAAAATCACGATGAATATTTGGTTCATTACTCGTAAAATCAATTAGCATCACTCTGCAAAATTAACTTAATAGCATCACTCACATTTGATTTTTTGTCTACTTCCCGTGCATGACCAGGGCTCAATGTGTGCTTTTTTGTCTTCTTGTGGACGAAATCTTCATCTTCTTCACAGCTATCGGACTCAGAAGACGAGCACGTCTCCAAAACAACCTCTGTTAGAGCCAGTACAGCCTCAACCATAACCAGTTGTAGTGCCAAGGCGAAACCTTTAACCGCAATTGTATTCTGCGAAAGGGAAACCTCATCTCTCTGCTTTATACTCCCCATTAGCATCTCAAACGCAAGTCGACCCCACGGATAGGAAAAGAACTCTTCCAGGTCTACTAGTGCCTCTGCATATTCTTTAATCATCTTCATCTTCAAGTTTGTAGCCAACAGAACAGAAGACAAAATCGCTAAACAAGCTAGCTTAATCCTTAGTTCTTTGTCTGTCACAGTTTTTCTTCTAAGCATTTTCAAGGCTGTTGAAACACGAAGATCGTCGTGCTTGCCAAAGAGCTCTCGCCAATATTGTTTCTCACTTGTGCTTTTCTTCGACTTCCACTTTGCGCTTTTAGGAAATTCACCGCAGTTGAGACCGGTTACAATGGCAAATTCCCGAAGAGAAAACCTAATGGGTTTCCCAGCAAAACGAAACCAAGCTTCGTATTTTTTCTCCACTTTCAATTGCCTAGATAATATGTATCTAGCAAATCTTCCAGAAAATCCGGGTTTCTCGGCAATTTCAACAATCTTACCAAAGGGAGACATGCGTAATGTCTGGATCTCATCTTCCTCGAGCGAATTAAGGATGTGATTAATCGCTCTTGAGGACTGGTAAGTGAGAACCCTAACACCAACCGGTTCTTCACCTGCTGCAAACATCATCTCCGGTATGGGGAGCACTTCATCTGTAACTTCGTCTTCTGGAAGCTCTACTATCCGAGATGACACCATTTTTGGAGAAAGAATCAGAGGTTTTGTGAAGAATATGAAGTGAGAAAGCACTTAATGGGAGAAGAAACCGAGAAAGGGAGGAAAATGAGATTGGGGGAAGAAGATGAAGTAAAATAAAAACGCAACAATACGTTTTC
This sequence comes from Brassica juncea, assembly GCA_018703725.1. Taxonomy (NCBI): domain Eukaryota; kingdom Viridiplantae; phylum Streptophyta; class Magnoliopsida; order Brassicales; family Brassicaceae; genus Brassica; species Brassica juncea. Next base: position 52,291,353 of record CM031936.1, on the reverse strand, counting down.
TTACAAGTTGATATGTTTTTTGCAATAAAAGTCGTAAAGTTCATTATTACCAGAGACATAGGCGTGCATGTTATCCTGGCAACACGTCTATCACGAAGTCTCATACGCTCAGTAGTAGGGTTATACTCGGTATTTTTATTCTCGCGGTTCGTTCGAAACACGAAATGTCTACTTACCTAATTAACATTTGTTACATGTATATCTAGTGCAAATACTCTTTTTTTAATCTCTATCATTGCCAAAAGTTCTATGAGCTGGATTTAATTTGGATTTTTAAGTCAAAACTCAAAACAAAAATAGTTTTCTGTGTTCAGTAATGGTTTTTTTCACTCGGTCAACATATCAGTTATGTTCATCTGCTCTGTTTCTGGGTCAACCTATCAGTTTTATTAATATAGTTGACAAAATTGAGATCAATACAAGCCAGAGTCCCATGGGCTTATTAACCGGTTCTAAATTTTTAATCACTTATTCAATATAATCAAACAAAATTTTTCGTATGCTAAAAAAAATTCATTTCCATAATTAAATTGCATAGCTTTATTGATTTACTTAACAACAAAAAAACCTTTATTTAATTTGTAAAAACCGGGAATATAATAATGATAATCAAAAAAGAAGAAGAGGATTATTTGTAGGGATAATTAGTTAAGAAGAGTAAAAAAGATTGTGGGCTTCCCTCCACATCAGTTATCTAAACCAAACGCAACTCATTCCCTCGTTTTCTCCTCGTCTTCCCACCGTCTCTTTTTTTTCCTCCCCTCCCGCTTTTTTTTTTTCCCGTCTCGCCGATCTCCTCACATTCCCTTCCCAGATTCTCGGCACTCTCAGCCGCAGATCTGCCTCCGTTAGGATCTCTGCTGCTTCCCGTAGATCTCAATTTCTGGAGGAGATTATTTAATCCCCCGAGATTGCCGTTTCGTTTCGTTTTGCGTGGTGTGGATTTTTCGAGATTCGCTCCCATGTCGGACTCTCACCAGCAACCCGAGCAGAATCCGCCTTATAATCGGCAGCATCATCCTTCTGCGTCTTCTATGAAGCCTCCGTTAGTTGCTCCCGGCGAGTATCACCGCTTCGACGCGGCGGAGACGCTCGGAGGCGGAGGTCTTGATCAGGTTTCCGAGGAAATTGTTATTAAGTCTTCCGTAAGTCCATTGGTTTGTTGTTTTATGATTCTTGTGTTTCGATTTTGAGGCTTGAGTACATAACAGTGATGATATATTGAGATCATAGGGAAGAGAATTATTGTGCTAGAATCTGATTCAACGGGCGTGTAATCTCGTTTTTGGCCACTCTAATTGCGCATAGTATATAGTCTACGATTACTTTAGTTGCTGGTCTAGGGTTTGTGGTGTTCCTGTTCTTGCTAATTTAGAGTTAGATAGATGCTTCTTTATTTGTTTATGTTGAGTTAATTTACTCTCTAAGTTTTGCTATGTTGGCCTTTGGAGTTTAATGGTTTGCCTTATGCTCTTTTAGACTCTCAGTGGAGTGACAGTAGTATCAGCTTCTGTTTAAAGCTTTCGTTTTTCCAGTTTGATATATTTAACTGTACAGTTCTGATCTTTTATTTATTGAGCAGCTGAAGCGGAAGACAGATTTGGTAAACCAGATAGATGAGACCAATGAATTGAATACCGGTGTTCTCCAAACTCCTGTACCAGGGAAAGGAGGGAAGGCCAAGAAATCATCTAGGTCGTATGTGAAGTCTAATGCAGGTTAGTTTGGCCTGAAATGCTATGTGTTTCGTATCTAAATACACAAGCAATTGTTAGCAGGCTAATGATAGATGTTTACATATATGTGGTCATCTGAGCTAAACCTTCTTTATTAGAATTCATCTAATAATTGCCTGACAATTATGTGAAAGAGAGAAAATGGGAGGGACCCTTGTAATGTAGTGAGAAGGATCTTTTTGTGTTGGCAGGTTCTCCTGGAAATAACTTGGCTCAGGCTGGTGCTTGTCGATATGATAGTTCGCTAGGTAATAACTTACACCAAAAACTAGTATTTGACTGAATGTATCTTTCAATGATAATCTTTCCTTTTTAATAATATACGGTCTTTTTAATGATCGAATGTGCTTCAGCTCTTTTGACGAAGAAATTTATCAATCTGATAAAACAAGCAGAGGATGGTATTCTTGATCTGAATAAAGCAGCTGATACTTTAGAGGTGGCATATATAAACTCTTACCTGCCCTCTTGATGTATTACTTTCTGTCAAATCTTAGATGCATGTTGCTGTTGACGCAGGTTCAAAAGAGGCGGATATACGATATAACCAATGTGTTAGAAGGAATAGGTTTGATAGAGAAGACACTCAAGAACAGGATTAAGTGGAAGTAAGGATGTCATACGAATATCACATCTTAGATATTTTTGATTTGACGCCTCATGTGTGAGTCACGGTTTTCTGAGTTTTCTTTTGTCTGTCTTAGGGGTCTCGATGTCTCAAACCCAGGCGAAACAATGGAAAACATAGCTAACCTACAGGTATAGAACACGCTTATGTGTTACTTTATCTGTCACAGGTTCCACTGCAAACTATGTTATGCAATGCTCAGCATATCACCGTTTTTAAGAATCACTGTATAAGTCATATTGTCTTCTTGAACATCGTATGAATCTGCATTAGTAGAGTTCTTGTTATACCTTTTCTTCGCGATTTTAACTGTTAAGGAGGTAATTAAGATACTAGTAAATACACCACAAACACAAACATATATGTAAACCAGAGGATCTGTGTTGTTCTCCCCGACTAGTACATTTGAATGAAGGGCTTTTTTTATTTTATGTTTCTCAGATAGTCTAAACACACAAATGTTTGCAAGTGAATAATTGGTTACTGCAATTCTTTTGAATTCTCAATCACTCATTTATGTCTTGCATCGGTTTTCTGTTTGAAAAACTATTTGGATTCATTAATTAGTTTGACATTTTGTTATCCCTCAATCCTCAAACAGGATGAAATACAAAACCTTGCATTTGAGGAGGCAAAATTGGATGACCAGATCAGGTATTCTCGAAGATCATTTCCTTTTCGGTCTCTGCTACTTTTTTTTTTGTATCTTATTGAGAGTCAACCTGGTTGCAGAGAATCACAAGAAAGATTAACAAGCTTGAGCGAGGATGAAAACAATAAAAGGTAAGCTTCTCCTGCTCTCCTTGCGAAATGTCCATTACAATTACAATATACATATTTGCTCTGACTCTCCACCTTTTAGGCTTCTGTTTGTTACTGAAGACGACATTAAGAACCTACCATGCTTCCAGGTTTGGTCTCCTTGTAGTAATTACGTGTTTCTCCTTCCCTAGCATTCTGCTTGGTGGAAAAAAAACAACTGATTTTCTGGTGTCTCTCATGCCTTTTAGAATAGTACACTGATCGCTGTAAAGGCACCGCATGGAACAACTCTTGAGGTGCCAGATCCTGATGAGGTAAGCTTAATAGTATACAATAACAAATGAGCGAAACATGGTCTGTAACCAACTTATCCTTCCAATAAACAGGCTGGTGGTTATCCTCAGAGGAGATATAGAATAATTTTGAGAAGCACAATGGGACCAATAGACGTGTACCTCGTCAGGTAAATCCTGTCCTTCAAGGGTTATGCTTGGATTTATAAAACTGAAGTGAGACTTTGACATTTTATTTTATTTTTCAAGTCAATTTGAAGAGACATTTGAGGACGTTCCTAATGCTGATGAGCCTTCAAATTTTCCATCAACATCTTGTCTCCCTGATAACCAAGATGTATCTATGCCAATGAAAGAGGACATCACCGTCAGAAACATGGAAACACAGGAAGCTGATGATTCACAAAGAGCTTCTTCCGAAATCGAATCTCATGACTTTGTTGATGGTATCATGAAGATTGTTCCTCCAGATTTGGATGTAAGTCCGACTTCTTCTTCTTCTTCCTTAAAATGATTTCATCACTTGCATCACAATCTACACACTTCAGAAGGTAACATATAGCCAGGAATAGTAAGATCATATGCACGTCGGATTTTCAAAGCCTAATTAATTAATTATCTGAGTGTTGCATTATGCACAGATGGATGTAGATTACTGGCTTCGATCAGAGGTAGGGGAAGTCAGCATCACAGACATGTGGCCAAACGAATGTATCCTTGATTCCGTCACTTTCTCTGCTTTGATCTAAATCTCACTTTAAACTTTTGGAGTTTTTTTTCGTCTCCAAATATTAAATCTGTGTAGAGCTGCTCCTTCACTTATAATCATTAGCTGGACCGAACTGGAACCAGATGGTTTCATTTAATCAAGGCGCTGGACCGAGCAACACAACCATGGAACAGGCACAAACTCCATCGAGCCCAACACCAGAACAATCCACTGCTACGAGATCGACAAGTAGCTGAAGTTACCTTACTACATTACAAGCACCACCACATATCTGTATATCCATAGTTATGATGTACTTGTATAGTAGCTGCATGCGTTATCATAGCAACTAGACATTGCAAAATAAAACTTGAGAAAGCAACCCTCTGTTGTTTTTCATTTTTAGCATATAGGCTTATGTAGAATAGCCTTGACCCATTGATTTCTTAAGATTCGTCTAAAACAAGAGAAATGCCAAAAACGTTTTAAGGGATTGAACATTTTGGTGAGAATATAGACGCTGCACGAGTCGTAATCATTCGGGATATTAAGACCAACCAATCCCCCAGGAGAGCCTAAGTAAGTCATCGCCATCTTTTGGTTAGCTCTTCATTGGAGAACAGTCTATAACTGTTTGGTTTACCAAGAGGTAGTTTTACCAAGAAAAACACAAGATTTAGTTTTCTCCGAATGATACATAGCATGACGTACAAAAGTAAAATTGATTTCAAGAAATCACATCGTATTAATTTTCCTAAAAAGAGAGCAAATTCATCAAAATTGTTTAAGTATCTCACAAGCAAAGAGCAATGCTGAATCTTCAAGCTAAGTTAAAAACAAAAAGAAAGGTTCCTCTTTTTACATACTTTTCCCACACCAAACACATTCACTTTCTTCACTCAATCATTCTCAACTTCTTTTCCCTCCCCGCTCTGTAATTAAAAAAATGTCTTTGAAGAAGAAGAGAAAATATACACTCAAAACCATATTCAAGCCTATTTGTATGGCATGCAGTTGGGGCTCTACCGTTCGGCCTTCATCTCACAGCTACTACACTACCGGACCACAAGTTTCTCCCACGGTGTTACGCAGCCCATGTCCTAAGATTGACAAGAGTGTCGCAATGGCTAGGGAATCAATCAACCCGTTCCAAGATTACAAGAACTCAATGAACCTGATGATTGACGAAAGAGATTTCGAAACAGAAGATGATCTCAAGGAGCTTCTTAGGTGTTTCTTGGACATAAACCCTCCTCCTCATCACAATCTTATCGTACGGGCTTTTGTTGACGTCTGTTCACATTTTCGGCCACCACACGACCGCCGTGGAAAGTCACTTAGAAGATTGCTTCGTCTTTATGTCACTCCCCTTGATGATGTTAATGATCACGACTCACACCAAAGAACAAACCTCTTCCTTTAAGATGAGAAACTGGTCCTCCTCGAGAATATATGTTACAATATTGTCTATAATTAGATTTGATTTTACTTTTGTCTATATATTTATGCTGTATGATTTCATCATTGCAATGCTATGTGATAATGTGAACCACTGAACCATTACAAAACAAAATGCAGTTGTGATTGGTAGATTTGTTGCACTGTGATTCTGTGAAGAAACAATTAAGGTTGAATTAAAAGAATTTTCGATTTTTTTTACTGTATAATTAGACAAAATTAAGCAAAATGATTAAATTGAGTTAATTTTTTAAAATCCAGCAATAGCCTCCTCTTCAAAAAACCTCTAAACCATATAAAACCCCGGCGTGTTTCTCCGGCCCATCCTCAACGAAGTACAAGTCCCTCATCCTCTGAAACGCATGCCACGTCAGCAAACTATCCGAACCGGCCTGATGACATTTCCCAACCGCCCGGTTTACCTCAAGCGACCGAGCCAACCGGTCCAACCCACCGTACAATCTCCTCTCGCAGAACCTCATCATGTGCTTCACGTCGTACACCCTCCCCCCGAAAAACGCCCTGAGCAGCCGGAGAAACTCTCCCAGCGACCCCGGAAGCTCCCGGCGCGTGAGGATCTTCACCAGGTAACCGAAATCGTACGCGCTGTGAAACGTCACCCAGCTCACCGACTCGCTGCAGATCAGCCCAGACGACATCATCAGCTCCGCGAACCGCTCCGATCCGACGCCTTCGCTGCGGTTACGCTCGAAATCGATCCCGTGGCGGCGGAGGAGGTCGATCGAGTCCGCCGCGTGAGGGTCGCGGTCCACGTCGAAGTCCCGGAAGTTGAACTCCCAGATGAACCGAGAGTCGGTGCCGAGATCGGGGAGGTTACCGTCGGCATCGGAGAGAGTGAGGCCGACCTGGACGAGGCTGAGGGCGTCGACGTTGGATTTGAGAAGCTTGTAGAGGTAATCGGGGTTTCCGCGGCGGAGGAGAGCTGGCTCCGCCTTGAAGATCACGCCGGGGAACTCGGTGTCCATGGAGATGAAGGGGAAGTCTTCGACGATTCCGCTGATAAGCTCGAACTCAGAGTCGAGATTGTCAGCCCAAACTTCACGAATCACGATGGATCCGCTACGATCTGCGTCAGGAGGATTGATCATCGTCATCGAATTCAAATCGTGTATAGTCTGAAACTCCGTCTTCTTCTTGATGTGCTTATTATTTCTAAGTTTGGTATCTGCAGTTTATATAAGTGTTGTAGAGTGTGTGAGAAACGCGTCTGGGAGACGCTTTGACTCTCGTGTTTGTCTACAAACGCAACTTCCTGTGTATCTAGACTCAGTCCAAGTTGGCTTTTATCTTGTACCCAATCATTGCATTTGCACACCTAAAGTTATAATTTAATTTTATTATGAGATAACATCTCTATTCGTTACGAGTTGCGAAACGAGGGATATGTCTATGTGCGGTTAAGGTTACAAACAATGAATGTTTAACGTATTAAAGATTATATTTTGTGGAAAAGGTAACGTTTGGTATAATAGTTGGGTCACTTGGTTGGTCTAATGATGATTCATCTCCTTTTTCTATTTCTAGGATATCCTTTAGTAATGCATGTAAAATTTTATGTTCTTATCCAGGTAAAATGATCGTCTCATCGTCACAGATTAGGCAGAAAAGATCAACGCCATCTTTCCTTGAGCTCCTTGGATTTATCAGTGCTAAAAGTAGATTGACCATAGATAATTTACTGTTGTTTTTGGGAAAATGATGAATACAAGGTATACTTATTTTGGAATGAAAAATGAGATGTTAAATAACATGAAATAAAAGCTGAGTTATTAGTGGACGATTGAATTTTATTCATTTTACATATTCATATACGTTTGATACAAGCATTAAAAGTTTTTTTAACGAAATAGTTTGTTTTCATTTAGAAAATAAAATGTGATATTGTTTTTTTAAAAATATATATTATAACTGGTTTATTATTTTTATCAGAAAATTTTCTCAAAATAAACACACGAGGTAATATAATTATTTTTTGAAGTATAAATAGAAAACAAAGTTTATAACATGATTGGTTTCAAGGCAAAAAAGAGAGAGGAATAAGATGTTGATCACAGCTTTGACAAAGAAAAATGCGAGGAACTTCCTCATTGTGTTGAACACCAACACACCTTGTGTGTTGCCATACTTCACATATATCACAACACACCATCCTCTCTCCATCTTCCTCCTTTGCTCCACACTCACACTCGATCCTCATATCCTTCTTATTATCCTCATCATCATAATACTTCATCACTTCAATGTTCATCATCATTCCTACATTCCCATCTAACACCAACCCTTTGTTCCCATTCAATGCCATTTCATCGACCCTTGTAGCCATCTCTCTTTGATTATCCACCACAACGTCTCTTAGTTCCCAATAGATCTCTCTAAATACTCTCTCTGCCTCTCTACACACTTCACTCATTGTTGCATTTTTGTTCACCACTATACATTCTTGTGGAGGCATCTTTATGTCATTGTTATGATGATGAGATTTCCACGCGATTGTGCAGAATATTCCTAATTTGCACCCTCCATCTAACTGAATTGCTTTCATCGATGTATCTCTGATGTATTGATACTCTTTGATGAAGTATTTAGCGTCGAGGATCGCCCTTGAAGCCATTCCGATTTGGTTCAATATGCCTATAGGGCCTAACACTCCCTTGTAGTCCATAAGAATGTGTCTGTAAAGGTAAGCCATGTCTTTCATCACTTGACCTCTTGTGATCTTGTTATGTCCGTTCGTTGTCGTTGTCGTTTTCCCCATTTGATATTGATTTTGAAGGGCTGTGAGCTCATGGTTACTACTTGGTAATAAATTTGATATGTCCTCCAAGCAATACTCTAGCACTTTCTTCACCGGGTTTAAACTACGTCGGACCAAATAGTTCCCGACAACCTGGTTACCGAGCGACTTCAACACGAAATCAAGCAAACCCGTGTCCCCGATGTAGTTTCTAGCTGCGTCCCTCACTTCTTGTCTCGATATCCACCGGCATTCGACCCTTTTCAACGACTCTATAACCACTTTGATAGCCATTTGAATACGTTTTTGAGACCATCTACAGTTGGTGCTATCAATGGAGATGATTTGGTTTCGGGAGTTATTCATGTAGCTGTCTCTTGGAAGACGAGAATGGAGATGAAGCATGAACATGAAGAGATCACTGAGAGTGATCAATGGCTCTGTGGATAAAGTTTGGTACCTTGTCAAGAGTATTGGAGTGTCACGGTTAAGGCTGGTTAGATGATGGTTAAGCAAACACAAGGGTACGTTGCGAACCGACTCAAGTGCCTTCTCGTAGATCTTTTGAGTCACTCCGTATGTCCCTGACCCGAACCGGTAACCCCAACGACCGAACCACGGCTCTCCTTTTGCTACTCCATGCAGCAGCCTCAGTTCCATCCCTTTCTTGTGGGATGCATCGTTCAACCCTATTTTCCTATATCCAAAATATATACATTAACATAGTAAGATACAATAAAGTATTGAAATTTATAACGAATTGCCCAAAATTTGTGAAATTTATAACAAATAACTAAAGATAAAATTTATAAACCTAAACTGAAATCCTGACTTAAGTCCCAATTAAGTTCTATGTAAAGTCGTGTTTTCTTGAGTTTACAAGGTTACTATGATTGAAATTGCTCCATATATTAAATCTTGAAACCACTTGACTACCATGAATTGGTTAAAATCAATATTTTATGATAAGTAATAGAACTGTGTTGAATGGTTACCATATGTTATATTTCACGTGAACATTTCACACATATACAAAAATAAAGGGTGGTAATTATAATATTAGTACGTATACCTGGCTTTTAAACCAGTGCAGAGGCGATCCCACAACTCCATGACTTGATGACCGGTCAGGTCGGAACCGGACTCGAAGCCATTGATAGAGAGCAAGTGCCCAAATCCGTTGGAGTGGAAAAAGCCGTGAAGGACATGGCCTTGAAGCTCCACGAGATGGGATAGACTTTCTTTTTCGGGAGAAGCGCAGATTCCGCCCTCTAGTTTTAGAAAGGCGGCCATTGTTTCCTTTGATGGGATCACGAAATGGTACTTCTTGTTGCATATCATTTGGTTTCCCCAGCCTATAAGGTTCCATAAATAAATGCATTATCACTACTACAGGAAATGTGGATATTAATAGCGTTTGATTATAGCGTTTTTAATAGTTTTTGATCTATAACATGTATATATTATTAATCCGTCAAAAAATTGACATAAGAAATTTGATTTGATGAAACTTCATTCTTCTAACCGGTTGCGCTTTCAACACTTGAATCACCATATCATTTTTCGCTTGTTCGTTTTGTTCATAGATATGCAACGAATAATGCTTACTCGTTGAGCTAAATCGTCTCAATAGTTATCGTTGTATCATATTTAAGGATGTACCAGCATGCATATGTATATATAGATATGCAAAAATGTATACATATACAGTGAGAGAAGTGAAGAGAGAAAGAGAGAGATGACGTCACCAACATATTGGCAATGTTTGCAACGTAGGTTAAGAGAGGCTTCAATGGGCTCTTCGACGACAAAGAGAAGCACATAGAGAGGGTTTGGCTGACGATGAACCTCGAGCTGAAAGGACCAACTTCCCATGAGACCGGAGCTCTCAAAGTGACCAAACTCAAGAAGCTTCCCCAGGTTGTCTCGAAAAGACAACTCGTTCGTCTCAGCTGGATGTCCTCTCTCCCCGAAGGTCTTCAGCCTAAAAACCCTACTTTCTCCTCTCTTCCTCTTCTTTGGAAGATCTGTTCGAATCAGACTCGACATCGAATCGAACTTTAGTTTGATCTTGACAAGAGATACTGATCGGTTTGGATTTATATCATGGGTTTGTTATAAATTATAAGAGGCCGAGAAGTGTTGAGGACGTGTGTGTGAAGGGTTTAGAGATATAGTAGTCATTAAGATGATGATCACACGATTAGTGCTTTATGGTGAAAAGGAAAAGTGAGTGAGAGAAAGAGAGGGTAATTAAACTGTGATTTAACAATTGTTACTAATGGATTGGATGTTAGGTCTTGATATGTGCATGACTCTTGTATTCTTACAAACATTAACAACCGTTCTTTCTTAGATAGAATAATTAATTATAAAACATTCGAACCCCACTATCCCAAATCTATCTTTCATAAAAATATACTCCCTCTGTCCCACTTTAAGTGGTGTTTAAGGTTTTTACACAAATATTAAGAAAATACAAGTTTTTATGCATTAGTATTAAATTCAACTAATTCAACCAATAAAAAAAAGATGTAGTATTTTGTAATTGGTCAAAATTTTTAAATAACAATAAATTCTATCTAGATTTGTGAGAACATCACTTAAAATGGGACAAAATAAAAACCCTAAAACACCACTTAAAGTGGGACAGAGGGAGTATATTTGAAAGGACTGATAATTTAATTAGTATCCGCCATTATATATTTTATGCATAATGCATCTATATGTATTTGTGTGTATACGCATGCAAAAAGATCGAGGGTGAGGAATGTCACGTGACTTGAGAACATGAGAAGATATAATAATAAAATAATGAAGACATGCATTTGAGCTTCCCACTATTTTATAGAATCAGAGTAACTCTGTGTTCCGTCAATTTCTGTCATGAGCTACCTGCACTTACATGCATCTATTATTTCTATATGTACACGCAAACACACGTGTATATAATTGACGCTAATATATCAGATTTCGTTTCATATGCAAGCATGCAGCATAGCGTAGCTACGGACTTCAAACTTTAATTGATTCTCAGTCTCATCAGATAAATTTGTACTGATTAATGACGTATATATGAATGTAATTTGTGGCGACTAGAAAACAAATAAAGCCTATATACCTCTTGATTCATACGAATCTTTTTAGTTGGGCCTTATTATAATCATAAAACCCACTAAAACTGTGGGATGACTATACAACAAAAGAGACTGGTGTGTCTAAAATACAAGTGTCGATTGCTGACCACACAAAACAATATGGATAAAGAAAGTATTAGAAATCACTAATATGTTACAAGGAAGTAGATCGACCTGACGTAGTAAGCAATATCTTTAGTTTTGAAAATATTTTTGAAGAAATCAGTTTTTGTTTGTTTGGTTTATGCGATTGAAACTGGGTAGTAGACTAGTAGTGGTGTGGTATAACGATAAAAATTAGCTTAATAACGATACGTGTTGTTTCTTTTGATAGTTGGGAAAGGAACGAAACACACGTAATGCTGAATCCGACATTAATGTGAAAACCAACATGCATTTTTTATAGTAAGTTTAGGTGAAGACTTTATAATAAGAACTCTTCTTCGTGATTTTATGGACATTTAATTTGTTAGTTCAACAACTTTTGTATCAAGTAAACCAAACTTATTTATTATTTGATGTATGTATGATGTGTATATGTATGACTATATGTGCATATACTTATCATTTAATGCTGTACTTTAATACACAAAAAGGTAAGGAAAAATGTCTTTGTTTCCATATTTTTCATGTTAAACACGTAGTTGTGTCACGTACATATACATTGAACTTACAACAAGTCAACAACGGAACAACCACTAAATGTCTAACTAGTACCCAAAACGGAATACCATCATTGTTTTGAAGATAATACACCCGTCATCATAATCCACCACTGGAAACAATTCCTTGTAATTTTATATTAGTCTTTTTTCTGTAATCGCATGTTGCGAAGAACTAATATTTATCGCTTAACTTTAATACAAATAAAAAAGTAATCAGCGATGTTCTTGAAAAACAAAAGTATATATAATGTTTCGGTGTTATGAATATGCATCCGTTCATCGTAGACTAGTTTAAACTATAGATCAATATCTGTGGCAATAAATCAAGAGAAAAATAATAAAGAGAAACGAACACTCTTAGATGGATATTTTTAATTAATACTCTTTTTGCTATTTGTTTCTTGTGAGAAAATTAAGCAAAACTTGGCTGTTGCATCTAGGGCATCTAGGGTTACTATCCAAAGACATGATGATGTACATGATGCAATTAGGGCAACCAACGACCACAATCGATTTAGCCTCTCCTTCTCCACCTTCAGCTTCCTCCGAACATAACGATGAAGATGGGCTCTCAATTAGCAAAGATGAATCCAATATGTTTAGTTTCAGATCAAGTTCAAGGGTAGTCGCGGTTTCTTGCGGATTCATGTTTCTTGCATATATTTAACTCTATACGAATCTGAATAAGACATACAATAAAATCAAAACCAAGGTTTGTGTTAGAAAAAATTCGATAAAGATTGATATTGTTAATAAAACAATAATATAATTTTTTTTATATACATGTATCTATCATAAAAAGAAAACACAGTAGAATTATCAGTAAAATGGTTTACTTCTCTATTAGTAGAAAAGCGAAGGCTAAAATAACAATATTTCAAGAATTTAACTAGGATCTTGGTTCAAAGTTAGCTTACCTTGGTTAAGACTTGAGACTATTGTTCTTGTTCCTGAGAGTTAAAAAAAAGTTTGATGTCTTCATGTTATTTCGCTGCTGTTATATATAGATAATAAAGAGACACACAGGAGACGAGAGGGTTTCATTGAATGCACATTAAATTAATTAGTTTTATCTAGCTTTCAACATAAATACTCTTGAGAACAATAATATGCAAAAGATTGAGTGTATGAATTGTAGGGCTGGGCATTTTATTCGTTAAATTCGATTCGATTCGTTATTCGTTTCGATTCTATTCAAAAAATCCGAATATCCGTAAGTATTCGAAGCAAAGCAAATATTAAAAATCACTATCCGTTAAAAACGAAGCAAATCACAAATACTAAAAAAATTAGAGACGAATATCCGATCCGCTCCAACTTTTATATAAATAGTTATATATCTATAGTTAAATATAGTTTTTAATGTATAATCTTATATAATTTTATTTATAAAATTACTTATAAAAATGTAATATGAAAAAAGAATTATAAGATCTCTATAAAAAACTACAATTCTTCTTAAAACATTTAATTTATAAGAATTTTTTATGAATTTTTAAAAAATTATAAATAAACAGTTTCATTAATATTTTAATTTATCTTTTATAAAAACAAATTTGTATAATATTTTCAGATTTACTTGTATTAAAATATTCGTTTTAATTTATCTTTTATAAGAACAAATTTGTATAATATTTTCAGATTTACTTGTATTAAACAAAGTGGAAAAGTATCCGTAAATATTCCTGAATATTCGCAAATATCCATAAATTTTCCGAATATCCGTAAAACCGAATATCCGTTTTTTTCGAAGCAAAACAAATCGGAAAATCAGATATCCGTGAATTCCGAAGCAAATCACAAATACTAAAAAATACGGTAATATTCGATCCGTGCCCACCTGAATTGAACTTTGAAAGTGCATTTATTACCAAATAGTATTCGGATAAATACAAACGAGCTACTTTGTCATTTTTCATCATTTTATTATGAAAACTGATATTCAAAATTGAGAGAAAGACTAGAAGGTTTTCTACACCATGAGCTAACTACTCCATTCGCAGTGGTAATAAATCTAAATGAATATATTATATTTTAAAGTAAAAAAATAATTTTTTAAAAAATTTCTTTAGTTTCTTTTCAGCATAAATATAAATAGTTTACATATGTTATATCTCTTTTGGCTTAAAATTTTTTATTTTCTTTTATTTTTAAATTTCGTTAAACTTACATTATAAAAATAAATTTTATTTATTTATATTGTATTTATGATTATGTTTATTTTAATATGTATATATATTTGAGGGAATGTTTAAATTTTAGTTTTTATTTTAGTTAAAATATATTAAAATAATAAATTTATTAATTTATTAATTTAATAAAATATGAATTATATTTACAATTAAGTGATATAAAGTAATTTATCAGTTAACTCAATTATTTTGAACATGTAAGGTAATAATAACATAGTCAAATAGGTGTTGACAAATACAAATACAGTTCATGGGTGGATGATATTATAAGATTTTCCCATGGCATATGAGAACCTAAGAGAAGAAATGTATTAACGAACAGTATAATATTCGACGAAAGATGCTTCTTAGAAATAAACAAAATCCAGTTTCAAAAAAAAAAAAAAAAGAATCTTATATGATGAATATTTAACAAAACATTTCAAAGTAGCGTATTCCAATTCTTGTTTAAAACTGATTTATATTAATGAACATGATTAACAATGATGTAAAGATTGACTCCAAAAATTAAGATGACTAGATGAATGGCTTTTAGTTGTTAAGATTGTTGACTTAAGAAAGAGAACAAAATGTAGAATGAAAAAGGATTAAAATTCCTTCGGATTTGGTTTCGTTTGACTTAGATAACTGTAGAAAACAAAACGAGGAGCCATCAAAAAGCTAAAGAGAGAGAGGTTAGAGAGAGAAAGTAAATCGAGAGCTGGGTCCGGCGGTCGGTCGGCGAGTGAGCGTCCGTGCCGTCGCCAGAGTCCGTTTCCTTTCTTTAAAATTCACCAGATTTTGTCTCCACTACGTCTTTTTCGGCTTCCGCTTTGTCTGACCTCTGGTCAGCCACCACCCGTGGTGTTTTTGTTTTTGGGTTGAAGACGCGGTCGCGGGATTGATGATGCGGTGGAGATGTTTGTAGTTGGGGTTCCATTCCCGGGAGACGGAGGCTCTCACTGCTCCGTCGCCGCCGGTTTTCGTCTCCGGGTCGGGGAAGCTTACTCAGTTCCGCCATCGCCGGTTATAGTCTCCGGGAGGTGAGGGCTTCCACAGCCTCGCGTCGCCGGCCTTTGGCTCCTAGTCTTTTAGGATTTATTTCATCGTCCTTGTTTTTTTCTGTTTTATAATTTTCGGTTTGCTGGTCTGAGTTCGAGTTCTCGTCGGAAGACGGTGATGTTCTCAGGCGGAAAGCGTTTGTTTGGATCATGCGAAGCTTTCTCATGGGCTGATGCGGTGATTGACGACGGATAAGATCTCGCCACGGTGATTGGATCTATCCGATAATGGTCATTCATGAGATCAAAAGTGTTTCGCGATTGAAGATGCGCGGAGGCTTCGAGCTCCGGTGTGGTCCGGTGAACCGAGTGTGGATTCTCCGGAGATAGCGAGTAGCGGTGGAGACGTGATGGTCTGCGCGACGCATGTTCCTCGGTGTCGAGGATGATAACACGTATCCGTTTTGCTTCATTTCCAGATCGGCGCGGCGGCCACCGTTGGCAGTCCCGTAGTCGCTAGGGTTTCTCAAGATTGGGCTGTAGATCCATTTGGGTTGTTTGTATTGGTCCGGCTTATAGCGGGTTTTGTAATTTGTTTGGGCTTGGACCGTTTTAATATATTATCTTTTGAAGGAAAAAAAAAAGACTTAGATAACTGTATGCACTGTGGTTGGTGGGATTTAGGCTCTGACTGATGGAATCATGAAACGTTAAAAACAAAATTGCATATAGAATAGGAGATTCATATGCCATAAGAATTAAGATTCCTTTTGTCATCTGAGACTTTTGTTACACTCATTCAAAGTCAAACCAAACAACAAACCAGTTTGACTATACGAACAGACACTTTATATAGTTTATGTATATAGTCATGTGTGTGTGTTAGATTATACTAGAATCAAACCATAACTAAGGATTATTACAAGTACCCTAATTCGTAAATTTATTACACTTGAATATCTCAAACCTTCATCATAGATAAGGCAAACCTCCTAAGTAAATAATCAGCAAGATTTTAACACAAGAAAATTCAACAGTTGCAATGGATGAAACTAGCTTCCACAATGTGTTACAGAGTGAGGTGTAAATTGAGTAAATTATACCCCCATCCATTTGTGAAACCAACCATCTTTTTAAAAGCAGTATAACAGATATAGAATTCGATTTATAACACCGATTTGTTTTAATAAACCGAAGCACCATTGATACTTCTTACTACTTCCATAGCGTTATTCTAGATAAAACAGCATTACAATTAGACCAACTACTAATATAATAACGTCCCATCTTGCTCGGTTCACCGACTTGATCGAGTATATACCGAAGAAGCAGCTCGACAATGATTCCGTGACACTGCCTCCTTTCCCTTTCTTCTCCTGTGATGGTCTTTCCTCTAAAAATGAAGCCATCTGTCTGCCTATCGTGTTTGGTAAAGGAAGTATCCTTATTGCCATTGATGCTGATTCAAGTGTTGGCACTTCGTTTGGTGTCTTCCCCCTCATCACCACTTCATCAAGATTGATGATTTCGTCCCTTAGAATATCCCCATAGAAATCCTCTTCAGTTTCCTCCTAAACACACACACAAAAGTTTCATCAAAACGTACGAGAATCAGAATCAAGAACCATCAGCATGCGCTATGTGAAATGTTACCAAAACATTCTCAGTTAGAAACGACTGTGTATGAGTGCGTAAATGAAACTTCAGACAAGAAGTGGAACGAACACAAAGGAGGCAAACCTGTAGATTATCTGCTGTTTCAGTGAGATGGTTGTCCCATTCTGCACCATTTTGCAGAATCATGTGCTTATCGGCTGCTAGATCTGGCTCTGGTGGTGCCTTCTGACTTGTACAAGTACGGAACTCTCTGTTCCTCCTAAGTCGGCAAACAGCCAAAGCATCATCCTAGAAGATAATTAATCAACTCAAGCCAAAGACTAGAATAGCTCAAGTAGCCAAAGTTACCTCTTATGTAATGGTTAACAATAATATTAAAAAAAAAGTGTACCATAAATACTCCTCCTTTCATGCAGTACTCGTGCATAAGCCACTCTGTTCTTTGGCCTTTCGGTGCACGACCAATCTGGAAGACAAGCGTCCTCTTTGTTCCAATCACTTGAGAAGAAGACTTGACATCACGTTCTTTCCCAGTGACTTTCCAGTATCCCATCTTGGTTGTTCTCCTGTTCTGCGAACCATGTGCATACTTTTTGCCACGGGAACAGAAAAAAAACCACTCGGTATCCGATTTAACTATCGACTTATCTAGAAAGAAAAGAAATCAAGATTTTTGAATCAACAACAAGAACACAAAACAGGACAGTGATTACGGACTGAAATAATGAATAAAAAAAAAAAGAAGCAAAACTTGATGTAGAAGAAAAAACAGTAATTAAGGAATCGGGTCGAAGACAAACCGGGCAAATCCCAAGGCTCGAAACTATAGATATCGGTTTCCGGTATAACCTCAACGGACCTCTCCAAGCCGTCCATCTTCCGCTTCAGGTAATACGAGATCAGCTCCACGTCCGTTGGCGAGAACTTGAACCCTGGAAACACCGTCGACGCTTCCACTGACGCCGCCACATCCTTAGAAACTCCCACCGCCACTGCCTCCATGAAGGCCCGCACGTACCACACACTCCATTTATATACTAGTTAATTATTTCGTTAGCTATTCACGGGAGACTTCATTTCTTAACAACTAATCCATTTCTTAACAACTAATCTTGGCCGTAGAGAAGAAGACAGGTTTGTCTAGTAAGAAACAAATTTTCTGAGATTTTCAGTACTCTCACACATAAGATTTTGAGTTTTCAGTAGGACATTTGCACACACATGGGTTTTGCCCAGGTGTTGCGCGGCTATATTGTGTTTATGCATGCATTTCTGATTTGCCATGTCACCATACAAAAATTATTAATTAATTGTACTACAAAGTATAAACTTATATTACTAACATCAAATTGTAATCCGAAATATTCACCCATGACTAACGATCTGTCCACTGACAGTTGCTATTACTAACATCAATGGTCCAAACAATAGTGTGATTGATAGGTTCATTGAACTTTTTCAAAGATTACACAGACAAAGGAGACAACGAAATAAACCACACACGCACTTGATAACATCACGCTGACAAGATCTCTACCTGTATTAGGCCAATGTTTTTAGCATTTGACATTTTCCCTAGTGGCATCCAGTAATGGCTTTCACTCTACTATATCTAGGGTTCAACTTTAGTGAATTTTTTTTCTTTTATTCTCCCAGTTAATGGTTGATGTAGTATGGAAATTGTTTTTCTAAAAGAAATAATGGAAAATAATGATTAAAAAGGAGTAATATGGATAAAACGATAGAAATTACAAATATCATAAAAATTCAACATTCACTGCATGTGAATCTTTAAGGACCGTTTTTGAGAACCATAAAATTTAAACAACTCATAAACGATCAGTATGTCAAAAAAAAAAACGATCAGTACATATATTTAGGTCCGTTATAAATTTGGGAGTCGAATGATATAATACTTGTTAACCATTAGTATTCTGTAAACTATAGACGAATATTTCATCTCGCTATGCTAATAACCGGTTCTATCATGGGTTAATAGACTTATAGTCAATACAGCTAGAAAATGAAGTTGAGACCAAAAAACAGAGAGGCTGAAACGTAACGGAGAGTTGAGACAAAATCACATGGGAGGATGTCGCGACGCTGTCCACACAATAATAGAGAACACTGCTTTGTTTCATTGTTTGATCCAAAATCTTAAAGACAAATCCCTCCTTGCATCAATTATATCTCATTATTGTTCGTTGTTCTTATTCTAATTGTTGCAATTATTTTGATTTAATGTACACTGAACCGACGTTTCGCATGTGTGTATCGATCATCAATCATGCCATTGCCAAAAAGAAGTTCTCGGATAAATACTCACAAATGCTAACAAGCATACATGACTGATGTACTTTATCATCCAATCCAGACATGACTTGATTTATATATCCCCATATTCTTTGCTTCTCTATTTAATTACAGCCTAGATAACAGACTCTTTCATGTATGAATTCGAATATCATTGACACAACACTTGTATTAATATCCAACTAATAGGTTACAAATCTGTATATCATCAAACCGCATAGTAATTAGTGTGGAAACAGAATGTTTATGTAGTCAAAATAATTGCTTTTCTTTCAATAAAATCCAAAAATTAAATTGAATAAAATTACAAATAAGGAAATATAGTATATACATTACAAAATTAGAAACTTTTTTTCTTGCCGGCGTTAGCTCCGGTGATGATTAATTACACAAACTCCACACTAGGTAAGGGCCTACGATTCCACTGCTCCGACGATGAAGAGCCAGTGAATCTCACATTCGAGACAATGTATTCTCTTAGAGTCTTTAAAGATTCATCTCTCTCCCCATTATCAACAACCACTGATCTCTTCTCCACATGATCATCATAATCATCATCTTCGCCGGAGCCATCTCTCCGGCTATCGACGTAGCCCCACTTACTTCCACTCTCCATGTTCAGCTCAATGGACTTAAGATCACTCTCCTCATCATCATCGTCATCAGAACCATCTATTATCTCTAAAACCCGGCGAATCTCCGACGACTCTTTGCCATCCACAACCCTCTGGAGCTCATTCTTCAGCCTCTCCACGGCGGCGTGTTTCTCCTCGAACTCGTGTCTGGCCTCCGTAAGCTTCATCTGAACCCTCTCTTCCCTCAACACGTCAGCTATATGCATCATCTCTCTCTCTTTCTCCATCTCCTTCTTATCATCTCCGATACCTCTCGCGAGCTCGTCGCAAACTTCCTCGAGAACGTCTTTCGCTCTCTTCTCTCTCTCCATCTCCTCCTTCATCTTCCTCTCTTTTTCCTTAGCTTCTGCCAGCTCTCTCCATAATCTCCTGTTCATCTTCTCTGTTCTTAGCCGGAGCTTTCTCTCAGCCACCGCCTCTTCTTGCAGCTTCTCTACTAACCTCCGCTTCTCCTCCTCCTCCTCGGCATGGTATTCACTCATCAGATGCTTCAGAGAAGATCTTGCTCTGTCCAGTTCGCAGAGCAGAGCAGAGATCAGACGATTGCTTGCGTTCTTGTGATCATCTCCGAGGTGACTGATCTTTTTTAAAACCTTGACGAGCTCTTTAGACGTCGTTAAACCCTCGCTGATATTCTTGAAACGTGTTTTCACCTGTTGTTTTGTCTGGTTAACTAATCAGAGGTTTCTTGTCACGCAAGCAAGGGTTTTCTTAAGGAATAGATAAAATAAAGAAAAGCTTACAGAGTTTGTGCTGATGGTTTTGTATTCGATTAGTTGTAGTTTCTGAGGAATTGTTGATCTCCTTCGAACCGTATCATCTCGGAGAAAGATTCTCTGTGAAATTTTTGACTATCAAAAAATTAGAATTCAAGAAAAGGATTTAAAAAAAAACTGAGGAAGCTTGAGACGCAAGCAAACGCTAACCTCATGGGAAATCGCATCGGATGGTTTTGGCGGGAAATCAAGGCTCTTCCTTCTGTTTCTCGACGGTTTCTTGCTACTCAGGCAATCTTCGTCGGGCACGGGAGGATCTGTGCCGTCGCTGATCTCCCACAACGTTGCCGCAAGCTTTCTCGCTGACACGCAGCGTTTCTGTGGTTGACCTACATGATGTTTTTCCGGAGAAAATGGTAAGAGTACGGGAGTTTTAGCGGAGGAGATGGACTTAACCGGAGTTCCTGAGCCGCCACCGTCTTCTAGTGCGGCTCTTTTCCCGGCGAAAATGGCGTCTTTGAAGCAGTTTCGACGAGCAAGAGAAGAAGAAGAGGATGAAGAACAACCTCTTTTCCTGATTTTGCACCCTCTCTTGCGCTCCATATTTAGATTTGTTTTAAAACAAAACAAAAAAAAAGAACACAAAACTGTAACAACTCTTGCCGGAAACTAAAGAAAAGAGTTGGAATTGGTTGGTGATATTTATGGGAAGTGGGTCACGAGGTTTGATCAAGTAGAAGCTTGAAGCAGTTTCTGGAAGCAGGATCTTGAGTTTTGAATCTCTGAGGGAAACTTAAAGTGAGTGATAGAGATAATACAAAAAGAGAAAGTTAATAAGATGGATGTTTCTTTGTGTTATCTTCTTTTGCTTTTCTCTGAAGTTTATTTGAGAAGAAAAAGAGCAAAGTAGTTTTTTATATATATACTACAAAAAAAAAAGAGAAGAATTAGAGACGATAGATTCTTACTTTCTTTAGAAGACGTTGAAAAAGAGAAGTTTGAATCTGGGAAATTGTGTTATTTTCTTGGGAGAAGAGAGTGGAGGAAGACGAAGAATGGGAACAAGGATAGAAAGTGTTTATGTGTGGTGTTTTGTCTGTGTGCGTTGTCTCGTTGGCAATGTTTTTGCATGGTTCATTGTACACACATTAACCAATGTTATTGAATGTCATTAAAGAAATAGAGTGCTTCCATAACTGTTAAATCTTGTTGCCGGTAACTCATTAATGCAGCAACGTAATTATAAAAAGGTATACCAGTCCATGTTAGTACCTACTTTTTGAGAGGAGGACATTAGGACGTGCTAAAAGTCTAACTAGATATAGGTTTACATCACATGCAGCGTAACATGGTTTGATTCAGTTAACTATTGATAATAAGCTTTATTTGGGAATAATATGAACAGCAGTTGCAAAATGGTTTGATCACTAGTTTTCATGAAGATTAAAGACAAACTATATTGGAGAAAAAAATCCCATCGGAAAATATGAAAAGAACTTAAGTAATATATAAGAGATTTGGTCCACTTCATTTACTGTCAATTGGTTTTAAGTTGGAAGTCCTGAAAATTTATCATGGTATCAGAACCGGTCCGGTCCGGAAAGCGGCTCGATCATCCCACGAATTGATGGCTTAAGAAAGATTCAATTTTTTTGAGATAACTAGAAAAAAAACAATCTTGGAGAGGTACGATGAATTCTGCGAGATTAATAGTTATACACACCATTATCTCGAATGAGGGTATCGGAAAGAAGTCCCACGTCAAAAAAATATAAAAGTGACTTGGATAATAAATAAGAGATTCAAGCTACTTCACTTACTGCCCATTGAATTTAAGTTGGAAACCCATAAACTTATCAAATTATATTCTCAAAACTAAGGCATCAACCACCATGCTATGACAAAATTTTAACATTATTTTAGATAAAACGCTTGCATGGTGACATTTTGGACGAAATGATTGAAAAGAAATGTGAGACAAAGATAAAACATATTTGAGAAAAGGATACTTTTTTTTTTTTTTTTGTAAGATGAGAAAAGGATACTTACTGGCTACCGATTATAAAGTTCAATACTCCTTGGCTTGGGTATTAGAAAATATGCAATATAAATTTTACTTATTTGTATATATTTTTAATCTCTTTTTAAGTATATTTTTTATCTCAAATTTGGATAGTGTATTGTAAAATAAAATGGATAGTATTTTTCTGTCGCACAAACTGTTTTGATGTTTGAAATAACTGGTTTTGATATTCTCTTAACAGTTACTAATTTCCTAATCAAAATCAATAAACTCAAAATCAATGCCATGAAATGAAACTTAAAAAAATCAATATAAATTTGATTATAGAAGTTCGTATTTTTGTGTTTGGCATATTAGAGACAAGCACATGCTGAGTACAATAATAATGAAATACTCTAATGGAACATCCCAAGAGATGCTTTCTCTGTCAGTCAAATCAAATCCCTCCTCCAGATCCTACATCTATATATTATTCATTTTAATTTTTAGCTATAGCAATTTAAAACAAATTATTCGTGAGGCCAAGAGGGTCCCACGACCATGCAAGAAAATACAGCATAGATAGTTGTTCAAAAAAAAAACAGCATAGATGAGCGGCTATGATTAATATGGGTCCTAACTACTCTGTTTCTCTCTTTATCCTTTCGAGTCTTTGACTACTACTCGCAAATCACGTGGATAAATTGACAAAATGCTAGTATACTATATACTTTTGGCCATTATTTTTTATTTTTTGAAAAACCTTTCGCCATTATTCAAAAAGTGATACCAAAAAAAAGTGATAACAAATGTTTTTTCTTTGCTAACAATGCTAAACCCTTATTACCATTTTCAAGTTGTAGACAGAAATACAAAAGATATGAGCAGAAGATGCAAGAGATTAAGCTAAACACCAACTCAATCTAAGCTAAACAAGGCCAACAACAATTACAAACAAAGCAACAGAAAGACCATAGGCTACACCAAACTCAGCACAAACTCCTGTCATAAATTGAAACCACAGTTAAATTAACAACTTACAATTACAACGAATCACCGTAATCATTCGTATAACCTTTAATTATCTGTCTAAATAGTATACCATTCTTATATTCTTTAGCTAAACCTGCAGCAATTCATAATTTTTACTGTTATCTTAGCGTTTAATTCAACATTTTCACTGGATTTCACATTGCATCCATGTATATGTATGTGGTGCAACTTTAATGAGAGTTAAACTTAGTATGAAAATTATCTTGTTTTTACAGCCACCTTTTTTTCTTCTCTAAATCTCCTAAAACTTTTTTTAAACAACCATTTGAACTTAAATAAACAAAAAATGATGAAAATGGTGACACAAATTAGATGACATGTCAGATGTTGACTGTAAAAATTGACAAAATAGATGCTAGACTTAAGGAAATCGGTCCCATGGTCTAGTAGTCAGGACATTGGACTCTGAATCCAGTAACCCGAGTTCAAGGCTCGGTGGGACCTTCTGTTTTTATGTTTTGAAAAACTTTAGCAAATGAGCCCACTTCAGGTTGGGCCTTTTCGTCACTAGTTATTAATCCAACAGTCGTTCCCGATTTGGTTCAACACTCCACAAACATGACAAAGCTTTCCATAAAAGAAAACTAAAGAAAAAACTGTAAGATGTTAAACAAAGTGCACTTCACATCAAAAACTTATGAACTCTACCAAATTTAAACCTTCTCAACGCTGCAAAACCGTTTTCAAAGAAGATTAAAAAAAAAAAATCAGAAAACATCTGTTTTTTTCCTAAGCCGTTGGATGTTTTAAGTCACTCTCTCTCTGGCTCATTTGCACCATCATAGTTTTACTCTTTTCCTGTTTACTCCCACTTTGATTCCCCTCCCAACCCGATTTCAACTTCTCCAGGAAGCTCAACAACTGCACTCTTGCTCTGCTTGTTTCCCGTTTTCTTCTTCTTCTTGTGAGTATCTATCACTCTCACCACACCCGTCTCTTGCACACTGCTGCTTTTCTTCTTCTTCTCAACACCATCTCCAGCATCCTTCTCCACATTTTCCCTGGAAAAGACTTCAGCCAAAGAGGTTTCACCATCATCTATAGCATCTATTAACTTCTTAGGACTAGCCCTTTTCTGTTTCTTCTCAGCAGCATCATCGTCCTTCTTTTCTACTTGAACTTGATCTATGTTTGGGTTGCTCTTAGACTTCTTCTTCTTGCTCTTGCTACCTTCATTATCAGCTTCTTCTTCTTCTTCCTCCGACTTGTTTCTCTTAGAGCTCTTCTTGCTTTTTCGATCCACTTTGGATTCTTCCTCTTCTTCTTCTTCTTCTGCTGCTGATTTGCTGTGACGACTATCATCTTCGGTATCAAATCTAAC
The DNA here is from genome assembly GCA_018703725.1 of Brassica juncea. Taxonomy (NCBI): domain Eukaryota; kingdom Viridiplantae; phylum Streptophyta; class Magnoliopsida; order Brassicales; family Brassicaceae; genus Brassica; species Brassica juncea. Next base: position 52,266,381 of record CM031936.1, on the reverse strand, counting down.
ATGCTTTGCATTCTTGGAGCTTTTATCCAAGGGTTTAGCGTTAAACACATTCACCGAAGGAGGAAGCAACTTTCTCACCTGCGAAACATTTAAAACACACATTCTCATTCTTATTTGACTTATCCACGTAGCAAACACTAAGTACAAAGAAAGTGGTTATTACCTTCTTAGCTGACTTCTCGTTATCAGAGATTGGGTTTCCTCGAATGTTCAAGTTTCGCAAGCAAGATAGTTTCCCCAAAACCTATCAACATTTGGTAACACAACTTTAGATCAACGCAAAATATAATGAGCTATAGATAAGGCAGAAAAGTCTGGTTTTTTACCTCTAAACCAGAGAGACTCGTGATCATATTGTTTCCCACATCCAAATTCAGTAGTCTCTTGTTGAGTGCAAGTTCTGCTGGGAGAGCCTTAATTTCATTGTGGGCGAGTCGTAACTCTTTCAGATCAGAGCATGACTTGAGGGAAGAACCGATAGCTTTTATTCTGCAGTCAGACAAAGAAACCTGAAACAAGGGATTGATTAGTCAAGGATCAACTTTTAGTTTTTGATTCCGAAAAAACTGCAAAGCCTACTTTTGTGAGTTTCTTCAGCTTTGAAAGTGAGTCACCGATTTCACTGATAGGGTTCCTAGAAAGCACTGCATTCAAAAATCCACAACAAAACTTCAAGTAGATGAAACTAGGAAACATGTTGATCTGATGTCAAGAACATACCGAGACTGTTCAAGTCTTTCAGTAGATCTAGCTTGCAGATAGAGAAGATTTCATTGTCTGCAACAAATAAAAATAAGTAAGTAGTAAAGCTTGTGGGGATACAAAGACACAAAAACAGTCGAACTTGTGTTGTTTCAACTCACCGTTCAAAATCAAGGCACACAAATTGACAAGGGAAGAGATCTCATTCATAGATTTGAGCTTATTCTTTCCAGCATTCAGCACCTGATTGCAAACACCAAGTTTCATCTTTAATACCAACGAAGTAGCAAACATATTACTAATTCCATTTAAGCTCTGTAATTGAACTTACAATTCCATCTAAGCTCTGTAATTTAGAAGAAAAAAAGAAAGAAATGAATTGAACTTACTGTAAGCTTAGTTAATCCTTCAATCCCATTCAAGCTCTGTAATTTATTTTCCTTAACTGACAGCCACTTCAAATTCAGACAAGACTTGAGTCCCTACGACCAATAAAACATGAACATAAGCTTCAACTAATAATCAAGTAAAGGTGCCGTTTTTTTAAAAAGTCTCTTGCTTTTTACCTGGAGATCAGTGAGATTATTGAAACTGAGGTCGAGCTTCTCCAAGTTTTTGAACTTGCTCAAACATGACACCTGTAACCAATAATCACAATTTTAGGGTTTTTCCGTTTCAATTTGAGAACAGAGTTTTGCCAGAAACACTAAATAAACTCACGTCGGTAAGAGCTCTGTGGCCAAGATTAAGTTCCTTGACGGAATCGAGGTCATGGGTTTTCTTCTCTTTTAGAACTTGTTCAACCGTCAGCGATTTCGTCGCCATCTTCGTCTTCTTCCTCGTAAACAAAAACCCTAGCTTTTGGTTCAGTCTCTCACCCTAAAACCCCCTAGCGGAATTTTTTTAAAGACACCCCATAACTTTCTTTTGTTTTGAAAATTTGGCCCAGATATATTATTTGTTGAAATAAGGTACACCCTCTGGCTCTACTGTTTCCGTATATAGTTCCCTCGATATTATCAGACTTTACAAGTTGTTTGTTCTTGAAAAAATGTTCCAAGTCTGTTACTGAACTAGGAGAAACACGACTAATGTAGGTGACAATCAAATCAAGTAACTGGTTCAAGTAGAATGTTATCATCAAACCAATTCTTCTATCCCATTAAATTTAGATTTTCTCCATGTCATAGGCATTACACAATCGCTTAAAGTTAAAGAGAAGCAAAAACATCGATTAATGTGTTCTCATGAGATGTATTTTTCTTGCTGCTCGTGCAGAAGCTTTGCTGAAGATTTGGCGTCAAGGTAGAGTGATGTTACTTCCTCTATATCAGCCTGTCCAAAAATACTAAAAGATTAACAACAACCATAGCTTTCATCTTTACACTGCTTTGTTTTCTTACAAGATTCACAAGGGAAGTACCTTGCAAATATTGTCACGTCCATTCATTTTCGCTACGATGCTGGCAGGAGACAGAAGCTGAACTGCGTGCCTGAAACCGAAAGCACAAAAGAAAAGTTTAGACAGAGAAAAGAATCTTGCAAAGAAGAAATAATGCTAGTACAGTCTTTATACCTTAGGGATGTTCTTTGCCCAATGTCCCCAAGTAAGACCAAGCATTCTTCATCCACTGTTAGCTCTTCTACTTGCGCACGAATAGCTATTATCTGACGACATAACAAAATCTATTAAAATGTTGTTAATTAAGTGGATCACAAAAACTAAAATGACAACCGAGTAACCTGTATCATTTCAGAGGGGTTATAGATTTGGGTCCGGATTATGACCAAACGATCCAACAAGTCAATAGGGACTCCATGGGGACTCGGCATATCAGTCCCTCTGCAAATAAAGTGAATCACAGCACTAAGTTAAACCCAAAGTTCACATGATTTCCAAAGTTAAAATAAAAATGATAATTTTTCTACCATGGTCTACTAGCGTTTCTACTCACCTTACGTTGCAAACTCCTCTGTTTGTTGCGAATATTACTATTGGAGATAACGAGCTCTCAAGAGCACGGTTTAAGTAAGAAAAGCACTCCATATCAAGCATATGAACCTGAAGTTGAAGAACGTTAAATTACTTCTCCTGAGTGCTGAGCAACATGGATATGGTGGAATGATATAATTTTATTAGGAAAATACCTCATCGATAAATAGAACTCCGGGAACAAGCTCTGCAACACCTTCATCTATATAACGGTTCACCACCTGCAATAATCATACATTACTAACTATTAGACCTGTAGCAGCATGTAAACAAGAATCATTTAGGTCTCAGTGCCTTGTTAATTTCTTGCCGCAGCTTATCAGTGATCTCAGTCTTCCGGGGTTTCATCATTTGTCCCATCAATGAAAGTATATCTTGGCCGCCTTGTGGTCGAGCATTTGCTGCGTCCAGATCTTGAAGTGTGACATCCTAACCAAATTTAAGACAACTTTTTAGAGGCTAGCACAAAAGAACGAGTGTAAAACGTAAGCTTAAAATTCATATAAATTACACAACTCCATAAAGGGATAGCTCTTGGGGATAAGCAAAGGTCATAGAAGGTAAACCTGCACAATCTCTTTCTTTTTGTGAACCTCTCCTTTGGGTAATGGAACATATTCTTCAGCTTCTAGATCGAATTCAGTGGCAAAAGCATCACTTCTACCCACCCGCTTGACAGCTCCACTGTTTGCTTCAATGTATATAACATCTCCCACAGCTACCTGAGAGCCAACCAGTAAATATAAGAATAGTTTCCGGACATGATGACCCGCTAATTCATAGCAAAAGATATTCTGTTGACCTGAAAACCAAACAGATGAATACAATGTCAGGTGCGAACAACTAACCTTCTCCTTGATCAAGGCATCGTAGATAGTGGGATCCAGCTTAAGTTGTTTGGTTCCTTTGACTGTCTTGAGCCCGATGATAACATGGCTGATGCTTTTGCCGTAACCTCCGGTAAGACTTTCAGTTTCTTCAGGGGACAGCTCCGTAACCTGGAAACACAAGGAAAACATGTGTTAAAGAATCTGACTCCAGAAAAGGACCATATTACTAGACAAGAAAGAAAAACTGAAAAATAGCAGAGCACACAACACCTCTCCTTCGTAAACGTCTTTGGTTTCCTTGATACGTAGGCCAATGGCACGTCTAAAATTCTCCATGAGAACCTCGGTCTTCTTAACCTCCGATGAGTAAACCTCAGATCCAACCATTGGACAGAAGGGAACCTGCAAAACAAGATAAAAGCTAAACGTGAATACAAATCCAAAGAAGCCATGGTAGAAAAGATCCAAGAGGAAGACGACATCTGAGATTTTACCTTACTTCCCAGCTCTTGGGATATTCCAAGAGCCAACGCTGTTTTCCCGGTTCCTGGAGGTCCCGCCAGCAAAAGAGCCTTGCCAGCCATTTTCTTCTGCTTGATCATGTCGACTACAAGACCAGCTGCCTCTCTAGCCTCAAGTTGACCCACGAATCCAGCCGCCAGTGGTATAGGGATTCCGGTTGGCTAGAGAAGGAGAGACTGAATCAGCAACCAAAACTATATTCCAAGCTATAGAAAGAGATCACACTAATGCTTTGAGACATTACTATCAATAAAAGAACCACATATAGTTATAAAACCTAAGAAAGCCCTATAGAACAATGAACAAACAGAAACCTGCTGCAATTACATCTAGAGTCTCTTGAGCTTACTACCAAACAAAGCAATGAGCTTTACATCCCTAAAACCTGGACGAACTTCGAGCGATACGAACATACTACTGCAGCTAGTAGATTCAAGGAGAGATATTCAGTGGAAGATAGAGAGGAAAAGAGGAACCTCGAGGCCAAGACCCTTGATGTGTGTGTGAGTAGCAATCCGCTGTTTCTTAGCGGTGGACTGAATCTCTTCGATCTTTACTTTCTCCATCTCCGCCAACTGTGAACGTCGGATGTATAGGTCTTTTAGTGTATTCTCTGACGACGACGATGACGGCGGAATAGTTCGTTCGAGCTCTCCTTTGTTGATGCTACGCTTCTTCTCTGTATTGCCAAAACCTCTCCTTTTCTACTGTTTTTGTGTATATGTTAATCTTTTGTTGCAGCAATAGCCCTTATATTCCTTTTTATTTACGAAATCACCCTAAACTTTTTAATTGGTGTTAATTGGAGGTTATCTGTGTTTTTTACTTTTTGCGAAGTTTTTTATTTTTGGTTTCTGCTTTCTTTTCACATTTTCTGGACAAGTTTTTTTTGACTCCAGTCTTTTCCTTTTCTCACAATGTTATAAATTGTTTTGTTCATGATCTCATAGGGAGACATAAACTGGACTCATGTTCCTAAGACCTTTAGCTGAGACCCTAAGAAAATTAACTAAACAACAGATATGGTTTGTCAAAGGCAACCTTGCCTTACGTTTCTTCTTGTAAACTACCTCAACCTATGTCAGTGTCTCAAAAACGAATCTCAGCGACAAGTCAATACAAAGGGAAAAAGAACTTCCCATTCTCTTTAATTTCACAAGGGCCACTCCAAATGAGAAGAGGTAGAGAGATTCGCTTTATGGTAATATGAGCAAAAATTTAGGGCACAGGAAATGTGAATAAGCCCCTTCAAAATGGTGTATCGTCACCTTCTCTTTCTTCTTTCTTTCTGCACATTCGATTATTGTCTTATTAACCTCTCTTTCTCTACAGCTTTCGAGAAAATGTTGATTCCGGAAATAAAATTGTACAAACCAAAAAACGTGTGATCGTTTTCAAGAGCGTAGACTCCATCCACGTGCAGCTAATGCACTCCGTACCCTCATAGCTGCTTCTGCTGTGTCATTCAGTGGCGGATAACTCCAACTTTCCGACATCTATTATTAAAAAAAAAACCATTCATACCAAACCAGATCAATGAAGATATGGTCTCTAACACGTTATGTGGTCATGGAGGAAATGTGTGTGTGTGGGGGGGGGGGGGGGGGAACTAGCTACAATGTTCTGAGAAAATGTAAAGATACTTACGTCTTCGAGACCTGTAAATGAACGAACGACTCCTCGTTCCCTCAAAGACTTGTGGAAATCTGCAATCTTCCATTTACAGTGATCGGCTCCTATAACATACACTGGTTTCCTGCAGCAGATAATACTCTGATTATAAACTTTAACTAGTACGGGAGAATAAGAAAACTGAAAGGGTTTTATCTCAGTATGTTATATACCCGGTGCTGCAGGCTTCGCTTATGAGACTGACGGAATCTGCTGTCACTACAAATGCATCACCCCAAGCTAAATGTCCCATGTAAGGATTCGGTTCTGGATTAGAAACAAGCGTTAGAGAACTTTTGTCATTGCATTTGTGCACAAAGCTGAAGAAAAATTTGCTGTGGATCATCAGTACCTTGGCCATTCCAAATGAAGACTTTTGGGTTATCTCCTAGTTCTTTGAAAATTACTCTTGAAACCTGCTTGCGTAGTAAAATACAAGGTGAAACTCAAGAGCATCAGCTATTACTACTCTAGTAGATAGAAACATGTGTTTGGAGACCTTTTCAGGAGTTCTATAGGAGAGAGCGATTCTGACACTTCCACAGCTACCAAGGACACTAAGAAGCGCGTCTGTTAGCTGCTTTGCAAGGTCTGCTCCATAACGGCAGTTACCTGTTCATAAAGTTAAGAAAAACAAGGGCAATAAAGTCTACGCATCGGTTTTCAAAAGAAAAAGGCGCTCTTGTGTTAATATGCTGCAAAGCAAGTGTAAGAACGCCATCTAGTAACTTAACAGAGTAACAGAACTTACGTCTAGGCCAGCCAATGTTAACCACAACTAAGGGCTTTGGAAGAGAAGCAAACTCATCATGCCAGGCACTAGCTGATTTACGGAGTGTGGCATAATCGATCCCGTGTAAAGCTCCAGTAGTCAACACCTGGAAATAGGTGTATTCATGGTATTACAAATGAACCCTCCACAACAAGTTTCATCTACAGTAATAGAGAATGGAGCAAAAAAACCCAAGGCACTTACAACATGATCCTGAGGTGGTTCACGTGGAGTAATCCACCTACGCATAAATCTAGGAACTTGCTCTTGCGCTTCGAGGGACAGAGGATAATAGTCGTGACGAGGTGTGATCACCATGTCAAACCTATTCAAGTGTGATCTAGGATGTTGTATCTACATAAAAGAAGACCAAGGGATTTAGATAATCACAAGATTCAGGAACAAACTTCTTCCCTCTAGATACTAAATCAATTTTACATCTCGAACAGCCGTATTTCAAAGCTAAGCCTGGAGAGTCTACGTGACATAACAACCAGGTTAAATCATATAAGAAACCTGAACAACGAAGACGTTATCAGAAGCCAGACGCCTTATGGAGCTAGCAATAGAAACTGTATCTCTCCCACACGCAATCACTACCAACGGGCCATCCCTGCGGAAAAAAAACAAAAAACCCTTAGCTAGATGGATTGCAATGTGTTCACGCTTAGCTTCCTACTTCCAATTAATAAAAACGCCACAAAAAAAAAAAAAAAAAAAAAAAAAATCCAAAGTAACATACTTTTCAAAGGTGTCACGAGCCATGGACACAATACTCTTCACGTCAGCCTCTAGAATAGACGACAAGCCTACATTCCCACCATTCTCAGAGGGTACAGATGCGATGTATTTACTTTGTCTGGATCCAAGCATCAATCTCGAGTAGAGGTAGATGTGCCTGAGTATAAAATCCAATTTCTTGTGAAAACCAACAGGAAGCCAATGTAGCCACTCATGTATCCCTCCTTTGGGCCTTGTAACCCGCTTGCATCACAAAAAAAAAAAAAAGAGACCAAAAAATCTCAGGAAACCAAAAACCATTGCTCAAACCCTATATTTTGCAGAGCTCAAGACGAACATCACTTCTTCTACACATGCTAAACAAGTAGTACGATTGCAAGCTAGAAACATAAAGAAGAGCCCCGTGTCGGAAACAATCATCAATCTTACTAACCAAATCATAAAGTGATGTTAAAATGGAGACTAATGCTAAAAACGGAAACGAAGAAATGAGTTAGGAAGCGTGAATCAAAAAAAGAGCTCACGTAGAGGAGGTGATTTCCCGCCAAGCCGAGGGCACGAGCAAGACCGATGGACTGATTCTCGGAGCCGGGGAAGCCGTTTCCGATAACGACGGCGCGTCTGACGACGTTCTGGGAACCACCTTGTTCGAAAATCTCGGGTACGCCGGTAGATAGAGAGGGTGGATCCGGCAACAGGATTGGCCTCATGCCGGTTCTGATGATTGATTGAAATAAACCCTAGAGGAACCACGCCGAGATTTGAGGATTTTGATCTCTCAAATCCAACTCTGATGAGAAGACGGGAAAGAGAAAGGCGTGCCTTTGACAACTTGCGAAAGGTTTATAAATTGGTAAACAAAGTGACAAACTAAAATAAAACTGCTAAAACGAATTTATTGAAACTAAAATAATACAGGTGTCTCTCAGCAAAGTTTCACTTGTATATCCCTATGGGCTGTTTCTTAGGCCCAATATGGGATGATTCTATGGGATGTTATTGTTCCTCACTCCGTCCACAGTTCAGATGCAGAGGCCTCTTCATTCCAAAGCTTTGATTACGACTCTTACTGTGTTTTATAGCTCGAGTTATCAGTAAAGGAAGGTTTGAATTGAACTCCCATTAAGTTCGGATATAGAAGAGATTTGATTGGTTTAAATCGTTTATAAGCTGTGATGGCATAATCATGATTCTAGTGACCGCTCCAATGGTCTACAATATTATGCAGTTATTGCAGTAATGATTTTGTAGTATCAAACAGAACTTGCAACATAAACAACCAATATGCACGTGCAAGATTCATAAAGACAATCCGGAAACATTTTTTTAAATACAGAGAACAAACCCCACTCAAGTGACCAAAACTCTAAAAGAGAAGGTCAAGTGTTTTATGTCATTTTGACATTTACAAGAGTTACATAAGCGAAGAACACACATGCCACGTAACCTTAAACTCACTGTCATTTTCATGACAAAAATCATGACTGAAAACTGAAAGATGCAACTGAGTTAATTTACAAAAAAAAAAAAAAAAAAACAGTGGTCTGCTTCCTGTTCAAATGTTTTTGAAGTGACATTACCTGAGCCTCTGAGACTAAGACCTGCAGGAGTGTAAAGTGATGCCTCCACAGAAAGATGCGATTATTATGTAAAGCACGAGAACTATCAAGCACGTCAACACTACCCTGCCAAACACAAACAATAATGGCAGCTTCTATTAAAATCAAGAAATGAATAAAATTTAATGATCCAGAACTCGTACACAATGAAACTTTTGATTTGTATCCAGAGACGAGGTGTGTAACTTTATACAACAAACAGTATAGATAGGCGTTCTACTATCACCAGAAGCCTAAGTGTATCAGCAAGTGACAGAGATCCTTACAAGAGCTTAGCGTTTTTCATCCAAAGAGCTCTGCGTAAGCGCTTTGATTGTTTCCTAAAGTGAAACGAATTATCTTGCATCGTTGCTGTTTTATCAACAAGAAGCTCAATCCTATCACCTCTCTCCATTATCTTCTCAATATTCTCCACCATCACCGATCGAATCTAGTAAACAACACACAAAAAACCAATGAGAGAAACAACAACCTTCTCCAACAGGTAGTAATCACTTTAAAGTTTCAAACCAAGTTTACCTCACTGACTTCTCCTCTCACACGATTGAGAGCATCCACATTCGGATTACTCGAGAAAAACTCCATCTGCTGATGCAAAACCCTTGAGAACTCATCATTCATCGCGTAAGCTGGAGCATGATCCGCCACTCTCCCGTAGTTTTTCATGAACCTCATGTGAATATCTTCCAGATACGAAAACGGAATCCTCCCTACCACCATCACCAAAACATCAATTCAAAGTAGTTTCATTCATCGAACAGAGAGGGATGGGAGAAAGAAACATGCTTGCTTACTTCCAAAGTCATCGTTGGCCATACATAGAAAGGTGAGCCCATCGGATCTGAGGATGTGGAAGATATAACGGTCTTGGGAGAAACAGAGTCTCTCGTCGGCGGTTTCCGGCGAAAGCTTCTCGAGGATTCGTCGTACCACGGCGCCTGTGTTTCCCGTGACGGCGCTGAATTCTGCTAATACCACCGTGCCCCTTGCCACAACCGCGTAGATAATCGCCATCGGAGATCGTTTCGATCAAAAGCTCAGGTTTTTGATGTTGGGCGGCGTGGATCACGCGCTCCGGCAAGAAGACAGAAGTCTTGAAACTTGCGATGTTTGAGTCTAAAACCCCTTGTTTTATTGTTATGTTTGAAATAGTCACCTATATAATGTTTTATAACATTTTAAACCCTAAAACAAGAGTGAGTTACCTATTTAGACACATTTGTGTCTTTTTCTACATAAAAAGACACATTCTACTTGCTAGATACAATTGATGAAATCGATGCAGTTTTATGACCAATATATCCTTATGCTGAGTAAACAAGTATGTGTGTCGCTGGGGAAACTAAAGGTTGATTACTTTTGTCTTCTTGTTAGTTGAGTTACATACTTTTGAGTTTTTGTTAGTTTAGTTAGACTATTAATCAGTGTTAGGTTTATAAATTAGTGAGAATTATTGAGAGCCACACGATTTTGAAAGTATTTTTTGCTTCAATAGTTATTTTTTTATTGACTAGGGAAATATGCACAAGGAATTGTGGATGGAAGATTTATGAATATATGTTTACGAAATAAGGAAAAACTATTCATCACGCCTTATTTTTTTTTTATTTTTCAAACTAAAAGATATACAAAATAGGCTATCATCTCCAGTTGTGGATGGAAGATTTATAAATTTATGTTTTATGGACACACTTGTTAGATCATGTGAATTGTGGACACTAAAATGTGGACAAATAATGAATTGTGGACACTAAACTGTGGACACTAAACCGTAGACACTAAATAGTGAATTGTGGACACTGAACTATGGAAACTAACCTGGTGTTGGTGAACACCAAAATCTCATCCATTTGCAAATTCCAGATCAACCAAACAATAATCTTTGATTTAACAACTTTTTGTAAAATCAATCTCATTTTTATATTTAGTGGAGCATGAATCAGAGGTATAATTAAGAAGAGAACAGCTCAGGTTGCACAGATCTTGCCACCGACAATGGTTAAAGGCGACAGAAGATGAGGGAGAAACGGATCTTCGAGATTCACCATATAGATCTCGAGAAGAAGAAGTTGCATTATTCATGAGGAGATGGTGGAGGAGATCGACTTTCGGCAAGATGTGGCTTCAAGAGGCTGAAACTTGTGGAATCTCTTCACTGGAACACGACGGCCAAGTACATGGCGGAACACTGCTTCACTAGAGCAAAAAAAAATGTTGTCGGGTTCCTGAAGATAAACTTTGGTGGATGGGAAACTGTGGACGGTTTTTGGTGATGTTTTTTGTTGAAGTTTGGAATTGTGGTTCAGATGCAAAGATGACGTTTGTGGTTCAGATGCAAAGATGACGTTTGGAGATTTTGTTGTGCCTCAGCCAAATATTTTTTCACCAGAGAACGAGCGCGTGAGCCCAGATCTCAGAGACTGAGATACAAGGAGGCATCTGTTGGCCGGACGAGTTTGGGATCCGGTGAGAAGGAGAGAGCTATTAAAGGTGGATGTGAGAGAAACGAGGTGGTGAGTTCGTCTTTTCCAGCCAGAGGATGGTGAACAAACAACGTCGGAAAAGATAAAGCTTTGGGGGAGAAGGGAAGAAGAAACAGTAGCAGAGGAAGAAGTAGAAGAAACTGAAGCTTAAGATGAGATTTTTGAAGTAGAAGAATCATTTTGAGTTGAACGTAACAACACTGAACTTTGAAAGATTTGATTTCTAGTTTTGTTTCCTTTCTTGGTTCTTCTGATTTTTTTTTTTTCAATTTAACAAAACTGAGATGACTTGGACAAAGGATATGACGGACTAACCACAACAAATAAAAAAATTGATATCATTACAAAATTTGAGAGATGATGAATTTGTGGGGATTCTTAATTAGTTAGGAAAGAAAGGAACCAAAAAGTAAAATATGTTCTAGTTCAGGGGTTTTATAGTCTTTGAACACAAAAAATGTGTGTGACAAGTCTAATGTGTCTCAAGTTGTAATTGGAAACTCATAAAGTGTCTATATGAGTAATTTTTTCCTAAAACAATTGAACCATGCTCAAGTTTTATTAAGGTTTGGATCGTTAGATCACAGATCCTGAAGAAACTATTATGTGAAATTGAGATTTTTTTTTTTTTGATATTGAATGTAAAATTGTATTCAAAACAAAAAAATATATGTTTCTCTACATTTGTCAGAGAGTTTTTTCGAGTTATAAATTGAACAAGGCAGGCTAAATCCTTGTTGAGGAGAAAGGTTGTGATCATATCTTCTATCCCCGAGAGGGATTTGATGGACATGATGAGGTTGCAAACCCACTTGTCTACCGAGCTCACTATCACAGATGAGAGTAAACCTCTCTCTCTCTATGCCGTTGATTATTGCCAAAGAGCATGTATAGTTGTCTGAAAAGTGTAGTGCAAGAGGAAAGTATGAACCTTTTCTTGCCAAGAGTCAGAGATAAGTGCAATTATAGTTCATCAATATGATGTGAATTACGAACAGAGGATTCCTTTGACCAGATTATTAGACCACACTTCATGTGGTGCGAAATTGAGATGGTTGACTTAGTCTTTTTACTCTCAAGTTATAGAAAATTGAGGTGGTTGACTAGTATGGTGGACACATGCAGAAGAGTTAGATTATCAACAATTTGAAGAAGTTGTTGTTACCGGTTCCGTGGATGATGTCCTAATCATATGGTAACGATTTTAGTATGTGGAATTATATAACCTCTGAAAGTCAAAGCATAGAAGAAATGAGACTTGTAGATTATTTTTTGCGTAAGAAAAAAACTATGTATAGTTTGTTGGATAAGGACAAGCAATCAGCGACGACCAAAAAAATTAGTCTTGGTCCACTTTTCAACCTTTATATCATGGCAAGTAGGGCTGGGCATTTTATTCGTTAAATTTGATTCGATTTGTTATTCGTTTCGATTCGATTCGAAAATTCCGAATATTCGTAGACTTTTGAAGCAAAGCAAATACTAAAACTCAATATCCGTTAAGATCGAAGCAAATCACAAATACTAAAATTTTGGGAAGCGGATATCCGATCCGATCCGGCAATATATAAATACATATATATCTTGATTATATTTAAAGTTTAAATTTATAAAATTTTATAGTTATTATTCTAACATATGATTTGACAAATTTTATTTTCATTATTACTTATATAAAAGTATTACATAAAGAGAAAAAATTTATGACAATTATAATTTTTTCTTAAGTTTTGTGTTATTATAATTGTTAACTAAGTTTTAAAATTTACAAAATATGTAGATTCGCTACTTCTTTTAATTTTTATCTTTTATATCATGTAAAAATATATTTTACAAAAAAAATTTGTATCAAGTTTTTAAGATTATTTGTATTAATCCAAACAGATAAGATATCCGTAAGTATTCGTAAATATCCGCAAATATCTATTTATTTTCCGGATATCCGTTTTTCCGAATATCCATTTTTTACCGAAGCAAATCAAATTGAAAAATTAGATATCTGTGACATACGAAGCAAATCACAAATACCTTCAAAAACCCGGATATCCGATCCGTGTCCAGACCTAATGGCAAGTATACAAATATTACAAAATAGTATTTCCGTGTTGCCTCTTTTCTTGGGGATTGCTTGGGGTGGGACGGATCGAGTATCCGGAGAATTTTGAGGTATCCGGATCTGGATTATTATCCGGCGGATCCATGATTTTACTATCCTTATCTGGCTCCGGGGTTCTCGGATATTCGGATGTCGGATATCCTTCTAAAAATTGTAATATCCGGCGGATATCTGGATCCGGATTTGAAACCTTAAAATAAATAATAAATAATATTAAAATATATAAAATATTAACAATAATTTAAAAATAAAAATGTATACAATGTTTTTAATTATTTGTATGTATGCTATTACAAATTTTATATAAATTTTATATATACTATTATAAAAATGAAAATTATGATAAATAGAACTAGTTTATATATATATTACTATTTTAAAAATAATTATTAATAAAAATCACGGATCCGAATATTCGGACTAAAAAATTTAGATATTCAGATCCAGATTCGGTTTTGACGGATCCAACATTTTATTATCTGGATCCGGATTCGGCCTCTCCGGATATCCGAATTTTCGGAGCGGATCCGAATCGGATCTCGGATCGAATCCGGATCTCGGATAATAATTCCAGGCCTAGTTGTCGCCTTGTCGAATTATATCATCGTTATTGCATTAATGTTTGTGACATGATTAGGCTTTGACCACTTGCTACTTGCTAGAGTCGAACTTAATTAACGTTGATGGTACTAACCTTTTTTCTATAAAAAGCAATTTACTAATCTCTTACGTACGTGTCCACACGACATGAACCGATAATCAAAGTTGACGGATAAATACTGTTATTTGACTTGTTTACCCACTACATACTCTGAAGTCTGAATCACAACTTCCATCACGGTGAGCGCGCATAATGGAATAGTTTTCTACGGTGTAAGGGATGAATTCGACCATCCCTTTAAGGTTCAGAAGACAGATGCCCAGGCCCGTTTTCACAAGTACATGGGTCGGTTTAACGACTCGAGACGTCGAAGTCTCGGCGCGGTCCCAGAATACTTTTAGTCGCTCATCAGCGACCAAGCGAAGCCGGCTTAACGGACGCTCGCCGAAATCCGGCCCAACGAACTAAAGCCCATTAGCACGACGCGAACTAGATCACAAAAGGACGAAGGACGGCTATAAATAGAGAACGAACGACAACGGAAAGAGGATCCGAAAATAGAGAGAAGAACGGCTAGAACTAGGGTTTTCACTTATACTTGTTCAGACCGTTCTGTACTTTTCCGACCGACGCTCTCCGAGCTCTGGTCTTCCGTTTAGTCGATTCTTTACCTTGTAACCGTCCGTACGTTCTTTCGATCATTAATAAGACGTCTTTGCTAAGCCCGCATTTCATCCTTATTTACCGTTTCCCGCACAAACAGTTGGCGCCCACCGTGGGGCCTAAAGCAAAGTAACGCCGAAAAGATGGCGACTAGAGACGACGGATCCTCCTCTTCGGGGGAAGACCGCGCGACTCGCGAATCGATACCCACCCCGGTAACGGCGACCCCAGCGCCGCTACCTCCAGCTTCTATTGATACCATTATGGTGCGTCTCGCACAACAGGACGCGGCCAAAAAGGCAGCAACCGAGCAGATAGCAGCCAACGTGGAAGCATCGACGGCCCAGATCCGACGTCTGTTGTTCAACACCGAACCAGCGGCTGGTGCAACCCCAACGCAACTTGGAGCCCCAGAAAATAGTAACGGCAACGCCGCGCAAACACCTGGCGGCCTCGACGCCCAGACTATGAACGAACTCGCCGCACTAAAGCAGTCAGTCGTCGATATCAACTCAAGGATGCACCATGTCACCACCTCCGCACCGCAGATCGAACGTGTCCTTGCCGAATCCCTCCGGACACCATTCACACAAAAGATAACTGGCGTCCGACTCTAGAAAATGGAAAAACTGCGCCTTCCGACCTTCGACGGTGTCTCCGACCCATCCGTTCATGTCACATCCTTTAACATCGCGATGCGGCGCGCCAACTTTTTTGACGAAGAAAAGGATGCCGGCTTTTGCCAATTGTTCGTCGAAACCCTCGAAGGCCCAGCTCTCGGCTGGTTCACCGGCCTCCCGGAGAACTCTATTGGCTGCTTTCACGACCTTTCCACCGAGTTCGTCAAGAACTATATCATGTTCACCCGTCAAGAGACGACCGCCTCAGACCTCTGGAACCTGACCCACGCAAATGGCCAAAGTCTCCGAGACTTCATGGAAAAATTCAAAGTTGTTCTCTTGAAGGTCGATGTTCCCGACCATATCGCAGTAGAATCCCTAAAGAGCACCCTCCATCTAAAGTCACGTTTCCGGGACGACCTCTACCGAAACCCGAGGAGATCCATATCTGACGCTATCGCCCGTTCTCACAACTTCATCCGTATGGAAGAAGATACTAGAGCCAAAGCAGCGAAGGAGGCCGCGAGTAAGCAAGCGTCCGCTAGAGCGAACGATACCCGGCCAGAGCCTCGCCAACACTCGTCCAGTGGAAAACCAAGTGCGAAGAAAGGGTATGTCAGTTCTATCGACGAAAACGAGACCGCGGGATCTGCGGCCGTTACGCGAGAGAAAGGATGGAACCACTGGGACCGAGACTCCACCTCCAAACCCTCAGCCGAGTCAGAACCGGCAAATCCAAACGCAACCGAGCCGGAGAAATATTGTTCGTATCATAAAGTCAAATCACACGACACGAAGGACTGTAAGGTTCTCTTCGGGCGATTCCTCGAGTCCATCAACAAGGGAGAAATCGAGATCGAGCCTCCCCTTCAGAAGCCTAAGAATAATAGGACCTGGAGTAAGAACAAGGAGAAGAAAACTCAAAAGACTCAAACCAAGGTTTCCCCGAAGGATAAGCAGGAGAGCCCAGACAGAGCCCCCGTGAATAATATCGACCCAGCCGACGACTCCACCGACGACAAACAACCAAGACACAGGAGACGAGTCGACGTAATACTCTCCCAGCCTTACGACACTTCATCTGACGAAGAGTGCCCAACGGCGTCCCCCGACTCGCGTAAACCACCAACTACGGGCAGCCACCTCTCTGTGACCTCATGCGATTTATGCAATACCTTGAAAAGAAAACTGGACGAGACACGACCAGTTCTTGAGACGGATCTCCGCGCAACCATCAACAAATCAAAGGCGCAAAACGCAACAGGCGACCAGAGCGTCCAATCCTCACCGATATTTGACCTGCGCGATCGTCTCAACTCCAAAAACGAAGACCTACGGATAGCGCTAAACCGTTCCAAAGGGTCAGACCTCCGACGTTACCTCGATAAAGCGAAGCAGTCGCACGAAAATGCCGAAGAACCAAGAAACATCAGCGATCTCCGAGAACAGCTGGAGTCCGCTAGAGGTAAGCGCAACCGCCGCATCAACGTAATCATGGGCGGACTACCACCAGGAACAGAATCCGTACGTTCAGTAAAAAACTATCACCGCAAGGCGATAACTGAACAAAAGTGGCCAACACAGGAAGTCAATGGCCCCTCGATCACTTTCTCGGCTGAGGACACTCGCGGAGTCCAGACTCCACACAACGATCCGCTTCTCATCAAAATCGACATTGGCTAATGCCAGGTCACGAAAATTCTAGTCGACACCGGCGGTTCGGTCGACCTCATCTTTCGGGATACACTCGACAAAATGGGAGTCGACCTGCGCGACATGAAGCCATCCACGCGCACGTTAACCGGGTTTAACGGCGCTTCGGAACAGATGATCGGAACGATACGGCTCTCGGTTTACGCCGGAGGTGTCACGAAGACAGTGAAATTCTCAGTCGTGCGAGCCAAAGCCCCGTACAACGCCATCCTGGGAACCCCTTGGCTCCACTCGATGCACGCCATCCCGTCCTCTTACCATCAATGTGTCAAGTTTCCCGGGAAGGATGGCGTCATCAAGACAATTCGAGGAGACCAAAGAGCCGCGAGGGAATTACTCGTCGCAACCATAAAACAACAGCAGGCGCTTTCGCTCGTCAGTTCTGTCGCCAAACCAATTCGAAAAATATATCCGCAGGAAGAAGAAATCCACGAAGTTCCCATCGACGAGGCCGACACGACGAAGGTGGCGCGGATCGGAGCCTACCTCTCTGACGATATGCAACAGCAAATCATTTCCTTCCTGAAGGAGAACGCGTCAACCTTCGCATGGACTACCTCGGATATGAAGGGAATTGATCCATCCATCACTTCCCACGAACTGAACGTCGACCCGACATTTAAACCCATTCGACAAAAGAGGCGAAAGTTGGCCCCCGAGAGAGCGAAAGCCGTAAACGACGAAGTCGACAGACTACTCGCTGCGGATTTTATAACAGAGGTTCGATATCCCGAATGGTTAGCAAACCCCGTCGTGGTCAAGAAAAAAATGGGAAGTGGCGGATTTGCGTCGATTTCACTGATCTAAACAAAGCATGCCCCAAAGACAGTTACCCGCTCCCTCATATCGATCGACTGGTAGAATCGACAGCCGGTAACGAGCTCTTAACCTTCATAGATGCGTTCTCGGGATATAATCAGATTCTCATGAATCCGCACGACCGCGAAAAGACAGCATTCATTACAGATAGGGGAACCTACTGTTACAAGGTGATGCCCTTCGGGATAAAAAACGCCGGGGCGACGTATCAGCGCCTCGTCAACCGAATGTTCGCCGACAAACTCGGCAACACCATGGAGGTGTATATCGATGACATGCTGGTAAAGTCGCTACGCGCCGAGGACCATCTCAACCACCTGCGTGAATGTTTCAAAGTCCTAAACAAGTATGAAATGAAGATGAACCCTGCCAAATGTACCTTTGGCGTCACTTCGGGCGAGTTCCTCGGATACATCGTGACACAACGAGGCATCGAAGCAAATCCAAAACAAATCACGGCGATCCTGGACCTACCCAGCCCGAAAAACAGTCGCGAAGTACAGCGCCTCACTGGCCGAATCGCCGCATTCAACAGGTTCATCTCGCGCTCCACAGACAAGTGCCTCCCATTATACGAGCTCTTGCGAGGGAACAAAAGGTTCGTCTGGGACAAAAAATGCGAGGAAGCGTTCAACCAACTGAAGCACTACCTCACTACCCCCCAGTCCTCTCAAAACCGGAAGCCGGCGACACCTTGTCCCTGTATATCGCGGTCACATCGTCCGCAGTCAGCAGCGTCCTCATTCGAGAGGATTGCGGCGAGCAGAAACCCATCTTCTATATCAGCAAACGCATGACGGCACCAGAAACTCTCTACCCGACGCTTGAAAAGATGGCCCTTGCCGTCGTCACGTCCGCGAGAAAACTTCGCCCATATTTTCAGTCGCATACTATCGAGATACTTTCCAACCAGCCCCTCCGAACGGTAATGCAGAATACAAATCAGTCCGGTCGGTTGACAAAATGGGCGATGGAACTCAGTGAACACGACATCATATACAAAAACCGCACAGCGGCAAAATCTCAAGTCCTCGCCGACTTCCTGATCGAGCTGACACCGGAACTCGAACAAGACCTGATATTGCCTAGCAAAGATTGGATACTGCACGTAGACGGTTCATCTACGAACAAAGGTGCGGGAGCAGGCGTGCAACTACAGTCACCCACCGGCGAACTCATTCGGCAGTCGTTTGCCTTCGGCTTTGCCGCATCCAGCAATGAGGCCGAGTACGAATCAGTGATCGCGGGACTCCGCCTCGCCAAGGCAGTAAAGGCCAAGCGCCTCAGCGCCTACTGCGACTCCCAGCTTGTCGTCAGCCAGTACCTAGGAGACTACGACGTCCGGAACGAACGCATGGACGCCTACCTCAAACTAGTCCAGGACCTCTCGCGAGAGTTCGAATTTTTCGAACTAACCAAAGTTCCCCGCGGAGAAAATGTCTGCGCCGACGCACTGGCCGCTTTGGGAGCAAATTGCATGATCAAGTAGAGCGAACGATACCGATCCATAAGATCGCCGAGCCAAGCATCGCCCATACCAACGCACAAGATCGCACCATAGCATCAGTGACCGCCACAGCAGAAGTCGGCGATATCGAACTCCCGGCAACAGAGTCTAGCCCACCCGACTGGCGAAAAGAGTTCATCGATTACTTGGTCGACGGCAAGCTGCCATCCGACAAATGGGAAGCAAGGTGACTTAAAAGGCGCAGCACAAATTACGTCTTCACAAAGGGCGAGCTCCACCGATGGACAGCAACCAAAGTGATCCTCAAGTGTATAGACGGAGACAACACAAGACTCGTCATGGCCGAGACACACGAAGGCGCGGCAGGCAACCACTCCGGAGGGCGAGCTCTCGCCCTGAAAGTCAAAAGGCTCGGGTTCTACTGGCCAACGATGAACGCAGACTGCGAAGCCTACGCGAGAAAATGCGATAAATGCCAACGGCACGCTTCAACGATCCACAGCCCAACCGAGCTACTCCAGACATTAACGGCGCCCTACCCATTCATGCGATGGGGAATGGACATAATCGGTCCACTGGTCAGCTCTCGCCAGAAGAAATATATCTTAGTACTTACGGATTACTTCACAAAGTGGGTCGAGGCTGAGTCATACGTACGAATCACCGACAACGAGGTGCAGCAGTTCGTCTTGAAAAATATCATCTGCAGGCACGGACTACGTTACGAAATCGTCACCGACAATGGATCCCAATTCATCTCCCGACACTTCAAAGAATTCTGCGAGAGATGGAGGATCCGCCTCAACATGTCCACACCGAGGAACCCCCAAAGCAACGGCCAAGCTGAGTCGACAAACAAAATCATTATCGACGGCTTAAAAAAGCGACTCGACTTAAAGAAGGGCTGCTGGGCCGACGAACTGGACGGCGTCCTATGGTCCCACAGAACAACTCCGCGTAGTGCAACGCAGTCCACCCCTTTCTCGATGGCTTACGGGGTCGAGGCAATGGCACCCGCTGAAGTGAACATTACCAGCCTACGACGATCGCGAATGCCGGCTAACGCGGAACTCAACCGGGACATGCTCCTCGACGCCCTCGATGATATCGAAGAAAAATGCGACCAAGCGTTACTTCGAATTCAAAACTACCAACACCGAATCGAGAGCTACTATAATAAGAAGGTCAAGAAACGATCACTTCGGCTTGGCGACTTCGTCCTCCGGAAGGTATTCGAGAACACTAAGGAGTGGAAGGCCGGCAAACTCGGGGCAAATTGGGAAGACCCTTATCGAATCATCGAAGTAGTTAAACCAGAGGTCTATCGCCTCGAGACCTCGACTGGGGAAACGGTTCCGAGAGCTTGGAACTCGAAACATCTCCGACTCTTCGCCTCTTAAATAACGCGGATACAGCAAGCCCAAAAATTAAAAAAAAAAAAAAACCCGAGCGAACGCGCCTTCCCGGCCACTTTCACTCGGGTTCCCCGAACTACGAATGGCTTGATCCCCTAACAGGGTACGTAGGCAGCCCTTACGGGTGCAGCTATAACAAAAAAAACCCCAGCGAACGCGCCTTCCCGGCCACTTTCACTCGGGTTCCTTGAACTACGAATGGCTTGATCCCCTAACAGGGTACGTAGACAGCCCTTACGGGTGCAGCTATAACAAAAAAAAATAACTATCCTCCGAGGTAACAAACCCGGGAATGAGCAGACAATTGCTTCACGAGACAACGACGCATACACTAGAGGACTCCGGTCTCTCAACGCAATGCATCCGCACTCGGATCCTTCCACCGAGCACGTCCCGATCAGGCCAATGCTCGTGGGGATCAGATCACACCACGATCTTAGTCAAAACGACTGAAATGACGATTCCATCTCATCATCAAATTCACGAAGCAAGGTTTGGCCAACCAAATGCTTCGGAATATACCAAGATTCGACGAGGAACCGTCGTCATTTCCAAAAATATATATGACAAGTACATGCAATGTACGAATGTTCTTTTATTGTCGTCTCAAGTCCGGACCCCCGAGATTTGGCAAATAAAAGTCTAACACTTCCGTACCCCTTAATTTGCAAAATTCGGCTGAACGAATGTTCAAAAGCCTTACGACGGCATCAATAAGTTTTACGCGAAAAATTGGAACTTCAGTCGAATTAACGGTCGGTCTACGATCCAGTCCGACATAAGTAAGCTTCGAAATCATCGCAGTAAATAAACTTAGCCAAAAATATATATATAAAACGAAAAGTCATTCGGATTAAAAGCCAAAGAGAGTACAGGTCGACTGAAAGGACCGATCACAAAAAAAAACAAGAAAAACAAATACATCAAGGGAAATGAATGTTCACTTAATCGACTCTGACTTCCTCCGCGTCTTCGCACGCCCCGTCGGTCCGAGCAGCCTCCTCGATCATCTCCGAAGGATTTGCAACGACGTCTTCCGAGTCCTCCGGTGGCTCCTCGCTGACACCTCGGCGCGGAGATCCTCCTTCTCGCTCCCCAGGTTCCTCGACCGCGTCGCCATCATCATCTTCATCAGTCGTACCTCCCTGTTGACTCGAAGATGAGTCAGACGACACCACAACATTAGGTTCCTCGCCTATCGGGACGGGTGCAGGCTCCTAGGGAATCGCATCCTCTGGTACGGAGTCCCGAGCCTCCGACTCCTGAGGGGGATCTCTTGCCAAAGAAGGATCAGCGTTATCTTCGGCGAAAGACGTCTCACGAGAAGCGGTTGGTGTGCAAAGCATCGAGACAGCGTTGGCATCAATTATCTCAATGTTCGAGCCAAACTGATCAAGCCCCGCCATAAGTCGCTCATCGACGAACTGAGAAGCGAGGACCAGCGGAGATAGGGTCAAATCCGCGTCGGGGATATCGCCGACATCAAGCTTCAAGGCTTCTTCCTCGAGACGTTTCTCTTGATCCGCGAACACGTCAATCGTCCCTTGCGGGATGTCGCTCCCACCAGCCTTCAAAGTCTCTAGACACCTCTTCGTCCCGAAGGCCTGGCTCAGGAGCAGTCGAGCCGTATCGAACGGCTCAGGACGGTTCTGATAGTCCCGAATGTTGTCAAAACGACGATTACATTTAGCAATCATCGCCGTCTCGACCTTGACCCGCTCTTTCGTCACTTCCAGAACCCGCGACCTCCGCAGACGGTTCAGCTCCCTCTTGTGTTCATTCTCCCTAACCTTTGCAGCCTCTTTTAGGTCGGCTTCGACCGTGTCGGCTCGTTCCTGGTGAAACCGCCTGCGCTCGATCGCTTTGTTCTTCTTGTCGACTTCTTCCGCGAGAGCGCTCCCCCACTCCGCTTCTTTTCGACGAAGAAGTTTGTTTTTGGCGACCGCCCTCTTCCGAAATTTCTCTGCCTCGGCAACCGACACCCTCAACGCGGTGTCGTACCTCTCAATGACAGCGTTCATATCTCCATCTCCCTGCAAAAGACACATACAAGATACTCGTCAAACAACGACTTTAAATTGCAAACCAAAGGAGGAAGCCCTAGAAGGTACTTACCAGAAGCCTCGTTCGCGCCGCGTTAGCGTACTCTTCCCCGAAGACCAAATCGAGTGCCAGGGGAAGAGATCTGGGTTCGCTCCTTATCTGGCTAATCAGCTCGGCGCATTTCAGCGGAGCATAGATGAGTGGAGCCAGACCCTCGTAAGAGAACGATGCACGGTCGGGAAAAATGGGCCTCTTGACCTTGGACATTGTCGGGGCGCCATCCTTGGTGACATCCGAGGCTCCGGGAGCGTCCTGAGCGTCGTCGCGAGCTCCCTTCTTCTTCTTCTTCTTTTTCTTCTTCTTCTTCTTCTTCTTCTTCTTCTTCTTCTTCTTCTTCTTCTTCTTCTTCTTCTTCTTCTTCTTCTTCTTCTTCTCCAAATTAGAATGAACCGGAGGAACCGCCGAGTTGGTATCGTCTCGCCCAGTGGAAGCAGACGGAGGTGCGGTATCCGGTTCGTTCCCACCAGCGTTGGTCTCCTGCCCGGGACTAGCAGGAACGTTCTCCTCCGGCTCGAGAGGAGGAGATTCATCGGTCCTTTTCTTCTTGGTCTCCCTCGACGAACCGGTCTCGTCCGAAAGCTGGATGACGACGGTTTCTTCGGGGACCGTCTCGCGCGTCTCGGTAGCCCCCGAGTCATCGCGCGGCCTCTTCCTGCTCTTCTTCTTTGGAGGAGGAGCAGTTGTGTTGACAACCGGAGAAGGAACCGGGAGTTCCACGTTCTCGTCAGCTCTCTCGGTAGCCCCCGCCTCCCTAGGAGGATCCACGGGCTCGCGTCTAGGGACGTCGAGCTGAGGAGCGATCAAAACACTCAGGTCGGGAAGCCCTTTCATCCTCCGCCTTTCGATGATCCTCTTTTGTTCCTCTTTACCGAAAAGGGAGATCCGCCTCTTCGTTGTATTCTCCGAGGGAAGGTAACTCGAGTTCCAGTCCCCTGAGAAGTGACATGGATAAGTAAAAACAGAAAGAACCGAACAGGCAAGATAGTAGGCGAGACTTACTTCTGGAAATGCGATCGATACAGCGACGAATCCTTGCTCTCGAGATGTTGCCCCAATTCTCGGTGTCAAGTCTCGCAACAGTCCGAGCACTTTCTAAGAATTCCTCTGGATACTCGCGAGAAGTCGGATGGTCGCCTGCAAAGACAAAAGAAGAAAGAGATGAGGTCGTCAGTATAGACAAGACCTTTGCAAGGAAGAAATAAGTAGTCTACCACGAATCGCATTCCAGAGCACGCGATAGCTATCTCCAGGAGGATCTTCGAAGGCAAACTCGTCCGACTTTATGAAAAAGTAGGCCCTCTGCCAGTCTGTCGTCTTATTCGGACTTCCTCCCAGCACATTGTAGTTGGGCCGCATCTTCATCACCCAAAGACCCTCTGCTTGAGGGTTGATAGACGTCAGCTCCTCGAGGGCGCGAACGGAGAAAGTAACATTCTTCTCAGGCGCCATCACCATTAAGGCGACCGCTATACGTCACGAGCCATTCAGCATCTGGTTGATGGCCCTGTCTCGACGTCTCGTATACGCGGTCACCATACGAGGGATTGGAAACCAGAGCTTCGTATCGTCTTGGAAGTAAGTTTCGTAGACGCACTGATACCCGAGTGGCGGCGACCACGGTCTTTGCTCCCGGGTGGGGATAAGGAAAGTGACTCCAACGCCCTGATATTTTCGGAGAAGGACCTTCACACTTCCCGCGCACGACGTTGTCGAGTTGACGTTTCCCCAAGACTGACCCCTCACGACTGGGGAACGGAGGAGCTCGGGAGAGAGAGCCGGGAGTTCCTCGAAAGTCCCTCCCGGATAATAACATATTGGCACATGGTCATGGGATCGACTCCTCGCACCCCCTTGACCGTCTCTCGGACACGACCGCGCCTCCGCGGCCGTTTCCTCGCGATGGAGGCGCGCTGAGTCGGAGACTAGGAACCGCTGAGGGAGGTTCATGTTAACCGTATCCATCATCGCCTCCCAATGGATGAGGTCGAAATCCTCGATGGGAGTCCCATCGGGATCCCTCGCAGGGCTGGGTGACGACGCGACGGCCTTGCCCTTCTGCTCCTGAGACAATCTTCCGCGTGACGACATATCGCTATATAATTCTACAACAAACCTAGAGAGAGAAGTGGAGAAAGAGAGAGAATGTACCTGGGTGTGCGAAGAAGAATGAGGGAAATAAGGAATGGCGGATTATTTATAGGAGAGGGGAAGCGTGCAACTTTCGAGGCGTAATCATTACCCCCAAATGGGCCGGCCTGGGCCTCGAAAGCTCACTAAAGAGAGCTTGAAACCTACGCGCCCCCCCCTCTTTAATGCATCTCGATAACCGATCGGATCCTTGCGACGTTTCAACTCCTCTTCGACTTCCGAATCCAGGAGCCGCATCGACCCCATTCAAAAATAACCGAGGCTCGGATGACCAAGCAGAGATACCATCTCTCGTGTCCCTCCGCTCGTCTCTCGACAAAGAAAATGCCACTCCAGCCATCTGTCTTCTCGAACCCACAAATCTGCAAATTCACCGAACCCGACACGACGTCACCCTTCGATGAATTGGGGGGACTTACTGTAGGGGATGAATTCGACCATCCCTTCAAGGCCCAGAAGACAGATGCCCAGGCCCGTTTTCACAAGTACACGGCTCGGCTTAACGGCTCGAGACGTCGAAGTCTAGGCGCGGCCCCAGAGTACTTTGAGTCGCTCATCAGCGACCAAGCGAAGCCGGCTTAACGGACGCTCGCCGAAACCCGGCCCAACGAGCTAAAGCCCATTAGCACGACGCGAACTAGGTCACAAAAGGACGAAGGACGGCTATAAATAGAGAACGAACGACAACGGAAAGAGGATCCGAAAATAGAGAGAAGAACGGCTAGAACTAGGGTTTTCACTTATACTTGTTCAGACCGTTCTGTACTTTTCCGACCGACGCTCTCCGAGCTCCGGTCTTCCGTTTAGTCGATTCTTTACCTTGTAACCGTCCGTACGTTCTTTCGACCATTAATAAGACGTCTTTGCTAAACCCGCATTTCATCCTTATTTACCGTTTCCCGCACAAACATACAGGTTTTTATATTCTATTGGTTTGAAGGAATATATCAACGGATAACATATTGTCGATTACTTGATTTTAACCTCAGTCTCAGTTTATAAGTTCATGAATAGTAATAGTTACAATTCGAAGCATGTGTTTAGAATTTTACTGCAAAGGCTCCACGGGTAATGTCCTAATCATATGATAATTTTAGTACATATGTAAGAGAACCAAAACTTGTGTGTTTTCTTTAACGATAAACTATCGACGACCCAAAATTCTTTTAGTCGGCGTCCACTTTCAACCTTTATAATCATAACGCTCATATACAAAAACAATTTTGTCCTTTTTGCTCTTTTCGTTTATTTTAAAGTTTATGTTTGGTATTGAAACATGATCAAGTAAATTGTTTTTCTACTTTCTGCCTAACGAAACTTACTTGTTATATAATATTCTTTTGGATTGATTAAAAAAAAAAGAATATATAATATTCTTTTGTTTTGGTAATTTAATCCTTGGTTTGTTTCTGTCCCTTATCTTTTCCTCTTTGTTGACCTTTTCATATTAAAATAATTTCAAGGTTTTGACATTTGAGTTTCTAAAATTTTAAATCGATGACTTAGAGCATGTTTATTGCAGCAACCCACAAGAGGTTGTTTTTTTTTTAATTTTTTTTATCTGATTAAAAAAAATTAAAAAAAGAATTAATTATGGGCCATCACATGTTCATAGGAACCGCGAATAATAGAAGCAACAAACAAAACGGGTCGCTTATTTTAGAACTAAAAACAACGTTGCTGGCCTTTTTTATGGGATCCATAGGACTAAGCAACCCATTTTTTTGTGCAATAAAGATGCTCTTACATTCTTTAAGAAAATTGAAACCAAAGAAAACTACCTTTTGTCATTTATTCTTGCTCTCTACAAGGAAATTGAGTTCAGAAAAATTCCACGTAATAATGTAGTAACGTCAATGCCAATTTAGTTGCTCCCATTCCCAGATTGGTTCAGTTAAACCATCAACCATCTCTCCGTTCACAGAGAGATAACCATGTTCTCCACCTGACATCGAAGCTTCTGGTGAGATTTCCACGCGAACGGATGTCTCACCAACTGCAACATCACGTGTAAGCATTCTTTCTGCCTGAAAAATTCCCATTGGGCGTCTATCAAAAGCTCTTGAGCTTCCTGTTGTTATGTAGACCCGACATAAGCTGAATTCATGTCTCAACTACATTAAAAACAAAACAAAAATCTCATTAATTAAAAAACTTATAAAATCAAGAATATTTTATTTAAAATATTAAGATAAAAGCTTTATATATGCAACCTTAGGGATTTTGGAAACGTTGAATGTTTTGTCAATGGCTTTGTACTCGTTCATCTTCCATTTTGTTTTTCTTCCTGTTGGTGCTTTTCCAATGTAGAACACCATAGTTTTCTTGACTCCAATCATTCGGTTATCTTTGGAAAACACTGGACCGGGTGATCCAGTCGCTTTCCAGTACCCTGAACCAGTGGTTCTGCTCGGTCTACCTCCTCTTGCTTCACGTTCTTGTCTTGGCACGAAGAAGAACCATTGCTCAGCATCTCCTCGACATCTTTCTCCCGAAATATCTGCAACAAGAAAAATTAAAAACGTACCCACAATGAGAGAGGACGTGTCATTACACGTTAGGTTTCATAATGAAACAAGTCTACGTGCTATAAAACCTAACGAATATTATGCCCTTGTGACTCAAGAAGTAACATGATGACGATGTTGACGCCATAGTGGAGGTTAAATTAAGCTACATTTCCAAGTGAGGCTCACGTACTTGGAAGAAGACTAGGCTCGACCTCAAAGACATCTAGAACGGGAATGACACGGTGCACTGTGTCACCACTCCTTCCTTCGAGCTGGTTTCTTAGGTAGAAAGCAATCAGTTCGTCTTCCGTGGGATAGAAGCGAAACCCAACTGTAAGCTCCTTCGCCATTGTTGTATGTGATAAAAATAGATTTGCTACAAAAGGAAACCTCTTTTTTGTTGAAGATATGTAATGACAAACTGATTTGCTTTTAGAATTTAGAGGTTTTGGACTCGTTGGTATTAAATAAGTTGTTGAAGTAGAGATTGGTGTCTCCGAGTGAAATGAGAAAAGTTTTACGCGTTTTTAGTTTTTTTTTTAGTTTGTTTATTATACCTTTTTGTACGGATATTGGGAAAAGAGAAGAATGTTCTTGTGTGTGAGTTTGATTGATGATTTTACTTTCATATGTGTTTATTCCTAAGTAGAGCTTTTTAGGAGCCACGTACGCCAATTGAACGAGTCAAGCCCTTGTCTTGGCGTCAAATTTCAGTCTCTTTTCCCGTAGGCTGCAAAAAACTATTTTGTAGAATAAATTTATTTAAAAGAGATCTCTATTTAAAATGTATTGTACCATAAAAGCTCATAAAATACTTATCAATAAAATAAAAAATTCACATGTTTATTTTAGAATAAAACAGAAATAAATATCGTCCAAAAAACAGAAATAAATATATTGTGAAATCTATTTATTTTGTTCTACATTGATACAAGAATGAAATTTACTATTTCACTAACAATTTCAATTTTTATTTCATCTCATTCATCATATCATATTTTTCATTCTACAAATAAGTATTCTTTTTATTTAGCATATTATCTTTAAACTATAATTGTTTCTTTTTTTCCCAAACTAAGTATTCTTTCCCAAACTTTTTTTTTCACTTTTTGGATTCATTGATATCATCCTCATATAAATTTTGATTAATTCCTTTTGGTTTGATATTTTTGTCACATTAGGGTGAACACTTATATAATTTCGGTTTTATGATCACTATACAAAAAACAACATGATTCTAGCATTTTAAGAACTTTAAAATATAAGGAAAATACTAATTGGTTACCAAAACTAATCGTTTAAAAATTACTAGCTTTCTACAAATTACGAAAAATAGTTACGATTTTTTTATTGAGTGTTTTTATAACCGTTTCACTTCAAGAAAGGCATCTATTTTTTTTTTTCAAGGTTATCCCTCACCTTCATCCTCCGTCTTCCTCTTCAGTTCTTAATCTTTTTGTGAGTTTTTATGAGTTATTCTTGGGTTCATTCCCTAAGGTGAACCTCTAGATTCACCAACTAATAGAATTGTGTTATTTCAAATTTGATATCTTTTAAAAAAAAAAACAAAATCTTGTTAAATTATATTGTGTTTTTAAAAATAAAAATACAAATAAATAAATAATAATAATCATTAATAAAAACGAAAATAATTCTTTAAAAAAAAATATTTTAACACTAAACCCTAAACTCTAATTCTAAACCCTAAACCCTTGGGTAAATCATAAACACTAAACCTTAAAATCTAATCCTAAACCCTAAACCCTTAGATAATCATAAACACTAAATTTTTAACACTAAAACACTAAACACTAAACTCTAAACTCTAATCCTAAACCCTAAACCGTTGGGTAAATCATAAACAGTAAACCCTAAACTCTAATCCTAAACCCTAAACCCTTGGGTAAACCATAAAATAAAAATACAAAAAAATAAATAAAAAATAGTAATATTTACAAAAAACAAAAAAAAAAATCTTAAAAAAACACTAAACCCTAAACCCTAAACCCTAAACCCTAAACCCTAATCCTAAACCCTAAACCCTTGGATAAACCATAAACCCTTTGGATAAATATTAAACATTAAATCAAAAATTAAATATTAAACATTAAATCAAAAATATTTTGCAATTATTACTTTATTTATTTATATTTATCTTTTTATTTTAAAAACATAATATAATGTTACAATAGTTTTTTGAAAGATTTTTTCATTTTTTATAAATATTATATTTTTTTGTATTTTTATTTTAAAAACATAATATAACTTAACAAGATTTTGTTTCCCTTTTTAAAAGATATCAAATATGAAATAACACCATCCTATTGGTTGGTGAACCTCTAGGTTCACCCTAGGGAGTGAATCCAAGAATAAGTCAGTTTTTATTAGATAGTGTATATCGGTTTACTACGGTTTATTATGGTTAAGTATTAACCATATGGTTTAAGTTTCCTTTTGCTTATCTAGAGTATTTAAAGAGTGTTGTAACAGACTTTACTCGATTAACACGTTAATTCATTCAAGTTCAATATGGTATCAGAGCATCATCCATGGTGATTTCTCGATCTTCTTCTTCGTCATGAGTCTTTCGATTCGTGATCTTCTCCACCGATTCTTTGTTATGAGTCTTTCAATTCGTGATCTTCTCCGCCGATTCCTCGCCGATCTGATTGTTCTTGAGCTCGAGATCTTCGTCTTCGTCTCCTTCTTTTCCGCATATCTTTCTCCATCATCTGAAGCGCTTCTTGATTCTGTTCTTCGTTTACTCACGAAATCAGCTCTGTTTCTTCATCATTGTCTCCGATCTGAGCTCCGATGGCCTCCGATACAACTCAGCCGCAGAACTTCAGGGATTTGTATGAAAATCCTTACTATCTCCATAGCTCCGATCATGCCGGACTCGTCTTGGTCTCCGATCGTCTTGAATCTGGATCGGAATTTCATTCTTGGCGTCGCTCCGTTCGTAAGGCTCTCAACGTTCGTAACAAACTCGGGTTCATCGATGGTACCATTCCTAAACCTCTTGACTCTCATCGCGATGCTGGATCTTGGTCAAGATGTAACGATATGGTCGCTACTTGGTTGATGAATTCGGTTTCTAAGCAGCACGGAAGCAGAGTATCGAAGCATGGCTCATACGACATTTGAACTCATCTGGCTTCAGCAACTTCTTACTAGCTTGAAGATCGGAGTCACTGCCAAGGCTAAGCTCTTCTGTGACAACAAATCTGCGATGCATATTGCCACAAATCCGGTTTTCCATGAGCGGACGAAGCACATGGAGATTGATTGTCACACCGTGAGGGATCAGGTCAAGAATGGCTTTCTCACATTGATGCACGTTGCTAGTGCTAACCAGCATGCCGATATATTCACTAAGCCTCTACATACTGGACCATTTCGTTCTCTTCTTGGGCGCATGTCTATCTCAAGTCTCTTTCTTCCACTTGAGAGTTCGTATTCAGAGACTTGACCGGGGCCTATTAGATAGTGTATATCGGTTTACTACGGTTTATTAGGGTTAAGTATTAACCATCTGGTTTAAGTTTCCTTTTGTCTATCCAGAGTATTTAAAGAGTGTTGTAACAGACTTTACTCGATTAACACGTTAATTCATTCAAGTTCAATAGTTTTAAATTTATTGGTCGGCGTTATTTGATTAAAACAGAGTTTCAATAAGAATCAAGCATTTATTTCTCATATGATTCCTGATGTTGATTTTGTTTCTTCTTGTGGAGGATACGAAAAGTAAGCAACGTTGCTACTCAGAATAATGCGATGGAAGAACCACCACAAGCCGCATGAAGAAGACTCCATCGGAAAGAAACCGACACATTCTTGTATGGATAAACCACGAGAGTTTTCAGAACAAACATACTCTCGAAGAGAGAGATAGAAAGGAAAACATTGATGATGAAGCATCAACGAAACCAGATGATGATGATCATCAACCAATGATTTGTACTTAGAAACTAAAAACTATAAAAGAGTATGGCTGACGTCGGAGTAGACGCCGGCCGTTGACAGTAGCATGAAAGAGGGTGGTTGTTAACAAAGAGATCGCTTGCTGAGTCGCTCGAGAGAGAGACAACAGTGTCTTTTCTTTGATAAAATGATAATTACTTATCTGTTAATTTTGGAGCCTGTTTCTGTACTCTTTTTAATTTTTTCTTCTTCTACGTTAGATGTGTTTTCAATAGAAATAGAATTTTAAAAATGACAAAACTAAATATATTTTGTTTAATGTATATATTGACACAAATTTATTTAGTATTCTGAATTAATAATTATAAATGATATAACTAGTAAATTTCTATTAAATAATATTAATTTAATTTTAATTATAAATAATAAGTAATTGAAATCAGTTATCTTGATTGATTTTAATATTTACATCATTTTTAAAAATTAATGTAAACGTTATATCACTTTTAACAGTTGATATAGATTGATATCACTTAATATAACTGATGTAAATATTTGATATTTTGTGTCAATTATAAAATGATGCAAATTATTTGCTTGACCACTTTCAAAGTCATTTATTTTAGTGATGTAAAATTCATTTACATCATTTATAAATTAGTAATATTGAGATTAAGATATTTTATTAGTTTATACAGTTATTAATTTATAAAAAATTTCTATTTTTGAACATAGTTTTTATACAAAAATATCTGATTTTACAACATATGTATTAATTAATTTTTTAAATATTGACTTTCATATTATTTTTATTGTATATAAAATATGTTTTATAAAACTTATATATGTTTTAGATCTAATTTTACAAAATATTAGCAAAATATAAGAAATATTAGGAAAATGTTAGCAATATAATGTCACAACTCATCACAAATAATTACCTTATACGACAGTAATAGTACTCTGGGTCTATGTACCCGTAACTTCCTTTCACGGCCGGCTTACCGTGTGTTGTCAAGTGTATGACCAGTCTTGGCCAACCCAAAGTCGGAGAGCCTGGCAACCCACTTCTCATCCAACAGAATGTTTGTCGTCTTCGCATTTTGTAGATTATGGTGTGCTTTGCGCCAATGTGTAGATTGCGGATGATGGTCCACAGCCTGGCGTGCCCAAGCCTACTCTTAGTTTTATTGGAGTAATATATGATAGTTTCATTTTCAACTTTATTTCAATTAGGAGTAGACATTAATGCATTTGTAAAGCTAATTAAAGGTTTTCCGTTTTGGTAACCAATTGTTTAAGGGAAATTCGCCCTTATGTACACAAAAAGTCCAAAATTTATCAATTAATAAAAGTCTAAAACTATCTTTTTCTCCTACTTTATTTCTTTCTACTATCTCTCTAAAATCTAATTTCTCTCTTTTTTTAGTTATTTGACCAATAGGCCTTTTGATAGAACAGATTCGCACTCGTGACAACATTAATCTATTCTGAATTTTTAATGATTAGCTTTTACTAATATTCTCCAATAAAAACGACCATTTATATTTAACTAGATATGAGCCCGTGCGGTGCAACGGTTTTTGCTTGATGATTTAATTTAATAAAAGCATAACAAAAATAAAGAAAACTATTATCAAATATCTAGTTACTCTTTTACTATCTTATTATATATTTTATTAATCATGAGATATTTTAACACGTGTGAAAATTGAAAGATGAAAATTACTATCAAAAAAACTTTTACAATATTTTTTTAAGGATTTTAGAAAAGGAAAATTAACACTAAATAAATTATTTTACAAATATTTTTTTTCTTTAGGATTTTTGAAAATAATTTTTTTTAGAAAAATTAGCACTAAATATTTTTTTTAAATTTATTTTTACTATTAAATAATTTGAAAATATTTTTTCAAAATTTTGTTTTCATAGTATATATATTTTTAATCATGAGATATTCTAACACATGTCACAATATTAAAAGGAAAATTAATATCAAATAACTTTTGCAATTATATTTTGTTTAAGATTTTAAAAAATGAAAATTTATATTAATTAATATTTGTAATTCATTTTTAACCAAAATTATTAATTATTATCATAGTATATATATATATTTTTAATTATGAGATAGTTTAACACTTATCGCAATTTTAAATATATAACTGATATGTATCACAATCATGGTAATTAGCAATTTTGAAGAATCAATCTCAATATAAACTTTTATAACTATATTTTATTCAGAACTTTTTTTTTGATAATTAATTTTTAGGTAAAGAAAACAATTCTTTTGATAATTGTTGCAACGCACGGACTCATATCTAGTTATTCAAGGATCCAACTTCAGTAGATGTAATTGTTATTTAAACCTATAAATTGTTGCATTCAATACGGCAAGTGATTTAATTATGCGGAAGATATAAAGCAAAGACGATATAAAGAAATAACATACCGAAAGTATCGTACCATATAAATCGTATGTTGAATCTTTCAGTTGATCTAAATCTTCATAATTTTGAAATCGAAATTTTTCAGGCGGTATCTGAGGTAATTGTTGAACCACACATGCAATTGATGTTCTCTTAATCAATCTTATTTGAAATGTATGATCTGAGACTTTGTAGTTTTTTATTGCAATCTTGCATATTAAAATTGCAGATTTCAAAAACGGCTTCTTCACGTAATCCATCTCCAAACTTTTCAATAAGAGAATGATGCACACAACCTTGAATAGTATTTTCCTATATAATAAACAAATTATATTTAAAAATAAAACTATATAAGATTTTTTAAAAATAAAAATAAAATATTTACCTTCTCATCGAGGAGGAGAAAATTCATTCCTATAAGCTCATTATTCTTATTTAAATTTCTTGCTTCCCACTTTCTAGTAAGACGTACTATGGTACGACGGTAAGGACATTTTTTATTTAACTGATCTAGTGTTAAATAACTTTCTGAAGTCATTGTTTTTTGATAATTCTTGGTAACAAATTAAATTATAATTTCAGTTAAAAAATAATACATAGGAAGAACACACATAAGCATAATCACAACTAAATGTATTAAAGTAGTAAATTTAGTTGACATTAACTTAGCCTAGAACACCATAACCAATTTTAGATTGTCGATACAAACAAACACACATAAGCAATCATAATAGCGATATTAACTTATGTACGTACAACAGCATAACTAATTATAGATTGTATACATGTACAAACGCCTAATCATTATTGTGGCAATAACGTAAAACGCCTAATCATTATTGTGGCAATAACTTACGTAAGAAGCATGACGATAATGACAAAAGAAATCAACATCAGTTTATAATAAGAAAAGAACATGCGAAGATCAGGCTATAGAACTTCACCTTATATTTTTCTTGAATCAATAATTATGTTTGGTGATCAAATATGAGAAGTGGCCAAATATGAGAGAGCTTAGTTCTATATTTATAGATGTGAATAATCATAGTTCCTCTTGGGTTATGATCTTTTTAATTAGGATTTGAGTAAAGGAAAATTAACATTAAACAGTCTTTGACTTTTTTTTGGTCTAAGGTTTTTTAAAAGGATAATTACTATCTATTATTTCCTTACAGTTGTCTTTTTATTTCTTCACAATTATCTTTTCTTCATGATTTTAGGAAAGAAAAATTAGTATTATATGAATTATTTGTACAAATCGTTTTTCGCATAGGTTTTGTAAAAATGAAAATTAGTTTTACTTTTTTTAAAAAAAAAATCATTTTTATATGTCAATAATCGTTTTTTTGTTTATGAACTTTTTAATTAGGATTTGAATAAATGAAAATTACCATTAAACAGTCTTTTACATTTTTGGTTTAGTATTTTAAAAAAGATAATTGTTTTTATTTACTTATATATTTTAACACATGTCACAATCTTAAAGTTTTAATTGACATGTGCCGTGATCGTGTTAATTAGTAACTTTGAAGTACCAAACTTTATATAATAAGATATATGATCAAACAATTTGAATTATTAGAAATCAGTTGTCTTTGCAAATTGTATTTTAAAAATATACAAAAAATCATAGTGGATTTATTTAAATCCATAACTACGAAACTATTTTGATAAGTTTTTTGGGTTTCCAACTTAAAATTAATTGGCAATTATTAGAGTGGCCCAAGTTTCTTATATATTACTAATGTACCTTTTAGTTAAGCAGCGTAGACATTCATAAATTATAACAAATATACTAAATGACAATTCTCTCAAAAAAATTTAAAATAGTTTTTTCACAAAAAACACAAAACAAAAAACGACCAAGATATATTTTATTAAAGAGGTAAAAGATATTTCTACCTTTACTTTATAGATATTTAAATAAATAATAAAATATAATTTATTATTATCATTATTTTCGAATAATACATTTTTGGATTCGAAGTTTTTTAATTTTTCTATTTTTCAGAACTTTTTTTTTCAGAACTTTTTTTTCAAAACTTTTGTTTTGAAATCCGAAATTTTTTTTTGAAATTATTTTTTAGTTTTTAATTTTTAGTATATATTTATTTTTAAAATCCTAAACCTCCTCAAATCTCAATTCTAAATCTAGATTAAGTAATCATATGAGTTAAGTGTCTACCTATCTATTTAATAAAAAAATTTAGCCATTTTAATCTTTATATATTGTATTTATGATAGAAAAATTTTAAAGTTATCGTATGAAATTTATCTTACTATTTTTTATAAAATTCTATATCATAATACACTAATATTATAATTTATAGATAATAAATTACTTATTGTTAAATAATATTACATTATAACTGTTTAAACGATTTGAAGGTAATTAATTTATAGCATTTTAAGTGCTGTATAGCCGATTGCTTAGAGCAACTCCAATTGGAGATTTGTTAGCGGGTATCTAAAAATTAAAAGAACTTTAAACACAGCAATCTGTCTTCAAATAACTATCGGGAAAAACTCCTTAAAGGGTATCAATACATGTGTCAATACTTTGCTCGTTTAGGTTTAGACATTTTTTTAAACATTTAAACAAAACAAATTAAAAAAATAATATTTTACTTCTTAGAAACTTGACCAATAAAATTGCTCTTAGAACACCCTTTTTAAAACACTGATTAGAACCAATAAAACTTAAATGATTTTTTAACAACTTAAATTTATTAATTATAATATGATACAAATACAAAGATAATACAAATGAAAATACAAAGCAACAAATACTATAATGAAAATAAACAACAGGTGATCAAGTGAAGTAGTTGTATACATTTTTCCTTCAAATATCTTCTTTATTAATAGAATATCAACTCTAATAATTTTCTTGCGAGCTTTTAATAACTAAAACTTAGAGCACCATTATCGTTAATGGGTTTCTTTAATTTTTTTTGTCCGAATTTTTTTTTTTTTAAAAGAATCAATCGCGGACCGCCACGTATCAGTGGACCCGCGAACAGTACAAACAACCCTCCATAAACGTTTCTTCTTTCTCAACATTTGCATACGTTTTTTTTTTTTTTTTGTGGGCTCTCCCACTACTTTTTGTTTAAAAATCACCTTAGATACTTGCGAAGTTGCGATAACAAGGCTCTTATATGACTTGCGTTGATGAAAAAGGGATTTGGTAATTCACGAATATTGTGAGAACGAGAGATGCTTACGTTGGGCTTTACAGCGAACGGCCCATCTCTACCCTGTGTTACGATAGTCACGTACAAAACAATGTTTAGTCCGGTTCCCACGTTAAGTTTTGGTACACATATAGCCTATTTCCTTTTTGAATTTTGATTATGAGTTGTTCTGCGTTGGCCTCCGAAATGGCTACGTTTAAAATGTTAATTATTTTTCTGAAGGTAAAAATTAAACAAAAAGTTAATGACGATATATAATAAATAAATATTCTTAATATTATAAATGTAATAATAAATATTTATGTGTAGGTTAATTCTATATTATAATTTTTTTAAAAAATATTCTATTTGCTTAGAATCAAATTTTTGATTTTAAAGAAATAGAAACTATTAACAGCTTGAATTTTGATTTTCAAAATTTTTAATACAAAACCAAATCTAACATTTAAAAAGAATATTTATTGACATTGGTAAGTGGTTACATTATAGAATGGCTGAGATCAAACGATAAAAGCTCACTTTGACTACAAAACTCGCATAACGAAGGTTTTTAACATTTATAAGTTTATAACCGTCACTGATCTTGTGGAATAGGGTGTTAAATTCTGAGGATACAAATCAGACCGGTTTATCTTTCTTCTCTTCTTCCTCCTCGTCCTTGTCTTCATTCTCATCCTCGGTTTGAACCAACTTCAACTTGAGTCTACCGGCTTCACGGCTCGCTCGGAGAAACTCTCTCCTCGGAATCCTAACTTCTTCCAAAACAAGCCTCCCTTCTTCTCTATACGTCTTGAAGCTCATCCTCGTCATAGCCGGAGGATACTCTCTCCGTTCCTTTTCCCGTGGTACACACTCCTCATCGCTTCTTACTTTATCTTCTTTACCTTTTATATCATTATCTTCTACGTTTTTGTTACAGTTCACTTTACCATCTTCCAAGTCATAATAGCTCTCAGACCCTAGACCTTCCGTACACATCTGCAGGCTGCTGTTCTCGGCTGTGGATGATTCCCTGAAATGGAGCTCACCGAATATCTCTGTAAACGGTGGCGTTTCGTCGTGGTCGGTGACGTGGTGCCCTTTGATGGGGATTGGGTTCCAAGATGAAGGAGAGGAGAGAGTATCAAGAAGAGACTTTGGAGTCTTGTTTTGTATTTGGTGCTCGAATATTTGATGAAAGCTTCTATAGGCTGCCATTGGTGGAGGAAGTAAGAGAACGAGAGTTTGTTCTCTTCTTCGTGTGTGTGTGTTTTGAGGTTGTGAGAGAGGTAGAGAGGACACGAGATGGGCATGAACGGGAAGATGGTATTGTCAAATATATATTCGTTAGGAGGAACATACTCGAATAAAATGATATAATATTTGTCATATTCTAATGTTCAAATGGAATCGGACTTATGGTTAAACATATATTACTTTTGTTTTCGATTTAGTTTTAATTTGACGATGTCAATATGGTAATGAATGATGACACTGGTCTGGATCATTCTGTGTTATTGATCATAATAATAATATTAGGTGCGACCTAATCAACAAAAGCAACTTCAAACTGAGGCAATTAAAATTTTACTCCTCGAAGTTGAGTCGGGCATTTGGGTCACAATTAGGTTTCGGTTTTATCCAATCGGGTCTCAGTTTTCGGGTTTATAAAAATCAGTTTCATTTGGGTAAAATGAAAGTTCGGTTCGGGACCGGTTCAGGGTTAATAATTTTTCAAAGAACCGGTACAACCCGATATACTTTTGGGTTCAGATCCCAATCAGTTCTTCGGTTTAAAAATACCTGATTTATACCTATTTTATAACAAAAACGTAACTGAAATCGGTTGTTCGGTTTTAAAATACTTGATTTGTAACTATTTTGTAACCAAAACATTAGAAAAATCAATTCAAAAATAAAAAAGAAACATCAAACATGATCAATCAAAATCAAACGAAAGCTAAACATAGTCATTGATAGAAAGAAAATTAAATAAATGAAAGCATAAAACGAAAACCAAGTTCTCTCATAAAATGAAAAATATTATTCAATGAAAACAAAACCAAAATCTAAAAATTCCAAGCCTCAACCTTCACCTTCGACCATCTACCTTCATGTTGTTGTAAATAAGGTGCTCTGAAGGCTTTTTATTTCCATGACCAGAAGGTCTATATTTATACATACATTAGACCGTCATAGATTAGACCGTCATAAGGAAAAAGGAAATCCTATTCCTAATAGGAATAGGAAATAGTACTTATCCTAATTACATATGAAAAAGGATAAACATTAACATATAGATAAATGTAAAGTCTCCAATCGCCCAAGGCATGGCGATTGGGCCGGATGGACATGCTGATGGGCCGGAACAGTTTGGGTCTGATATGAGTCGATCACCAAGTGGTCCTTAACACTTCCCCTTGATCGACACATCCGGTCAAGGTTCGTTACATGATTTTTGATGTTGCCTCATTAAAACCTTTCCAAGGGAAAACCCAAAACCCAATGTGGTAAAAGAGAAACCAAGGATAGGGAAAAGAGTACAACACATGAACTCTTCCTTGGATGTCATAGTCATATAGAGCTCGTGATACACTTTACCAATATTGGTGTTGCCTCATTAAAACCTTACCAGTAAAACTCAATTGGGACAAAACCAGGTGAAGGGAAAAGAGTACAACATGTATCACTCCCCCTGACTTGTACCTCCGTACATGTTCTTCAAGTCTGGCGCATGGACACTCTGATGGTTTAGCTTCATGGGCTCCAAGTCTTGAACTGGTACTTCAATTGTCACGTCCCAAACTGATAGATTGATTTCATGGACGTGTAGTTGGTGTAGACATGGTGAGGAAGTCGGCTGGTATATCATATGACCGAATCTTGTAGTTCTTTGAGCTTGTTCACCATTCTCCAAACGTATGTGACATGTTTTGAGACCTTGTATGGACCAAATGGTATAACCTGCAACATTTATCAAAAACCAAACAAACTTCTCTCTGGGTTTGGTTAGTATAAATCAATCTCAAACATTTTTGTTTCTTTTAAGGTAACATAGGATGTATTAATCCTGTCCCATTGTCTCATGTTCGGACATGCCAAATTTATCTAAGCACGGTGCCAATAGCACTTATGGCAAGGGACGTGTATGGCTTTTAGTTCTAATGCCTTATGGTCTAAACATCTCCATAAGCTATCCGACATAGTATGGCTTGCCATATCAAGGCGCCAATCAATGCACTTTTGGTCGGATGTGCATGAACTTTAATAGTAATTTTGTAAAGCCTTTCCCGTACCAAGGATGCATACCTTGTCCATAGCCATACCACGATCTGGGCTAATATGGAGGTCATTAAAGCCGATGGAGCCCGAACAAAGCCGGACATGGTCCTGATCGGTATGGCCCTTTTGGTGTGGATCAGATGGATCCATTTTCTTATGACCATCTCATATTCCACTCTTATTTCATTGGATCATTAATCTAAATACACACACACAGCTTGTCTCGTGTATGTCTATGATCCTTATGTGATGCCGCAATTTATTGCAGTCCCATCATAACATTTCTAGGAATCAATTAACTTGTATCATTGAAAACAAATAACCTCTTTTATGCTGGTTTATTCATA
Source organism: Brassica juncea (assembly GCA_018703725.1). Taxonomy (NCBI): domain Eukaryota; kingdom Viridiplantae; phylum Streptophyta; class Magnoliopsida; order Brassicales; family Brassicaceae; genus Brassica; species Brassica juncea. The sequence goes on along the minus strand of CM031936.1, from coordinate 52,225,711 downwards.
AACACAAGGAATTTTCTTTTGTAAGAATACATGGACTGATAGGATCGTTCTTTTAGAACTCCTTTACTAAGTATTACTTAGTCTATCATTTTATATGCAGCTGCTTTTGCTCCAGTCCATAGACAGCTTAGGAACAATGTTGTTCTTTGAGAATTTCTTTTCTCATCTTTCTGGTACCTTTATTATCCTTATCCAGTGATCAATGTACTGCTTACTACATCATTATTTCTTTTGTTTCCAGACCTCATCAATTTCGAGTTTGTGTAATAGCATCCACCACATAGGAGTATATCTCCTTATAATCTGTTCCTTTGGTCTCTGTGAGTATCCTTGTGTAACAAGCCATTCTTTGAATGCTGTAAGTAGTAATGTGAACGACCTCTTGACTACTTGGTCACGTTCCACATCTCACGATTTTATTTTCCTCACAAGACCCATTTATCCACTGGTTTATATCATCAGATGGCGTTTCTATATGTTTGGCCAATACACCCATCTCTTTCTTTGAACTCTTTAAACCTCACGTTTTCCTTTGACTTAATTTAGTCTATGAATGCATTCTTGTATTCACGTGGGTTCTGATCCTCGCTTATATCTTTTAAAATTCAAGTGCTCTTTTCTTATGCATCTTTATCATTTGTGTGTCGACACTCTTGTGTATGGTTCCATTGTGTTCCAGACATGTTCTAATCAATTTTTGAGATTTCATTCTTATCAAGGACCTTCATTACCTTGCAGCATGGCGTCCCAAGCTTACATTGTCTGGTACCTTAGATGTTTAGCTGCGCAGCCTTTTCTCAATGTCTGGTCTGGTTTTCCTTATGACCTCGGATCTGTCATTCTTTCTATGCACCTTTTTCTTTTCTTTCCGAGGTTCCTTATCTCATGGAACACATTGATCTATCTTTAATAGACTTTGTAGCAACTTGATTATGTCTCTTCTAGGAAATTAATTCCATGGTGCAAGCTGGTTTTTCTTTTCTTTTCTTTTCGGGTGTAATCTGTCTGGCATTCAATTAGCTAGCTTTTGCATAATCTTTTTCTTTGGACGTCTTAGATCATATTCTCTGGTCCGAGGATCTTGCCAAAACATAGATGGTTAATACCATTCTATTCCTCTTATTATTCTTTTATTAATCTTTTACCAGCTTATTATTTTCTCCCTCTGATGTTGGATAGTCGGATTCATTAGTCATGCAATCCGTGTACCTGGCCATTTTCTGATCACCCATGTTTGGCTCAAGGTCACTTATTAAGAATTCGTGGGAGAAAGACATGTTCCTATCCAACATATATTCCCAATCTTTTTCTCATCCTCTTATGAGGTTCCATCCTAGACGGCACATATGTTTGTGGTGATTTATTCAAAATCTCTTAGGATGGTTTATGTCTGGTTTATGACCCGTATTCAATCTGAGATGGGAATATCTATGCTCACTTATATGGCCTGATGCATATTAACCTTTTATACATGTAAATCTCGTGATGTCCCCAAGCTTATAGACTTTTAGAGTCTGAACCTTATAGGTAATAGCCCGAACGGCCAATCTGTCATATTCATGTTTATAGTATGGTCATGGACCACGGGTGTGTATTTTCTCCCCCTAATGAATATGCTATAATCTTTTAAATGCTCGGGACATTATAGCCTAATGAGTTTCCCTTGTGTACATGTTACACAACGTGAGATTCTATGGGACAACTCTTTGTGCCTTTTGCAATATCAATCTTTTGCATCAATTTTAGACTCGGATGGCTAATCCAGTCATGCATTAAGTGTAATTTCGTGGGGTACACCAATCTGGTTACCATGGCTCTTTGCCTCTTATCATACTGATCTTTAGCATAGTTTAGATCAGTAGAGTACCCAAATATAGTCTTACCATTTTCTTATAAGGCTTTTACGCGATTTTTTTTCTAAAATATGTGGGAACCTTTTGTTCTCTTTTGCCCATTGTTTCTATTTGGAAACCATTTCTTGTTATAACTCAATGGGCCACGAAATTTGGGTGTATGTAATGCCCTTTAGGCAATGCCTTGGCCGTATGTCTTTAACATAGGCTACTATACCGGTCAAATGTGTACTCATTTTTTATCAATCAAAATCATTATCAAGCAAGATGAACTCAAAACAGTTCTTTATTATTATAAATAAATTCGTGAATGACAAAAGATTGAAACAAAACATAAATCAAAATCATAACACAAAATCAGGATTCATTCTGCATCTCACTGCTTATTTTGGACACGGCTGCCTCAGATTCATTCTGCATCTCACTGCTTTTCTCTAGCAGTTTATTTTGCTCCATTATCAATAGCATGAAAGCATCTCATTGTAGGTGGCGAAACCTCTTTCTATATAGATCTGTCGTGATAACAGGTCTCCTGGATGGAATGTGGAGTATGTCTTGGATAGTAAATCCGCATCTGTTATCACTTCACCACATAGTCTCAATTTTTGTAAACTATCTTGGACAAAGCCAACTGATATTCATCCACGGACCCAAAGTCCTGGAATTTGAAACACATACATTCATGCCTGACCTTTGGTAATAACACCATTTTGTATCTGGACTTTAATTCTGTCCAAAAGTCACGAGGATTCTCAATATGTAGGTACTGATTTCTCAGATCCTCAGTGAGATGATGGCGCATAATTGTTATGGTCCTATATTTTTCACTTTCAGTAGCATAATCATCTTGAATGATGCACCGTCCGAGTCCTCTTGACTTCAGGACAACTGAAGTGTTCATTGCCCATTCCAACCAATTATCTCCAGAGAGATTTAGGGCATCATAATCCGAAGGCTCAAATTTCGACATCTGATACTTTTAGAATTTTTTTTATAGGTTTTATAAGCTCTTCTTGTCATACAGGCCATAAAAAAATTCTAACAAGTATTTTATGCAAACTATATGATCAATGCATTAGGTCACACGACCATTAGGTCACACAACCATGACAATATGATGCAAGCCACATGACTACACTGATGATGCACAAGCCACCCGGCTATGAGGTTGATTTACAATCAATCCTAACAATTTCTAAGTGATCATAATGAATGCAAAGCTACACGGCCATGATATGAAACAATCCTTGTTCTATATGATTCTTAATGCAATCAGATTTTAAGTCACCTTAGCAATCAAACATTCTAAGTGATTTATGAAACAATGAACCTCAAATAATTTTAATTCAAACAATCAAAATTCAGGATGAGATCCTAACAATTTGGTTTCTATGTGATTCCAAATTCGGTTTAAGTGATCAAGCAATCAATATGAACATTGGTGAACAAAACTAGTAATTATCCTAATTAAATTCGGTTTTGAATTAGGCAATTGATCACAATCTGAAACTTTCCTTTTTAAAAAAAATAGAAAATCGAATCTCATAAAAAAGGAAAAATAGGATTTTTGAAGAACTTTAACAAATTTCGATTCTAATTAGTTCTAAAACAACCTAAACAGATTGGAAAATTTTAATCAAACAATTAAAACAAGAAAGCAATCGAAAAACAATTTTAATTTTAGGATTTTCGAATGATTCCATGCATGGCATGCGGATTGCATCCATGCGGTTTAGGGTTTTATGTTTTTAGGATTTTTAGATTTTGATCAATAGATCAAGGGAGGAAGGAGCACACGATTTGATCAATGGATCAAGAGTTTTGAGATTCAAAAACCATTATGGTTTTGATTTTAATTGTTAATACAATCTCATATGGAATAAGGGATATTTTTTGTGCTTCTAGCAACCTAATAACCATTGATCTATCAACCTAACAGGAGAACTAAACCAAAACCTAATTCCACAATTTTAGAGTTTCTATTATCCTAGATTAGGGTTCATAAAATTTTAATTGTTCAAATCCTTATCAAACAACCAAATTCGTTTATATTGTTCTCAATTAGGGTTCCAGAATTTTATTTACCTTTAGATTGAAGAAGATCTGAAAACCGGACCACCAGAGAAGGAGATCACGAACTGGACTGCAACCGGACGAGCTGGTTTGGTGAGAGACGCGCGTGGGCTGCTATCGAACCGTCGGAGAGCTATCCGGTCGCGGACAGCTGTGTGTTGAGATCATTGCATCAACTCCTCTCAGCTCATGAAACAACACAATGAGTATTAGATAACATGAACGCCATAATCTAAACAAGATAACATGAATCAGCTAAGGTATGATAAACTTATCTTTCACATGTTTTGAATTCGGCTAGAAAATCCTTGTTGAAATCAGATTAGGGTTCCAAAGCAAATCGGCGCCGCGTACTGTAACAGAGCGTGAGGGCGCTTCGGAGATCGGATCGACAAACGGTTTGCACTGATGGATTTGTCTCGTCGAGAGCTTCAATTTGATATATTGATCGTCGTCTGGATCTTTACGGTTTGAGAGAACAATCGATTTGAAGTTATGGCGGAATTAGGGTTTTTAGAAGTCGGAATCTTAGCTAGGGTTTTAGAGTCTATCGTGCTGATAACGTGTTATAAATAAGATGCTCTGAAGACTTATTATTTCCATGACCAGAAGGTCTATATTTATACATACATTAAACCGTCATAGATTAGACCGTCATAAGGAAAAAGGAAATCCTATTCCTAATAGGAATAGGAAATAGTACTTATCATAATTACATATGGAAAAGGATAAACATTAACATATAGATAAATGTAAACTCTCCAATCGCCCAAGGCATGGCGATTGGGCCGGATGGACATGCTGATGGGCCGAAACGGTTTGGGCCTGATATGGGTCGATCACCAAGTGGTCCTTAACACATGTAATAGATAATTACTTTAGATAATCAATAATATATTAGTGTATTTTGGATATATATTAGGAATTGAGATCATGTTTGGTACAAGTTCTTTTTTGGGATTTTTGCATGTTTCGGGTTCTATCGGATATCCATTTAGGTCCGGGTTTGGTTCGGATAATATTCATAACCCGAAATACCATAAAACAAGATCCATTCGGTATATATGTCGGATTCGGATTGATTCGGATGCATTTTTATCGGATCGGTTCAGATGCATTTTTATTTTTATCGGATCGGATTTAGTTCGGATTTTCGGGTTCGGTTTATTTGCCCATTATTTGCCCAGCCCTAATAACAGAATACATTTTACTGTGCATGCACTACATTAATCAGATATCTTAAATCTAATTATTTATACTTCAAGAGCTATAGTTTATTACATGTTATGCATAAACCCATAGAACTTGTATTGATAATATATTCTTAAGTGAAACATTTTGGTATTATACTACAAAAATGGCTGAATAATGCATATGACAGCGCATGACATAGACAATATGTAGATGCATCTTTATGTTGGTTTCATTAAATGTTAACCGCACTGCTGAAATCACATTTCTACGAGCTTGTTACATTGCAGGAATTAATATCATTATACTAGATCTCCAATAAATCCATAATTTTTTTCTATTTGAAAAAATACACGAAGGACGAAGAGAATGGAATAAAGAAGAGCGACCAAGTGGTGCGAATTTTGGTGGCTATAATTATCTGGACACACCAAATAATTTTATATGGACTACTTATATATTATTTATATTATGGAATCATGCCACCATTCATTTTTTTTTGACTTTTGACTTATGCCACCATTCATTACTCTTTTCAAAACTTGTTTGATTTGATTTTTCCTTAAAATGGGCATCTTTGTATAAAAATATTTATATGACTAGAGAAAACACATTTTAAAAACTTAGGACTTCTTATGCATCGACGGTTTTGTTATTAGGTTTTGATAGAAAAAGAGCGAAAATAGGTGATGTTTAAATTGTAACAACGTGGAAGCTTGCTAGAGATTACAACTTTTTCTGGACAAAAAATCATTGAACTTCCAATAGTAGCAAAGCACGACAGATTCGAGATATAGATTGACTCGCTGTGATTGGTTGGATTGTGGGAGCCTCGTGATCCTCAACCACATAATATGATTGCATGATAGTATTCTACAATAGCCAGGCGTTATGGAGACTAATCACAAATGTACAGTCATAATTATTGTAAGTCTCTTCGAAAGGGTTTCTTAGCGAAAATAAGAGACAGTTTCTTAACTTTTAATTAGAAAAAGCTAAGAGATATCTTTTAATCTTTTATTTAAGAGACGTTTCTTAGCTTTTTCTAGTTAAAAATTAAGAAACTGTCTCTTATTTTCGATAAAAAATCTTATCTAAGATACCTACAATAATCATGCTACATTTCCTAAGTATCTGCAGTGAATGAAAATATCAATAATAGTATCGGTCAACAATATATGAAACCTCTATACTATAGTTACTTGTTTCAAGATATTTAATTGTACACGAGCTTGTGCAGTTGTGCTAGTATAGGTAGGTTTGTTAATGCGGAACGGTCCTTCTCGTTATACCCGTTTCACCATGGGCTGGATATTCTATTTCTTAGCGATTTAAAATATCTAAGCACATATATAGTATAAGTTCTCAATTTTGAACACAAAAACGGAATTGATGGTATCTGTGACTGAAGAAGCTATTAACCAAAACTTTTTATGTATTAAATAGGGAAAAACTTTGTGTTACTTAATTATATTTTTACCACTTCCTCGGTCGAATGGTGTTTTTAGCAGCATTTGTCAACAAACGCTGGTTGTTAATTGTTATGATATTCGTTAAAGAGTTTATACTTGAGTCTCGAAAAGCAATTTTATTTGGTTACTATAATTTGTTTGTTCGAATAATTGTTGTAAGTTATGTAGTTAATAATAATAATTGTTTTATTTTATTTGTTTCATATCATTTAGTCAACTAATCTGCCTGATAAAATACATGTGATTTGTGACGAACATCCACATAACGGTGGTCCTTGGAGCCCTGTCCGAACCTTTTCCACTTGGTCAATGACCACTAACATCTGCCTCGATACCTCATTTATCTATATCTTTATTATATACCCCAACACACGCATACAATAAAGTTTTTGCGAATATTTTTAGAAGAATTGTTATTAATGTCCACAATATGATTTAATCGTTAGTGACTGACCGATGCACTATCCATTGAGTGGACCCTCGAGTGATGTCTCCTAATTTATACGATATTGAATCACCCAAATACGTATAGGAATAAGCATTTTACTCCTAGTATAAAAGATAACGATTAGAAGTATCACCAGACCAAAAGAATCTTATTTGTGAAAATTCAAGAGAATCGATTTGAAAACACTAACAATGTTTATCAAAGTTTAGATTTATAAATTCTAACTTGTAAACCATATTCATTGATAAATGTTACATGTTCTGATTCTCGTTGCATTATGTTACTATCAATTATTCGTTCCATCGGAGGCGGTTCTGAGACTTTGTGGTGTATACGATTCAGTAAATGCTTCAATAATTTTTTTTTTTACAAATCTAAAAACTTACTTGTATATAATTTTCTTCAAAAATTTTGAGAATTATATACCAATATTTCACTTGGTTAGGTTTTTCAGAAAAAGATAAGAAGTATAGCCCTTTGTCAAAAAAAAAAATTTCACTTGGTTATGTCAAGGACCGTCCTACGTTTCACTTACAAATTTGCAAGCACAGCCCGACGTTCGTTGGAAACCATACAATAAATTACAATGCAAAAATCATCACCATGCACTTAAAATATGTTATACGGTCCAGTCATTATCAGCATCATAGCCAAATCTTTCATGAAAAAGCTATTACCATAACAGAAACTAGTTTGTAAGAAGTCATAACAAAAACAAAAACCCACGTGAGAAATACCAAGTACCAACAAGCAAAGCACGATCAAGAGTACAGAATCATAAATCATGGTTACGACTTTCAAGAGTTGATGATTCCAATATAGTGCATGATTTTAAATATATATTATCGCAATTCTTTCTTCTTTGTAACATATCGCTGTTCTTTTTCTTCAACCATGAAATAAAGATTAAAAGTTGACGGCATCAAGCCAAACCGGTGGCGATGAACCCAAAAATGTGGAGAAATACTAACCTGTGAAATAATTTGTAATGAACGGTCAAAGACTAAGTCTTAACACTATTTATATAAACACAAGGCTCAAACTTTAGTAATGTAAAATGTTCAATTTTTGATAATTGTTTCTATAGATTGACTCTATCGTCAGCGATGTGTTAGCAATTGAAAGTTTGAAACGTTAATTTGCGAACATGAGTTACATCTACATTCGTAATGAAATTTTGTGACTTCAAAATATTATTAATTTTTAAGACATATATTTTTATATGATCAAATTAAGAAAAATGTTAAAGAGGTGTTCTATAAGTTAAAACACAGTTCCGTTGATTCAACATATTACAGTATCATTTATTTATTTTCTACCAAAGAATAATCTAATAATCAGTAGTCAGATTTTATTATTTTGAAGCTTTTTTTTTGCAAAAGAAATACATAAAGTACGTGTAATGTGTATGCAAATGACGTGCAACTTTTTGTGACCCACTAGCAAAAGTTACAAATGTTGAATTCAACTATACATATATTCCCTCTACAATATGCTTTTTATCATGCACTTTTTCTTGAGAGTTGCAATGGTCCCTTGGTCCTTCGAAGAACCAATTTTAAACCCATTTTTCTCAATTATCTCAGTTTTTCCTTTGTGACTACTCATCAATATTGCAATCTTATGACTAGTATAGAAAAAGATATATCTTTCCATAGGAAAAACATGCTTCACCCATAGCAAATATTAATTGAGTAGCAATATTCAAATGCCCGAGAGAGACACTGGTTCAAAACGGTTTACAAGTTTGGTTAACACGTGCAAAACAAGAGTCTCTATGCTCCTTTTTTTCACCGCCAAGCTTCAGTATGCTCTGCACTCGAACCTACACGGCTCAAGTTGGTCAATCCTTTTGTATCACAAACAAGCCACCGAGCCGGAGGAGCCAGAGACAGAGCCAGCACGCTACTTTAAATCTTTGTTTCCATCTGAATCGAGTCACCAGTCTTGGCATTGTTATCAAGAGTTGATTCCTCACTGCTTAAACTCTGATTTTCTGCAACTTCGACGTAGTCTGGTTGCGCCTCTTCATTCTGTTCAATGTTGTTAAAATCCAAAGGCTGTGAAGGGCTTTGTTGACCGCTGGTCTCATCAGAAGGTTCTAAAGGAAAGACGTGACCTTCCTCTACTACAGAGTCTTCCCTTTCCCTTAGAGTTTTCTCTATTAGCATCTTTAGGAAGTTCATCACTTGAACAGCATACATCTACAAGAGAGGGCTTTTAAATCAATCTGTTTAGTAAAACATCGACAGTAAAAAGACCTCACCTGAGTCATGTTAGGAGCGAAAACCATAGCAATGTTGCGTTGAGTTCATCTTGTTAAGATGCTCATACTGAACAACATCAGCCATAAGATTGATGGCCAATCAAGCAGAGAAGCTTCTGTAGGTGGAAGAAGCCTAACGAGCTCCACATATTCCTCTTCTGTTTGGCATTGAATGACTTGTTCAGAAGACAAGGAATCAAGAACGCGTGTTCCCTAAACCATGCCTGAAACGAAATGAATATTAGAAGGAGAAAACAAAAAAACACAATGTTTGATGCAAACATAGCATATCATGATAAGCCCTGCCAAACAGTGAACATCGATCGACTTACTCTGGTACAAATCCTCGGTTTAGTTGTTCCCTAACTGCCTCTTCCTCACTAGTCTCAGCAGTGAGTCTAAAAAACTCCCTCTGCCTGAAATGAATACATGGAAAGATTCACTTTGGAGGAGACCAATGTACCTGGAAGCCTCGTTGAGTGTATAATACAGTTTTGCATCAACAAGAAGAGTATGGTTGGTACACGATTGCACTTTGAATCATATGATAACTGCAATATTGGCTCGGTTAAGAACTGTTGCACTAAAGGGATGAGATAGACAAGACAAGTAAGAGACGAGAGATACTACAAAGGCGAGAGATTTAGTATATAAATGCATTCACATGAGTCACGATTCACAAAAGGTTTGTACCTTTGACCATTATACAGAAGAGAGACCCATCAAACTCTAGAAGAGAGCTGATTGCAATAATCATAATGGGAGAGCATTGGAGAATGTACGTACCTGGCGCTTCGAGCTGATCGAAGGTGACGTGAGCCACGTGGCGGACACTGGTGTGCCATCCGATCTCCATGTTACAGAGCTCCCTCCGATTGATGTTGCAGTAAACCAGAGATCATCTGAAAATTGCGACCAGAAGAGCCAATAGAGAAATTTGCTGATCTTTCCCGTCGACGGTCTGTCCGGGAAGGTGACGCGGGCCACGTGGCGGACACTATTCGATCTCCATAATCGAATGAGGCCAGAAAGTCAACATCTTGTGCGAATCCAGGAACTGGGTTCCTCAGCCAATACTCAAATTCCACTTTATTTTTATTACATAATAAACAATAGATTTACTTCATAATTGGAGTAATGAATTTTACTTTTTGTTCTTTACTTCATTTTCATTCCAAAAGTAGTATGGAATGGAGTAAAATTCAACTCTACTATAAAATCATTTTAGAGAAAAATGCTCTTAAAATTGAGTTTTACGAGATACCTTACAAAATATTTCATAACTCTTGTAGTAATTCTATCTATTATTGAATTCGGGAGTTGAACTTTTTTTTTTAGTTATGAAATAGGTTTCTAAATTTTTAATGTTTTATTTCATACTTAATAATATTTAAAATAATACGATAGTATGAAAATATGATATTCCACAAATGATTATTTAATAATTTTACATAAAAATGTATAAATTAATAAAAATACCAAAACAAACATAAATAATATAAAATAAAAATAACATAAACTAAGTAATTTAATAATCTGGTAAATTGTTTCTGGAACTATCAAGATCAGTGAAATATTGTCCAAATAGAATAGTAGGCCTGGGCGTTTTTAACTCAACCCGAAGTATCTACCTAGACCCGAACCGGAAAAACCGAAACCGAATCCGAACTGTTATACAAAAATATCCAAACGGGACTTATGAGCTTAGTACTTTGGAGTTTGGTTATAATCCGAACCGAACTGAAATCCGAATTAGGATCCGGAAATATCCGAAATTAGTTAAATATGTTAATATTTCTATATATTTTAAGGTGATTTAGATATTTTAAAGTATTCAAAATATTTTTGTATTTTGTTTTATTTGTTATTTTTAATACTTTTTAGCTAATTTAGATAGTTTAACTAATATTTAACTAGATTTGTAAATAATTTATATATTTTGAAAAGAAAATTTGTCAATTTTTGAGGTTTAAAAATATATTTTTTGGACGATTTTAAACATTGGTTACATCCGATCCGAACCGAACCCAGAAGGACTCGAACCGAATCCGATCCGATAATTAGTAAAACCCGAATGGTACTTCTGAGCATAGCACCGAAAATCCGAAAATCCGAATCAATCGGACCGATACCGAACGGGCCACCGAACGCCCAGGCCTATAGAATAGATTGAAATAGAATTTGTTGATCTTGCTTAAGCATTTCACTATGATGTCATTGTTAACTGTTGAGCTTGAATATATGCACGCACATTTAGATCTTGAATAAAACTTAATTCACAAAACAAACTTTGTTTTCTTATTTATGCTTTTTTAGTGCATAATTTTGTTGTTGAATCTCCAGAATATATTTTATTTTATAATTTTTAATGATTTATTGTACCTTTAAAATATATATTTAAAGTAGATAAATTATATTTTGTGGAAGTTTTGTAATTGTAAAATAGTTGGGATTAATTGGTAAATTTTTATATTTAAAAAGTATTACTAATAGTTGTTAATTAAATAAAAATTGAATTATTTGATAATATTTTTGAATAAAATAATATATTGGAATAAAATCCTATTTCATTTTGATGTTACACCATTTTAGAGTAACAAATGAAACAATACTTTGGAAATGCTCTTATCACGCTGAAAAAAATAGAGAATCCAAGGAAGAAATTAATGGAAAATGCATAATATAAATATAATATAGGAATGTAAAATAGGAGTGTGACCCAAAAGTTGAACAAAGAAAACAATTATGAAGTGGTAGTGCTATATATATTGAAGAAGAGAAACTCCTTGCAAGGGAGAACCCAGAAATTAAAAACCCTGTTTTGGTGGATGCTGTAGAAGTCGCCGATGGGCCTGTCTCGGTTAAGGATGCTAGCCCTGAATTTGATTCCAAGAATAAGACCCTCAGAAAGGCTCGAGAATCTCCATCGGGGCGTGTCCTAGTTTCATCAGGGAAGAAGAAAAGATCTGCGCGCAGCCCCTCGACAATTGGAGTCACGTTGAGGCAACGTAATCTCCTTGCTGGTATTGGGTCTCCTAAGCCTATTTCTTCAAGTCATGGGCTGAATGTTTCTGTTGCAGGCCAGAAAGGCCCAATCCCTAAAGTCTCAGCAATCCAACAGGGTAACAATTCTAAGGTGGCGAGCGGCAGGCCACCGAAAGTTCCGTGATGAATACCGTTGCTTGGAATTGTCAAGGAGCTGGAGCTCTTCTGACAAAGGAACATCTCGACGAACTCTATCACTGTTTCTTACCTAGGTTTTTATTTTTATCGGAGACAAAAAACAATCGATCTTTTTTTGCAAGATGTGCAAGTTTCTTTTGGTTATGATCGCGTCTACACCGTCGACCCTTGTGGTCGGAGCGGGGGTTTAGATTTTTTTTACATGGATGATCCTGCTGTTTATATTTTGTATGCGGATAAACACATGATTGATATTGAATCTACTTGTGAGGGACATGCTATCTATATGACTTTTGTTTATGGTGATCCGGTTATAAAAAATCGTGATTTAGTCTGGGAGCGACTAACACGAATGAGTTTAAACCGGAGCCAAGCTTGGTTTATGATAGGTGACTTCAATGAGATTACAGGTAATCATGAAAAGAGAGGAGGGCGGAGAAGACCGGAAAGCTCTTTTATCCCTTTCCGCACCATGCTAGATAATTGCGGGATGCTAGAAATCCCATATAAAGGGAATTCCTTCTCGTGGGTGGGTAAAAGACGCTTGGGAAAGGTGAAATGCAAATTAGACAGAGCAGTTGCGAATGAGGAATGGCACTCGCTCTTTCCGGCTTCAAATGTGGAGTTTCTACAGCTTTGGAGATCAGATCATAGACCGGTGTTAGCACGTATACAATCTATTCACAGAAAATCAAAGAAGAGTTTTAGATTTGATAAAAGGTGTATGGGGAAACCCGGCTTTAAAGAGGTAATTGTTTCAGGTTGGGGTCCTTTTAGTGAAGCCCATGATATGGACTTTCACCATAAAGTGGCCTCTTGCCGACGGAACATAATTTCTTGGAAAAAAAATAATCCGACAAATTCGGCAAGACTTATCGAGGAGCTAAAAAATAATATTGATATAGCTCAAGAAGATGACCATACTACCCTTGAAGAATTAGAAGACCTTAGATCCCAACTTATCACTGCTTTTAGGGAAGAGGACCAATACTGGCATCAGAAAAGTAGAACACAATGGCATCGAGCAGGTGACCAAAACACGAAGTTCCACCATGCGACCACGAAACAGAGACGAGCTCGTAATCGGGTCACCTGTATCAAGGACAACGAGGGCAGGATGGTTGAGAGTGATCTTGGAATAGAAAAGGTGGCTGTTGACTATTTCCAAGAACTCTTCTCTACCTCTGTTCCCACAGACTTTGATACCTCTCTTAGATACATAAAAAATAAAGTTCCGGCAGCCGCAAACGATTTTCTTACAGGGGAACCTACGGAGCAGGAAATAAAGAAAGCTCTATTTGATATTAATCCCGATAAAGCTCCAGGCCCGGATGGTATGACGAGTAGACTTTTCCAGAGATTTTGGCAGGTTATGCAAAAAGATATCATTCGTCTAGTAAAAGATTTCTTTATAGATGGGAGCTTCGACCCAAGACTGAACCAAACCAACATTTGATTGATCCCGAAGAAGGAGAGACCGAGACACATGACGGAGTTTTGGCCCATTAGCCTCTGTAACGTTAGTTACAAGATCATCTCAAAATTGTTATCTAAACGACTTAAGAAGTTCCTCCCAGATCTGATTTCAGAGACTCAGTCTGCCTTTGTGGCTCGACGTTTGATTACAGATAATATCTTGCTTGCTCAAGAGAATTTCCATGCTCTTAGGACAAACACCAGAGCGAGAGAAGATTTCATGGCTATCAAGACGGACATGAGCAAAGCATATGACAGAATAGAATGGAGTTTCATTCAAAATTTAATGATATGCCTGGGTTTTGCAGAAAAGTTGGTTGACCTTTTGATGTTCTATGTTACATCGGTTTCCTATCAGGTGATCATCAATGGCGAACCCAGGGATAAAATTACCCCCACCAGAGGATTGAGGCAGGGTGATCCATTATCCCCCTTCCTTTTCATTTGGTGCACTGAAGCTCTGATCTCCCTCCTTCAAGGAGCGAAGGAAGAGAAGCGCATCTTGGGACTACGCGTTGCCCGTGCCAGCCCACGGATCTCACACCTCCTCTTTGCGGACGACAGCTTTTTCTTTTGCAAAGCAGAAGTGAGACAGTGCAAGGAGATTCTAGACATATTGGACTCCTATGGAAAGGCTTCGGGACAAAGACTTAATGTGTCAAAGTCATCCATAATGTTTGGAAATAAGGTTGATAATAGTGTTAAGCAAAATATTAAAAGAGTTCTGGGAATTACTACAGAAGGAGGAATGGGAAAATACCTTGGACTCCCAGAGTAAATTTGTGGGTCTAAGATGAAGGTGTTTTCATATGTACAAGATCGTCTCAATGGATGCGTCTCCTCATGGTCAGCTAGATTACTCTCGAAAGGGGGTAAAGAGGTTCAAATAAAATCAGTGGCGCAAGCTGTTTCGACATACAGTATGTCGTGTTACTTGCTTCCACAAGGTATCGTTGAAAAATTAAAAAGTGCAATCTCAAATTTTTGGTGGAGCTCGAGCCAAAATAACCGAGGGTTACATTGGATTGCCTGGGACAGGATTTGTGTTCCACATGACCAGGGTGGACTCGGCTTTTTAGACTTACACGATTTTAATATTGCTTTATTAGCAAAACAACTGTGGAGATTGATACATTTTCCAAACTCCCTCCTAGCTCGAGTTTTGAGAGGACGCTACTATAATCGATCAAACCCTTTGGATGATCGTAAGGTTTACTCACCATCCTGTGGTTGGCATAGTACCATGGCAGCAAAACCGCTTCTAAAGTCAGGTCTACGGAAGACTATTGGAGCAGGACTCAACACATGTGTTTGGACTGAACCTTGGCTCCCGGATACTCATGCCCGACCTCCGAGGCCGTCTGACCGCATCAATTATAGACACCCAAAACTCCTTGTCCACTCCTTCATTAGGCGTGAAACAAGGGATTGGGATACTAACCTTTTACTAGAATACTTCCACCCTGAGGATATCCCACTTATCCTCAAAATACGACCAAGCAATTCCTGGTCTATGGATGGATATGCATGGAACTATACGAAGTCTGGCGTTTATTCGGTAAAATCAGGATATAACCGGCTACAGATTATTAGAGTGAGCGATTCTGAAGCTCATGTTGTTCAACCAAGTATCACTGGTTTACAGAGCCAGGTGTGGAGTATCTCAGCTCCTGGGAAGATGAAACATTTTATGTGGCAAGCTTTAACGGGATGTATTGCAACGGCCGAAAGACTCGTGTACAGACACTTGGGCACTGACAGGAGCTGTCCTAGATGCGGTGACCCTGAGGAAACCATTAACCATCTTCTTTTTGAATGCCCTCCGCCCTTCAGGTGTGGGATTTATCGGACTATCCGTCCCTTCCGGGTTACTTCCCGAGTACTTCTGTTTATCAAAACATGAATTTCCTTCTTCGGAAGAAGAAAAACGTGGCCTATATGGAACCACTTATTGAGACCTTCCCATGGATCTTATGGTACATTTGGAAGGCTCGCAACGACAAATTGTTCAATGGAAAAGAGGTATCACCCGTTGACACCTGGCCTCCAGCTGGCCTCAGTTGAAGCCGAGTGCTGTAGAAAAGCAAACTTACCCGAGAACGACGAGGAAGAGGAGGCACGATCTGCCCCATCGGTGAGTTTGACTCTCCCTATGGACCCCCAACGCCCGACCTGTCAAATCGATGCGTCCTGGATTGATGATGGCACGGTCAGTGGACTAGGATGGTTCTACAAGGATTCAATGGGAGTCGAAAGATTTGGTTTACAAGGATGCCGAAAAAGTATTTCTGCCCTCCATGCAGAGATGGAAGGACTCATATGGGCGACTTCTTGTTTACAAAAGTTACATTGCACCACTGTTCACATGGAGACGGACTGCTCCGACCTGATAGACATGATTGAGAATCCTTCCGACTGGCCTGCCTTCGCTTCCGAGCTTGTTTCTTTCCGACTCTTGAGAGACGGTTTCTCGGAGTTTAGCCTCGCCCTCATACCCAGGACTAGGAATTTGCGTGCGGATTCTCTCGCTAAGGAGGCGAGACGTAGTGGTATTTTGTTTTCCCATATAGATCAGACCCAGACGGACAGAGCGTCTCTTCGGAACGATTCAGACCCGTCTACCACTTGATCTTAGAAGATGGGCGTCGACAAAAAAAAAAAAACTAATATTTTCTTTAAAGTATAAAATAAATTTTATTGGTTGTTTTATAGTTATTACTATTATTATTTTGAAATTCATTAGTGCCCCACATAAAACTGTTTTTGGTCCGGTTAAAACAGTATTATTTCTTGTCTTTAATTTGAAAACAAAGTAAAACGATTTTTTATTTACGAAATTAAATTTCAGTATTTATTGGTTAGACATGGAGGGGTACTAAACCTACTTTCCGTTGCTATGTGATGGATAGCGAATTACATTCGTTTGACAACTATCAAGAGATTTAAATCACTTGATTCAGGTACAATTACGTTCTGATCTGCCAAAAAGTGCATGTGCTGATCGACATCATAATTAAGAGGTGGTTGGTCTTTCCTCTACCGAAAAAGGATCCAGATATCCACATACATTATAATGTTAGACGGATATCTAATAACCATATATTCATAAACCGCATATCTGGATGTGAATGGTATTAATTTCTATCCGACGGAATTTAACCCGGATATGTATAATTTTTTAATATCTGTTCCAAACGTAGTCGCGAGCTACTTTCTAAAATTTCAGATTTATAGATGTTCATAAATCAAATTATAAAAATGTTTATTAACTTCTATATGATTTTGTATGATATTATTGAAAAGCAAAGTTTTTAAGAAAAGTGTAACATGTTAATTGTTAGTTAGGATATGATAATATCCTAAAGTATATTTGTATATATATCCTTGTACAGTTACGATATCGTTAGATATCGATAGACACGAATTCTTGTATAAATATACATATGTGATCAATGAAATCGATGCGAATCATAAACACTTTCATGGTATCAGAGGCTTTCTCGATCCTAGCTTCTTGATATCGCTATCTTTTGCGATTTTTTTTTCTTTTTCTTAATCATCTCTTCTTCTTCTTTCTCTCGCCTAATCTCCTTCTCTCTCTTATCTTCCTCATATCGCTATGGCTGAGCAAATTCTCAACACAACTGAGAAACCAGCTTTTAGCATCAGTCAGATTCGATCATACATCCCTATTGTTCTTAATCTCGACAAGATGAACTACGATGTATGGAGAGAAATTTCCGAAACTCACTGTATTACGTTTGGAGTTCTCGATCACCTCGATGGTACCTCTACCCCTACGCCAACGACTGAGAAAACCTGGAAAGAACGAGATGGACTCGTTAAAATGTGGATCTATGGTACGATAACAGACGCACTCGTCGAAACAATTCTCACCCCAAAGAGCACGGCTCGTGATCTATGGACATCTCTCGAGAACCTGTTTCGCGACAACAAGGAGAACAGAGCTCTTCAGCTGGAGAACGAGCTTCGCACAATCACAATCGGCGACCTATCCGTTCAGGAGTATTGTCGCAAACTCAAATCACTATCCGATCTCCTTGCCAATGTCGACTCACCAGTAAGTGATCGCCAGCTCGTGATGCACTGCCTCAATGGCCTCAACGACAAATTTGAAGGGATCCATAACGTCATCCGGCATCAATCCCCGTTTCCAAGCTTCCACACGGCTCGATCGATGTTACTTGCAAAAGAAGAAAGGCTCAACAGACAACCTCGACCCGCCATCACCCACAGCGACAATTCATCCTCTCCAAATGTTCTGTTGGCTGCGAATGAATCCTCTGACTCCACGGCTCGACACCACATCGACAACAATAACAGAGGAAGCAACTCCAACAACAACAATAGGAATTACAACAACAACAGTCGCGGCGGAGGTCGCGGAAAGAGAGGCAAAGGACGCTACAACAACAGCTACAACAACTCTGCGTCTCAGAGTTTTGCTTACCCCCCATGGAGCTTTCCTCAACAACAACAGTGGCCTTTTCCGTACTACCATGGCAGTCCTCCTATGATGCCATTTGTCCCGCCATATCCGGTTGCAGCAGCACCTTCTGTGGCTAAGCAAAGTAGCATCCTTGGACCATACTCGCCTCAACCACAAGCTCACGTTGCTCAGGCTATTCCACCTACGGCTGCTACGCACACTCTAATTCCACAAGCTCTTGCGCAAGCCTTCAACACTATGAGCTTACAGAATCCGGCGGACTCACCTTGGTATATGGACAGCGGAGCCACCAATCACATCACGGCCCAGCCAGGTATGCTCTCGTCTGTGTTTAACATGAGTATCATTCCTTCTGTCCGTGTCGGTGAGGGTTCTCTTGCACTTGTTACTAATATGGGCAATGCTGTTTTAGCTTCTCCTTCTAAACAACTTCTAATCAAAAATGTGCTTGTCTGTCCTTCGTTCATTAAAAATCTCATTTCTGTCCGTCAGTTTGTTATTCAAAATAAGTGTACTGTCGAATTTGACCCATTTGGTTTTACTGTTAAGGATCTTCTGAGCAGGACCAAACTTCTCCGATGTGATAGCTCTGGACCACTTTACTCGGTGACGCCTTCTCCACCTCCGCGTTCCTCTACTGCTCTTACCGCGGACGGCTCTCTTTGGCATAGGCGCTTAGGTCATCCGGGTGGTTCTATTAGTCGTGCTTTACATTCTTTGGGTTTTTCTAATAATAATGCAGATATGACAACTCTGTGTCATGCGTGCAAGTTGGGCAAACATGTCCGTCTTCCTTTTATTTATGCTTCAACTATTGTTACTGAACCTTTTCAAATAATACACTCAGACATTTGGACTTCTCCTGTCTTGAGTAATTCTGGTTACAAATACTATCTTATCTTTTTGGATCACTTCTCTCATTTTATTTGGGTTTATCCTTTGTACCGTAAAAGTGAGACATTTGCTAAATTTCTTCATTTTTCAGCATATGTTCAAACACAATTTCGAACTTCAATAAAAGCTCTCCAGTGCGATAACGGTGGCGAATATACAAGTCGTGTCTTCCTCGACCACCTATCAACTACTGGCACCGCCATTCGTCTCTCTTGCCCACATACCTCCCAGCAAAATGGGCGCTCCGAGCGAATGCTTCGTACAATAAACAATCTTGTTCGCACCTTCCTCATTCAAGCGAACATGCCTCTAGGATATTGGGTTGAATCTCTCCTCACGGCAGTACACACTATCAACCTTCTTCCTTCTTCAGCTATTAATAATCTTACTCCTTTCTCTCGTCTTTTTAATCTTCCTACCACTTACTCTCATTTACGAGTATTTGGTTGCTTATGTTTTCCTAACAGTTTATCTACTTCTCCTCATAAACTTGCTCCTCGCTCAATGGCGTGTGTGTTCTTAGGTTATCCTTCTAACCATCGTGGTTATAGGTGCCTTAACATTGCAACTCGCAAGATTATTATCTCACGCCATGTGACCTTTGTTGAGGATGTCTTTCCTTTCTCGGTGTTACCTTCATCACCGAGTCTTCCCACCGCAAACTCACTGCCTTTTCCTCCTTCTTTGATACCACCACCAATCATTCCACCTCCCTCTCTTACACCTCCTACGGCTGGCACTCTTCCGCCACCCATCACTACAAATGCTCATTCGATGGTCACTCGAAGTAAAACCGGTATTATAAAACCCCGGGTTCCTCTTTGCCTTCATACGGACATTGTCTCTCCTCTTCCTTTTTCTCATGTGCAGGCTGCAAAAGATCCTCACTGGAACGGTTCCATGAATGAGGAATATGATGCTCATATTAAACGTGGTACGTGGGCTCTTGTACCTCGGCCTCCTAAAGGAACTAACATTCTTCGTTCTATGTGGCTATATCGCCATAAGTTTAATGCAGATGGGACGTTGAAACGACACAAGTCGCGACTGGTGGTAAACGGCAGATCACAAAAACCAGGCATTGACTGCGATGAAACCTTTAGTTCAGTCATCAAGCCCACCACAATCCGAGCTGTACTTCATCTGGCGACAGCACGGGACTGGCCCCTTCGCCAACTAGACGTCAAGAATGCATTTTTACATGGCGACCTGGAGGAAACAGTCTACATGCACCAACCACCAGGCTACGTCGACAAGTCCAAACCTAACCATGTTTGTTTACTTAAACGTTCTTTGTATGGTCTTAAACAGGCACCGCGCACTTGATATACCAAATTTGCAACTGCCGTCAAACAACTCGGTTTCCGTCAGAGTCGCACAGATTCATCCTTGTTCGTGTTCAACAATGGCAAGCAGTTGGTCTACATTCTACTATACGTAGATGACATTATTATCACAGGCTCAACTCCGGCACTTGTTGACACCACCATCAAGGCTCTCTCTTCCGTGTTCGACATCTCTGACTTGGGACGGCTCCATCACTTTCTTGGCCTTGCAGTGACCTACAATGACACGGGCCTGTTTCTCAGCCAACATAATTATGTAGCAGACATTCTCCATCGTGCGTCCATGACGAACTGTAAGCTCTGTCTTACTCCTGTCGATACAAAGTCCAAGTTAGCTGCTGATGATGGACCGCACGTCTCGGATCCTTCTCTCTACCGCAGCTTGGCTGGCGCCCTTCAGTATCTCACTCTCACTCGTCCAGATATATCATATGCAGTTCAACAAGTGTGTCTGTTCATGCATGATCCGAGGGAACCGCACTTCAACGCACTGAAACGAGTTCTCCGCTACATTAAGGGTACAATCATGCATGGTCTTCAGATTACTAAATCATCCACTACTGATATGATCGCATACTCTGATGCTGATTGGGCGGGCTGTCCTGATTTGCGCCGCTCAACTTCTGGCTACTGTGTGTTTCTCGGTGATAGTCTCATTTCCTGGTCTTCCAAGCGCCAAAATACAGTCTCCCGTTCCAGTGCCGAAGCGGAGTATCGTGGTGTAGCTAATGCAGTGGCTGAGACAATGTGGCTTCGTAACTTGTTCGTCGATCTCGGGTGCCTTCTCTCTAAGGAAACGATCGTCTACTGCGATAACATTTCTGCAGTATATATGTCATCTAACCCTGTCAACCATCAAAGAACAAAGCATATTGAGATTGACATTCATTTTGTTCGGGAACGAGTTTCGTTGAGCCAGGTTCGCGTGCTTCACGTCCCCACACACTTGCAGTACGCCGACATATTCACGAAGGGTCTGCCCTCTTCATTGTTCACAGATTTTCGCTCCAGCCTGAGCGTTCGAGAACCTCCGCTCCGACTGAAGGGGAGTGTTAGTTAGGATATGATAATATCCTAAAGTATATTCGTATGTATATCCTTGTACAGTTACGGCGATATCGATAGACACGAACTCTTGTATAAATATACATATGTGATCAATGAAATCGATGCGAATCATAAACACTTTCATTAATATTGTAACTATAAGAATATAAAACATTTGTAAACATTTTTTTACAGATTGGAAAAGGTTTTCATGAACCTTAAAAATATATTATCTTCGAAAAACATTTGAATAGGTATGGACTCTCCTCCCACTTGCGTCATCAATAGTGAACCGGATCTGCCTTTTTCTTATTAATTTTACGTTCGTCTGATGAAATTTTCCCGTTGTGGCATTTAGAAAAGAATTCGGATCTGCACTTTTCTCACGTTTTGGTTGTTTTCCTTCGGTGATTCAGCAGTTTTTCCAGGCGGCAGTGATCTTCTATGTGAATTTAAGGCTGTACTTTCAGTGAAAATCTGGGGTATAATGAGATTTTTTAGTTAGGTTTTATTTTAGTTTTTTTTATATGGGTTTTAAGTTTTTTTTTTGTGTAAATTCGTATCTGTTTATACATTGTAAAACAAAAACAAAAAAATATTTTGATGTAGAAACCTTATTAAAAAGTATTTTCGAAAAGTAGGCGGTATTATCACCATTTCCCTATAAAAACAAAGTGTTATACTGCTGGGTTCAAACATTCTCAACAAACAAACAACCAAACATTTCACTTCTTTGTTCTTGACATAGGTTTTTGAGTTTCAACTATGGAACCAAATCGTGTTCAGTTTCTTGAGAACAAGACTGATAGGTATCATAAAGCTTATGTGAGAAAGAAGAAGAGTGGTACAGAGCAACAGAGGAACAATAGCACGGTGGAACAGAGTAGTGGTGACGTGGCAAGAGACGTTGATTCACAAGTTCAAAAGAATTAAGTAAACCTGCGGTTTCGGAAGGAGTCTTTGCCGTTATGGACGTTGGGAATCATCTTCTTTAAATAAGAGTCGTTAGTCGTTTGTATTCTTTTATGCTTTGATGTTAAGTCTATAGACGCTATGAGTCTATCTCTTTCGTTCGCCATGAGAACGGTGATTCAAGCTGGATTCGCCATGAGAGTCTAGTTTGTTTCACACTTAAAGCTGTATTCATTTCTATTGGAATTACAAGTGGAAGTTACAAGTGTTCAGGGGATTTATAGATCTAAACTCTAACAGTGGTGCGGTGAAAAGTTCGAAGCAACGCGACGATGTCGGCGAATTCAACGCCGATGCAAGCTCGTTTCGAAGAGGATTACGACGAGTTTGATACGCGAGCTCGAGCGGATCTAAACTTTGCAATCGGAGGTTTGAAGAGGTTGAACGAAGCTGACAAGGAGAAGACGAACGAGATCCAAGCGGTCAATACTCGATTATCGTCAATTGAATCTTCGATGGAGACGATGAGATCGGAATTTCGATCATCAATGGAGGCGATTAGTACGGATTTCCGGTCATTCATGACGATGGTGGGGAAACAACCAGCAGCGGAGGTAGAAGCTCACCTAGCTCGTTTTTCTCAACTCGAATCGTTACGAGAACGAGATCAGGTGCGTACTACTCCTCTGGAACAAAACCGGGATCATTCGTTAGGTTATCGACCTGAGACCTTGAATATTGCTAGTCGTGATAAAATGTTGAAGAAAATTGAGCTACCTTGTTTTGATGGTAACCGAGCGTATGAGTGGATTGTGGATGTGGAAAGTTACTTTACTTTGGGACAGTATGTGGATCGAGAGAAGTTGGATGTGTTACCTCTCTGTTTACAAGGTCAGGTCAAAAGATGGTTTGCGTGGGTGATGAAACGTGGAGGTTTCTTGACTTGGGATGACTTCAAAGAAAGGATGATGATTCGTTTCGCCAAGTCCATTGAAGATGAGCCAGCTACAAGGTTGTTTGCTCTTCGCCAAACGGGATCAGTAACGGATTACGTCTCAGAGTTTGAGGATTTATCTGCGCAGGTTCCTGGTTTAGCAGATCATCTATTGGAAAGGATTTTTTACTTGGGGTTGAATAGAGAGATGAAGGAGGTTATCAGAATGAAAGATCCTCAAGGCTTATCAAATTATATTGCTGCGGTGCTGAAGATGGAAACTAGCGTATTTTGTGAAGTGGTGAGTACAGTGCCAAAGAAAGGGGGAGAGAAACAGTATTCGAAGAATTATAACTACAACAAAACCCCATATCCAAACACCACTACAGTTATTCATGAGAAACAACGCTCAGAAGCCAGTGGCAGCAAAAACATGACACCACAGAACACACAAAATTTAAGACCAAGGCAGAGATACAGTGATGCAGAGCTAGATGCACTTCGGAGAGACAAATTATGCTTCAAGTGCAAAGCCCCGTGGTCTCGTACACATGAATGCCCATTCAAGGAGTTACGAATCATCACAGTGATAAAAGGATTAGAAATGGAGGTACTTGATCAAGAAGAAGAACAATTCTGTTTGGTGGAAAACAAAGAACAACAGGAGTTGATGACATTGTCATATAACTCTTTTCTTGGGATTGATTCTCCAAAGACAACGAAGATGAGAGGGCGAATCAATCAAAAGGAGATAATTGTCATGCTCGATAGTGGAGCATCCCACAACTTTATATCACCTTCAGTTGTGGAAAAGCTACATTTGAAAGTTTCTGCAGCTTGTAGCTTAGATGTATTGCTGGGGAATGGAGTAACTGTGAAGGCTTTTGGAGTTTGCCGCGCAGTAACTTTTGTTCTCAATCAAACAGACTTTACATCAGATTTTATCTCCTTAGAACTGGGAAGTGTAGATGTTATATTAGGTGTGCAATGGCTGGAAACGTTAGGCAGATGTGAGGTTGATTGGAAGCAGCAGGAACTCACATTTGTCTATCAAGGGAAGAGAGTCACATTGCTGGGAGACCCGGAGTTACATAGCATGCCTCTCTCCCTCAAGTCATTGTCATCTAACTGTGGCAGTGAACATTCTGGTAGGGAAGTACAGATGTGCACAGCGACAGCAACATCACTAGTACCAGAAATGGAAGACAAACTCCCGACTTGGTTGAACAGATTCGAAGATATCTTTACACTGCCTGAAGGATTGCCACCTATCAGAGGTCAGGAACATGCTATTACCTTAGTTCCTGGAGTTTCTGCAGTTTCTGTTCATCCATATCGTTACCCACACGCGAGGAAAGAAGTAATGGAACAGATGGTAACTGAAATGCTAAAATCAGGCATCATAAGACCAAGTGTGAGTCCTTTTTCGAGTCCAGTGCTATTAGTGACGAAGAAAGACGGGGGATTTCGTTTTTGTGTTGACTATCGAGCTTTAAACAGATCCACAGTTCCGGATAAATACCCCATCCCAGTCATTGATCAGCTTTTAGATGAGCTCCATGGTGCAAAAGTATTCTCAAAACTGGATTTACGATCAGGATACCACCAAATACGAATGCGTGAGGAGGATATTGAGAAAACAGCATTTCGCACGGTGGAAGGTCACTATGAATTCTTGGTTATGCCATTTGGCTTGACCAACGCACCGGCTACATTTCAAGCTCTCATGAATAAGATTTTCAAACCATTCTTAAGAGAGTTTGTGTTGGTTTTCTTCGACGACATTTTGGTGTATAGTGACTCAGTTGAGCTTCATTTTCAACACTTGGAGAAGGTATTACAGGTTTTACGAGACCAAAAGCTATTTGCAAATAAGAAAAAGTGTTTGTTTGGAGTTGATCAGGTGGAGTACCTGGGACATATTATTTCTCATGCGGGTGTGGGTACTGATACTAAGAAAACAGAAGCGATGTCACAGTGGCCGATGCCAAGAACAGTTAAGCAGCTGAGAGGTTTTCTGGGGTTAACAGGATATTACCGAAGATTTGTGAAAGATTATGGAGTAATAGCAAGACCTCTTACGACGCTGTTGAAGAGAGATCAGTTTGAGTGGTCAGATGAGGCAAATAATTCATTTAAAGCTCTGAAGATAGCTATGACGACAGCTCCGGTTTTGGCCTTACCTGACTTCACTAAGACTTTTGTTGTAGAAACTGATGCTTCAGGAGTTGGTGTGGGTGCCGTGTTAATGCAGGATAAGAAACCGATAGCATTTTTTAGTCATGCTTTGACTGAACGTGAAAAGCTTAAACCTGCGTATGAGAGAGAGTTGATGGCGGTGGTTATGGCAGTCCGAAAATGGAAACACTATCTGTTGGGAAGGAAGTTTCAGGTGCATACAGATCAGAGGAGCATTAAATTCTTATTGGAACAGAAGGAGGTTAATATGGAATACCAAAGATGGCTTACGAGATTGTTGGGTTTCGATTTTGAAATTTTCTACAAACCAGGCTGTGAGAATAAAGCTGCTGATGGTTTGTCTAGATGTATGTCTCAGTCATCATCTTTATTCGCAGTCACAGTTCCTATGGTGCTGCAGTGGGAGGATTTATACAAAGAGATTGCTGAAGACAGTTCAATTCAAACGATGATTAAAAAGTTGCTGAGTAAAGAGTTGACATCGACAAAGTTACAGGTGATTGATGGTAAACTTTGGTCTAAAAAGCGATTGGTTATCCCACAAGAATCCAAGTTCATTTCACTAATATTAAACGAGTGTCACGATGGTAAAATGGGAGGCCACTCAGGAGTTTTGAAAACTTTGATGCGAGTCCAACGTTCTTTTACTTGGAAGAATATTCGGAAGAGGATTCAGGACTATGTTGCTGAATGTTCTGTGTGCCAGACTCACAAACATTCAACATTATCTCCTGCGGGGTTACTTCAACCATTACCCATTCCGGAGCGTGTGTGGGAAGATATCAACATGGATTTTATTGAGGGCCTTCCTTTGTCAAACGGAATGAATGTGGTGCTGGTAGTGATAGACAGATTGAGTAAATCAGCTCATTTTCTCGGTCTTAAACATCCTTTTACTTCAGCAGATGTGGCAAAGAAGTTTGTGGGAGAAGTGGTCCGCCTACATGGGTATCCTCGAAGTATTGTATCAGATCGAGATCGTCTATTCTTAAGTAACTTCTGGAAAGAGTGTTTTAAACTGGCAGGAACAGCTCTGAAGTACAGTACAGCTTTTCATCCTCAAACCGATGGCCAATCTGAGGTTCTAAATCGTTGCTTGGAGACTTACTTGAGATGTTTTGTTTCTTCCCATCCGCGTACATGGTCTCAGTTTCTATGTTGGGCAGAGTATTGGTACAATACCTCGTATCATACGGCTCTTCAGTCGACTCCTTTCAAAGTTTTATATGGCAGGGATCCTCCTCCTTTACTGCGTTATGAACAAGGATCTACAAAGAATTTTGATTTGGAAGAGTCATTGGTACAACGAGATGCTGCGCTGGGGGTAATAAAGAAGTGTTTGGGAAGAGCTCAGGAATTGATGAAAGGCCAAGCTGATAAGCATAGACGTGATGTAGTGTTAGCGGTGGGTGATATGGTTTATTTAAAACTTCGTCCCTACCGTCAACAATCTGTGGCACGAAGATTTTGTCAAAAGCTTGCTGCAAAATTCTATGGTCCGTATAAAGTGTTGGAGAAGATAGGACAAGCAGCTTATCGTTTGGACTTACCACCGGGTTCGCAAATTCATCCAGTCTTTCACATTTCTCAAATCAAGAAGGCCTTAGGAGAGCATGTTCAAGTGCAACCTTTGCCTCCGATATGTTTGGGGGATGCGTTTGAGGATTTCTCTCCTGATGAGGTATTAGCTAAGCGCTATAACGAGAAGGGTGACTTGGAACTACTTGTTCGATGGAAGAATAGAGATGCAGGGGATGATTCTTGGTTATCTTCGCGGGAGTTTGTAGCACGATTTCCAACTTACAAGCTTGAGGGCAAGCTTGGTTTCGATGGGCGAGGTATTGATAGGTATCATAAAGCTTATGTGAGAAAGAAGAAGAGTGGTACAGAGCAACAGAGGAACAATAGCACGGTGGAACAGAGTAGTGGTGACGTGGCAAGAGACGTTGATTCACAAGTTCAAAAGAATTAAGTAAACCTGCGGTTTCGGAAGGAGTCTTTGCCGTTATGGACGTTGGGAATCATCTTCTTTAAATAAGAGTCGTTAGTCGTTTGTATTCTTTTATGCTTTGATGTTAAGTCTATAGACGCTATGAGTCTATCTCTTTCGTTCGCCATGAGAACGGTGATTCAAGCTGGATTCGCCATGAGAGTCTAGTTTGTTTCACACTCAAAGCTGTATTCATTTCTATTGGAATTACAAGTGGAAGTTACAAGTGTTCAGGGGATTTATAGATCTAAACTCTAACAAAGACCTTGCTCATTACTGGCGCTTCCGGTTTCCTCTCTAAAGGTAGTCTGAACATAGTTTGTAGTCTCCTGTGCAGCAAGAAATCAACTGAGTAAATATTGGAGCAACTTATTGTAATAAATAAATTTGGCGTAATTCATGAATCATATTAATATTTAAACATAGTTTTGGTGGAGCGAGTTCTGAGTTTGCAACCAAACGTGAAGAAGCTTTACCTTCTCGTAAGAGCATCTGACAATAAATCCGCGGAACAACGGTTACATAATGAGGTATATTTACATTCGTACATGCAAAAATGTATGAACAAATTTTGCGTTAGAGATTTCGTACGAAAACGAATTTCTGATTTTGATTACTTTGAAACAGGTTTTCGAGAAAGATTTGTTTAAGGTGTTAAGAAAGAATATTGGTGATGAAAGCTTAAACGCCTTGATATCGGAAAAAGTTGTTCCTGTTCCAGGCGATGTAACATTAAACAATATGGGAGTGAGTGACTTTAACCTTTTGCAAGATATGATGCAAGAGATTGACATTGTTTTCCATGCAGCTGCCACCACGAGATTCGACGAAAGGTTGTGGTACATTCGTTGTATATATAGTTACTTATTGGCAACCATATTAATTAGATTTCGGTTCGCTTGTATGTGAAAAGATACGATGTAGCACTTCGGATCAACACATTTGGAGCGCTCAATGTCCTTAACTTTGCTAAGAAGTCTGTGAAAGCACAACTGCTTCTCCATGTATCAACTGGTGAATAATTTAAACTTGGCTTTTCTTTTTTTTTTAAATAACCTAAGGATATTTCAAATCTTAGAAGATCTCCATCTCATTCCATATTTTATTCCAAAATGGAGTGAGAAATAGAGTAACGAACAAAAAAATAAAAATATTACTCTATAAATTTTATTCATACGACATTTTCATCTTCACTCGATAATTTACTCTAAAAATGAAGATAGAAATGGAATATGAATAAAAATAAAACTATTCCATTTTTGAGTAATTTTTTATTTTTTTGTTCATACTATATTTTCCACTCTATTTTTAGAACAAATTATGGACTAGAGATAGAAATACTTTTACTTCATTTCTCAATTCATTTTCGAGTAAATTATAAAGTGGAGATGACGATGCCCTTAGACTAATTCCAAAACCTTTGAAAAAAAGCCAGATCTTCTTTTCATTTAAAGTTGTTTGTACTTTGTAATGACCAAGAGAACTCATTTAAATATTTTATTATCAAATTCATATCATATATATGTCCAACCTAGAGTATAAATTACTAAGACACTGATTAAGATATTCAATATGAAAAATTATTTTATTTAAGTATTTTGTACTAGACTTTTTAGTGTTTATATGTAAACAAAGTTTGTAAGCTTATTAATAATAGTAATATTTATAAACGTTCAACATTCTTTATAGGCTTTTATTAACAAAGCTATTGATTAAGTGAATGGAAATAAGTTATTTTTAAATGCAGAATATCCAGTTCAAAAACTACTTTAGCAAAATGTTTAGAAAATTTTAAATTTTAAACGGCAAGAATCACACTATCCATTTTTCATCTTACCTTTTTAATCCGCTAATTCGCCTCTGATATTTTATTGGTATCACCGCCATGCATTTATTATATTGTTATTAATGTTTTTAATTTTTATAACACACAAACTAGAAAATAAAGGAAAAATGTGAATTTGTGATAAGTGTACTCTCTCTGTCTCAAGTATGTTTTGAAGTTTTTATACATATTAAAAAAATATTTTAATTTTAAGCGTAAATATATTATTTAATGTGATTAAATATTTTTACAAACTTTATCATTTTAAATTCAATAAACACAGTTTCTGAGTTTATGATGTATTATTTACCTAATAAAATTGTATTAAAAATGTAAAAAAAATGTTTTTAACGAATGTTTTTCTAAAACAAGGATTATTTCAAAACGAGATAAATATATAAGGTTAGTTATAGTTATGTCTTAATCATAATTTTTTCTTTAAGATTACTTATAGCTATTATTTTTAACAAATTTTTATAAAACAAGAATTAATTCAAAATGGGAGAAATATATAAGATTAGTTATAGTTATGTGTTAATCATAACATATATTATTTTTGTTGAGTTAATTTCGTTTGGTAATATAACTGTCTTGTTTGTAAGGTTTTAATATAGTTTTTATATTTAATATATTTAATATTAGAAAGTACTTATATATAAGACTTATTTTAAAATTTAGCTTAGAGCGTTTAGTAATCTTGGATCGATATATGCATTATTTGTATATATCGACACTAGTTATAAACTTATAACATTCATGTATACATATTCATTTTCTTTTCTAGCTTATGTTTGTGGGGAAAGATCGGGACTTATTCAAGAGATACCTTTTGCAATGGGAGAAACCCTTCACGGAAAAAACAAGGTAGATATCAATACCGAAATGCAACTGGTAGAGCAGAGATTGGAACAACTCGCTGAACAAGGTTGTTCAGAAGAAGAAACTAAACATGCCATGAGAGATCTTGGGTTGAAAAGGTCTGTGTTCATATGCCAAAATTATAAATACTACTATGAAGTAAGAAAAAAAATTCTTTGGTACGAATGTTAAGAAACTATGAAGTAACTTGAGGCACGTTGTTCACACGTAATGTTAATTAGGGCCAAGCTTTTTGGATGGTCAAACACATATTCCTTCACCAAAGTAATGGGAGAGATGTTCGTTGGACACTATAGAGGAAACATGCCTATTGTAATAATACGTCCCACAATGATCACAAGCACTTTCTCGGACCCATTTCCCGGTTGGATTGAAGGCGTCAAGTAAGCTGCTATTTGTCGTCAATTTGATTATTATTTTTCTTTAAAAAGAATATCAAATTTATTCATCTAAAAAGACACTTTTTTACAAGTACGTAGCATTGATCTTATTGTTCAATTATAGATTGATATACTAATCTAGAAAGTAAATAACTTTTCTCACAAGAGATATAAGTCTATAGGGAGCCAAACCAAGCTGCCATCAAATCCAAGTCTCACAAGAGATATAAGTCTCTGACTCAACTTCTTTTGTGGTTATTGTATATATGAAGAACCGTAGACACTGTGATTGTATCATACGGGAAGGGAATGCTTAAGTGTTTTCTCGTTGATAAAAAAGGAGCATGTGATATTGTAAGTTCACTAGTAACGTTACCAATAGAGATCCCTTACCAATATTGTAAAAATTAAATTAAGACTCCATTTTTTATGTACTATCTTGATCCTAACACAAAAAAATGTATGTCCATTACAAGATACCCGTCGACATGGTGGCAAATGCAATGATCGCGACAGCAGCTGAACACTTCCATGATTCAGGAAGCCATACAGTTTACCATGTGGCCTCATCTTACAGGAATCCAATAATCTATAAGCAAATTAAAGAAATTAGTATTCGTTATTTCAAGAAAAGCCCTCTCCTCGGTCGCAGTGGTATGCCTATAGTCCCAAAAGCTCCACTACTTTTATCCACGAAGGCTATGTTCCGTCTCTACACGAGCCTTCGCTTTAAATTACCTTTACAGGTACACATATACATTGATTGTAAGTGAAGTAGATTAATTTTCTCTAGGAGTGTCTTTCATAATCTACAAGTCATCTAAATTATCATATTAAATGCATTATCTCAGATTTTCTCTATTTTTTGCTTCTTTAGGTATTGGGATTGCTTAGCATAACATTCCCATCGCAATTTGGAAATAATTATCAACATCACAATCGTGAATTCAAGATGGCCATGAGATTGGTTAAACTTTATAAACCTTATCTACTCTTCAAGGGCGTGTATGTCTCTATCTCTCAGTACAATACTTCATACGTTCCTTTTTGTTTCATTTATTGTTTCTATTTTTGTTGGTGCAGTGTCTATTAGATGTTTTTTTTTGCTAAAATATATTCTATTATATCAGATGTTTTCTTTTATTACATGTCTTCTAGATACGTGGTATATTAGAAAGTGAAAGCCTTCTTCAATATACAGGATCTAGTGATCTACAATTCTTTTTGTCGTGCCTTAAGTCACAATTTAACAAACTGTTTTGACTTTATATTGACATGTAGATTCGATGATAGAAACCTGGAAACTTTACGAATCAAGAATGAAGCCAAAGAGATGAACGACTTGCCCGCGTTCAGCCCCAAATGCATTGATTGGGAAGATTATTTTATCAATACACATATTCCTGGCCTCGCTACACACGTACTCAATAAATAAACTCCAAAAACTAGAAATATGAAGTATATATTTTAAAATGTATTATACGAAGTCAAGTCAAAAGATACTTTAATATTGTATTATGTGGGTTAAGGGAGCGTACAATATAAATAATTAGTCGACGTAATTTATAATGATAATGTTGTCTATGTTTTCACTGCTATTCTGTATGTAATTCTAGACCGAACTAACCAAATTTCAAACTGAAATAAAATTAAGTAACTAATTTTTTTTCTAATTTTTTTTAAATTTAAACTAAAAGTTTAACCGAATTAAACACAAAACCAAAAATTTTGATAATTTATTTTAAACCAAACTAACCGAAAACCAAACAAAATCAAATATTTTTTGGTTCATTTCGGTAAGAATTCAGTCCACCTGAACTAACTAAATTCCGAGCTTACCGACTGAACCCGCAGGTCTATGTGTAATTATAAAAAAATTAGTACTATATGAGTTGTAACTTTAGGTGTTTCTAAAAAGAGTTGTAATATTATACTTTATCATTGAATACTTAAAGTTAGTTGTTTGTGAAACTCGATAGGATATAATAACTTTGGTTTTGTTTTTTATATCATAAATATTAAAAAATTCAATATGTTTGCAGTAATAGTAGATGACGAATATGTTCTCTATAGAGTTGATTTGATAATAAAGAATTTGATATTCACAGTTTTGCCACGAGTTTTTTTTTTAAATTAATTTCTTTTGCCACGAGATATTATAAGAAAGAAAAGTCTTATAAAAAATATATATATATATACATGTGTATTATGAAAAGAATTAATAAATTGGTGTTGACGTCAAAAAATGGTGTTCGACAAACCAGGTTACACGTTTGGTTGAATATTGATATCTAATATGAAAAATAACCATGGACACGTGTAATGATACAGAACGTCCATCTAATCGCGACTTGTTATATTTTAATCGTAGTTTGATTAGTATTATATTTGATTAGTATTATATTATACTGCTTGTTATTGTTATGAATATTGTAGTGATGCCATTATAGAAAGTTTACAAAATATTGGAATGAATAAAAGAGATATCTGTGGACTGATTTGATTATCTACCATGCATCTTTATAATATCGGTGGAATCATGTCTTAAAATATTTGACGACTATAAAAAATTTCATTGGTATAAGTGCTAAATATTTGAACAGCACTAAATCGCATCAAGCCAACAAGTAATCACTAGTTTTCCTCATCATATAGGTTATAAACCAACTATTTTCGTCTAAGAATTTTGGATGTGCATACATTCCAGATGTGATGCTCACACAGAGCTTAATTAAAGATGAGTTTTCAAATGAGGTTAAAAATATATGTTGAATATGAATCTCCATTGATACTTAAAAATCTAAAGCCATCTTTGAAGGATAAAAGTAAGGCTCGATTTGAATGCTAAAATTGAATCAACATTTCCAACATAACGGGAAAAAATAAAAAGCTGGAAAAGAAAACAAGTTGAAAGGAATTATCATTGATCCTCTGACTAAAGAGAAAGTAAATCATAAGTCCAAAAGAGAAAGTGAATCATAAGTCCAAAAGATAATTCTATACCTTAATAAAGAATTGCCAGAAGCAGTTAATGACCCTAATATAGCGTGATCAAGTCACATATACCAACTATAAATGCTCCAAATAAGAATTGATGTTCTAGAAGAACAAAATCAAACTGCCAGTAACACCTGAAGCGTAATAGACATATAGGTTCCAAAGATAAAAATCTTCATAAATGAAAAGGAGCATAAATTAATAATGGTCAAGAGGATATAGATTTTGAATGATCTCCAGAAGAGACATTAAACATGACTAAAAGAAATCCAGGTACCTGAGACAATGAAGAGATCTCAATAAGTTATGTCATGTATGAAATAAAATGGAACTGATAAGCAAATCGACGTCGGTGATATGATAAATGAGAATGAGGATCATGAAACAAAGTCTATTGAAAGGTGTACACAAAGAAATACTGGCCAAATCAGAGATAAGCAATAGACAAATATATAAACTCTTACGAAAGAGAGAAGTATTTGGACCAGTAGTCCATACACTAGAAGGTGTAAAACAAGTGGG
Organism: Brassica juncea; assembly: GCA_018703725.1. Classification (NCBI taxonomy): domain Eukaryota; kingdom Viridiplantae; phylum Streptophyta; class Magnoliopsida; order Brassicales; family Brassicaceae; genus Brassica; species Brassica juncea. The sequence goes on along the minus strand of CM031936.1, from coordinate 52,191,353 downwards.
ATAAAAATGAGTCGTTGCATCAAAAGAAAGATCAGTATGTAATTGATTGTGAAGAGACATAGTCTCATGTGGTGGTAGATGCAACTACTTTCAAGTTTCTTATTGGTCTGACAGTGAAGGAATAACTTGAATATACGACCCACTGAAAAATAATCCATAAAAGATATAATCCATGAAGGATTGATAATATGAAAATCATGTTCTCGGGAACTCTAACTATTCGATCGAATTAAGGAAAATTCACTTCAGGGGATATATGTTAAAAATCTTGTATATGTTTGGTCCTGAAGTACCATACCTAAGAGTGTTATTTGAGAAAGTCACTAATCTCTTTCACAACTGAAAGATGTAATTTCATATGACAAGAAAGAAAGTCATAATAGTAACTTTTATAGTTACGAATGAATAACTCTTATGTACGAGACGAATGTATGTATGGACATTGTTTTGAAATCCAAATAAACCAAGAAATTATTGTCTATATCAAATGAGAATTGTGGACCAGAAGTTTACAGACCTTGAATACTCTAATGGAAAGAGTTTTATACTCAAATCATCAAAATATATTTATTTGATTGGAATGCATATCCTGAAGATATTGCTTCCAGGAGAAGAAATATGATAATATGTGTGGTTGTACTTTTTTTTCTTATCATGGTTTTTATCCCACTGGGTTTTTCCATGTCAAGGTTTTAACGAGGCAACAAAGAACACGCGAATGATAGTTATAATTTCGAAGTTAAAAGTCTATCATTGTACTACAGTCTTTGAGATCAAGAGAATTGAAGAAAGAGATCGAATCATAGGAAGACTCATGCATTGCAGACGAATGACGATGTTCGTGTCCTACAAGTTCGTGGAAGTGGAAATTTGGCTGATTTATTCACAAGGCGCTACCCGCTTCTACTTTCAAGAAGCTATTTCATCATATCGGATTACGTCATCTCAACGATCTCGACGTATGTACACATGAGGGTAAGTCACTGCGTGCTGCACTCTTTTTCCCTTAACCTTGGTTTTTCCTAATAGATTTTCCTGGTGAGGTTTTTAACGATGCAGCATCTTACACGCATAATGGACATCAAGGGGAAGTGTTATGAATATTGTAGTGATGCCATTATGGAAAGTTCTAGATATACTTGTTCCCTACTCCAAGTTATTAGACTTTGTCTCCAAGCTACTCCAAGTTATTAGACTTATTACTCACGGAATAAGACACACCAATTCCTCTCTTCTCTTCTCCACTTATAATACTACTTTTGTTAAAAAAGATTAGTATTATACTATTATATGCCGGTACCATTCTAATTTAATTAGTATTATGTATATTAAAACTTGTTCTTGAATTTTATATTTCAACCCTTTAAGAAAAAATTAAGTTTACATTCTCTATACATATTAAGTTTAATATAAATAAAATTTTGTAAAATTTATAGAACTTAAAAATATAAAGAATAATCTGTAAAACAATGAAATTATAATATTATTAATTTTTAATAAAATACATGTAAACGGTATAATTAAAAAACTCTTCTTTTCATAATTTTGAAGATGTTTTCAATTTAATTTGTTTTTTCAAATTAAGAATTTTTTGTACCAAATATTGTGATGGAAACACAAACGATTATATATACTGATGATATTTGGCGTTTGATCGAGAAGCCTAAGTCTTTGTTCTCTCGAGTTTTCAAAGGAAGGTATTTCAGGAATGCTTCACCCCTGGAATCAATCCATTCATACTCTCCGTCCTACGGATGGCGTAGTATTGTATCTGCTAGATTTCTGGTTAGCAAAGGACTAATCAAAAGGGTGGGATCAGGATCATCCATATCAGTATGGAATGATCTTTGGCTCCCAACCACTCGCTCGAGACCAGCAAGCAGTAACCATCAAAACCTTAATCCACAGCTCACTGTGGACTCTCTCATCAATTCAACATCACGTACATGGAACTCTCAGGTAATTCGGTCTCTGGTGGATCAGGAGGATGCAAAGATTATTGAAAGTATACCTTTGAGTAGGCATTGACTAATAGATCAAGATGGATGACATTTTACCACCAATGGAAAATATACAGTCAAATCAGGGTATCAGGTAGAAAGGGTGTATCCCGATCGAGAAAAATTGTTGCCGATATATGGACCCACGGTCACCCTTTTAAAGGCGCATTCCTGGAAGGTTTGTTGTCCACCAAAAATGAAGTACTTTCTTTGACAGTTAGTATCGGCTGTATATCGGTGAGGAAGAATTTACGAAGTAAGGGTATGCAAGGCGATGTTCAGTGTGCGAGATATGGAGCAAGCGAGGAATCAATTAATCATGTCTTATTCGAGTGTCCTCCATCGGTTCAGGTTTGGGCTTTTTCTAAGATCCCATCAAACCCGGACCGCTTTCCCACACAGGCACTATTTACAAATATGGATTATTTATATTAGAGGGCATCACCGTATATGGATGACCATCAATTTGCATGGATTTTATGGTATATCTGGAAAGCACGAAATAAGAAAATTTTCAGTAACATTGATATTGATCCTCGAGATACTCTCAACCTGGCTGAGACTGAATCTCGGCTATGGTTGGAAGCTCAGAATGCAAACGTAGGTAGTCTAACCCAAGTGCGAGAAATTGAGGAATTTAGGTTGCCTTGGATACCGGGCCACTGGTGCTTTATGGATGGATCATGGAAAGCACAAGATGGCTTCTCGGGACAAGGATGGTACAGTACTTTAGAAGGTTTCGAGGGTCTAATGGGAGCAAGGAACACGAGAGCGAGTCTCTCACCTTTGCACTCGGAAATGGTAGCCCTTATATGGTCTATGGAAAGTATGAGGAACTTACGTCAATATCATGTTACTTTTGCGACGGATTGCATTCAGTTGATGAAGATGGTTTCTATACCTGAGGAATGACCAGCATTTGCGAACTATTTGGATGACATCAAGATTCGTCAAGAAAGTTTTCATCACTCAGAGATCATTTATATTCCAAGAATACTGAATACAAAAGCAGACAGTCTGGCTAGAAGCGCTAGGAAACAAACCTCTTTTGTGGTTCATATGGATGTAGAGTTATCAGTATGGTTTGCAGAATCTTTCTGGAGTCTATTTAAGTTGATGTAAATATATATATATATATATATATATATATCAAACTAACACAAGAATATCATTATTATAAAATTATATTGTTTCCAATTGGTGACACTTTAATGAATCAAAAGAATGGAAAAATAAATGAACAAATTTTCGTCTGAAGAAATGAATAAATATAAAAAGAGAAATTATTCTCAAAAAAAAATTCCATTTGTTCCTCATCAAAATTTAGAAGAAATAAATTTCTTCATTAATTCATCTAAACATGAAGAAAAAAGCAGAATTCAGTGGGAACTACATGTAATAAAATTGAGAAAAAAATCAACATAATTGGTATAAAATTAGAGGGATAAAGATTTCTTCATATTTTCTCCTAAAATATGTTCACCAACACCAAATTATAAATAATATATTTAAGCATTTTGTCATATAAGTTAAATATATATAATTATAGAATTATAAAATACTAAAAATACTAGCGCAAGATACAGGCCATATTCTAGTGAATTTTATAATCGATGTGGGTTTGTATTTTAAAAGAAAATATCCTATCTTTTTAAATCATAATCCATTTGGTTAATATTTTACTTTTCATTTACGGGCTTTGATTTTTTTATTGTCAGTTTTGTATTATATAAGAACCAAAAATAATTTAATATTAAAAAACATTTTGATATTATTGGAAAGTAGCTGGTATTCTCACCATTTCCCTATAAATACATGTGTTACAGAGCTGGGTTCAAACATTCTCAACAGACAAACACTTCTTTGTTCTTCACTTTCTTTTTTGTTCTTCACTTAGGATTTTGAGTTTCAACTATGGAATCAAATCGTGTTAAGTTTCTTAAGAACAAGACCTTGCTCGTCACTGGCGCTTCCGGTTTCCTCGCTAAAGGTAATCCTTGTACGTAGTCTCCGGTACTGCAAGAAATCAACTGAGTTAAGAATGGAGCAACGATGATCAAAAGAGATATATATCAAAGCAACTTTATTAATAATAAATCCACTCATGTAATTCATGAATTTATATATTGTTTATCAACAATTTTTATATTTAAACATAGTTTTGGTGGAGCGAGTTCTGAGTTTGCAACCAAATGTGAAGAGGCTTTACCTCCTCGTAAGAGCATCTGACAGGAAATCCGCGGAACAACGGTTACACAATGAGGTATTTTTATACACGTACATGCCAAAACTATGAACCAATTTTTTTATGTTTGAGAATTCACAGGAAAATGACTTAATTTCTGATTCTTTTTTACCTTGAAACAGGTTTTCGAGAAAGATTTGTTTAAGGTGTTAAGAAAGAATATTGGTGATGAAAGTTTAAACGCCCTAATCTCGGAAAAGGTTGTTCCTGTTCCAGGTGACACATCACTAAACAATATGGGAGTGAGTGACTCTAATCTTGTACAAGATATGATGCAAGAGATCGACATTGTTTTCCATGCAGCTGCCACCACGAGATTCGACGAAAGGTAGTTTGTACATTCGCTTCATTTGTTATTATATAAATTGTTTGACAACCATATTAATAGCTTTTGTTTCGCTTGTATGTGAAAAGATACGATGTTGCACTTCGGATCAACACATTTGGACCACTCAATGTCCTTAACTTTGCTAAGAAGTGTGTGAAAACACAATTGTTTCTCCATGTCTCAACTGGTAAATCACTTAAACTTTTTTTCTTTTTGAATCACAGAAGGATATGTCAAAGCTCAGACTAATTATGAGGGAGGTCTTTGTAAAAACAAGATTTTGAAAACCGGACCGGGCCGGTCGAACCGGTCCGGCCGGTCGAACCGGTCCGACCGTGATTCGCTGAAGAAGCCGAGTCCGGTTCGGTTTAAAACCCGGATTTATGAAAAACCGGTAAAACCGGCTAAAAACCGGTAAAACCGGTCAAACCGGTGACCGGGTCAATTTTAAAATCCGGTTTTAAAAAATTAATATATAATTAAATATTTTTAATTATTAGTAGCTAAAATTTAATATTTTATAATTAGTATTCAACTATCACTATTTAATTAATTTTTTATTTTTTTTAAGAAACAATGTGAAAATTCTATTTTTTGACTTTTATATACTAGTTTTATTTTACCATATTCATAAAATTTGAGATGTTATTTGTAAAAATAAATAAATATGATAATTTTAATTGTAAATCATATGATTTTATCATTTTCAGTTTACATAGTATTCACTATTCAATTTTTTTACTATATATAATTAGATTTATATTTATTATTTATATTTAGCTAATTATAGAAAAGAAAGAGAATATATATTATATATAGAAGTAAAGTTCATGTAACATAAATATATAATTTTATATATATATATAATTTTTCATAAATAGAAAACCCGGTTTGACCGGTTGAACCGGTCCAACCAGTCAACCAGTAGCTACACCGAGTCGGTGTCCGGTCCGGTTTTCAAAACATTGGTTTAACTCATTTAGACCTTTATACTCAAAATCGTATCATATACATGCCCAACGTAGAGTAAACTATTAAAGTCATCGACTAAGACATTCAATATGAAAATTTATTTTATTTAAATATTTTATATTAGACTTTTTAATGTTTATATGTAAACAAGTTATAGATGTTTAGCATTCTTTGATGTTTAGCATTCTTTATAAACTTTTACTAACAAAGCTTTTGATTAAGTGAATGGTCAAATATGTTTTATATTTTAATGCACATTTTCCAGTTCAAAAAATATTTTAGTAAAATACTTAAAAAAAAAATCTGAAAGGCGAGAATTACTATCCAGTTTTTCATCTTACCTTTTTATAGATTTTATTCCGCCAATTCGCCTACTTTCTTGGTATTACCGTCCTACATTTATTTTTATGTGTTATGTACAATATGCCAGTTAATGTTTTTAATATTTATATATATACTAGAAGATGAAGGAAATTGTGGATTTGTGATAGGTATAAATTTAGTCAACATTACTTTTCTCTTAACATATGTTAATTTTAACATAAATAAAAATGACATCATTTTAATAAAATATGAAAAAGCAATAAAATTTACAGTAAAAATATTAAATTTACACAATTTCTCCAAAAAACTTAAACACCTACTAATCCAAAAAATGAATTTTTATTGGGCGGAACAAATTATATGTAAATTTAGCTGATATAAATTTTAATTTAATAATCATTTAATTTTACCCAAATTAAACAACGTTTAAGTATGGTGTCATTGGACAAAAAACCAAGAATCCAAATTTCAAATCGAATACAAACAAAAAAAACATTAACAGAGATATAAAAATACCTGAATGACTCGTGTAGGATGGTATAAATCATATCAAAATCACAAGTGTTATTAATCGAATCCAAACAGAAAATCCAAAACCTCTCAAACCAAATCCCAAAAAGTTTAAAAAACTCGATCCAAAGATCCAAATTAATATTCAGAATAAATATTTAAAACCAAAATAAATATTCTAAATACTAAATTTCATGTTTATTTTGATATGATATCTAAAATTGTATTCAAAATTAAGCAAGCAGCATAAATACTCAGTTTCATATTTGTATGATATGATATCTAAAACACCTGAACCCAAACCAAAATAATTTGAATCTTAAATACGTATGGTTTCAAAATTATATCAAATATAGTTTAAGAGGCTGGATCCGAGAAACTGGAAAACTCAACTCAACCCAAACCATATGTTGCTTAGATGTTGTTCTAATCTTGTTAAAGTAATCGAATTTTAAGTTGAAATTTTTTGTATCAAATTTGTTTCAACCAAAATAAATTTATATTTTTATGGATCATTGAATTGTTCGTGCTTTTTTTTTGAAACACAATTGTTTGTGCTTTTTAGAGAAATTGTGTTAGTTCAGAAATTAACTATGGATTAATTTGTTAGTTTTTCTTATTTAATTAACACATTGTTTTGATTTCTGTTTAAAATAAAAGTTTTAAGTGAAACTTAAAGTTGATTAAATTTAGGAAAAAATGCAAAATAGAACAAAAAACACAATCGTTGTCCTCTTATTATAAACTTAACCTTAATTTGTCCCTATAGTATAATGATTGTCTATAAATCCCAAAATTAGCCCTTGTTTAATCAAATTAATTACTTTTAATTACATTTTAAAGTTACTTTTTAATTACATGTTTTTGGATTAATGAAGTGCTGGTTCTTTTTTCAGCGAAAGTGTATAAAAAGAGAATTTGTTTGTTTGTTTTCTCTTTGTTATAATGTATAAAATATTTGTTTTCTTTTCTAGCTTATGTTTGTGGGGAAAGATCGGGACTTATACAAGAGATACCTTTTGCAATGGGAGAAACTCTTCATGGAAAAAACAAGGTAGATATCAATACCGAAATGCAACTGGTAGAGCAGAGATTGGAACAACTCGTTGAACAAGGTTGTTCAGAAGAAGAAACTAAACATGCCATGAGAGATCTTGGGTTGAAAAGGTCGGTGTTCTTATGCCAAAATTATAAATACTATGAAGTAAGAAAAAAAATTCTTTGGTACGAGTGTTAAGAAACTATGAAGTAACTTGTGGCACGTTGTTCACACGAAATGTTAATTAGGGCCAAGCTATTTGGATGGCCAAACACATATTCCTTCACCAAAGTAATGGGAGAGATGTTTGTTGGACACTATAGAGAAAACATTCCTATTGTAATAATACGTCCCACAATGATCACAAGCACTTTCTCGGACCCATTTCCCGGTTGGATTGAAGGCGTCAAGTAAGTTATCATGATTTTTTTTTACTGGTTGTTGTCAATATGAATGTTATTATCTATTGTTCATCCGAGTATATAGTTTTCTCTGACTCTTCTTTTGTGTTTATTGTATATACGAAGAACTTTAGACACTATGATTCTATCATACGGAAAGGGAATGCTTACGTGTTTTCTCATTGATCAGAAAGCAGCATGTGATATAGTAAGTTCACTAGAAACATTACTAAATCTGTGTGTCCAAGATAAATTAAGATTCTGTTTTTACTAGCTTGATTCTAACACGAAAATGTATGTCCATTACAAGATACCCGTCGACATGGTGGCAAATGCAATGATCGCGACCGCAGCCGAGCACTTCAATGATACAGGAAGTCATACCGTTTACCATGTCGCCTCATCTTACCGAAATCCAATAATATATAAGCAAATTGCTGAAATTATGAAACGTTATTTCATGAAAAACCCGCTGCTCGGTCGCAGTGGTATGCCTATACTCCCAAAAGCTTTAGTACTTTTATCCACAATGGCTATGTTCCGTCTCTACACAGGCCTTCGCTTTAAATTACCTTTGCAGGTACATTTTCAAATCACACGTACGTGAAATAGATTTTTCTCTACGAGTGTTATTCATACTTTAAATCACTATCTCTGATTTTATCTGTTTATCTTTTCTCTAGATGTTGGGATTACTTAGAATAACTTTGCCACCGCAATTTGGAGATAAATATGAACATCATAATCGAAAATTCAAGATGGCCATGAGATTGGTTAAACTTTATGAGCCTTATCTACTCTTCAAGGGCATGTATGTCTCTATCTCCCACATTTCTTTCTACTTTCCTTTTAATACATGTCTACTAGATACGTGGTAGAGATAAGAGAGTGAAAGCTTTTTTCTATATATATGATCTACAGTTCATTTTGCCATGCCTTAAGTCACAGTCTAAAAATATAATTAATTTGAATTTATATTGTATTACATGTAGATTCGATGATAAAAACCTGGAAACAATACGAATCAAAAATGAAGCCATAGAGTCGAACGATATACCCGGGTTCAGCCCCAAATGCATTGACTGGGAAGACTATTTTATCAATACACATATCCCTGGCCTCCTTACGCACGTACTCTATAAATAAACTTCAGATAGAAGAAATCTAAAGTATTTATTAAAAAGGTATTATATAAAGTCAAATCAAAAGATATTGTATTATGTTCTATAATAATTTAGTGGGTATAAGTTCTAATATGTTGTCTTTTTATTTTATTTTATTTTTGGTAAAAAGTTAATGTTGTCTTTGTTTTCCCTGTCATCCTCTAATGTAATGCCGTTGCTGAATAATATGTGATTTTGATATATGTATTTAAGCGCCCTGTTTTCATGGATATGGTACTGTTGGAACCATATGCAAGCCACCTTGGACATACAACCATCGGACCATAGCCAATATTAACCCTAGATGCCCTTTCTCACTAACAGAGGAACATGATAGGTGAGAACACTGACTTTATTTTCCAGAATAAGTGCGTCAAAGCTATTTATCTGCGTTAACCAAATAGTTACCATCACTGTAGGGTGTGAGGAAAGATTATAAATATGTTACACTCAACTACTCAAGCATAACTATATACGTGGACTATACTATGTTCTATGCAAGCAAGGTTTGTTTTTTTTTTTGAAACACAAACTTCGTTAATGCAGAAAAAGTGTTAGGTGTTTGCCATAATGGCTTCCTCCTCCACCAGACAAAGTTTTGCAAGCTTATCAGCTGCACAATTCTTTTCCCTCAATATCCAAGAGAAAGATATTTCACCAAAGAAATCAAACAAATTACAGATATCTGAGACAATTCCATACAGTTCCGTTGGAACCTCTTTTGTGTTGATAGCTTTAATCAACTGTGCAGAGTCAGCTTCACATCGGAGATGAGGGATTCCCAGTTCCCTACACTTCACCAGTGCTTCCCGCAAAGCCAGACCTTCCGCCATCAGAGCAGAGCCCACGAAGCGTTCCGCTAGAGTATATTCAGAGGTATTTCCTTGGCCTTTGATCACCCAGCCGAGTCCATCTGTTTGGGTTGTAGCTCTCCATGCCGCATCTGTGTTAATCACAAAGTCACTTGGGGCTATAAATGTTTGAGGCGGTAATTTTCATGTAGATGGTGTTTGTTTCTCTTGGCAGTTCAACCATTCTCTTGCCATCCCAATAGCCTTTGTAAGCGTTTCCTCTTCCGATATTATCTTCCCTTCAAACATGAGTTGGTTTCTGGCGTACCAGATCTGCCATACCAACCAGGGAGCTAGCTGTCCCGAAGCAATACCTGTTGGTGGCAAGCAAGTTCTTCCACAGAGGTTCAACCAACAACTCTTCAAATCTATCAATCCGCTAGTTTCAAATGTCACTACATAAGGAGCATCTTTCCATATTTTTTCCGCAAATGGACAGTGTAAAAATAGATGATCTATAGATTCAAGAGCACCGCATCTCTTGCAAAGGCCTTCCATCGTAATATGTCGTGCCATTAGAATTTCTCCGGTGGGAATGGCCTGTTGGAACATTCTCCACAGAAACATTTTGATCTTTGGTGAGGTGTGTAGATTCCATACACTTTTAAACCATTCCATCTCCACCACTTCCTCCTGTGGTTCCATCTCCTCAGTTGGTTGTAAGATTGCAGTGTGATATCCCGACTTTGTTGTGTAGTCCCCTGAGGGTGTGCTCAACCATATCTGCTTGTCTGGAGCCCCTGAGATGCTTGGTTTAATTGTCTTGATCATCGTTTCCCAGTGTGGCAGCACTCCTCGGATTTTCTTTTCGTTCCATATTCTCGTGCCTTCTTGGAACAGGTCTGCAACTCTTAGGTTTTTTGTTTCCTCTGTTGCTGGTCCTATCGGTTGTTGCTGGGAATTGAGACTGAGCCATGGGTCATCCCAGACACGAATAGTCTCTCCATTCCCAACGACCCCTCCCATATTTTCTTTCAATAGGTCCCTGCCAATCAAGTCCCCGCGCCATTCATGTGAGCTCGCTGATTTTCCTGTTACCTCCATAAAACTCTGCGAGTGGCAGTATTTTCCAAGTAAAATCCTTGACAAGATCAGATCAGGATTATTGTGGATCCTCCATCCCAACTTTCCTAGGAAGGCGTCATTGAAGGCTTGGAAATCTCGAAAACCTAGCCCTCCGATAGCCTTTGACTTTGTCATTTTCTTCCAGGAGGTCCAAGCCATCTTGTACTGTCCCTCGCTATCATCCCACCAGAATCTCGTAATTGCGGATTGGATCCGTTTACATAAGGAGACAGGCAGCTTAAAGCATGTCATGGAGTGTGAAGGGATAGGTGATAGTACACTCTTTATCATAGTCAATTTCTCTGCTTTAGATAGGAATTTGTTGGACCAGCTACTTGCTTTTTGCTTAATTTTATCCACAATGGAAGTGAAGAGATCCCTCTTTCTTCTCCCGAAGTGTTCTGATAAGCTAAGGTATTTTCCTACTCCTCCTTTTTGGATATTTAACTCAGCCTTGACGAGTTCTCTCGTTGCCACAGGAGTTCTCCTTGAGAAGGAAATGGAGGATTTTTCTTTATTGATCGTTTGCCCCGAAGCTTCCTTGTAGCACTGGAGGATCGTGTTGAGGCATTGACTGCTCCGCTTGTTTGCTCGGATAAAGAACATGGTATCATCAGCGAAAAGTAAGTGATTACGTGGGGGCATGCCCTTGCTACACTAATTCCCGTCAAGGAACCCTCCTCGCTTGCTCTGTTACATAAGTCCGAAAGAATTTCACTACACAAGATGAAGATGTATGGTGAAAGAGAGTCTCCTTGACGGATGCCTCTGCTCGGTTGTACCCTTTCCCTAGGCGAGCCGTTGATGAGGAAGGAAATATGAAAGAGACATTAGTAATATATAAGGGACTTGGGCCACTTCATTAATTGTCAATTGGTTTTAAGTTGGAAGCTCATAATTAAACACGTTTAGTGGATTGGCCCTAACCCTTTATATATTACTCAAGGTCCCTTAGAATTCTCGATGTGGGATATAATATCCCTAATATCCCTCCTCGAGATGATGACTCTTATCGGCCAATATAGCATATGATTATTTCTTTTTTTTTCCTGTAAAACATGTTTTTTTGTTAAAAGTAATAATAATGATACATATAAAATAATATTAATATAATAATATGAATATTATATTAACAACATTAATTTAGTAATTTATATGTTATTTTATATACTTAACTTTTAATGCTAAAGATAAAAATATTATCATGCCTTAAAAACGTAAGTATATAAAATGTAATCATTATAGTTCTGGACATATAATTTGGATTGTAGGTGCAATAGATATTTGATTAAGAATTATTCTTTTGTTTCAAGATGTTTTTATCATATGAATTTTAAAAATCTCATGGATATATATGATATTTTAAAAGTTGTGTCTAATAAAAAAAAATGTAGAGAATTTATCTCCCAGTAACAATAGATTTAGTTAGAATTAGAAAATCAATAATAACTAAACTTTTTGAATAAGAAGAGATTTGAATGAATTTTGAAAATTCTTAAACCAATAAAAATGGATTTTATTAAGACTTTTAAAATCCATGAACCAATAACAATGGAATCTCAAAATTCTCAAAGTTTATGAGAATTCACCTACCAATAACCCTACCTAACAGTGTTTTTGCAAAATCATCCTAAATAGATTGTAAAAAGATTTAGTATTTGACTCATTTCAATTATACAATTTTATTCTATAATTCATAAAGATTTGCATATTTTTGAAGGTATCCCTAAGAATAACTTGTGCATTCCTTAGGAAAAAAGTGTGTTTTAAAAATTGAAAAATCTAAATTTATCGAAATATATAACTTCCTTAATTTTAATATATTTTGATAATAATCCTAACTAAATTGTAAAATAAATAAATATTTGACTCATTTTTTACCATTCACAATTTAAATTTATAAAAGACGTGTATATTATGCTTTCATTTTGAAATATTTTGCGCTTCAAATTCTGAAAAATAGAAATATATTGGAATGCACTTATTACATCCTCAAATTTAATATCTAAAAATTCCATAATTTTGAAAATATTTATTGAGAGATTTTGCATAAATCAACTTCCATAATTCGTAAGAATGATATTCCCAATGTTTTGAAAACTTGACCGGATACCGACTCGATATAGTTACTGGCTGATTGGTTGGACCGGTTCAACCGGTCGAACCGAGTTTTCTATTTAAAAAATTATATATATATATATATATATATATATATTAATCATATATTTACACTATATAAACTTAAAAAGTAGTTATGTTTCCTTTTATTAATTAGTAAAATAAAAATAAGTAAATCTAGCTAGATATATAATAAACAAGTGAATACTATGTAAATTAAAATTGATAAAAACCAAATAATTAACCGTTCAAATTAACATATTTATTTATTTTTACAGCTAAAGTCCTAAATTTTATATATATGACAAAATAATAATAGTATATGATAGCCAAGAAGAAATTTTTACATTCTTTCTTAAGAAAATATATAAAATTAAAGAGAAGATCAGTTTAATAGTGATAATTAAACATTGATTGTTAAATACTAAATTTTAATAATAACTCAAAACAAATTAATTATATGTTTTTAACCGGGTTTCGAAGTTGATCCAGTTCACCTGTTTTACTGGTCTTTAGCCGATTTTACCGTTTTCTGAAACCAAGGTTTTAAACCGAACTGGACTCGACTTCTTCAATGAGTCACGGTCAAATCGGTTCGACCGGCCGGTCCGGTCCGGTTCGGTTTTTAAAATATATTTTTATGAATAACTTGTGCAATACTAAATATTAATATCTACTATTTTTGGTATAGATCACGTTCTACAAAATATATAAAACTATGATTATATTATCTATTAATAGATATGAACCAAGATTTTCAATTTGGATCAACAATATATAGGAAATTAACGATTATAAAAGGATATTAAACCCACATTATAAATCAACTTCCATATTATTTACAACTTTAGTATAGATGATGAATCAAATCAAAAATATCTCATTTATAATAAAGTTTTGAACGTCCATTCTGGTTTTGTTTTGTTTTAACAAATATTTGCTTTGAAACTAAACAAAAAAAACGAAAAACGAAATCGAATTAATGTTCATAATAATTTGATATTTGTTAAAGTAAATCTGAAACCAAATCGAAATCAAATCGAGTACCAAACTATTCAAAATACCATTTATATAACTAAAAATATTAATTATATTTAATTTTAAAATTATCAAATATTCTAAAAATACTATTTATAAACCGGACTACCCAAAAACATGGATTATCCTGTTATTTTTTATCCAAATATTCTAAATTATCCTAATTTCTTAATAGAACCGAATCACCTGAAATATTTAAAGTTATCCAATATTTATCAAAAATCCTAAAAATAATAGTATTATTTAAATTATTTAAAATTTTCCCAAAAATGGGAACCAAATCTGAACCTACTTGGACTCAAATTTTTATTGGGTTCCAAACATTATTGTTATGTGAACCAAACCGAAAACCAAAAGAACCAAACTGAAACCAAGCCCAAATTCATAAATACTCCTAATGGTTCTTATATCTTGAACTGAAAAACTCAAAAACCACAATCGAACCAGAACCGAACCAAAATAAATAAAAAAACTGACTGAACCTAAAACCGAATACATATACCTAAACATATTAGTGAACAAACAGATAGGTTAATAAGCTTGTCAACAAAGAATAAACCCGCGCTTTTAAAGCGCGGGTCAAAATCTAGTATCTATTAAAAGGGTATTGTATGAAGTGAAATCAGAAGATATTGGATTGTGTGAATTAAACTTACAATATATAATAATTAATTAAAGAATAATTAGTTGATATAAGTTGTCTTTGTTTTCACTCCTCTCCTCTATGTAATACCGTTGCTTAATAATGTATGAACCCTCTTAGGGCAACATTAACGCGGTAACATTAACGCGTCCTTACGGTTAATTAAGTTAAAAGAAAATCAAAAAGTAATTATTTACCGTGGGACGTTCCTTAGCTAGGAGGTGGCGAGCGACGTCCTTATGAGGCACGTGTCGCGATAGCAATGGCCGACGATGGAAAGGGGGAAACCTCGTTGAGTCCGTCATTCATTTCGTTTCGGTTTACTCCGCCATTGCTCTAGGTCACCAAGGCGATCGAAAGTGCGATTCTCCCCGTCGATTCTCCAACCCGATTGTCCCCGTCGATTGTGGCGAGCGACGTCCTCTGTCTCGACGGCGGTTCGGTCTTGACGCTCTTTCCCTTCTCTCTTCTCAGAGGAGCTCTCTAGACGGCGGATCTCTCTCATCGGTGATGATCTCACCGCGGCTTCTGTCTGGAGGGCACATCGATGTCGATGGTTCTCCTCTGCTTGATAGCGAACGCAGTACAGAGGATCATTAATCTCACCGACATCGTTTCACAATTTGCGAAGGTGAAGAAGGTATGTGTTCGTCGAACTTATTGACTTTTTGTATCTATTTGTTCTTGTGAAACGCATGTACTGCCTTGGATGAGGAATCTGTAGTCGTTGTAGCTATAGGGTTTTCAAAATTTGGAATCGTCTTTGTGAAATGTGTTGCTATTTCAAAATTTGGAATCATCTTGTGATATCAATCTATTTTGTGTATTGCTTGCGTTGTCGTTCTCGATCTACTGTCTTGCATTATGTTGACACTGATATATGTTTCATTGCTTTGATTGTGAGTGAGCTATTTAGGTAACGTTCGTTTGGCTCTCAAAAAACCCGGCTAAAGAACAACCATTTCATCGAAAGAACAAGGTAATTCACTTTCACTTTAACTCCAACAGCTGTTAGTGGTTGGTTGTGTTTGAGTTAATGAACTTGTAAAGGTTCGTAGGCAAAATGTTTGGTTCTCGGAATGGTTAGTTGTGTTAGTTTACTCAGTCTGATTAGGCATGAACTGTGAATGAAGTCTTGTATGTTGTAATAACTGTGATTTTGAACTCTTTTGTATTTTGATTTGATAGTCTAGCTAGTTTTAGGTTATTAATGCACGCTTCTTTTTCTCCAATATGGTTGTGGGATGCGCCATAATGAGTAATGTACTTTGGTAGATAGCTCATTATGGTTGAGTTAATTAGATTTAGCTATTAAACCATCGACAGAGCTCATTCATTCTCAATCATCTTCTTTCTCTCTTCTATTCTCTTCCGGTTTCTATTATCTTATCACATCTCTCTCATTATTGCAGATGGCACACTCTCATCAACCTCATTTCTGTCAGCCTCTCCTTCCCGGGTTCCAGACTGGCTTGGTAAGCACACAGTCTCTATTTGTCTTATGATAGTGTGGTAATTAGATGATACTGATATTTGTTTTGCATTTGGTATGTCGCAGAACATACCCATTGCCTTTTTCTTGAGGCACATCCACGAGAACACCACCGGAAACAGATGGACACTTCGATCAGACGCCACGGACAATACATGGGAAGTGCTTCAGGAGGAGAGGAGACTCACACGCGGTTGGAAAGATTTCACGGAGGCGCATGACCTTCGAGTTGGAGAAATAGTGATCTTCAAACTCGAAGGCGAGATGGTCTTCCATGTGAGTCCCTTCGGTCCTAGTTGCTGTGACATTCAGTACACAGCACCTAATGTCCCAGCTTCTGCTTACTCATGGGACTACAGTTTTCGTGCTGAGGTCACAGAAACTAATGTCGAAGAAGACAAGCTGGTGAGTGTTTAGTTTCTCGAACATTTGATTTGAAATTTGTGTGTGTGTTGACTTTGGTTTGTCTTAGGCTCTTCCTGTGGAGGCAACGGGCTGTAAGGCTCTGAACAAACAATGCAAGGAGGCTACTCTAGTGAACATAGACGGAAAGCCGTGGACTGTGGCATTGAGATTTAGCGAATCAGGAGGCTTCTACTACATCAAAGGGTGGAGGAAGTTCTGTCATGATAACAAATGCCGCATCGGGGACTTGTTTGCCATCAACGTGGTTGGAGATGGGATGTCATCACCATCGTTGTGTGTGTATGCTCCAACGAAGGAGATCCTGGAGGTACTGAGCACTTGGAAGAGAAAGTTAAACGTTGGTGTGGCTTAGACTCCCCTATGTTGTTTGTACTTGTGTTTATCTAGTGTGACTCTTCTTATGTAGAATGTTTATCAAAGACTCTACTTATGTGTAATGACTCGGATTTCTATTGTGAACTCGGATTAGTAACTTTCTATTGTGAACTCAGATTATGTGTTTATGTACTTATGTTTTATTTATAATGTATCTTTTATATATTGTCAAACATTAAAATAAATATTATATAATATTCTACATATTATCAAACATTAAAATAAATATTTTTCAATTTTAATTTCATATGTTTTATTTTCAATTTATCTTTTATTAAAATAAATAATTAATTTACTAAGGACTTCAAAAAGTCCTACCAATAATTCAAATTTTTAGGATTGTTCTTAACATTTATCCTTAACCAAAAATAACAATAAACTAATCTAAGAACTTCTAATTTGGTCCTACCAATAATGTTGCCCTTAGTCGAGAAATAAAATAATGTATGATACCATATTTGTAATTTTTCTATTACAGACTACATATTTTGTTTGGTTTATTTATACATATATTTTTATGCAAAGATATAAATCATTATGCGCTGAATCCGATACTTTGGTTGTTGTAATACAAACTAAATCTATGTCCCGCAGGGTTGATAAGAAATAACCTATTCACCATTTATCAAAAAACACTGGCTTAAATTTGATGGCCAAATGGTAGGATATAAGTTATCGCTTATAAATGATTCAAAACTGACAATGTTTTTCCTTTTTCTTTTTTTAAAAAAAAGTATTTTTCTGTACAAAACTTTGACACTGTTATTGTTTTTTTCTTTTGACTAAAGACTTTTAAATAAAAAACGTAAACGATTACAGGATAAGAAGATAAGTCTTGTTTCATGGATGATTGAATCTCGACCTAAGAAACAACAAGATAGAAATTAGAATAACCAACAATAAAATGAAAGACACTAGCTAGTGATTAGAACCATGACCGCGACGACCACGCGGTCTGACTTAAGGAACTAAAATATAAAATATATTTTGTCTGACTTAATGAAGAACAAAACAGCCAAACAATATAAGTATTAAGGAACTAAAATATATTTTAGTTCCTTAATACTTATACTTTGTCTGACTTTATGAAGAACAAAACAGCCAAACAATATAAGTATTAAGGAACTAAAATATAAAGCGAAGAGCAAATGTGTTCATTGATGACACAAAAAATGTAAATGGTGATTAATATGTAACAAATGTTAGGTCACTCTTTGACAAGCTTGTCTTTTTCTTTCGTAACACGTACGACAAGCTTGTCTACTTGTGGTGTTCGAGCGTATATAAATTATTTGAAATCTAACAAGTTACGGCAGAAGTAAAGGCAGATGAATTAAAGAGCCGTTAATATAGAAGAATTGCAGAAGTACGATATCTATGTGTGTACTGCCAACCACAAAGATCAACGCATGTTGGTCTCTTTAATTACATTTTACTAGTTTACTTTAGTATAAAGCTTACATACATATGTTCCCCATAATTCACTCAGACAATAAGGTATCTAACACCATCAAAATCTCATAAACTCTTTTGTTTTGATTCGAGGTTTCTTCAATGACGAATCATCAAGCAGCTCTTGCAGCATTTTTCCTGTTCGTTTTGGCCGTCATCTCCAACTTTGAGCTCTCGGCTTCTTCGCTTGTTCTTGGCAAGGTCTCTTGCCTCGACTGCCACCGTGATTTCAACTTCTCAGGTATACTCTTTTCACTAGTTGAGCTCTTGGCTTGAGTGCATCTCATCCAAATTTCAGATTTATTGGTTGCATTATGTAAATCAGTTAGACCACTAATCTCATTTTTTTATATATGTAAGTCTAGTATTATAAAACGGTTAATAATAATTGATATTTTTCTTGCTATCTTCTTTTGATTATTTTAATTCAAATGACGTTTATCTAGACATCTTCCATATATTACGTAGAGAGACGTGTAAATATATTAAGCACGCACTGTTTTTTGATTGTAAACAATCTCTTTTTCAGGCATTAGGATTCTCCTAAAGTGTGATGGAGAGAAGAAACCTGTGACCGCCATGGCGGCTTCAGATGGATCTTTCCGGTCAGTGCTTCCAACCGCCAACGAAAAAGTCTCCATGAAGTGTCTTGCAAAGCTATTGGGAGGTCCTGAGCAACTATATGCTCACAAACATAACATGGTCTCTGAACTGGTCAAGTCCAAACACGAGTCCAAATTGTTAACTACATCAAACCCACTTTCGTTCTCTCTCTCATGCCCAAAACCAACCGGAGATAACGTCGGGATCACGATCGGAGATTCGAAGCCTGTTGATTTTCCGGGGATGGGAGGGTTCGGTTTCCCCCCTGCTAGCTTCTTCCCTTTCTTACCAATCATTGGTATCCCATGATTTACTTAAATGTTGCTTTGATAAGACTTGCAGACATATTTATTCATAGGTTTTGCTGTTTACGGAAAATCTAAAAAGAATCAAGATTAAAAAAAAAACTAGCAAATTATAAAGTTTTTCTTTTGATTTGTGAGATGTAATGTTATGTGTATGTGATAATAAAACGTTGTTTATTGTTTTCTTGTAGTTTATAATCCGTTGTTTTGTGCCAAGTATGTGATAATAATAATAAGATTGGATTAATCCAATCTAACTAAAGTACTTAAATAGAGAACACCAACAAAAAGTGATAACAAAAGTAGAAATAAAAATGTCTTTCAACAAAATCTTGATCATCCTAGAGAGTAAGGGTTCTGGAAGTAATCCAAGAACAAGAAGAAGAAGGCTCATGACATAAAAGAAAATCAAATTTCCTCTCAGTTTAATGATACCTTAAAGATAAACTTTTGAGATGTAAGAAACTTAGAAAACACGGGTGGGTGGACTCATTGTGCTCTTCAAGTACAAGCACCTCACCTGCAGATAAATTTCAAGGAACAACTCGAGAGTTAAGAGACTGATAAAATATGTACGTGGATGATAAGAGGAAGATTGAGAAGAAAGATTGTTTTACTAACGTTTTGCCAGTTTTTCTTCAAGAGGGAGACAAGGAAGTTGACGCTCATCTGAACATTCTGGAAGATCTGCTTCTCTTCCATGCCGAGATTCCCAACAGCAACACCCATGCAAAGAACCTTCTTGAGCTGGAACTTCACTG